>JASEVX010000012.1:47266077-47519120 GCA_031761405.1 Serripes groenlandicus
ATCTAGATTGGTGTCAGCTATCGCTATTGTACATGGGACTAAAGAGGCCCCTGTGGAGACGGCACAGCCATTAGTACCAGTAGAACAGAGGGCTGAAATAACTGAATATGATAGTGACACGGAACTCATCCTAGATCCTGGATATGCTGAATGTGCTGATGCTATTAAAGGTTTGTTTCATATATATTTTCCTTAGATTTTTAGCTCCGCCAAGCCAGAGCCTCATGGTGACCTATTGTGACCGATCTTTGCCAGTCAATTATAAATATTTTGCTCCAAAAAGTATCTCCTTTTAAAATCGCTTGACCAATTTTGATAAAGCTTTACAATGATATTCTTTGGGTTGTCCCCTTTCAAAGCTGTTTATGTGAAACTCTGGTTGTCGTGGCAAAGGAAAGGAATAACTTTAAAATCTCTTTGTGCCAAAGTACCGCAAATCCTTGACTGTAAGGCGCTCTCGACTATAAGACGCTCCCCCTACTTTGAGGTCTGAAATCTAGGATTTTATGCTGTACTCTCAAATAAGATGCAGTCAGATTTCTGATTTTTTTTTAACCCCCCAAAAATACAATTTCCAAAAGAAAATGATGTCCAAACAAATATGACAAATAATTCTATAAAACATGGTTCTCGTTGTAAAACTGGAAAATAATACATTTAGATAAATAATGCACAAACCTGATATTATAAATTCAAAAAATCCAAATAAGACAAACTAACTAGTCCAAATTTTTTAAATATTTGTTTTAACCTATAAAAATAAAAGTGCGAAACTCAAACAAAGGGTTTTGACGATGTCGGTGTTTTTTCTTGTACACTCTATTGGGCTGACTGTCAATATCTACCATGCAATCAACCCTTCAGACACATTTGTCCGATTTCACACATGAAAATTAATCCTTTCGATGTTTTCAAAAATTAATTAGTAAATAGGACATAACAAGTTTCTCCATTTCTGACAATGTTTTTAAAAATTGATTAGTTGAAAGTAAAACAAACAAAGAAGTTTGATAGCGTAAATACAATAATGTGTATGATGCATGAATTAAATAGGAGATAACATGTTAAAAACATGTTTCTCCTTTTTATACGCCTGTTTTGAAAAAACGGATCGTATTATTATTATAGTTTTACCTGCGGCGTACGGCTGGCGGCGTCCAGTATGTTGTCAGCTCAATAACTTTAGAAGCCTTTGTCCAGTCATAACCCTTTAATTATAGAAATTACCTAAAATTGGTCTTGTCAGCTCAATAAATTTAGAAGCATTTGTCCAATAATCACCAAATTTGGTCAGAATGTGTATAGGCATAATATCTCGGACAAGTTCGATAACAAGCCATATATCGCTTTAATCAATCGAGAGTTTTTGCCATTTAATTATAGAAATTACCTAAAATTAGTCTTGTCAGTTCAATAACTTTAGAAGCCTTTGTCCAATCATCACCAAATTTAGTCAGAATGTGTATTGGCATAATATCTCGGACAAGTTTGATAACTAGCCATATCGCTATAGTCAATCGAGAGTTATCGCTCTTTAATTATAGAAATTACCTAAAATTGGTCTTGTCAGCTCAATAACTTTAGGAGCCTTTGTCCAATCATCACTAAATTTGGTCAGAATGTGTATTGGCGTAATATCTCGGACAAGTTCGATAACTAGCCATATTGCTCCAGTCGATAGAGAGTTATTGCCCTTTAATTATAGAAATTACCTAAAATTGGTCTTGTCAGCTAAATAACTTGTGAAGCCTTTATCAGATCATCACCAAATTTAGACAATATGTTGATGGGCAGAATATCTTGGTCAGATTCTCTAAGTTTGGCTGATGTACAACCAATTATCACTATACTTGGTCTCAAAAAAAGATGCGGAAGATGGTGAAAATTTTATTAAGGACAGGTGTATTTTGTGACATTTGGCGCTCTTGTTTGATAATGTTTTCAAAAGCTGTCTGCTGCAAATGCTTCAAAAAATTATTGCATTGACTAAGTCTATTAAAAGTGTGTGTAATTCACAGAGGTGAAGATATGTTACGAGTTACAAGGGTTTTAAAGTTAAAATGTTATCAAATATTTTGTTGACCCACGAATAAGACCCCCCCCCCCCACATCATTCCATCATTCTCAAATTTTTAGGGAAAAAAAGGCGTCTTATAAAAGTTATAGTCCAGGTTTTATATACATGTATACAATGTATTTATAGTGAAAACTTTAAAAACTTCTTGACAAAAGTATAGAGCAGATTTTAAAATAATTTGGCACAAGTATTCTTTGGGTGACCCTATATACCAAGACTTGAAATTATTCAGATTTGTTGAATAACATTGCCACCAGGCGGTGTTGCTCATTTTCTATGTATTGCATATAGTAAGAACATTGAAAACTCTTTTAAGTTATATTAAATCAGATGAGCGATATAGCAACATCATGGTCCTCTTGTTTCTGCTGCAGGCTTGATGTATGCTGAAAAAGTATATTCTACTCTACAGCCCTAGCTATAATTATACAAGATCTGCAGTTCAGGGCCCATTATTTGGTGATCAGAAATCAGCACTATTTCACAAGTCTCTAAACCCTTTAATGTGTAACACATGCTTTAACCCTGTCCGACCTACAGAGGCTTTCTGAACTCTCTTCAGCGGATGAATTTTGAAAACATTGTGCATTCACAATGTTGGTTTTCTCGTGGAACGGCTCAATCTGCATTTTTGTTGTATTGTTGTAATGTTAATTGTTTGTATCTGTGCAATGTTTCAGGTTTTCCTCCGTATCAAGCCTTCTCCGATGGAAGCGAATCTAAAATCTCAAGTTGTACAAGCTTGGATCTCTCCGCCGAGGACTTTCCATCAGAACCAGGCTATGCTGAATGCGCAGATGCTATCAAATCAGGGGCTATTAAGAAAATATCTATATCACGTGAAAGGCTTATTATGGAGGATATTTCTGCCACTGATGATGTTAAGTTTAGAAAAGATTATTACTCTGAAATATATGCAAATCCACAGATTCTATTCAAGAAAAGATCAAAATTGATAGAGAGAGCATCAGGAGAGTTATCCCCGTCAGGGACTTTGTCTGATAATGATGTTGTGGGAAGCATTGAATCTCTGGACAGCAATTCAGCACTAACAGTGACTGGGGGTTTTGAATCTGGAGATCTTGGTAAGACGGATAAATCATCCCCTGAAGCCCCGCCCCTTCCTGCTAGAAATTATAGTTTATATCTGGAGAGTGATGATGCTGCAGATTTTGTTCCGGAAGATGCGGATAAATTGAGTGGCAGTGACGATGCATTTGAAACTGACACACACTTAACACGGAATGCTATAATGACAGTGACTGAAACAGTGGAAAATTTGTCCAATAATCTAAAAGAACAGGAAATTATTCGAACCATGTCTGAAAGTTTTGAAGTGCACACAGACACACAAGTAGGTGAGGAGCTTGGTAACAGTCAGGAAAATAATACTTATGACATAACCTCAGTCTTGACAGGAGATAGGTTTGACCAAATTACTGAGAACTTAGCGGTAAAATCTTTTGAGGATGAAAGCGTTAACTCTGTTGTGAAATCTCATGAGGTTGAAAGTTTAACCTCTGATTTGACTTCTCATGAGGATGAGAGTGTTAACTCTGTTGTGAAATCCCCTGAGGATGAAAGTTTAAACTCTGATGTGAATTCTCATGAGGATGAAACTGTTAACTATCTTGTGAAATCTCATGATGATGAAAGTGTTAATTCTGATGTGAAACCTGATGAGAAGGTTTTGCACAGTGTATCAAACTCAGCAGATGTTCATGAAAAACCTACAGATAATTCATGTGAAGATGAATGTGTTCACGTCACTGTTTGGGATAAACATGGAAATACAAAAGTGTTAACTGTGACTGACAAACAAGCTTCTCAGTTCTGTGAACATCAACTCAACAGAAGGAAATCGTATGATCAAGCCAAATACATTGAAAGTGAGAGAAATGAATCAGAGGAACAGGAATCAGAACCAAATAATGATGCGGAAGATGGTGAAAATTTTATTAAGGACACATTTACGGGTAAACATGATGTAGCATATCAAGATGTTGTTACAGAAACCATTGATACTTCTGAAAGTGCAGCTAATAACCTCTTAACATCAAATACAAACTTGATTACAGATACATATAATACAAACATGATTACAGATACATATAATACAAACCTGGTTACAGATACATCAAATACAAATGCAAGTCAAATTGTGACAGGTAACTGTAAAAATCATATCAATACAACTAGTGCTCTGCAATCAGCAGACTTGAATAATGAACTGAATAGACATGTTACACAAAGTGAATTTTCACATGTAAGGAAGAGCTCCAATCTTGAGGTTGTTCATCCCGTCAAAATGTATTCAATTTCTTGGGACTCGGATGAGGAATTCCAGGGAATGGATCTCCTCCCGAAGCTGGAGATAATTGAAAGTGATTTAGAGAATGTGTTCGACAGTAGTGACAGTAGTGGAAAACTTGTAAAT
The DNA here is from genome assembly GCA_031761405.1 of Serripes groenlandicus. NCBI lineage: Eukaryota > Metazoa > Mollusca > Bivalvia > Cardiida > Cardiidae > Serripes > Serripes groenlandicus. The sequence goes on from JASEVX010000012.1 coordinate 47,270,592, forward strand.
ACGAGTGCTGAACATAAACAAGCTGTTACTAGTGATAATGTGAATTACAACTGTAGTGGAAAATTTGTAAATGTGAGTGCTGAAGATCAAAACCATGTTACTAGTGGAAATATGAATTATGGACATGAAGGTTTAAGTTTGGTTATTGATGCAACAGGCTGTCCTATTAACGATCTGACAGATTGTGAAAATAAAACTGTTGAATCTGTTCAGTGTGAAACCATTGTGCATTTTGATGAAATTGACTCAGGAAACATTGAATTTGATTTACTAGATGAGTTGAAAGCAGACAAAACAAACATTGCTGAACCAGCTACAACTAGTACAAGTGACCATTTAGAAAATTTGTTAGATGAGTTTCAACCCTGCTCGGAAAGAGACGGTGACAATTTACGAATGTGCAATACTACAGGGGAGCAAGATCAGAATAATGATGAAGGTTTTTGTCAACTGCCTCTGAAAAGTGAATTAAACCCTGCAGTATCGTACTTGTACAATGACTTGTACAATGACTCTGAACCAACGCATATGTCATTAACAGAAATTATGTCTCTATCTAGTGCAGAGGATTCTGTTCTAATGACTCGAAGTCATTTATCTAAAAATACTGTTTATATGACGAATGGTAATTCAGAAAACTCTGCACAAACTGCAACACTCATTCCATGTGGCAGATCTTGTGAAGGCTTGCCTTTAGAATCAGGAACTGCACCCCCAAGACCACCTTCTTACAATTCTGGCCAATCAAGGGACAGAAATTCAAGCAGCAGCCAATCGGGACAAAGCAACGCTAGTTCTCCGCTGGAGGACACACTCCCAGGGGTTAGATTTGCGGAAAGGAGTCTTTCTGATGTGGATGAAGCCCCGCCTGCCATTCCTCCAAGGGCTAGTCATAGGAACATGCAACACCAAAGGCGAGGTGAGTATACGAGCGGCACTCCTGGAAAACCAACCTTGGGGTCATAGTTTCTAGATAAAGAGGAACAAACTGGTCTGTCCAGGGATTATTTTGAGTACCCATAACATGGAGCTTGAGTGTAAAATAAGGATATTGGAATGAAACTTGCACATTATCTAAGAGTTCTGTAAAAAAAAAAAAATCATGCACTAAAATCCCTAGGCCTAAAATAAAATATTGTTTGTTTGCCGCTTCCGCCGACCCACATGTTAACCGCCGGTCCGAATTTTTTTACAACCCTTCCAAAAAACTTTTAATCATAATAAAATAAAAAGGTTGCAAGTCTGTCTGAGAATTTATTTTTATTTACCTACCTACCTACCCACCCCTAATTGGCATGGGTCGAAAGCAGCAAACAAACAATTTTTTAATTGTGGCCCTATTGATCTCAAAAACCTTTGTTGTTGGTACTCAAAAAAATCGTCATAGTCAGATAATAATATTTATGTTCAATGCCCACAACATAGGTCTAAATAAGTAATAAGAGAGATATATTGAGGAGCAAAATCTAGGGTATAAAAATTTGTTCAAAAGTACAGGTAAAGATCTGTTTGCAAAATATTCATATAATCCCTTTCCCACATACAGATCCTTTTTGTAGCAGACAGCTTTTGAGAACATATGGCAAACAGAGAAATGTGTCACAATGTTTTCAATTCAATTAAATAATTAAATTAGAGAGATTTTCGTATTTGTGCCATGAAGTTTTTGTGGTTGTTTACTGCAAATTTGTTGTATAAAAATAGGTATTAAAAAAATGAAATATTTTTTGACTGATTAGAAATCAACACAGAGCTGGATCAAACTGTTTTAAATGCACCGGTTGATCTTGATCTTCACAGTTTGTATAACGTTCTATGGTTGCTTCTACCAGAGCTTGGCTCAATTTAGTGTTAATGTTTTCTTAACCCTTTCCCACATATCTATCTATAGATGATTTTTGATGCCTCTGCAGCAGACAACATTTGAAAACATTGTGACAAAAGCAGAAATTGCTCAAAACGAGCAATTTCTCGTTTTACCACAATGTTTTCATTTTTTTTCAGCAATTAATATTTATTTATAGAGATTTTCTATGTTATATATTATGAAAGTATGACCACTGAATTAAGTTTGAAACATTGTGCTTAACCCTTTCCCACATATAACAAATTTGCCACAACTTTGAAAACGTCTTGGCAAATGCACAGAAAATCCCTTTAAATGAAATAAAATAATTGAATAGAGTTGAAAACATGGTGACAAAAGGAGAAATTGCTCATTATGAGCAATTTCTTCTTTTGCCACAATGTTTTCAAAAAATTGTCTGCTTCAGAGGCGTCAGAAAGCGTCTATATTTATAAGGGAAAGCGTTAAAGATGTCAGGGTAGGTATATAAATTATAAGGGGGACTCAACTGGTCCTGTCCAACCAATATCTCTTGTATGAGTACTATGACTCAACTCAACCCTAAGTTGAGTTTGTTCAATAGAACTCAGTAGAACTCTTTTGAGTTCCCACAACATTGGGTTTGAGAGTTATATAAGTTAACAGTGTGTGTATACCATATGACTTTTGACGTCACAAATGCTACGGCGGACAGAAATATTTTACTTCCGTTTAGGAATAAAAACAAAGGTAACTTTTTTACTTTTTTATCATTTGTAATGAAACATGACGCAGTCTACGCCGCTTACAGAGCCCTATCTCCAGTTTGTCAACAGAGTTTGATTAGTGGTTTAGTTTCTTCAAACACTTTGATGAACCTGTACTCAAAATTTATCAACATCACCAACAGCCGTAGCATTATATGGATTTTGAGAACGGGTTCGTTGAAGTGTTTGAAAAAACTAGACCACCAATCAAGCTCCTGTAAAAACCGGAGACAGGACATTGTAAGCGGCGTAAACTGTGCCTTGTTAAAAAGGGTGAAGATATAAAAAAGTTACCATTGTTTTTACATTCTTATCAAAAGCAATTATTGCTGTCTGACCATGCAAATTTATATGAAGTCAAAAGTCATGTGGTGTATACACAATGTATAAGGAGTTACTATTTAAAATTCAAGTACTGTATGTAATGAATTATGAAAGCTGGGGAAGTGTAGGAAGGAAAACAAGTACTATATTATATAAACATGTATTGTATAGTATATACTATATACATGTATATATGATTTTAACTCTTTCCAACCTATAGATGCATTTTGATGCATCTGCAGCAGACGACTCTTGAAAACATTGTGGCAAAAGGAGAAATTGCTATTTCAACCATTTTCAGTACCGGTAATTATATCTTCATATATATATATATAGAGAGATTTTCCATATTTTTTACTAAATGTCTTTGAAGTCGTCTGCTGCTGATTTATTGTATGTGGCAAAGGGTTAAAATGTAAATGAAAACAAAATTAGAAAAATACAGCTCGTTGCTGCTTTAGAGAACAATGTATATTCAGGATTGTTTCAATCATGTTCATGACGTTTTGCTACACATAACATTAATTTGAAGCAAAAGGAAGTATTTAGAAAGCAATCTTGAAAAGAGTAGGTGTAACGTATTGAACAGAGCCACTCCTTGTTCTAAGCTACACAATTTATGGGGGAAGTACTTTTAGAATCTTTCCCTCAATCCTTTTATTAAACCTTTCTCTCATACAAGAAATCTGCAGCATACGACTGAAAATATCTAGGCAAACATATTGAAATCTCATTAAAGAAAGGATATTAATAATATTGAATAGAGTTGAAAATATTGTAGCAAAAGGAGGCATTGCTCATTTATAAGCAATTTGTTCTTTTGGCACAATGTTTTCAAAAGTCTTCAGCTGCAGATGTACTAAAATATGTTGGTATGTGTAAAAACAATCTGAGGCTAGTAATTTTACTCTTCACTACAATTTTTCCATTTGCCAGAATGTTTTCAATTCCATTAACCAGTTAGTATACTTTCATTAAAAGATTTTTCATATTTTAGCCAAGATGTATTCAAGTTAGTCTGCTGCATATTTCGTGTTTGTGGGAAAGGGTTAACAAAGATATGAGGTGATTTGAGGGAAAAGAAAAATGTGCTTAACCAATTAGTCCTTTTCCCACAATGTTTTTCAAAGCTATCTGTCACAAACAATTTTACATTTTGAACTTTCTTCAAAATTCAAATTGGTCCAGTCATGTGTTTTGTTTTAAGAAAACAAATTGACCGATGAAAAAATGTTGGGATTAAAGTCGATTTTTCACATTTCAATGATTCTGACACAATTAATATGAGCCTTGTTAAAACTGGGGATGCACATAAAATGAAACACAAACCTTTATAAATTTTCCCTCATACGACAATTCTGCAGCAGACGACTGAACATATTTTGTCAAAAAATAGAAAATCTCTATAATTGAATGGATAACCTATGACTAAAAGTGGAAAACGTTGTGACAAAAGGAGAAATTGCTTGTTTTGAGCAATTTCTTCTTTTGTCACTATGTTTTCAGAAAGCTGTTTGCTGCAGATGCGTCAGAAAGCAGACAACTTTTGAATAATATTGTTGCAATTGATGAAATTACTCAAAATGAGAAATTTCTCAATTTGTCACAATTTTTCAACTCTATTTAAAGGATAATTATACTTCATTTATCGAGATATCTAACTCATTTAACTTGATGTTTTTGGATTGGTCTGCTTCAGATTTGTTGTATGTGGGAAGGGTTTAAAGAGTAGAAAGCCCCGTTATTACTCAACATTTCACTTAAAGGTTTCTGACTAAATGGACACAATGGAAGGAAATGACAAAGATATATATCCATGTTTCATGATTATATTAATCATATGTTAACCCTTTCCCTCATACAGCAAATCTGCAGCATACAACTGCAAAATATGCAAGAATATGAAAATGTCTATAAAAAATCTGGTCCTCAGTTCTCCAAAAGTGTCAGAAGGCATGGCATGTGTTTCGGGGAAATTTGAAAAGATTGTGGCAAAAGGAGAAATTGCTCATATTAAGTGGGGTCCAAAACAGAGTCACAATATTAACAATTTAGAAAAACCTTGTGAACAGAGGCCTCATTTTTCATTCATTGTTCATGAAAAGTCATCTCCATCAATTTCAAGTCGGGTATTAACCTGGGTCATGTGGAGTCCAAACCAGTAGGTCACTTGGACAACTGTTAGAAGGCCATGGAATCACAATAGTTTAGGAACTGGTATACCAAGATGGTCTATTTCTTCTTTTGTGCCATGGACCTCATTTCAATGAATTACCTTGTATACATTATAGTAGTGTCCCTTTCCCTCATATAGATGGATCATATAGATAGATTTACATACATGAACATGTATGCATTGTATATATATATCAACATCACAACATCACAAACGGTCACTTAACCCTTTCCCTCATACAAAAACTCTGCAGCAGACGACTTTGGACTATTTTGTCAAAACATAGAAAATCTCCATAATTGAATGGATAATCTAGAATGACAAAAAGTGGAAAACATTGTGGCAAAAGGAGAAATTGCACGTTTTGTGCAATTTCTTCTTTTGTCACTATGTTTTCAAAACGCCGTCTGCTGCGGCGTCTATATGAGGGAAAGGGTTAATCTTTTTATTCATATATATTGTCTGTATGTTTTTATTTAGTGCAATGACAGATTATCACCTACAAATAACCTCATACACTAAGTAGACTATGTATTTCCAGAGGTCTGGATAAAGAGGGGTTTACAAGCTCTTTTTTCCCCACAAGATCTCTCTTCAACCAAGCCATACATTTGGGTACTCAAAAGAATCGTCTCATTGAGATGATTCTTTTGAGTACCCACAACATAGGATTAGCGGATACAATAACGATTTTTCGAATAAGCAAAACACTCCTTATCTAGAGCTGTGATAATTCTTGATTAATTTTATTATATTTTTCAAAACCATTTCAGATTCAGCATCTCAGGATTTCATGGAGAGTATGCGCCAGTTGAAAGATGTAAGTTTCATTGCAATACCCACAACGAGGGTTTGGAGGTTAAATATGGATTTATTATCATGAAATGCCTCTTTTTCATGACCTGGTTCTGATCATATCCTGTATTATCAAATGCTGATCTTAGTGTCAGGCCTTTTTATAGGCAATTTTGGAACAAGAATTTGGCCCTTAATTTGGGAAAATCAAATGTATTGTTAACAGGAATACAAAAAATAAAAAACATGCTTAACGGGACAAATTGGGAATTCTGCACGAATTTGAAGACTTTTGCCATTGGGAATGGGTCCTGTTTTTATGCCTCGCAAAGGGCCTGAGCCTACTTGTTCAGCTAGTATGATGATCAGTTTTAACCCTTTCCTATAGTTTATGCAGAAGTATTTTATACACATTTACAACAGATACCTTGTAAACAGGACAGATTCATCTGCTGCAGTTGGCATTTTAAACTGTTTGAACAAGAGAAGCCACTTCATAGTGTACAATTTCTCCTTTTCCCGCAATGTTTTCTACTTTATTCAAAAAAAATAATCAATTTGAGAAATTTCCTGGACAAAGTCGTTTGCTGCAGATTTTTTCAATGTGGAAAAGGGTGAATCATCTAATGAGCAATTTTTCAGTTTTCCACACTCTTAATTTATAAATATTATTTCTTTAATGGAGATATTTTATACAATTGTGTTTTTAGCTCACCTGAACTTTGCTCAAGGTGAGTTATTGTGATCACCTTTTGTCCGTCGTGCTTTGTCCGTCGTCCGTTGTTTGTCAACTTCTTCTCCTCAGTAACCAGTGGGTCAAATGGAATGAAACTTCACAGAAAGCATCCTCTCAATCACCTCACCAGATTTCCTTCAAATTTTTGGAATCCATGCAGAAATCTGGTTTCCATGGCAATGAAATGAAAAAAAATTCAAAATTCTTCTTCTCCCAAACTGGTTGGCAGATTTTCAAATAATTTTGTAGAAATGTTCCTAGGGTGACCTTCTATCAGATTCCTTCAAGCCATGTTGATTGGTTGAAAAACATGGCCGCCAGGGGGGGGGCGGGGCTATTTTGTCTTATATGGCTATAGTGAAAACTTAAAAAATCATCTCCTCCAAAAGTGTAAGGCCGATTTTCAAATAATTTTGTAGAAATGTTCCTAGGGTGACCTTCTATCAGATTCCTTCAAGCCAAGTTGATTGGTCGGAAACTATGGCCGCCAGGGGGCGTGGCTTTTATAGCTAAAGTAAAAAAAAAAAAAAAAACAGGTGAGCGATCCAGGGCCATCATGGCCCTCTTGTTACCAAGATGTTTTCAAAGTTAAGTCTGTTGCAGATTTGTTGTATGTGGGAAAGTGTTATTGAGTTGAAATTTTTCCTCATTATTCTGTTCAAAAACAAAGAGATCATCCTAAGGGCTCTTAACAGAGAAAAAGTTGAATTACCGGTAACTCTTGCCCATAAACAGAATGCTTTCTGAAGCCTCTGCAGCAGATGCTATTTGAAAACATTGTGGCAAAAGGAAAAAGTGCTCATTATAAGCAATTACTCCTTTTGCACAATGTTTTCAACTCAATTTAATAATTAAATTTTCATTTATTGAGATATTTCCTAATTTTGCATAGATTATTTAAAAGTCTGCTACAGATGTGTTGTATGGGGGAATGGGTAAAGAAAGAGTTTTTTTCCGCCGTGGTCGAGTGGTTAGCATCTGGGATTTGAAACTGGGCGTCACAAGTTCGTTCCCCAGTCGCGACACTACAGTGTCCAAAGGTGGAGTGTCCTTTGGCAAGGCACATTTCCTAGCCTAGTACTGGTTTAATTACCCAGGGATAATGAATAAGTGAAATGTTGCCCTGATATAACTGAAATAATGTTGAAATAGGTGTAAAAACCCTATAAAACAAAACAAATCTTTTATTCTTGATTAAAATGTACATTTCAGAGCTCCAGATAAGGGGTGTTTTGCATGTTCTAAAATCCTTATTTGACCTCTTACACTATGTTGTTGGTACTCAAAAGAATTGATTCTTTTGAGTTTCCACATCATAGGCATCCTCGGTACCCAGGCTATTCATAAAACATATGATACCCTGGGCAAATTGGCTGTACAAATCTCGTACTCATGAATAATTTATGATGTGAAATGCAGCCGCTTGATTGGCCGCATGACACACACCTCATGCGATACGAAAATTACAGTGTAGTAAAAAGGGAAATCGTGGTGCACGCTTTACGAAGTTTCGCTAGCCAATTTGCCCAGGGTATCATATATTTTACGAATAGCCTGGGTACCGAGGATGCATCATAGGGTTTGGTTGGACAATTAGAAAGATATTGTGGGGGAAAAGAGCTGTACTCCTTATCTGGACCTCTTCTTTTAAAAATGACACCTCAACTTGATTTAGACCCTTTGATAGCAGCAGATGACCTTTGCTTAAAATGTCAAGTTAATCAAAACTAAAAACTAGCAATTTCTCTTTTATCCAATATTTTACTGTATAAAAATTGTAATTCAATTTTTTTCCTGAAACTTTTGGTTTTCAGAGCAGTAGATTTGTTGAATGTGGAAATTCAAAGTCATAAGTATGTAAGATTATAGGTTATTGACCCTGTACTGTGAAATCATCTTTGGACCGAGTTCTTGCTACGTTCGCCGAAGAACGAGGTCCAGCGATGATTTCACAGTACAGGGTCAATAACCTTTTTATTGCATACTTTCATATTGTAAAATATTTAGGTTATACACTGTGGATTTTTATTTTATAGCTAGAGTTGATCAATCTGCTTTCGAAATTGAAACAAACTGTTTGTTTACAAATGTAGTCATTTTGTTGTAAATGCCGTTTGGAAAGTTGAATTATAAGTGTGACAAAATATTTTTAAATGATGTCATGCGAGTGCATAACCAACATTCTAGACGCGCGTTTTAGACTGTTATTCGGTCAAAAACTTACTGTAAGCATGAGACAGTAAGAAATTGTGCATGATGAGAATTTAACATTACAAAGTCATGTTAGGAAAAATAATGATATTTATGTCAGCTATGTTTGTTTACCTAAAGAAAGTAGTCCCTAGCATGTTAATTATGCAAAAAATTTGCACGTCCTTATCTACGGTGAAAGTATGCAATAATGGATTAATACTTTTCAGTGTGGATGGTACTGGGGACCGTTGAGCTGGGAGGAGGCCGAACAGAAGCTGTCGAACAAGCCAGAAGGGACATTCCTTGTACGAGACAGCTCGGACGAGAGATACATCCTTAGTTTGTCCTTCAAAAATCAAGGTCGAGTTCATCATACCAGGATTGAACATAACAAAGGTAAATACAATCACTAATCATTGTTTACCTGATACTGTTAACCCTTTTCCTCATATAGACGCTTTCTGACGCTTCTGTAGCAGACAGCTTTTTGAAAACATTGTGACAAAAGAAGAAACAAGCAATTTCTCCATTTGACACAATGTTTTCCACTTTTAGTCATAGGTTATCCATTCAATTATAGAGATTTTCTATTTATTGACCAAAAATATGTTCAAAGTTTTCTGCCGCAGAATTGTCATATGAGAGAAAGGGTTAACCCTTTTTCCTAAATATGAGATATCTGCTCCAGATTACTTTTAAAACTCTTGGCAAAGATACGGAATATATATATATAAAAAAAATTCTCTGTTTAAAAGAATGCAAAGGAAAAGAAATTGTTGGAAAATTGAGAACTGACTTGTGACTTTTGACTTTTCTGCTGTAGATGGTTCAATAGATATATCTGTGTCAATAAACAATTTTCAAAACAAGCAATTTCTTCTTTTCCACAATGATTTCGACTCTTTTCAGTAATTATACCACCATTTATAGAGCTTTTTGCATAGATGTTTTCAAAGTCGTCTGCTGCAGATTTAATGTATACTGGAAAGGGGGGTTTATATTGAAACAGAGTTGATAACAAGTGGAAAAGGAGAAATTGCTTTCAGTCGTCTGCTGCAGATGCATCAAAACTCACATGAATCTGGGAAAAGGTAAGAATTGGCCACAAATCCGCTGCAGGAGACTTTGAAAACATCCATGGATAAATTAAGTAAATCTCTTAAATATTTTGAGATCATATTTATAGAGTTGAAAACATTCTGACAAAAGCGGAAACTGCTCATGCTGCAATTGTCGAGAATGCTTCTTGAAGTAGGACAGGTTTAAATACTTGTATCTTCACCAGTTTATGTGGGTACTTAGTTTGACTGAAGTTAAAGAATTTAACAAAAATCTTATATAGGGTAGAAGTACTTTATTACGTGGTTCTAAGGGGTTTTGGAAAAGGCAAAGTGTTACGGCTCCATAGTTAGAGGAGCAGGGTTGTCAAAATGTTTTCTTGTAACAGATCAAATGAGAAAAGTAACCAATCAGGTTGGGGGTCAGATCAAGGGCAAATCCCTGGTAGGGGGCCCAGGGGAGCAAAACTAACAGATCAAAGAGCGATTTTAACAGGTCAATTGGATCGCCAATCGGTTAATTTTGACAACCCTGAAGGAGTATAGTTTCAGCCTTGTTCTCCATCCCATCATTCTGTCTGTCCATTAGAAGCCAGAGTAGTATAGTTTTAGACTTGTCCTCTATCCCATCATTCTGTCTGTCCATTAGAAGCCAGAGGAGTATAGTTTCAGCCTATTGTCTGTCCATTAGAAGCCAGAGGAGTATAGTTTCAGCCTTCTGTCTGTCCATAAGAAGCCAGAGGAGTATAGTTTCAGCCTTCTGTCTGTCCATAAGAAGCTAGAGGAGTATAGTTTCAGCCTTGTCCTCCATCCCATCATTCTGTCTGTCCATTAGAAGCCAGAGGAGTATAGTTTCAGCCTTGTCCTCCGTCACATCCTTCTGTCTGTCCATTAGAAGCCAGAGGAGTATAGTTTCAGACTTGTCCCATCATTCTGTCTGTCCATTAGAAGCCAGAGGAGTATAGTGTCAGCCTTGTCCTCCATCCCATCATTCTGTCTGTCCATTAGAAGCCAGAGGAGTATAGTTTCAGCCTTGTCCTCTATCCCATCATTCTGTCTGTCCATTAGAAGCCAGAGGAGTATAGTTTCAGCCATGTCCTCCATCCCATCATTCTGTCTGTCCATTAGAAGCCAGAGGAGTATAGTTTCTGCCTTGTCCTCTATCCCATCATTATGTCTGTCCATTAGAAGCCAGAGGAGTATAGTTTCAGCCTTGTCCTCTATCCCATCATTCTGTCTGTCCATTAGAAGCCAGAGGAGTATAGTTTCTGCCTTGTTCTCTATCCCATCATTCTGTCTGTCCATTAGAAGCCAGAGGAGTATAGTTTCAGCCATGTCCTCCATCCCATCATTATGTCTGTCCATTAGAAGCTAGAGGAGTATAGTTTCAGCCTTGTCCTCTATCCCATCATTCTGTATGTCCATTAAAAGCCAGAGGAGTATAGTTTAAGCCTTATCCTCACATCCCATCCTTCTGTCTGTCCATTAGAAGCCAGGGGAGTATAGTTTCAGCCTTGTCCTCCATCCCATCCTTCTGTCTGTCCATTAGAAGCCAGAGGAATATAGTTTCAGCCTTGTCCTCCATCCCATCCTTCTGTCTGTCCATTAGAAGCCAGAGGAGTATAGTTTCAGCCTTGTCCTCCGTCACATCCTTCTGTCTGTCCATTAGAAGCCAGAGGAGTATAGTTTCAGCCTTGTCCTCCGTCACATCTTTCTGTCTGTCCATTAGAAGCCAGAGGAGTATAGTTTCAGCCTTCTGTCTGTCCATAAGAAGCCAGAGGAGTATAAGTTCAGCCTTGTCCTCCATACCATCATTCTGTATGTCCATTAGAAGCCAGGGGAGTAGAGTTTCAGCCTTCTGTCTGTCCATAAGAAGCCAGAGGAGTATAGTTTCAGCCTTGTCCTCCATACCATCATTCTGTCTGTCCATTAGAAGCCATATTTAAGTGACGGATTGAGGGATTGGACTAAAAATGTTAAGAAATATGAATCTAGCAAATACTACCCTACCAGTTGCTCTATGAGTATGATTGCCTAATTATGGCACAAACCAAATATTTTCTTAGATTGAAGATAATTTTATGAAACCTAGCACACTGTTTTTGAAAATAGGATATATAACAAGTTTTATTTCTGTTACATGTAAGTAATGAATACCAGTATCATTGTATGTTTCAGCGACGGGATGTCAAATCAATATAATTGTATGTTTTACTTCCAGGAAACTTCAGTTTCTGGTCACAACCGGATTCCCATGGTAAATCCACTATTAAGGAGTTTATTGAACAGTGCGTGTTTAACTCTGAAAATGGACGATTTCTGTACTTCATCCGACCCAGTGGACCAGGCAGCCCTCCAATGCCAATACATCTTCTTATTCCTGTATCAAGGTAGGCTATAACCCTTTCCAACATACATCAACTCTACAGCAGGTAATAGAGGACTAGACCAGGGGGAGTAATCTTATCTTATTCTATCAATATCTCTCTTATGACTCAACAAAACCCTATGTTGTTGTTACTTAAATTAAAACTTTGATTACCTACAACTAAGAGTTTTGAGTGTTGGAAAACAATTTTGCAAATTAAAATACTCCCCTTATCTAGAGCTCTGAAACAACTTTGAAAACATATCTATATGTCTGTGGTGCAGTGGTAGAGTTTGCCTCGTGTGCGAAGTGTATGGGTTTGATCCCTAGGCAGTTTATACCCCAAAGACTTTGAAAATGGTAGTAATGGCTGCCCTCCTTGGCGATCGGGGATGCGGGGTTAGCATTACGACTGACTGGCTGGTGTCAGGATAATGGACCAGTAGTACAGGTAACTTACCCAGGAAACGTAGTGATATAACTGCAAAATTGATGAAATTAGCTGAAAACAACAAACAATCAATCAATCTAAATACATATTGAATCATGCTAAATAGAAAATCAAATGATCAGAACTTGGGTATTGAACTTATGATCCTGAGGACATGTGCCAAGTTTTATTCTTATATTCCAAGATCTATCTATATACAGATAAAGCATTGGACTTTTCAAAATACTTGAAAATGCTTGAAAATGATAAATAGCTTCTAAGAGCAGTATCTCTCTTTCCGCAGACTTTTTTGAAAGCATTGAGACTAAAGAAGTAATTGTTTTCATCTGTATTCAATAATTTTACTTTAATATATATATATAGATGTATTTTCCATTTTTTGCATGGATGTTTTCAAAGTTGTCTGCTGCATATTCTGTATGTGAGAGAGGGTTAAAGCAGAAGACTCTCAATATATATATCATATTGTGTAAGTAGTAAATATCACCTCTCAGAACTGATTATAAATGCATTTATTTTCTCTCCTTCTGATTAGGTTTGTCCAGATGCAGTCCCTACAGCATATGTGCCGATTCCGAATTGTACAAATGGTCCGCCGCGACCACATTGAAGATCTCCCTGTACCAACACGCGTTAAACAGTATCTTAAAGAAGCTCAGTATTACGTGGAATATTTGGACGATTGATCGGAGGAGGCTACTCTTAATTCTCCACATCACTGAAGGATGGGTCTTAACTCTTTCCCTCATACGAAATTCTGCAGCAAAATGGAAATATCTCTCTAGTTGAATGGATAACCTGTGACTTAAAGTGGAAAACATTGTGGCAAAAGGAGAAGTTGATCGTTTTGAGCAAATTCTACTTTAGTCACCATGTTTTTCAAAAAGTTGTCTGCTGCAGAGGCCTCAGAAAGTGTCTATATGAGGGAAAGTATTAAATAAACAATTAAGTTTATGTCAAACGGTGCAGATTCTGATCAGATTGTATGGATGCAATTGCACAGGCTGATCTGGAGCTACTCTGTTGGAGTCCTCCTTTCTCGAGGCTAATATGTGGTATACATGTTCTATGTTTTTCTTTCTTTTTAATCCTTTCCCACATACAGACACCTTTGCAGCAGACGACAAAAAAATTGTGACTTAAGGAAAAATATCTACTTTTGCCACAATTTTTTCAACAATTATTATACTTTCTTTTACAGAGGTTTTTCATATTTTTGATAAGTTTTTCAAAGACATCTGCTGCAGATTTGTGGTATGTGGAAAAGGGTTAACCAATAACATGATATGCTATTTATAATTGCTTCCCTATAATTTGGTTACCTGGAAGTCAAATAAAGCAGACAAGAATAAGTAATAATAAATAATGTTAATAATTATAACATTCAGGATTTATTTGTAAGTGCTACACAGTTCGGTATTTCCTGTGAACCTTGACAAACATGTAAGATAATAATTTATGAATACAATATAAGAGAAATGTGAGTTAACTTTTTCCACTGTACAGTAAATTTGCAGCAAATGACTTTGAAAACATCTAGGAAAAAATAGGAAAATCTCTATGAATGAATTTCTCATTATGGGAAATTTCTCCTCTTGTCTCAATGTTTTCAAAAGTCATCTGCTGCAGAGGTGTCCGATGTACTTTGTATGTTGGAAAAGTTAAAAGCCACCATTTCACCTCCATTGCCATGCAAACTTGGTTAACCCTTTCCCTCATATAGTCGCTTTCTGAGGACTCTGCAGCAGACGGCATTTTGAAAACATAGTGACAAAAGAAGAAATTGCTCAAAACGAGCAATTTCTCCTTTTGCCACAATGTTTTCCACTTTAAGTCATAGGTTATCCATTTGATTATAGAGATTTTCTATTTTTTGACAAAATATGTTCAAAGTTTAGATCTGTTTTTACATTTGGTCTAATCACCTTTGTTCCCTCATACACACTGACCTACTATAAGGCTGACTCCTTCTTTCATTTCTTCCATCCTTCCTTCCTTCCTTATGGCATTCTTAGACATTTCATAATACAATTTTGTCAGATGTTTACTTTATGAATGGTTTGTGGTAAAATTGAATACAGGAGTTATTTCCCTTTTACATTTAAGAAATCATTATCAATACATATTTTTGTTTTCTGTTCTGTCTTTCAATAAAATATCCTTTCTGTTTCTTCATAAGCCATTGCCACTTGCAGTGTCATTTTGACGCATACGCAGCAGAAGACTTGAAAATATTGTACCAAATGGAGATTGAAATGAAATTACACTTTATGAACAATTTTTTACTTTTTCTACAATGTTTTCAAAAGACATCTACTGCAGAGGAAAAGAGTGAAAAGATTAAGAAAGCAAAATACTCCTTGTTTGAAACAATGAGTTCATCAGGATTTACTTCCTTCATCATTTTCAATAACTCACTGAAAAGAATACATCAAGAACTTTTTTTTGTTCATTCTCAATAATTGAATGAAAAATAACGTAATTAAAGACCCTTTTTTTTTTTCAAGTTTCTTTGTTGTAGATTTTTAAACCAAAGACTTATTTTTATTTTGATATTGTTGATTAATGCTATTGTGTATATGAAAGAGAGAAGCGAAACCTATTTATCTGGATTTTTTTTTTCATATTGTTTACTATATAGTAGATCTCTATATATTATTGTGTGTTATTTATTTACAGTCTTTAAATTTGCTTAGATGAATTTTGAGTTCATTATGTGAAAAGAATAAGTCACTCAATATGAGAAGTTTCTCTGTTTCCTGCATGTTGAAAGACATGTGTATAGATATTCCATTATTATACCCCCTTCGAAGAAGAGGGGGTATATATAGGAGTCACTGTGTCGGTCGGTCGGTCTGTCGGTCGGAAGACATATTTTGTCCGGCCTATTTCTTACAAACCACTTGGTGGAATTCAATAAAATTTAACATGAAGCTTCTATACCAAGAGGAGGTGTGCATATCCTAAAGGGGTTACAATTGCATGATATTTTACAGAGTTATGGCCCTTTTACTAATTAAGTTATGGTGTAGGTCAAGTTGCTTTTGAGAGGGTATTTATCATCTTCAGTGATAGTTCTAGTTTCAGAAGCCAACTGTTTACAGTTGTGAAACCTCTTCACAGAGATAACGTATCCCTTTTCCGATTTTCAATGAATCTACAGCAGACGACTCTCAAAACATGTAGCAAAAGTTATTAATGATAGTGTTATTATTAAATAGAATTGAAAACATTGTGGCAAAAGACACAATGTTTTAACACTTTCCCTCATATAGACGCTTTCTGACACCTCTGCAGCAGACGGCTTTTTGAAAACATAGTGACAAAAGAAGAAATTGCTCAAAACAAGCAATTTCTCCTTTTGCCACAATGTTTTCCACTTTTAGTCATAGGTTATTCATTCAATTATAGAGATTTTCTATTTTTTGACATACAAAATATGTTCAAAGTCGTCTGCTGCAGAATTGTCGAATGAGGGAAAGGGTTAAATAACCATTTGCTGCAAATGAGTTAAAATGCATCTGCATGTTGGAAAGAGTTGATGCTCATGCTATAAGACATTTCATAACCAATGTGGTCAATGGAAAAAAATATGACGATGAACAATATTATCGCAATGTTTTCTACTTTATACCAAACTTATAACTCAGATTTTCATGATGATGCATGTTGTTGCCTCAGTTATTTTTAAAGACTGGGGGACACTCAACAAGAAACAAAGTTTCTAAAGCATACAACTAAAATAACATATCAGGGTTATTGAAGTAGTAATAGGCTAAGTCACGTGAAAATCGACCTTCACAGGTGTTGCTAAAATACTTGTTATGATCACATTACATATTTGTATACCTGCCTTAGTGGTTTAGTGATAGAGCTTTCGCCTCGCGGGTTTGATCCCTGGTCGGATCATACCAAATACTTTATTAGTAATAGCTGCCCTCCTTGGCGCTCATGCTTGCGGGGTTAGCATTACGACTGTCTAGCTTGTGTCAGGATAAATGGACCAGTAGAACTGGTAACTTACCCAGGAGACGCTGTGATATAACAGAAACATTGTTGAAAATGGCGTAAAACAATCAACATATTTGTAGTTAATATTTTTGGCCATAACGATTATATAAATATGGCAGGCTTCCTTCTGGGATGTCTGTGTGCCTAGATGGCATAACAGTGAAGATTGTGATCAGACTCTGAGCAGATGCAGGTTGAACTGGATCTGTCCTGGTAACAAGACCCCGAATGTCTTTTTTCGAGTGACTTATCCCATAGTATATCAAGATGTAGGTTAAATTGAAAATAGAAAGAAGTATGGATGTTACTGAAAGGGCATGACATACACTGACAGTGTTTGTAACAGCAGGTGGATAAGTGGTAAAATGCAATATGTGAACAGTAAAGACTCAGGAAAGTCTGTGTGTAGGCAGACAAGTCTCACCTGAGCCTTCTGTGTTTGTTCATATGTAGTGTAGCCAGAGATGTTACTTCTGCCAAAAACATAGAAATGTTGTATTAAACGGTTATATAACTCTTTACTACACCGGCAGATACGTTTTGATGCATATGCCGCAGAAGACTTCAGTAAACATTGTGGAAAAAAGACAAATTGCTCGTAATGAGCAATTTCTCCTTTTGTCACAATTTTTTCAACAATAGACAATAATTATACTTTAGTTTACGGAAATTGTCCCTATTTTTGCCCATATGTTCACATAGTTGTCTGCTGTTAATATGTTGCATGTGGGAAAGGGTAAGATCTTCTTTTAAGTTTTGCCAACTCAAATGTGCAATAAGATCCCATGTGATCTGGTGTAGCTCATACGTTTAAGCCTTTCCCTCATAAAGACGCTTACTGACGCCTCTGCAGCAGACGGCTTTCTGAAAACATAGTGACAAAAGAAGAAATTGCTCAAAACGAGCAATTTCTCCTTTTGCCACAATGTTTTCCACTTATAGTCATATCATAGTCATAGGTTATCCATTCAATTATAGAGATTTTCTATTTTTTGACAAAATATGTTCAAAGTCGTCTGCTGCAGAATTGTCATATGAGGGAAAGGGTTAAGCAGTGTTGGTTTATTTGAAGTCTTGTTGACTTTCCGAAATAGATCATAGAATAGTTATATGGTGTTAAAACTTATGGGGGCTAAAGAGCTAATTGTTTATACAGAAGATGCATTTTGGTCTATATACAGTTAAGAACAACATGAAATTGACAATCTCAGCAGAATGTGATTGGATCGTGAGCGTGATTGGAACGAAGTTGGAACGCTTTATGAGCGGAACGGAATTTTGCGCTCTGAACGAAACAATCATAATGATTGCAAAAATCCAATCATTCGCTCATTGAACGGTTGCAACAACTATCCAATAATTATTTTACGAAACTATTTTATTAAAAGTCATATTTGTATACTAAACTTTTGTTTTATAAGACACTCAAGTATCCGATTGAATTAGAATGTAACAAATATTATTAATATGATCATTTTCGTAATACGATTTGCTACTAACGATTGTGCTGAAAAAAATCTTGATCGTTTGTTGATATTTAGGGTTAATTAAAAAAAAAAAAAAATGAAACGAAATTAATTTAAGCCAATCAAATCGTTGAACGGATTTTGATCGAAAAAAAGTGTTCCGAGTGAGCGTTAAAAAGCGCTCAATCTGAACGGAATGGAAAAAAGCAATCACAATGTTATGAATGAGTGAACGCTTTGAGAGCGGATTGGAACTTGAGCGGAGCGGAACGGAACGGAGCGTGAACGTTAAATTTGTCAATTTCAAGATGTTCTTAACTGTAACATATCGATGGATAGTGAAGACTGGTGAGAATGTGCGCATGTACTGGCTTGTCTGAGAGTTAACAGAACCTAGATGAATTAACCCTTTCCCTCATACGACAATTCTGCAGCAGACGACTTTGAACGTATTTTGTCAAAACACAGAAAATCTCCATAATTGAATGGATAACCTATGACTTAAAGTGGAAACATTGTGGCAAAAGGAGAAATTGCACATCTTGTCAGAAACCGTCTATATGATGGAAAGGGTTAAGACTCAAAATCGCTAGATATGTGTCATTTATATAAATTATAGAGTTTTGTAAATATGAAAAATTATTATCTATTTTGATGTAGTTGTCAAACAACTTTGAACACCTTTCCCTTATATAGAATACCATTCACGCCTTTGACACAGGCTTCTTTTGAAAGAACACAAAAGCTGGTTTCCGTTTGGCTAGGATAACAGTTATAGATTATTGAGTCTTATTTGAATGTAAAGATCTGTACCCATGTGGAAGCAATTTTTCAGACAACCTTTAGCCTACTTTCTTGTATGCCATTTAAAAACTGACCAAAATTAATCCTTTCCCACATACAACACATGTACAGCATACAAACATTGAAATCTTCTGTGCAAAAATAGGGAATATCCTTTTGAATGATACATTAAAGAAGAAATTGCTCCGTATGAGTAAAAAATTCTCCTTTTGTCAAAATGTGTCTGTAGTTTGGAAAGTGTACACAACAGGCTGCTTTGAAAGCAAACAAAAATACGAGGAAGATGTCTGTATAGGAATGGTTTATATCAGTAAATTCAGAGTTAGTTGTGAACCTATGGGATGTATTATATCTGATGTATTTGGATCACATCACATAAAAACAGAACTTTGGAGATTTTCGACCTGCTTGTGCGGAAGATCTTCTTTGTGTGCAATGTTTGAAAGCTGATAGGGTGAGGAGATTTGAATAAATATAAGCTTTCCCTTTCCAACATATAGACGCTTTCTGATGCAGCAGATTACATCTGAAAACAGTGTGGCAACTGAACATTGTTATCTTTTTTCACTCTTGTTTTCAACTCTGATAACTTATTTATAGGGATTTTAAAATTATTTTCCTATATTTGAAAAGTCATCTGCTGCAACTTTGTTGTATGTGGGAAAGGGTTTTAAAATTATTTAATTTGATTGTAAATTCCATTGATTATAAATGTTTAACCCTTCCCCACATATAGATGCTTTCAGTTGACGCTTTCAGTTGAGGCCTCTGCAGCAGAATCTGATGACTTTTGAAAACATTGTTGCAAAAAGAGAAATTGCTCATGGTGAGAAATTTCTCCTTTTGCCACAATATTTGCAACTTTATGAAATAATTATACATGTACTTTCAATTTTGAAGATTTTCCATATTTATACTTAGATGATTTTCAAGTGTGTTGTTTGTGGGAAAGGGTTAAGGGCCGTATTTGTGGGGCTTGGCTCCATTGTTTCTGTTGATATCTTGTGAACAAAGCTTAGTTTGGATGATATGTTACCAGTTTTTGCAATGCTTATTTAAACTTTTACAAATGTTAATTAGTGTGATAGAAACTACTGGAAAATATTTGTGTTATTGAAAGTAGGTCTTTTGAAAGAATGGTTAATATTATTGGAAAAGCTTTGAGCACTATCTCCTTTTCTCTTTTGAAGTGACCTCAAAAATTGCCCTTACCTTGGACAGTCTTATATCACAGTGTAAACTTCTTCCTTTGTCATAACATTTCGAACTTTGAATTAAATTATGCTTTCAAATAATACTAAGAACAAATTTGATACAGAGTTAAAAACATTGTTGGAAAATGAGAAATTGCTTATACTCAAATGTGCGCCTGCTGGAAAGGTGTCCAATGTCATCTTTGTCAAGGAATGGAGCCATTGGTTATAGTAACGAGTGGATGGAACATGTGTTGAACGCTTTTAGTCTCAGACAGCTCTTTTACATTTTTAAAACCACTTTAGCAAAATTAGAAATTGTTCATTAACTCTTTTACATTTTTATGACTATATTTATGGAGATTTTCTCTATATTCGTCCTGACTTACCAAAGTTGTCTGCTGAAAATTTGTTGTATGTTGTTAAGGGGGGTTAGATGACATTTCAGGGATAGGGGTTAATGTAAAACACTAGTCCTTACTTAAAAAAACAAAAAACGGACCATATAACAAAGGACCAGACTTTCGAGTCTTGTAGACCAGATAGTATCCAGACCATCCTGTGTCCCAGTGCGGTATGATCCAGATTTGTCTCTCATTGTCAATTTATCTTAAGTCATCATAAAAGTCTGAAAATGACCAACACAACAGCAATGCAATTTAATCGTTATTGCCAATATTTTCAAAGTGTGCCTATAATGCACTCCTGATTATTTAACCCCTACCCACTTGCAGACGAATTGTGAAATAAAGCAGACAACTTTCTGTGGCAAAAGGAAAAATAGCTGATCATGGGCAATATCCCCTTTTGCCACAATATTTGCAACTCTCTTCCATAATATTTACTTATATTTATAGAGAGTTGACCTATTTTGCCTTGATGGTTTCTAAGTTGTCTGCAGCAGATGTGTTGTATGTGGTAAAGGGTTGATACCTCAGTGTGGGGCTTTATCTAGTTCTCTGAATATCGGGTTTTGGGGTTAGACAAGTTTATCAGTCAATAATGAATTTACGATATTCACTTATTATGGACTCATTATAACAAGCAGTTACAGAACAGAATAATACGTTTACAGCACAAACATACATGAATTAAGTTCCATGCATAATTAACATACTCGGTAATAAAAATAGTTTTCAAATAACCGATTGTCTATATAGAAAACCTAAATTACCAGAATACTCATATTCAGAAATCTGTATTGAACCCCACCCTGATATGTCAAATACTCAGGACACTTCAATCGATTTGTAGTGGGTCATCAGTATGTGTAAATGAGTGATTTTGTTTTGTCAGATATTGCTTATCGTTTTGTATTTGAAAATGTCAAGAGAAAAATAATAATTGTGCCATTGCATTTAAAGTGTTTTGTCTTATACTTTTATTTTGCTTTACGCCCTTTCTCCGTTTTCACTGACTTTAAAAGAACCGACAGAATACGTATTTTGATAACATTGTGAAATCCTCTCAAGAATTCGGTTGAATGTATAATTTCAAATAGTTCGTAACACTGTTGTTAAGTTATACTTTCCAATTATTGCAGCTGATCTTAATTTTACGATAAGTGTTCAACTTATGAGTAAACAAAAACTAACAAGATAATCTGTTATATATTCAACGTTTTGACTTTTAGGTCAATTTACATCTAACTGATCCGCGGTCAGGTCAAAAAGTTCCTAAAAAACCCTGTTTGCTTAGAAATATGTGAATACCTTCACCAGAATGCATTGAATATATGACACGGTGGTTAAATGCATTGTAAACATGTAATGGAACTGTTCGATCTGAATAGTTAATAAACCAAAGTACATAAAAGCTTTATCGAGGGACTTTTGTATCCAATGTACTGAAATATTTAAAAGTAATTGTCTAGTTGTGTCTGCTTGAATGTAGGCCTAGGTGCGCTATTCATGTACGCTTTAATGACTTTCAGACATCATCGGCAAATATCTATGCAGGAAAAACGTAACACTTTTTGTGTCACCTGCGTAGCATGGTAGGCACTTAGGGATTACTTTTTTTTTTGTCCGGCGTCTGTATGTCTGTCTGTCTCTCTGTCCGTCTGTCTGTCTGTCTGTTGTCACACTTTTTCGTCACGTTTTCAAATCACTTTTTTTCTACTCAAAGGATTACATTGAAACTTCTGACAAATGTTTGTGTCAATGTGTGTGATTGGTTCACAAAAGGGGGAAAATCCAAATATTTTTTATATCAGAGTTATTGCCCCTTTTTTGTCAAAAGTTTAAATTTTCAAATTCCTTTTTTTCTACTCAAAGAATTGGATTGAAACTTCTGACAAATGTTTATATCAATCTTTGTGGTGGGTTCACAAAAGGGGGATAATCCCAATTTTTTTTATATCAGAGTTATTGCCCCTTTTCTGTCAAAAACTAAAATGTTCTGACCAGGCCCCGGCAGGTGACACACGTGCTCCGGGGAGCACTCCATTCTAGTTTCAATTTTTAAGGGTTAATTCTTTTCAGTCCTTTTGTTGATTATTCGGATCACTGTATGACACGCCAATCTTTTTCTGATATAGCAAATTCACCGATGCCCGTTGCTACTTTTCAAATGAAACAGCTTCGATGAAAGTAGCAATGCTCAGAAAAAGTAAGCCCCGAATAGTGCATTAACTTTGGGCGTTTGAAAACATCCACACGAACTGCTTTGAAAACATATTGGCAAAACTATGGCAAAGCGTCACAAAAGGCAATTGCAATTATAGAATAAAGATTGAAGTATTTTGCAAATAGATCAATCGCTCTTTTAACAATTTGTTCTATACCGCTTGCTTTCAATAGTCGTCTGCTGCAGATGTGAAAACAGAACAAATGTGCTGATAAGGATCAATTACATTTCCAGGACTGTTACTTTGGTGGCCCATCAACCCATGTTGATACACATGGGAGTGATTAAGGGCCATTATACGACAACGATGGCTGCAAACAATGCATTATAAAGGACACATTAATTGCTTGGGGTTGAACGCCGTTTCCCGGCGACCGGTCCACCTACACATGCGTTTCCTTGCTTTCTCATACCAGTACTCAACACAACATACTCTCTAATCAACTGGCTTCTTTTCCACATAGATTGTTAGCCCTTTGGTGAAAGACGGATGATGCATGTCACAGTGACTTGTGTCAAACGTCGGAAAGAATGTTGGCCGAGCTGGGATTGGAACTCACAACCCCTGGATTGACAGCCCACGTCGCTATCGGGACTCGGCTATAAAGAACACAATCGATTACTGAAACAACTTTCTTGGCAATCCATTTGACGCATTTGTTGCAGGCGTTTGTAATTAGTTGTGATTACATTGCGATTACGCAGATTGATTGTCCATTGATTGTTTATCTGATATGATATTTTAGAGGTGTCTACTCCGGTAAACGTCTGGAACAAAAGTAGCATCTGGAAAATTCGAGATATTTGTTTTGTACAAAGAGACCCTATAGCTTAGTGGCGACGCGGAATGGCAACCCAAGGTTTGTGAGTTCCAACCCCATCGCGGCCAACATTCTTTGAAAAAAGTAAGTGTGTTAAGTGTCATTCGTTTACCACTATTGGGCTACAGTCTGTGTGGAAAAGCACCCAGTTGCTTGAAGAGACCGGTGTGTGATAAACTGGTTTGGGAGAAACCAGGAAACAAATGCTATATTGAAAGCGGCATAAAAACCAAAATTAATTAATTATGCAAAGTTAAAGTATAATGACATAACACGGTGAAATCGCTCGTACTGCACAACATCTCCCGTTCCTGTAAGTGTTCAAATGTAGTCTTAAACGTTCGTCTGTATAAGAACAAATATCTGAACAATGAAAATCATTACACACTTACAGTAAAGGGAATACGCATGCCTGAACGATTTATATTTAATGACAGAACTTTAAAAGGATTCAATGGAATCATAACTTCAATAGGTGAACGTTCTGATTCATTAAACCCCATTTGTGATACGTTCTGGGCATTTGAAAACATCGTGTGCAATTTCTGTCGTATCTTTCAGTCAATTGGTTGTAGGACCTGTAGGTAACTGCTGATGTCGACATACTGGGCCCAGTTTAAACTATGTCGACTGTAGTAGCGTTTATAGTCGCCAATAGCAGTAAAGGGGTATTTCACATTAACCCTTTCCAAAATGAAAAACATCTGGTGCAGACGACTTCGAAAGCATCTACCGCATGATATGGAAAATGTTCTAAAAAGTAAAGTACCATTATTGAAAATAGTTGAAACATTGTGGCACAAGGAAAAACATATGCTCATTAAGATGTTATTATTATGTTTGCTGCAGAAGTGTCAGAAAGCGTCTGTTTGTGGAAAAGGGTTAACCATCACGACTGTGACGGATACACTCATAATAATCTTACTTTCATCATAGACGGCTTTTAATTGCCTTAGCAGACACATACTTTAACCCTTATCCCGCCGAACGCAACTTAAAACAAGGCCCGTTTTGCGATACCATAACGTGTATGGAATAATATCTCATTTGTGATACCATATGTAATGCAATAGTACCTCTTTTGTGACACCATATGCAATGCAATAGTACATCTTTTGTGATACCATATGCAAAGCAATAGTACATCTTTTGTAATACCATATGCAATGCAATAGTACCATTTGTGTGATACCATAACGCGGATGCAATAATACCTCATTCGTGAAACTATAACATGGATGCACACTACCTCTTTTGTGATACCATAACGAGGATGCAATAATACCTCTTTTGTGATACAATAAAGACGATGCAATAATACTTTTGTTATGATATCATAGCGACGATGCAATAAGACCTCTTTTGTGATACCATATGCAATGTAATAGTACCTCTTTTGTGATACCATATGAAATTTAATACCATAACGTAGATGCAATAATACATATTTTGTAAAATCTAAACGTGGATGCAATAATACATATTTTGTAAAATCTAAACGTGGATGCAATTATACCTTTTTTGTGATACCATAATGTGGAAGCAACAATACATGTTTTTGTGATACCATAACGTGAATGCAGTAATACTTCATTTGTGATATATGTTGTGATACGATAACTTGGACGAAATAAAACCTCTTTTTTGATACCATAACGACGATGCAATAGTACCTCTTTTGTGAAACCATAACGTAGATGCAACAATACCTATTTTATGATACCATAATATGGATGCATTAATATATTTTTAGTGATACCATAATTAGGATATAATAATACCTCTTTTGTGATACAATAACGGGGATGCAAAGCTACCTGTTTTGTGATACCACCATAATGTGGATGCAATAATACCTGTTTTGTGATACCATAACGTGGATGCAATAATAACCATTTTTTGATGCAATAACGGGGATGCAATAATACCTCTTTTGTGATACCATAACGTAGATGCAGTAATATAGATGTTGTGATACAATAATGTGGATGCAATAATACCTCTTTTGTGATACCATTATGTGGAAATAGCAATACCCTTTGATGTGATATCATAAAGTGGATGCAGTAATACCTCATTTGTGATACCATAACGTGGATGCAGTAATACCTCATTTGTGATACAACAACGGGGATGCAGTAATACCTCATTTGTGATACCATAACGTGGATGCAATAATACCTCATTTGTGATACAATAACGGGGATGCAATAATACCTCATTTGTGATACAATAACGGGGATGCAATAATACCTCTTTTGTGATACCATAACGTAGATGCAGTAATATATATGTTGTGATACAATAATGTGGATGCAATAATACCTCTTTTGTGATACCATAACGTAGATGCAGTAATATATATGTTGTGATACAATAATGTGGATGCAATAATACCTCTTTTGTGATACCATTAAGTGGAAGCAACAATACCTTTTGTTGTGATAATAATGTGGATGCAGTAATACTTCATTTGTGATATCATAACGTAGATGAAATAATACCTCTTTTGTGATACCATTATGTGAATGCAATAATACCTTTATTCTGATATCATAACGCGGATGCTGCTTTTGTGATACTCCTAGGTGATGCAGCACTACCTCTTTCGTGATACAATAAAATAAGTTGAAAGCGTGGATAAAGTAACGTGAATGCAGCAAGATCTGGTTTCGTCAGATGCGGATCAAATACGCAGATAATTGGTAAAAACACGACAAAACGAATGGCATCGGTTCTTATGAAATATTTAAATATAAAATATACGCATCATTGGTCCGTTAATTGAACACAAAGTGTGTTTGTGTCAGTGTCGCAGTGTCGGGACGTTTAATCAGTGCGTGTTTCATGGATTCAGTGCTGTTAAAATTATAAACCTGTGAAAGGCGTACATAATGAATTTAGTAAGTTTTGCGATGTTTATGAATTTAATATTATTATTACTGCGGCTGAATTTGATCTGTATTGAACCCTTTCCCACGTGCAGACGCATCTGCAGCAGACATCGTTTGAAAACATTGTGACAAAAGCGGAAATTGATCGTAATTAGCAATTTTCTATTTACTACAATATTTACTACTATATTTAATAGTTATTTTACTTTCAATTTATAGAAAGTTTTAAAGTGTCAATACGTTTTAAATGTCGTCTGCTGCATTGTTGTTGTAAGTGGACATGAGTTAACTCTTTCTGCGCCAATGGCAATAGTGAGGTCTTTGCAAACAATATATCTTCAGTGAGGTGGCTCGTACCGAACCGTCTCACCTGAAATAATTAGTGTGTTTGCCTTTTAGTTATCAATATATTCCAAACTTTTTATTACATTAAAATTGGAGTCGCCCGATTCTGATCACTGAAGTGTCTATTTTAGGGAATTCGGCGCTGAAATACTTAAAATGGTTGAAACTTAACTTACTATGATAATTGATGAAGTCCCTAGTTTACATCAGTTGGCAAGGATATTTTGTAGTACCTGTACATGTTCCTCTTTTGTTGAATATACTCAAACACATGATTATAAATTATGCATATATGTAATCTTTACTAGAACTTTAGCTTGTTTTTACTTGTTAACACTGGATCTAAATAATCTCAAAGAACAAGTTCGCCGACCTTTACATTGTTTCTTCTGTGTCACAAAAATATATGTTTATCTTACATGAAACAAAAAATGTTTTTGTTTTTGTTTATATACATTCTCAATAATTTGATGGAAATAGGCCATTAAATTTTAAACAAATGTTGGGGTTTCTTTTCTCTTAAAATAAAAGCCTGCTTTTGCATTTCAGATAAGGTCGGAATGTGTTGCTGTCATGGTGATAGCAGCCATTTTAGGTATGTACTACAAACTCTCTGCACTCTACTCGAGAAACTATTAATATTTATAGTTGAGTAAGAAACTGCGATAAGGGAATCAACGTTTGCGACTAAGATACTGGCTGTATTCTTGACATGTATTGTTCTTATTGTTTAATTGGGGATTTACGCCGTTTTTCAACCTTATTTCATCTATATCACGACGACAGTTCACTTATTCATAATCCCTGGTAAACAATCCAGTACAAGGGCAGGAAATGCGCCTTGCCCAAGATCACTGACCACCACGACTGGGCATCGAATCCGGGACGCGCGGTTCCAAATCCCCGAAAGTGTCACCAGACAATGTTCAGATCAGCGATCCTCGTTACACAGTCTGATCAAGGTCTTCGTTGTTCGCAATCTAGTCACAATATACAGTAGTTTTGGAATCATTTGGAGAAAGGGTTTGACATCCATGATACAGTACATGTTCTCATATTCACCGTATAAGTTCAGAAGCTAAGCCTAACCTACTTGCAGACGCATTTCTGGAGCATATGCAGCACACGGTTTAGGAAATATTATGACAAAAGGGGACATTGCTCATAATGATCAATTTCTCCTTTTGTCAAAAAGGTTTCAACTCTAATAAATAATTATACCAACGTCTGAAGAGATTTTCAATACAATTTTGGTTAGTTGGTATCAAAATTGTCTGCTGTTGATTTGTTGTATGTGTGGAGGGTTTAATTATCATTAAATTCGAATTATTTCATTTTAATGAAACGAAATATCATGGTATAGAGTACTTGTGTAAAGGTCTTTGAGAGTAGAAAAAAAACCCATATGAAAGCATAGCTTTAACATCTTGCTTTCCTTCAATAAAACATTTTCTTTCAACCAAAGAAATACTTTAAAATCGGTACTAATAGCTTTCCATGATAGTTGGGTTATCATTACAACTAACTCATTAACGAATAGGATAGTCGGGTTATCATTACGACTGACTCATTGGCGGTCAGAATAGTCGGGTTATTATTACGACTGACTGATTGGTGTCAGGATAGATGGGTTATCATTACGACTGACTCATTGGCGCACAAGATAGTTGTGTTATCATAACGACTGACTCATTGGCGCACAGGATAGTTGGGTTATCATTACGACTGACTCATTGACGCACAGGATAAGTGGATTATCATTACGACTGACTCATTGGCGCACAAGATAGTTGTGTTATCATAACGACTGACTGATTGGTGTACAGGATAGTTGGGTTATCATTACGACTGACTCATTGGTGTCATGATAGTTGGGTTATCATTACGACTGACTGATTGGTGTACAGGATAGTTGGGTTATCATAAGGACTGACTCATTGGCGTACAGGATAGTTGGGTTATCATTACGACTGACTCATTGGCGTACAGAATAGTTGGGTTATCATTACAACTGACTGATTGATGTCATGATAGTTGGGTTATCATTACAACTAACTCATTAACGAATAGGATAGTCGGGTTATCATTACGACTGACTCATTGGCGGTCAGGATAGTTGGGTTATCATTACGACTGACTCATTGGTGTCATGATAGTTGGGTTATCATTACGACTGACTCATTGGTGTACAGGATAGTTGGGTTATCATTACGACTGACTCATTGGTGTACAGGATAGTTGGGTTATCATTACGACTGACTCATTGGTGTCATGATAGTTGTGTTATCACTACGACTGACTCATTGGTGTACAGGATAGTTGGGTTATCACTACGACTGACTCATTGGTGTCATGATAGTTGTGTTATCATTACGACTGACTCATTGGTGTCATGATAGTTGGGTTATCATTACGACTGACTCATTGGTGTCATGATAGTTGTGTTATCATTACGACTGACTCATTGGTGTCATGATAGTTGTGTTATCATTACGACTGACTCATTGGTGTCATGATAGTTGGGTTATCATTACGACTGACTCATTGGTGTCATGATAGTTGTGTTATCATTACGACTGACTCATTGGTGTCATGATAGTTGTGTTATCATTACGACTGACTCATTGGTGTCATGATAGTTGGGTTATCATTACGACTGACTCATTGGTGTACAGGATAGTTGGGTTATCATTACGACTGACTCATTGGTGTCATAATAGTTGTGTTATCACTACGACTGACTCATTGGTGTACAGGATAGTTGGGTTATCATTACGACTGACTCATTGGTGTACAGGATAGTTGGGTTATCAATACGACTGACTCATTGGTGTACAGGATAGTTGGGTTATCATTACGACTGACTCATTGGTGTACAGGATAGTTGGGTTATCATTACGACTGACTCATTGGCGCACAGGATAGTTGGGTTATCATTACGACTGACTCATTGGTGTACAGGATAGTTGTGTTATCACTACGACTGACTCATCGGCGCACAGGATAGTTGGGTTATCATTACGACTGACTCATTGGTGTACAGGGTTGTTGGGTTATCATTACGACTGACTCATTGACGCAAAGGATAGTTGGGTTATCATTACGACTGACTCATTGGTGTACAGGGTTGTTGGGTTATCATTACGACTGACTCATTGACGCAAAGGATAGTTGGGTTATCATTACGACTGACTCATTGGCGCACAGGATAGTTGGATTATCATTACGACTGACTAACTGGTGCACAGTATGGTTGGGTTATCATAACGACTGACTCATTGGTGTCAGGATAGCTGGGTTATCATTACGACTGACTCATTGACGCATAGGATAGTTGGGTTATCATGACGACTGACTCATTCATTGGCGCACAAGATAGTTGGATTACATTACGACTGACTCATTGGCGAATCGGATAGTTGGATTATCATTACGACTGACTCATTGACGCATAGGATAGTTGGGTTATCATGACGACTGACTCATTGGCGCACAAGATAGTTGGATTACATTACGACTGACTCATTGGCGAACCGGATAGTTGGGTTATCATTACGACTGACTCATTGGCGCACAGGATAGTTGTGTTATCATTCCGACTGACTGATTGATGTCATGATAGTTGAGTTATCATTACGACTGACTCATTGGCTAACAGGATAGATTGGTTATCATAACGACTGACTTATTGGCTTACATGATAGTCTGGTTATCATTACGACTGACACATTGGAGCACATGATAGTTGGGTTATCATTACGACTGACTGATTGGTGTCAGGATAGTTGGGTTATCATTACGACTGACTGATTGGTGTCAGGATAGTTGGGTTATCATTACGTCTGACTCATTGCGCACACGATATTTGTGTTATCATAACGACTGCCTCATTGGCGCACACGATAGTTGGGTTATCATTACGACTGACTCATTGGCGAACAGGATAGATTGGTTATCATAACGACTGACTTATTGGCTTACAGGATAGTCTGGTTATCATTACGACTGACACATTGGCGCACACGATAGTTGGGTTATCATTACGACTGACTCATTGGCGAACAGGATAGATTGGTTATCATAACGACTGACTTATTGGCTTACAGGATAGTTGGGTTATCATTACGACTGACTCATCGGCGCACAGGATAGTTTGGTTATCATTACGACTGACTGATTGGTGTCATGATAGTTGGGTTATCATTACGACTGACTCATTGGTGTCAGGATAGTTGGGTTATCATTACGACTGACTCATCGGCGCACAGGATAGTTGGGTTATCATTACGACTGACTGATTGGTGTCAGGATAGCTGGGTTATCATTACGACTGACTCATTGGCGCACAGGATAGTTGGGTTATCATTACGACTGACTCATCGGCGCACTGGATAGTTGGGTTATCATTACGACTGACTGATTGGTGTCAGGATAGCTGGGTTATCATTACGACTGACTCATTGGTGTACAGGATAGTTGGGTTATCATTACGACTGACTCATCGGCGCACTGGATAGTTGGGTTATCATTACGACTGACTCATTGGTGTACAGGATAGTTGGGTTATCATTACGACTGACTCATTGGTGTACAGGATAGTTGGGTTATCATTACGACTGACTCATTGGCGCACAGGATAGTTTGGTTATCATTACGACTGACTGATTGGTGTCATGATAGTTGGGTTATCATTACGACTGACTGATTGGTGTACAGGATAGTTGGGTTATCATTACGACTGACTCATCGGCGCACTGGATATATAGTTGGGTTATCATTACGACTGACTCATTGGTGTACAGGATAGTTGGGTTATCATTATGACTGACTCATCGGCGCACAGGATAGTTGGGTTATCATTACGACTGATTCATTGGCGATCAGGATAGTTGGGTTATCATTACGTCTGATTCATTGGCGATCAGGATAGTTGGGTTATCATTACGTCTGATTCATTGGTGTGCAGGATGGTTGTGTTATCATTACGTCTGACTCATTGCGCACAAGATAGTTGTGTTATCATAACGACTGACCCATTGGCACTTAGGATAGTTGGTTATTATAACGACTGACTCATTGGCGCTCAGGATAGTTGGTTATTATAACGACTGACTCATTGGCGCTCAGGATAGTTGGTTATTATAACGACTGACTCATTGGCGCTCAGGATAGTTGGGTTATCATTACGACTGACTCATTGGCGAACAGGATAGGCTGATCCGGGTCGATACTTCACACAGAGTCCACAATGTGGGTTTTCTCGCGGGACGGCTCATTTGTGTATATCAACAATGAGCTGTATAGCTTACATTGATATTAAAATGTATGTTCTGTTCTGTTCTGTATTCTATATTACATTATAGGGCTTGCCGATGCCAGTACCTATGCAGTAGTGTTACTTGGTATAGAAAGCAAGACGTCAACAGTTGGAGAGAACATGTACGAACTGTTGATGATAAACCCTGGAGTTACTGAGATTGACGTGCATATTACAAGTAAGCTAATCTCTACCCCCCCCCCCCCCCCCCCCCCCCCCCCCCTATGGCAATATAAATAACATGTCCTTGCCTTCATCCCTCTTTATATATCTGCTTCATGGACACACAGTTCATGGACCTGATTGCGCAGCGGCACGAATATGACTCTTGATTATAACATATCTTGAGTTTACATTATCCTGCTGATATTTTAATATAAATTCTGCCTGTGTTTTCATTTATCAGTATTGATGTTTGGTAATTGATTTTTATCGTTTATTTCAGAATATTCCCAGTCTTTTGAACAGCTAATGATAGCACCGGGCAAAATGAAAAGCACTATTATTGAAGAATTACAAGGTATGAATGGAACAGAACTCGAGAATAAAGCGTTCCTGGTATCATCTAATGACACCTTTACGCTACAAGTGTTTTCCACGTCACCGGTACACACCGAAGGTTTAGTCGGAATCCCCCTAGAATCATTGGTCGGTCCAAATCAGCCACATAAAGTGTACGAGTACGTCGTGAGTACGTTCTGTGGTACATCCGGGTATTGTCAGATAGGCGTGACAGCGTTTCAGGAAGCGAAAGTGATATTCACGTTTCCTCCAGGTGTTGATGAAGTCGTTTTCTGTAATGACCAAAAGTACTTCCGATCCAGCAGAGACAGAGTTTTGTTACTAAACAAATACCAAGCCCTACAGATGGAAACCACGGCTGATCTTACGGGTACACTTGTGTACAGTTACAGCCCCTTTGTCGTGTTTGTTGGCTCCCGGAATATGACTTCCGGTGATATATTCACACATACGGATGAACAGCTGGCTCCGGCATCACAGTGGGGTAAAAACTACGCAGTAAAGACTTTACAAGATACAAGTTATGGTGATATACTCAAAATTGCGGCCACGTGGCCAAATACTACGGTGCATATGGAAGGTTTTGACAGTTTTGTTATATCAAAGAAAGGGGATGTTGTGACGAGAAGATTAGAAAAGGATGCAGTCTCTTTCATCGAGGCGAACTACCCGATTCAGGTAAACTAGGTCATAGAAAAATTCTAGGCAATCATTTGGAAAACCTGTATAAAAGAAAGTATATTTATTTCAGTTGAACATAATGTCACATAGGAGAAATTGCTTAGAATGAGCAAGTTTTCGTTTGGCCGTAAGTCGCCTGCTGTAGATACGTCACATAAATTAACGAGGTAGAGAAGCGGTGATCGCTTCGCGTTGGTTGTATCGTGCGATTTCATTGGACAGACAAGCGAGCACCTGCTCATGACTATTTAAATGTAAAGGATCAATGTATGACGAACATTAATGTCAGGTGCAATGTAGGCAAAGCGAATTATTTTGGTCTGATATTAACATATATGTTCACATTCCGTATACAATAACAAAAGCTGACAGTTGTTCGGCTTAACAATTGCAACTGCAATGTGAAAACATGTTTATAACATTGGATGATAAGTGTACTTTTTTAAGTTGCTTCATTCCGTTTATGAAAATAGACAACGGGAATAGAAACAAATCACAAATGCTGTGACGTAATTCCGAATTAGCGTGTCGTTATTCCGGTTCGCCTCTGTATATACTCCGTCCGGATCAGTGTATAATGTATTATAAGATGCGGACTGTTACAGATAATACCTTATGTTAACCCTTTCTCTACGCTTTCTTACGCCTCTGCCTTTTGTCACAATTTTTTCCACTTTTAGTCATAGGTTATCCATTAAATTATAGTGATTTTCTATTTTTTGACAAAATATGTTCAAACTCGTCTGCTGCAGAATTGTAGTATGAGGTAAAGGGTTAATACATGTATGTGAACTACTTTCGACATTTTTGCATTCGATAAAACCGATTCATTGCTCATATCGTGACATTTTTCAGGTCGTACAAATCACCGGTGTTACATACATAGCGGAAGACTCACCTATGCCTATTGCCATGGTAACCGTCCCCGCTATAGAACATTCAACAACTTCTACGCTGACATCGTGCGGTTCAACAGCTGTTCCTGTACGGTTCATCACAGTGTCAGGTAGTTTCGTGCACCTGGTCATTCCTAAACAAATACATTGATGTAACCCCCCTGTTCCCATGTACAACAAATCTGCAGCAGACGACTTTGAATACATATTAGAAACATATGGCAAATCTCTATAAATAAAGGTACAATTAATGAAAAAGCTGAAAATATTGTGGCAAAAAGAGAAATTTCTTGTTTTGAGCAATGTCCCCTTTTGCCATAGTTTTGTCAAAATCTTCTGCAGCAGAGTCGTCAAAAAGCGTCTATATGTGGAGAAGGGTTAATTGATTCATTAACGCCGTTTTAATCAATCTGTCAGCTTTATCATGGCGGCCAATTCACGCACCCATGTGTTTCTGGCTTTCTCAGTTTAGTACTTCACACAGCACTATTTCCAAGCGACTGACAGCTTTTTCACATTTAATGTTAGATCATTTGTGGAATACG
Source organism: Serripes groenlandicus (assembly GCA_031761405.1). Taxonomy (NCBI): domain Eukaryota; kingdom Metazoa; phylum Mollusca; class Bivalvia; order Cardiida; family Cardiidae; genus Serripes; species Serripes groenlandicus. The sequence continues at coordinate 47,305,408 of JASEVX010000012.1, forward strand.
AATACTGATTTTCGCATTGACTAGTTCAAACGTCGGAAAGAATGTTGACCGTGCTGGGCTTCGAACTCACAAGCCCTGAATTGACAGCCGGCGTCGCTACAGAATTACCTTTTGGGACTCGGCGTATGAAAATATCCAGAGTACAATATTAATTGACAATACATATATAATTACTAGCGGTAAAATTACCTGACAATGCCTTATTTTATTCGTCAGAAAACATATAAATCGTCATTCGGATGTTTCACGATTAAATTATGTTTCTCTGGGGATGAATTGCATTGATAGGGACGACTTACACAAGTGATGGTATGGTGATAAACATCATTCATCTTAAATCAATGCTTGATTATTTTTTCATTGTCTTTTATGCCGGTTTCAACAATGTTTCATTTATATCACGTCTTTTCCTTGGTATGTTACCTGTACTACTGGTCCATTTATTCTTTCACCAATGAGTCAATCGTAATGCTTACCAAGCAATCCTGAGCATTTAGGATGGAAAGCATTTTTAAAGTATTTGGTATGACCCGGGTGGGTATCAAGAATATTGTGAGGATTACTGATGTGAACAATTCAGGAAACGTATGGGTATATTGACATGTCGTATTTGTCTACTAAATTGTATTCACAATCGATATACATGATCTTTATTAAAAATGAAAATGTAAGTTCATATGGTATTCGGCTAGAAACATAGCATATTTTTTAAATAGAGTATACGTTTGAAGTTAACTGGTCACCGTGAGATAATTGGATTGATATTTGACACGGGACTAAGACTCCAATCAGACACTCAATCAACATATCAATTACTTAATTAATCAAACAAACCAATCTATCAACCAATCAATAAATGCAATCGCTCAATGATGAAAGTGATCATAAAGAAAAAGAAGACGATTATATCCTAGTGCACGATGTATTAGGACCAAGAAAAGTACACAATGCCACAAGTTAAAACAGTTACAATTATTTAAAATTACATTTCAGAGATAGCAACCAGTCCTGAAGTAAACAGTTGTGAAATACCCGATGACCAAATGATCGAGTACACAAATTACAAATTCAGTGTGAAATCGAGTGCCTGCGGCCAGAACCCATATACTATAACGGGTGACAAAGTGGCCGGAATCGTAATGTGTGATAATAAAGCGGTTATCCCGCTGTCGATGATACACGGCAATGCTTCGAAAACCGCGGCTAACCAGGTATGATATGCCATCAGCCATTTAGGGTCTTGTTGATTCTCCGCTTAAAATCCACGAATTTGTAATTTCTGTTATGGGAGATAAAATATATACACACTTACATACAATATATACACACTTACATACAATATATACACACTTACATACAATATATACACACTTACATACAATATATACACACTTACATACACTATATACACACTTACATACAATATATACACACTTACATACACTATATACACACTTACATACAATATATACACACTTACATACAATATATACACACTTACATACAATATATACACACTTACATACACTATATACACACACACTTACATACACTATATACACACTTACATACAATATATACACACTTACATACAATATATACACACACTTACATACACTATATACACACTTACATACACTATATACACACTTACATACACTATATACACACTTACATACACTATATACACACTTACATACAATATATACACATATGCATGGTTTTGGAAAGAGCTACACGTTGGCATTTGAGCCGTCCAGCGAGAAACTCAACATAAGGTCTCTGCGTACTGCATCGACCCAGATCAGCCTGCGCAATAATCCGTACAGACTGATCCGGGCCGACACATTCCGTCTCATGGGGATAGAGGTATAGAGTAATGATTCCTAAACAGAAAATCAACAGGAGGCGAAAAGTGTCTGTACGGGTTCGCCTTTGTGGCATGCTTAGGCTGATCCGGGTCGATACTTTATACAGAGTACACAATGTTGCTTTTCTGCGGCGATAGACATCTGCGTAATATATCGACCAGATCAGCCTGCGCTGTCCGCGCAGACTGATCCGGCCGATACATTCCGTCTAAGGGGGGTAGATAGAGTAGTGATTCCTGAAACAGAAAATCCACAGGAGGCGAAAAGTGTATATCCGGCTACGCCTGTGCAGCATGCTAAGGCTGATCCGGGTCGATACTTTACGCAGAGTCTACAATGTTGGTTTTCTCGCGGGACGGCTCATTAGTCCCCAGTGTAGGATATGATCTGTCTGTGCGTTTGATTCCTTTGTGTAATTTTTGTTACGTAAGTTGACAGAAGTTCTAACAAGCTTGTGTGATGTAATATGTGAGTAGTTCATAACCTGATCAGACTAGGTGCGTGCACAGGATTATTTATATCTTAAGTGTTCACAATAGCCAACTTGTTTTTCTATCCCTGGGCGGAAAGTATGTACTATGAACCCGCCTGTGTGGATAATATTTCCCTCTCTGATTGCTTTCCATAATAACAAAAGTGTGTCGTATGAATCGTACAAAAAATAAATATGTTAATGAAACTGCCACTGTTGTAAATATCCCCCCTCTGTAAAGTATATATATACACACATATGAGCCGAGCCACGAGAAAACCAAATTTATGGACTCTGCGTAATGTATCGACCCAGATCAGTCTATGCAGGCTAATCCGGGCCGACACATTCCGTCTCAGGGGGATAAAGGTATAGAGTAATGAATCCTGAAACAGAAAATCCACAGGAGGCGAAAAGTTTATGTCTGGGTTAGCCTGCTCGGCATGCTTAGGCTGATCCGGGTCGATACATTACGCAGAGTCCATACTGTTGGGACGGCTCATATGTGGACTGTTAATGATTTCCATAGACATCCTTCAAAACATCTAATACTATTTATTACATTTGTATTGTCATTTCAGGTTGAAGACATGGTAACGAACAATCTGACAACGTGTATAGGTGGGTTCGTTTGTTTATTTAGCGTTTTACGCCAATTTCAACATCATATTTGACTAATAAATCGATTACTAGGTTAATCAATAGTACTGCTTGTAAGCTTATACTGACACGATCGCATCAGTCATGCTATCCCCCAGCATTGATCGCCAAGGAGTGAAGGCACTTATTTCATTGTCAAAGTCTTTTGTATGAACTTACCCGGGATCGAACTTTGGTTTCTCGTGTTAGAGGAGGACGCTCTATCAAAACCCAAGGGGTGCGGTGAATCAAGTTAAGCAGAATGAGTTATAATGTCGCTTTCAACTTGTATTTGAATTAATACATTTATTGGTTTCAATATGATGATGCCATTTCGCACGACAAACAACCTTCGGACTATATACGAACTTTCTCTAAGATGTTTTCCAAAATAATATTACATCACATGCGTTATTAAAGGCCTTCGTGTGTCGGTTTTTATGACATGGCCTAGTTTGTGCCATAGCTGCAGATCTGTACTAAGGATCACTGACAAAGGAACAACAGTTCACTCAAAGTATTAGGTTTAAAATGTTCATAAACATGGTGTTTCACCAAGATTCCACGTGAGGCCACACAGCAAACAAATACCAATCAGTACATCAAGGCCGAAGTCACCCGATACAGCGAAAATGTTCTTTTACATCTGTGGGATATTAAAAACTCAGTTTATAAAAGAATAATGGTAACACCTTTACATGTCTCAAAAGTGATCTGACGCAGGATATATAGTAACTTAACCCTTTCCCTCATATGACAATTCTGCAGCAGATGACTTTAAAATATTTTGTAAAAAAATAGAAAATCTCTAATTGAATGGATAACCTATCGCTAAAAGTGGAAAACATAGTGGCAAAAGGAGAAATTGCTGGTTTTGAGCAATTTCTTCTTTTGTCACTATGTTTTCAAAAATATGTCTGCTGCAGAGGCGTCAGAAAGCGACTATATGAGGGAAATGGTTAAGATCTCTAATCATGACCTTATGATAACAGAGGTAGACACCTATCGATTCCAAGAAATTACCGTTTTTGTCCTTTATGTCTTGATAAAAATATATACCTGTACATTATTGAGGATGAGTTTCACTTCTTTTACGAATGTCCTACATATGACGATTTAAGAGACATTTATTTTAACATATCCTGGATAAACAACAGGACTCTCGACACATTGTATGCAATATTAAATAAAAAATATCCAGTCTGAAGTATACAGTACTGCAACATTCATTCAGAGCGCATTCAAACTAAGAAGCGATACTCTGTCAATATATTAATTCTTTCTCAGCTTCAAATGTCAGTGTTATAATGTTTTCATCACTCTTTGTTGTATATACTTATACATTATGTTGTATAATGGGCTGGTGGCCTCAATTGTGAAATAAATATCTTGCATCTTGTATCTTGTATCTTGAACGATGAGCGGAGAAACCTTAAGCAAGAAACTATAAATAAGACATCGGCATCTTGGCCGAACCGTTGTGGAATGATATATGGAGTGATATAATTTTAAATACAATGCGTTATGGGACATTTTCAATTTGTTCAATTATAAATTGAACACATCTCGTAGCTTAGACAAAAGTAAATAAATATATATAGTTTAGTAAATAACTAACTATAAATATTTGGTATATTAAATGGAAAAAGTACACAATACGACTTACATACTTTTACAGAGGGTGAGACAGTCAACATGCCGTACGCTATGGGCGCATCAGCAGATATTTTTTATAGAAGCTTTGAGGGGTTTTCAATCTTAAAGGTATGTACCTTCACTCACTTAAAGGTAAGTGCCCCACTCTTCGTATAGTCGCACGATCCCCGGTTATATATAGAAGCTTTGAGCGTTTTTCAACATTTAATGTAGGTATATTTTTACGCATCAGCAAATGAGCCGTCCCACCAGAAAACCAACATTGTGGAGTCTGCGTAAAGTATCGAACCGGATTAGCCTAATCTTGCCGCGCAGGCTTACCCGGATATACACTTTTCGCCTCCTTTTTGTTTTTTTGTTTCAGGAATCATTACTCTATACGTTTATCCCCTTGAGACGGAATGTGTCGGCTCGGATCAGTCTGCGCAGGCTGATCTGGGTCGATACATTACGCAGAGGCCATAATGTTGTTTTTCTCGCGGGACGGCCTAAATGTTGTTTATAGGGGCTTTCAGGGGTTTTCAATCTTAAGTGTATGTTAGAAGGAGAAATTGTTCGGATAAAATTAACTTTAAACTAAAGATTTAGTGATTTATCGTCTATTGACAATGCTTATTAGTGTCCATTTCGACTTCGAGTTCGAAACCACTGTAATTCGTCTAACTAACTTGTTTACCTCTTATTTTAGCTCCGTGTGATTGCATGTGGCGATGTTCTGGTTACATTACACGCTGACACAGGTGATGCTACGTTTCGTCTTACGTCAGGGGTCGCGATTGTGACGTTATGCGGCTTGAATGGCTGTGTAGGCTCACAATACATTCCAGTAAATAATACGTAAGTATACAATTCAATACATGTACGATATTTTAACTGGTTTAATCCGGATACGTAGGTATACACGTCGTTACATGTAACATATTTTAACCGGTTTATGCCGGATACGTAGGTATACAATTCAATACATGTACTATATTTTAACTGGTTTAAGCCGGATACGTAGGTATACAATTCAATACATGAACCATATTTTAACTGGTTTAATCCGGATATGTAGATATACAAGTCATTACATGTTACATATTTTAACTGGTTTATGCCGGATATGTAGATATACAAGTCATTACAATTTACATATTTTAACTGGTTTATGCCGGATATGTAGGTATACAAGTCATTACATGTAACATATTTTAACTGGTTTATGCCGGATTTGTAGGTATACAAGTCGTTACATGTAACATATTTTAACTGGTTTAATCCGGATAAGTAGATATACAAGTCATTACATGTTACATATTTTAACTGGTTTATGCCGGATATGTAGATATACAAGTCATTACATTTTACATATTTTAACTGGTTTATGCCGGATATGTAGGTATACAAGTCATTACATGTAACATATTTTAACTGGTTTATGCCGGATATGTAGATATACAAGTCATTACATGTTACATATATTAACTGGTTTATGCCGGATACGTAAGTATACAAGTCGTTACATGTTACATATTTTAACTGGTTTAAGCCGGATACGCAAGTATACAAGCCGTTACATGTAACATATTTTAACTGGTTTAAACCGGATACGTAAGTATACAAGCCGTTACATGTTACATATTTTAAACTGGTTTAAGCCGGATACGCAAGTATACACACAGAGCATTTTAGCTAATTTAACATTTTCCCTTATGTCGCATTTTTGTCGCGTTGATCAATATTCCATAATATTTTCAATTCTGTATTCAGGTTGTATTTCTAATTATCTAGGTCTTTTAACGATAATTCAGATGTTTTTAAAAGCAGACGACTCTTAAAAAATTGGTATTATTTCATACATTTTTAACCGTTATAACGTTCATGTTTGACCGTATAATGGGATCTACAAACAATTACATTTTCTTGCGATCTTTTTTTTCTGCGTGTATTTTTATTATATGTTAAAATGTATTTACAAAATAATTAACATCATATTATTTTCAAGTATTTAGGCCACCGGCCCATATTACACTATACAACACTATACTACAATTTAACAAGAGTGACAGTAAACCTCGTACAGTCATGACAACACAATATAACATTTCGACGAAAGAGATATGAGACTTTTCATGTGGAGGATTTTGATATTGTTAATCAAATAGAGTAACATAGCAGAGTAATAAAACAAACGCACTCCATTCTCTCCTGGTTTATTGATACAATATCTGTCAAATTGGCATGACATGGTATTGGGTCAGAGTAAGACATCAAATGCACCTCATTGGTGCACGGTGTCGACCTGTTTCATTTACAAAATCACATGCCAGTATTGGGTCAACGTTATACAACAAACACAATATGTTAATACACTGTCTCTTCAGTTTTAATTCACAGGATGACTGTCAAAAAAACATGGCATGGTATTGGTTCAGAGTAATACACAAGTCAGACGCCATTATATTTTGTTTTGGATTTGGGCCAGTTGTCAACACTCATGAAACATGCGAAGGGGCAGCTTACCTTAATAAGACAGAATCTGGAATGGTAGCGAATTTTCACACACTGTCATTCATGGGTCTGTTTGTTGACGCCTACTTTAACTACGGTATGTTTCGTTACTGCCCTTTTAGATCGCATTTCTTACACATTATCCATATCGTTTGTAAGACTTCCTTGTTACAAGATGTGATTATTGCTTTTTTGCCTGGAACTCTTGTTAGACAACCGACACTGAAATCGATCGAGTTTCCGAACAGTGTTGTATATGCATGTATATACAATGCATGTGTGGTCAAAGTCCTTCATAATTATCAATGATATTAATATGACTAGATGGGAAATCAGTGAGACATTGTTCAGAATGCGCGGTGGCGCTGGCCTATCACGGTCTTCGTTGATCACCATGTTCCAATTGTGGGTTTTCCTGTAACCTCCATCCAACGATATGATATGACATGTCCTTACAGTTCTATTGGATTTCTTTTCTGCTCCGTGTGTCGCCCGTCCTTCGTCACTTTGTTTGTTTGCATGGTGCCTCACGTCGCTTTTAACATTTGTTCAATCAAATCACGGAGTTTCCTTGCTCAAATACCAGTACTACTGTTACATGTACCAAGTCTCTCCGTGTAAACCAACCTTTCAAAGGCAGTGAATGTTCGTATTAGCTGTACACAGTCTCTACATGTACATGGTCTACCCGTGTAAACCAACCTAAGAAAGGCCGTGAATGTTCGTATTACATGTACATAAACTCTCCGTGTAAAACAGCCATTCACAGGCTGTAGTTTTCGTATTACATGTACGAGGGTCAGTCGTAAAGTTCTCGGACTCTGCGTATCATTTCGATACTACTTGTTTTAAAACCAAAATAAACCAAACGTTGGAAAGATAGACATTTACTGAAGTAATGTAGCAAATTGTACAGAAAACAACCAGCATACCATTTTATAACAACACACTGTTACACATAACCATTAACCGCACGGAGCACTTTGTACACATAACGCGACGTCACTTCTAACGTCAGGCCTTTTCAAAGTATTCAACACATGAATTAACACATTTCTGGTGTCTCTCCACCAACTTATCGAACACACTTTATTGTTCAGTTCATCTTTTAATATGTTATGAACAGTTACGAGGCTCAAAACCTATGATGATGCGAATTTGCAACCGTCCTTTGTCTGTTGTCGGCAATTTCGCGTGTATGAATATCTGTCACTTAATGTTGGTCGACCGACTTTAGAGCTGTTTTCAAGTTCTTCTCTGTCATCTTCGAACAGTCGATACCAATCAAACACTATTGTTCGGCTGACCTTTCTATTCGGGTCCCGTTCCATAATCTAAAAGTATCTGTAGGAGTCATTCCTGCATTTGCGCAATATTTTATCACCGAACGTTGCTCCGTGCGAAATGACGTTGGCGTTTTAACGATTGCACCTGTTGAAGGGTAGCAATCATCAACGTGCGATTCCATACTTGTTATGACGGATATGAAGTCAAAACTTTCAGGAAGTATTCAACAGATATGATTCTGACAACATATATGAAATCATGACGTTAACGCGCCAAGTTTTGAAGATTTGAGAAAGAAAACATCTAGATTTTGTTCCTAAATATGTATGATTTCAAACTGCTCCGTACCATGTAAACTGCATGATTGAATTTAAATGCAAATAGCATTTATATCAAATAAATACATGTAAGTTTTTCTTTACATCATATTTTAATATTTCCGACTATTAATACGATTTGATAAAAAATGCGTATTTTATGAGAACAGTCCGGGAACTTTACGACTGACCCTCGTACATAGTCTCTCCATGTAAACCAGCCTATCAAAGGCCGTGATTGTGCGCATTACATGTACATAGTCTCTACATGTAATCCAACCTATCAAAGGCCGTGATTGTGCGCATTACATGTACATAGTCTCTCCATGTAATCCAACCTATCAAAGGCCGTGATTGTTCGTATTATGTATACACAGTCTCTCCGTGTAAACTAAACTATCAAAAGGCCGTGAATGTTCGTATTACATGTACATAGTCTCTCTGTGTAAACCAACCTCTCCAAGGCAGTGAATGTTCGTATTACATGTACACAGTCTCTCCGTGTAAACTAAACTATCAAAGACCGTGAATGTTCGTATAACATGTACATACTCTCTCCGTGTAAACTAACCTCTCCAAGGCAGTGAATGTTCGTATTACATGTACATAGTCTCTCCGTGTAAACTAACCTCTCAAAGGCCGTGAATGTTCGTATTACATGTACATAGTCTCTCTGTGTAAACCAACCTCTCCAAGGCCGTGAATGTTCGTATTACATGTACATAGTCTCTCCGTGTAAACTAACCTCTCAAAGGCCGTGAATGTTCGTATTACATGTACATAGTATCTCTGTGTAAACCAACCTCTCCAAGGCCGTGATTGTTCGTATTATGTATACACAGTCTCTCCGTGTAAACTAAACTATCAAAGGCCGTGAATGTTCGTATTACATGTACATGGTCTCTCTGTGTAAACCAACCTCTCCAAGGCCGTGAATGTTCGTATTACATGTACACAGTCTCTCCGTGTAAACTAACCTCTCAAAGGCCGTGAATGTTCGTATTACATGTACATAGTCTCTCTGTGTAAACCAACCTCTCCAAGGCCGTGAATGTTCGTATTACATGTACACAGTCTCTCTGTGTAAACTAACCTCTCAAAGGCCGTGAATGTTCGTATTACATGTACACAGTCTCTCCGTGTAAACTAAACTATCAAAGGCCGCGAATGTTCGTATTACATGTACACAGTCTCTCTGTGTAAACTAACCTCTCAAAGGCCGTGAATGTTCGTATTACATGTACACAGTCTCTCCGTGTAAACTTAACTATCAAAGGCCGCGAATGTTCGTATTACATGTACACAGTCTCTCTGTGTAAACCAACCTCTCAAAGGCCGTGAATATTCGTATTACATGTACATGGTCTCTCTGTGTAAACCAACCTCTCCAAGGCCGTGAATGTTCGTATTACATGTACACAGTCTCTCCGTATTCATACCACATCATTTTAAAATGATAGTAATGGCTTTCCCTCCTTGTTGTTTAGCGTGAAGGTTTACCTAATTACTTACTGTATGCTAGAAATTGAGAAATTGTTAAAATCGGCGTTAAACCCCAATCAATTGTATTGTGTTTTACGCCGCTTTAAAACCATTTTCCAATTATATCAAGTTGTTTCATGGGTAAGTTACCAGTACTTCTGATCCATTTAACATAACACCAGCGAAGCAGTTGTAATGCTAACCTCACAATCCTTAACGCCAAGGCTGGAAAAGCCAATATTAACATGTTAAAGGTGCTGAACTCCAGACGGAGATCAACATTTTGAAATGTTGAAACTTCTGCAAATATAAAACAAAGTAAGTAATAAATAGTTCAAAACTATTTTGGCAGTAAATATTGAACAACAGTTGATTGAAAGTCATGAAAATATACATCCTCGGTACCCAGGCTATTCATAAACTATATGATATAGTTTATGAATTGCCTGGGTACCGAGGATGGAAAATATACAAAATGTGGCTTACTAGGTATGTCTACCCAGTAAAAATGAAGCATTAACCATCAATATTTAGATGTTTATTGTACTGGAAAGTAAAATCATTACTCTAATTTTATCCCAGAATTCAGATTCTAATAGTTCAAGACAACGTTTGAACAGTTTAAAACTTTGACTTTATTCCCGAAGTCCGACGGTCTGATTCACAATTTTGTTGTTGGTAAATTGTGATTCTATTTTACAGATTTGGAGACTGACAATGGATGCAACGCGAGGGTGTCAGGTAAGTTCAAAACACTTTTTACACATAGAGCAAGTCAGCAGAAAGACTTCTTCGGAAACATCTAGGCAAAAGACAATATATAATAGATGAAACAAACATTTGAGGTATTACTAGTTTTTCAAACGTCGTCTGATGCAGATTCGTCAGAAATCGTCTATATTCGAAAAAGGGTTAAATGATTTGTGCCGTCCCGCAAGAAAACCAACATTGTGGACTCTGCGTAAAGTATCGACCCGGATCAGCCTAAGCATGCAGCGCAGGCTTACCCGGATACACACTTTTCGCCTCATGTGGATTTTCTGTTTCAGGAATCATTACTCTACACCTCTTTCCCCTTGAGACGGAATGTATCGGCTCGGATCAGTCTGCGCGTTCTGCGCAGGCTGATCTGGGTCGATACATTACGCAGATGCCATAATGTTGGTTTTCTCGCGGGACGGCTCATTTTGTATTAACCTATTCAATGGCCCGGTGTTCACAAATGTTAGTGAATCTATAGTTTGTCTATAGGTGTTTACAAATATCAATGAATCGTTAAATTGTGTATGTATTCATCAATGCTAGTGACTCTATATGTGTATGTATGTGTTCACACATGTACATTAATCTAAATGTGTCTGTATGTGTTCGCAAATATTAGTGAATCTATACATTCTGTATGTGTTCATAAATGTAAGTGAATCTATATGTGTCTGTATGTGTTCATAAATGTAAGTGAATCTATATGTGTCTGTATGTGTTCATAAATGTAAGTGAATCTATATGTGTATGTATACGGCATTTAATATGTCGTGTTGTATTTGCGCCGGAAAATATGCAGGTGTATACTACAGTTCTATTTTAAACCTTGCGATAAACGAAACCACGTTATTTTTGTCACACCAGATTGGAGATGTCAGGACAATGTTCACAACTGTTCAGCCTATGGTGAAAGCTTGTGTACGGATTCAGCTCATACACAATTCGCGTCTCAGGCCTGTGCACATTTCTGTGGGAATTGTAAGTATAAAGAGTCATCTTTGATCATTTTACAATCGGCGTGTCACACGGACACTGGACATCGGAACACTGTGTCGAGGGACGATCTAGAGCAGTCTGCACCTCATGGCAGTATGACTTAGATCTTCGATGATCGCCACCCATGCCTACAATCTGACACTAGTATGGTGCATATGGAGAGGGGATTTCACAAAATTCATCTACGAAAATGATATTAAATTATCCTCGGGTGCGGGAGTTCGCGGGTAATACCATTGACTATAAACATATAGTAAAAGCTTTCTTTCCTAGGCGCTTAGCATTGCGGCGTTAGCAATATGACTGATTTGCTGGTGTCAGGATAAATGAACCAGTACTTAGCAAACTCTAAACTTGAAAAATGTAGGTAACATTACTTTCAATTTAACGTCTCAGGATTTTCTTTCGCATGACCTGACCAAAACAAAGACCACTTAATATATCTATGAACGGACATTGCAAAATCTGATAAAACAAAACCAAAATTTATAACAGGCATGTAAATTTTTTTTTTTTTTTGAAATTACATACATAACTTTAAATTGTAAACATTCATCTACAGCGTAGGCCCTGCGAGACGTACTCGAGTATTACGCGAAGGATGTTATTGGAAAGACAACGAACATTGATACAAAGGATAGAAAGTTAACCCTTTCCCACATGCACCAACTCTGCAGCAGAAAACTTAGAAAACATTTACTGTATATCTGGAAAATCTCTAGAAATGAAGGTATCTTTCCTTAAAAAAAAGTTGAAAACATTGTGACAAAAGGTGAAATTGCTCGTTTTGAGCAATTTCTCCTTTTGTCATAATATTCTCAAAAGTCGTCTGCTGTAGATGCGTCAACATGTGTCTATAGGTGGGAAAGGGTTAAAGAAAATACAGAACTTGAGGAGGTTGAACCCTTCTGCATATTCGACACATTACCACGAGTCTCCCTAAGTACGATTACTGTTTGAAGTTTAAATCATGAATTGAGACGTGCTCAAGGAAGACCAACACTAGCGTTCTTATTGCAAGTGTATATAAGTATTTACATACACACCCCTGCTGGTAGATATCAGTTTATATAAATGTTTTAAAAAGACTTATACAATTTTCCTAATGTCAGCGTGAAGCATAGACTTGATCTTTTTGACAAGTTGGTTTTACCCATTTTTAACTACCCTAGTGAAGTATGGGGTTTCCATAGCGCAAATAGTGTCGAACGTATTCACACACAATATTGCAAACGTATTTTATACGTTAAACGTTGTACTCAAAATGATTTTGTGTACGGCGTTCTAGGTAGATTTCCCTAAACCTACAATAGACATATTTAAATGGTTAAATATTGGTTCAAAACTAAACAAATAGTGAAGATTTAAAGTATTGTAAAGTTATGTACGAAATTCTAAAATCAGATGGAGAATTGTATCCAAATAAAGTGTCGTGGGTTTCTTTACTTAAGAAATTATTGTCATCATTAGGTTTTTATGAAGTTTGGTTAGCTCAGGGTGTTGGTAACGTAACTGCTTTTATGAGTCATTTTAAACAACGTTTGCGTGATAATAATGTTCATAAATGGAATGCAAGAATTGATAATTCACCACGCAGTACCTTCTTCAAATCCATTGTACCCTTCAACTTACAGTTTTGTCTAAATTGTAATTTCAGTTATAATTTACTTTTTCTGCAATGTCAAGGTTACTACTCTCATCACATACTCTTTCCATTGAAACTGGTAGGTGGCATCGCCCAAACTCTATCCCACGTGAAGATATAAAATGTATTACATGCAATAAGATCGAAGATCGAATGCAATTTATATTTTGACGTACGTAAAAGATAATATTATATTTCTAAGTATTATTGGTCCAATCCTAGTATGTATAAACTAAAACAACTTTTCGAATGCTCTTATGTTCCCTAAACTCAATATGCCCTTGCATGTATTGGACATATTATAATATATCTATAGGTGCTACCTATTTACGAAAAAACGTAAGATAATTATAAACAAAAATTAAAGAGCATACTTTGGCCATAAACAAAGATTTATAAGTAATTTTCAACCAGTCCATATGACTGGAACAAACTATGTAAGAGGTCGCATTTCTGCTAAATCCTTTCCCTATTATAGACAGTTTCTGAGACCTTTGCAGCAGACGATTTAGGAAAAGATTGTCACCAAAAGAACACTTGCTTCTTATAAGAAAGTTATCCTTTTGCCACAATGTTTGATAAATAATTATACTTTGAATGAGTCTATAGCTCATGTATTGGAATTTGGGGTCTTTCATTTTGATACCACTTTTTTTGCGGGAAACGCCGTCGTTCCATTGAAGTTACGCCAAAATGAAGTGTTACGGAATTGACGTCACGCCCTTCTTTGGCTACGATACAGTCAAAATTTAGGTTCGCGCGTAGAAGGCTAATGCTGTCGTTTTTTTTGACGAACGGGAAAACATATTTCTTACAGAGTTCCATTTATTTTTAACTTTTCGTACAATGTTAATTCCCACATAACACAGCACTTTAATTATCTTAAATATTGATTTAAAAAAAAATAGATTAAAAAGACGACAATAATTTTCAATCTATGTTTTTCCTCTCATTTTATACATACCCAAAATGGCGGCCCCCGTGGATTTGTCCAGTTTCATTTCAGAGTTCAAGTTCAAGTTCTTTATTTGCATAACATTTTACATTTATTATTTATTATTACATTTATTATACATAATAAACAATTGTATAGCAATACATATATAATTGTTTCCATAGATGACATGTGATATATAATATTCGAGAACATTGTAATTAATATTTATGCGTACAAGTTGACTAAACTTAGATTGTTTATTTTGTGGATTTAAAATAGCACCTTTTTCGGATTTCTATCCGTCTATGGTACTGTATTAGATTCGCGTTTAGTATTGGCTCTGTATATGTATTTACTAAGTTTTCGTAATATGCTTAGTTTATCATTTTTCATTAGTTGTTTAAATTTATATAGTGATGGCCAAATATGATACTATTTTGGAAGTAAATTGATTCTTAGTTGACGATACAAAGGACATATAAGAATGAAATGATATTCATTTTCAATAACATTCAAGTTGCACATTTTACATATTCTATTTTCCCTAGGGATGTTATTATATCGTCCTTACTCAAGTAATAAATGGTGGGACAAACATCTTAGTCTTGTCATTGTAATTCTGTAATTATTGTTATTAACACAATCGAGATATTTCAGAAAGGTTCATGGGTTATTGAAAAAACAAACAAAAAACCACCTCACACCTTTTACCTATGAACGAAAAAAAACACATTTATGTTTTTTTCCCGTATTATATTATATTTTGTTATGTTATGTTGTATCATATAATATAATATACTATTATATTATATT
Source organism: Serripes groenlandicus (assembly GCA_031761405.1). NCBI lineage: Eukaryota > Metazoa > Mollusca > Bivalvia > Cardiida > Cardiidae > Serripes > Serripes groenlandicus. Next base: position 47,320,778 of record JASEVX010000012.1, read on the forward strand.
GTATTGTATTGTATTGTATTGTATTGTATTGTATTGTATTATATTATATTATACTATGAGTATAGGTGCTACCTATTTCGGGTAAACATATATCAACTTTTATGATCGGTAAATAATTCCCTGCGAACTGCAGTTAGCCCCTTGCACGATCAGTTATTTACGTCAATTACGAGTCCTAACGACCTTAGCAAATAAAATAAAAATCATCATCAGGTTAAGCTTATATTTAACTTTAAAATATAGCCAAGATTTTAAATCCATGAAATTTTGATGACAGGTACAACAAATAATCAACTTGCCCTTCATAGAGTACTTCAAATAAAACGATTCCATAATTTACGGAACTTCATTTGTGACAAGTCAAACTAAGGTTTCCTATATTTTCTGTCGTTTTTCTTTTGGTTATTTATTCATCATTTGCGTTACACTAATAGAATGACGTCATATTATGACGACATATTACAGGAATTTGGATTTGTAACTTCCGGAAAATCAAAAAACCTCATGAGTTATTATTTGAACTCGTTTTAGAAATAGACGACGAGTGTTATTAAACGGAAATGATCACATATAAAATTAATTGTGCTTGTTCCTTTATCGAGTACGTATTATCATATTTAATTATTTCCTCTAAAAGCTTTTTTGTTTCGATATTTTCTTTTTATCCAATCAAAACGTAGCAGAATCGTGACTGCATCGAAAAATGCACTCTGGACACAATTTTTGGAAAGACGGTATAGCAAAGTTTTGCAAAGTTCATACACATTACCTATTGACGGGAAACATCGCCGTATTGTTTACCCGTATTCTATTATATTATATTTTGTTATATTGAATTATATTGCATGGTAAGCGTGTATATATGGTGATGAGGATATGATATTACGTTTGAACGACACCTTCTCCGTCTATGACGCGATATTTTACATCTTTCGAATGTACATGTACTTGTAAATTGGTACATGTAAATGTGCTCCACTTGCTATGTCATTTGTAATGTTTATTTGTGTATTTTGTGTTTCTCACGGGTCATGTGGCCTATTGAATTTATATTTGAAGTAAACTTCTTTCCATATAAATGTTATAATAGTTCATGATGCCATTAAATTAACAATTTTTTAAGCTACACTCCATTCATCATCTAATTAAAACAATAATTATCTCTTTTTTTCTATTCATGGTTAGTTACTCAATACATTTTGTAATATTAAGATTACAATTTATGAACAACTGTTCAATCATCTACTGGAGAGGAACTATATAAGCATTTAATTTCATTCCAATCCTTTTCGCTCTAATTGTTTGTATCGTTTAAAGTGTGCATTACAATATCGTACAACATATATTTAAACTAAACTGAAGGTTAACCCATTCGCTGTCTAAGGCAATTAAAAGTTTTTTTCAAATCTTCTTGTTGAACGAAAAATGGAGTGGTCCAATTTTCAACATGGAACAGTCGACCTTGTGAACACATTACAATGCAAATAACTTCCAAAACTTTCTTAGGCTCATCTTTGACTTATTCACAAACAATGCATATCCGGGTCAAGCTGAACAAGTTGATTTGTATCTATTCTGTTCGCACTTGAATAACAGTTGGCTTTTGCAGAGGGTCGTTCAGTTTAGTGTTGGTTACGTCTTCTTGAATGAAACCAAGTCGTGGATATCTGATCTTTACAAGTAAAGGCCGCATCGTCCATTAAATTCACATATGCGTGTGATGGTAATGTTAAAGGACCCTTGATGTAACTACTTTGGGATATCTGTCTCACTTACATTCTCTTCAAAAAAAACGTAACATAAAGTTTCTGAGCAATGAATATCCTGCGTAATCTTCATAAAATAGCCTCATGAAAGTCTGGTTCAGAATTATCAGATCTTTTGTATGTAAACTTTTGGAAACGCAAATCTTTCATAACGAGTATTTTAGGCAATGCCTTTATTTTTGTCCAAATGTTATTGTTATTAGTTTATTACACGATTTACCAATAATATTTCATTGTTGTGTCGCATTATTTGTTTCAATGTATTATTCTAGGTACTGTAGATAATTATGGAAAGAAGTTCATGTTTCCTGTAATATTATCATTTTCTCCGAGTACCATCTATATAACATCCAAGGACAACAACACCCACATTGGAGTAGCGTTACACAACATGATCATTCCAAGAGGGGAAACAACTGGCTTTACGCATGAGTATCCATTACATATTACTTACACAGCTACAGTGTGGATCGTTTCAGACAGGTAAATGTTTAATCTGTATGCAGTGATTGTTTCTACATATGGGCACAGTTGTACATATATGTACATTACATCATATACTGTCAAACCTGTGATAAAGACCACATTAAAATAGCAACCCCTGTCTATAGCAACCACAGTTTTAGTTTCTTACTTACTCACTTTCTGCATAAATGACCCTGCAATAAAAGAACACCTGTGAACAAAGACGATATTACGGTCTTTTTACAAAGGTTCCATTGTATATAACTATAAACATGTAGAGGTTCAGATAAGGAGGGGGTATACAATTATCTCCTCAACAGAATCTCCTTATTATTCAACTAAATTGAGAAGATTATTTTGAGTACCCACACCATAGGGCTAGAGGATCAAATAAGGGTTTTAGTACACGAAAACGCCACTTATCTAGAGCTCTAAATAACATGCATGTATGCGTGTGCTTATTTGTGGGTGATATGTTATTACACTAATATTTTGATGTAATTCATTTTCTCAAAGTGTTTGAAACTGTATTCATATATGTTTATTGTTATTGTAACATACCCCGAAGAGTGTCTATTTGGGAGTAGAAAAATAAAGTATAATCTTGTCTATTCTATTCGTCAGAGAGGTGGTGGTTACCGTAAAATACCAACACACAGCGGCACTCATCTATCCAGTGGATGCTTTCTCGACCGAGTTCTTGGTTTTAATGGTTGGAGTAGAGACTCCGATGGTCTGCCATTTGTTGACAGAGGACGTCATTGCCAATGTAATACCGTACACACGAGGGGGCCAGAATGTTCCCCCAATCGTCCATAATGGGATAGGCTTCACTGTGAATCAATACGAACCGAAGGAACTAACTGCTGGAAGTCTGAATAGAGGGACTATATTACGTTCTGACAAACCTGTTGGTGTATTTTGTTCGAATACTTTGCAGGGCGAATATTCTGTTACAATACAATTATTCCCAACATACGCATTTGACAGATTATATCAAATACCTAAATTAGGCTTCACTTATAACTTAAGCGGACGGTTTCACATCCTGATACAGGCGGTAAAACCAAACACGCAACTGACATTGAACTCCAGCGAATCGGATTCGTCCTACGGTCTGGAACATACTGGAGATATACAATTGGTAGATGCCGATAAGACCCTGTCATACGAGATACAGGCTAACAAACCCGTGGCTGTAGGTTTGTTGTATGATGACGGTTCCCCAATGAAACAATTCATGATGGTTCCATCGTCACAAGATATTTCTTACATTGGCTTGTATTTTGATATTCCAAACATACAACCGTTAATACCGCATTATTCAGCGTTGTTTCGGGTCAAATATCAGGTAAAATATACGTTTTCCTTTTTAGTGTATGTATCTAATCCGACCTGACCGTTGATTGAACTTGGGACTCCTTGTATCGAATGCAATCAGTCTACCAATGTCACTGCAAGAAAAGCTCATTGGCAAATCTGCTGAAGAATTTTTGTATAATACAAAATGCATAACTCTTATATCGTTTTACTCGAACCATTTCGTGGAACGCATCTGTGTTTGGAAAACAGTGTAGCAGCATGATTCTATTTAACATGGTTTTACGACTGACCTGATTTTAATTATACATTTCAGAATACAAATGAATGTGAATAGCAAAACTGATAACACATAAATGTTTCCAGCGAAAATGTGACTGGCTGATAGGAATTAACCCCCCCCCCCCCCCCCCCTCTTTTAACAGTGTTTCATTTATATCAAAGCGACCAGTTCAAAGATATCAAGCATTACATATAGGTCGTGTTATAATACAAGCAAAATATCAACTGCCAAGTCAAAACAAAACATGTATTGTTATATTATAAATCATAGAGAAAAAAAGATTTTCGTCAGGAAGAAGGAAATATCAATCTAATATACAGCAAATATGTAAAAATAACAGTTTTACACAATTATAAAATGTCGGATTCTCTTATTGGCAAAGGGGGTAACAATAGGTGGAAAACTATTCAATAACAGATATGTCGGAAAAGGTTATTCCCCTTGAGACATCATTGCTCGAAGTCTATTTTTGTATTTATTTATTTCCTCAGCAGTAGGAGGTTTACATGAATTTTCTAACACAGAATAAAATAAATAGAACGTATAAACATCTTGTACATCAAAAAAATGAATATATACATACATGTCTCAAATTAAAAAGGTAAAATTTTGGATTTTCCGTGCTTTTTTAGTTTATATCTGTAACACCCATTTAAAACACTTTCAACGAACCGAGAAGGAATGTATTCCAACAGGTTGACAGATATCCAATTACATCGACTAATTGCAGTTTGGATATGTATATGCGTTTGTATGGTCATGTATGAATGTTTCTATCAACTGATTAACATTTCATTGACCCAAAAGTATCACTTCTTTTTACCTAATATGACTCACGTGTGAAAACAGATGATTAAATGTAGAGAGAAACACAGATTTGCATTTGAATATTTTCTTATGATTTATCATCAATATATCTGCTGTTTTCATATGCGACCTCTGATCCTTTAAGCACTCTGTGTATGTACTGAATACATAACTGTATATACATAGTTTGCTTAGTGTTGTCTATGCTGAATACTGCTGGTAACTTGGTATCTAATCACAGGGACTTGCTACTCTAAAAATAGATATTACCCTATATATGCATAGATATTAACAAGGGTGGACACAGTTTTCTGGGTCGCCTCGCTTCAACTCATTTTTTTCAAAGTATTCGAACAAAAATATAAATTTGAACTACGGACTCAATCAATAATGCTTTTCTCTATCGAACGATACCAAAACGTGAATTTGTTCGCCCTACGTATGTTAATGCTTATGAAATATTTGCGAATTCGCCAAAAGGACAACAACCTTACAAATAAGGACAAGTCTTCCGAGCAGTGCAGTCCGATATTGTTTATGAGATTGTTACGTTGTCTCGAAAATCGAGAGCAGTTAGATATCATATGTACTCTTACATCACTGACAATTGATTTGCAATAATTGCAAAGGCTAGATTCTTCTTATTTATATTTGCTAAACGTTACTAGTTCCACAGTGGTAACTTCATGTCTTATAGTTTGGTTCGTATTTGCGCATTTCCAGAATAAAGAGGGCTTTACTGCAATATGGACACTACACAACCGATCAATGTCAGTCTTGTTTAGTTATCTCTTTCTGTTTTTCCAATTGCTTTTTGCACAATGTTATTCCATGATCGTTTCTCCGGGAAGTAGTTGTTGGTTAGTGGTAAGGTATTCGGAGAGTGCATACTTTTTTAGTATTCTATAAATATCAGGAATGAAACCGTACTGGTTTTTATTTGTTTGGAACAAACATATATATATAGCTTTCTGAAGCCATACGTCTTATGGAAAAGTTTCTAAATTTCATACGCGTGAAAGTAGTACTCAATACTTGCTCTTACTTTTCAAATGTATCACGATTTTTGAAATAATGTTATATTTATATTGTCTTTGTTTTCTTATGTGGTTCTTCTATTCAAAGATAATTTGGAAATGAAATGTAATTGTGTTTTTAAAATAAAATACGCGGAATAATAGCAAAGGTCAAAATAAGTAATTTAACCATAAGGATCTGCTTCTGACCAAATCACACCGATATAATCCTACGCCTAAATATAGTGCCACATTTATAAACTTGCATAATGTAAATCAAACCTGATGAAAGTATAATTTCAATTAAATCATGAAAGAATAAATATATAAAGTACAATGTTTATCCGAAAAGGCTAATTTCATGTTCCTTTGAAGAAATAGTATAACGAGTAGGAATATATACACATTGGCTTTTCAAATGTAGGTCAATATGCGCGTCACATTTGTTTTATATTTTCTTTGTGTCTTGTCAGGCACATACATATAGTATAACGAATTAAAAAACAAATATTTGCGTCATAAGATGCATTTAAAATGAGAGTGACACATTTGCAGAGAAATCGTGAACGTCAAATTCTATTTATAAATACAACGGTATGGGTTATTCTCCGTGGTAGCCAGACTTTTCGACCCTCCGACTTTTCGACCTCTGATTTCTAAGAATTTTCGACCCCTTTGTTTCGATTTCTAGTTTCCGACCCCTCGTTCAATTGTCAGTTTATACTATACCAATGTACTTTGTTGTATATTCACTATACTGTTTACAGAAAATATATTGATTATCAGTACACTATTTTTGATAATTACGTTTTCATATCTTGTAAAATTCGCTTTATTGTTCAATAAAAATATTTATATTGAATCTTCGACTTTTCGAGCCTCCTACTTTTCGACCCCTGATTTCTAAGACTTTTCAACCCCTCGATCTGTTTCGATTCCTAGTTTCCGACTTCTTGTTCAATTGTCAGTTTATACTATAACAATGTACTTTGTTGTATATTCACTATACTGTTTACAGAAAATATATTGATTATCAGTACACTATTTTTGATAATTACGTTTTCATATCTTGTAAATTCGCTTTATTGTTCAATAAAAATATTTATATTGAATCTTCGATACGTCAATGAAGGAAGCTTTAAATATTTCACCCTATTACAACAACGCATATTTATGATACACTAGTTTTGTAGGTCCAGGGCTTATCGTCTTCACAAAACTGCTCGTGTACGTAAACCTCGATAACCTTATACAGGTATCGATAAGAACGACAAGCATATTATATAGCGCTATATACCTTATCGCACTCGTTTCTCTTCTCCGTATAAGTAGTCCCAGGTTATTGTGTCAATATTAAATCAAAACATGGCAGAAAGAACATTCGTGGCTACGCTTTGACGAATCGCTACACGCCATGTAGAAGTTTTGGAGACGATAACACTTCGTCTTTTGTCACTCGCTGTACAACCTTTCGTGTTAAAATAGTCAACAGTCATGCAATTAATATACAAGAGAAAGTTGATGCAACGCATCAATGTCGCCGGATATCCATAGTGCAGTTATGCATAATACTAACATTATAGTAGTTGAATAAACAGTTATCAACAGAGGGGCATATTGGAACATCAGGGGTGGGGTCAAGTGAAAATGTATCATAACTTGCATTGTTTTGTCAACGAAGTGAATGATAATTGAAGCTTTTCATTGTTTATGATCAATCTCCATTCCAAAGTAGGTTGACCATACACACAACCAACTAATTATTGATCATAAACAGTAATGGAAATGAGTAATCTTGCCAATCATTAGTCTAAGTATGTATACAGTGCTTTCATTAAGGAATAATTATAAGATTTGTGAATTCCACATAAACTTTTCAAAATGTTTGTCAGAATATTTGAATTTTATTATTTTTAAATAAAACCACAAAACAGACAATTTGGGATTTGCATGCAATAGCACGTCATTTTACCTTTCCTCTTTTAAAGTCAACAGTGGACACCTTTGCAGCAATCTACTTTTAAAACAATGAGATAAGGGTTAAATCGCTGAAGACATAAGTTTTCTCTTTTTCTCAAAATGATATTAGCTTAGCATCCTAATTATATCATACTTTAATAAATGTTGAAATGTAGTCCAATATTTTTAAATTAGACCACCTTCGAAATATAATATCAACTAAACAGTTAAATCTCATTGAAATTGTTGTATAATTTAAACATAATTTCGAACATAAACTTAGCCCTACAACATGTTAATTTATTTTAATTCTTTCCTTCCTTTTTTCTAATGAAAACAACAAACTACTCATGTTTTAAAATTATATTATGATGAGCGCCCTTGTGTCAATGATGCATAACAATATGCAGATCGGAAGCAATATGCCTTTAGGGAATTAAATGACACATTTAAAAGTGTCAAGGACGAAATAATTTTGTACGAAAGACCCTTTTCTTTCTTATTTGCAGAGGTGTCGTTCTTGTAACTCTCTTTATAGGCAGAGAGTGTTCGTTTAAAGTCATTTACCCATTAAAACCAGTTTTATATCGGTTTGTTCTTTTCTTCATTTGTTTCTAACCAAATAAACATTTTAAATCACCTATAATTTACTATTTGTAAGTGAGTGTAAAGAGCGGCTCTCTGCAAAGGAGATGGATCTACGCAGTTGGTATTCGCGAGTAACGCAGGTGCGCGTAAGTAAACAAATTAGACTGCGACGTAAAGGCTTGTAAGCATCGACTTTTGATTACATGTAGTATATAGTGTAAAATAAAGTATACCAGTCTAGCTAATAGGGACTGTTTTGTCTTCGTAAATAAAACAAAAAAACATAAATGCGAGTCAAAATAAAAAAACTGAAAATACCTAAAACATCGGAATATTTATTTCATTTTAGATGTGTCATTACTTAGTGTTTTTAAACAAACACAATTGTAATATGTTCAAGACATCTAAATGTGTTTCTTTCTAATAATAATCCCCCCTCCCATGTGATTTCAGAAAAACTATTAAAAACAGAAGTCGCGGGCTTCTGCCCGGCGACTAATCACATGTGTCTGAAATAAAAACCGAAAATTGTCGTCTGCTATTACAATGGCAAAACTGACAATTCATGTCAGTCTGCTCTGTGAACAGCTCTGTGACTTTTCTCAACACAAATAAAGTTTAGTCTTGTGTTATTTGAGTTATTATTTCTTATTTGAAAATAGTTATCATAAAATATTCGGACAAGTTGTATTTGAGCCTGGGCAAGTTAATGTTCAAAGTACGCGTCCTACTGGGCAAGTAGGTTCAGAAGTTAATGTAGAGGCCTGGGGTATTTACTTAATAATATATATATTCATTAGATTTATTAAATATTTTGAAAGAAATGTCGGCTTTTATAATTATAACTAAACAATACATTTCAAATCGCAACTTCAGCAGTTTTCATTGTATTCATGTCTGAAATACAATCTTAAAATATGTTGCATATCTAAATGACGGTCCACTGTACAAAACAAGACATCAAGCAAATTAATTAATAATGTATCAGATTAACCAACAAGCAATCAATTGCCGATTAGCAGTTAAGCATGACTGATCATTTTACCAAGCTAAGTTAAAGACAGGTGTATGCTAAATCATCAATTAACACCTATATACGCCGATAATTGAACCAAGGGTCGAACAGTCTTAGCAATCAGGGGTCGAAAAGTCGGAGGGTCGAAAAATCTCCCTTTGTCCGGCGTCTGTCGTCCGTCAACATCTTCTCCTCAGTAACGAGTGGGTCAATTAGGATGAAACTTCACAGAAAGCATCCTCTCATTGACCTCACCAGAATTCCTTCAAATGTTTGTGATTCATGCAGAAATTATTTTAAAGAAGTGTTCTTTGGATAACCGTCTATCAGATTCCTTCAAGCCATGTTGATTGGTCGAAAAATATGGCCGCCAGGGGGCGGGGCTTTTTTGCCTTATAGACATTTTTAGAAATGTTCCTAGGGTGACACTCTATCAGATTCCTTCAAGCCAAGTTGATTGGTCGAAAAACATGGCCGCCAAGGGGCGGGGCTTTTTTGCCTGTAGAAATGTTCCTTGGGAGACCCTCTATCAAATTCCTTCAAGCCATGTTGATTGGTAGATCAATAGGTCGAAAAACATGGCCGCCAGGGGGCGGGGCTATTTGGCCTTATATGACTATAGTGAGAACTTGAAAAAAATTCTCCTCCGAATGTGTTTGGCCAATTTTCATTTTTTTTTGTAGAAATGTTCCCTGGGAGACCCTCTATCAGATGCCTTCAATCCGTGTTGATTGGTCAAAAAAACATGGCCGACAGAGGGCGGGACTTTTTTGCCTTATATGGCTATAGTGAGAACTTAAAAAATATTTTCCTCCGAAAGTGTCAGGCCGATTTTCAAATAATTGTGTAGAAATGTTTCTTCGGAGACCCTCTATCAGATTTCTTCAAGCAATGTTGACATGGCCCCCACAGGGCACTCTGGAGGTTGCATTTGGAATCTTTGTGAGAATAATTGTCTTGATGTGTTTTACATTGCTTAATTCAGGTGAGCGATCTAGGGCCATCATGGCCCTCTTGTTAAGCAGGAAGCTTTTGAGTAAGATTTTAAAAAACCCTTGGTCAATTGTGATTTTTTTTTGTAACAAAAATTGGTAAATACTTATATGACTGAGTCGGGGCCATAATGGTTATCCATTTGTTTTACATGTCTTTTGAAACTTGGTAATTAAATTATTCACATGTATGTCTCATGATTTATTTTTTATAGACAACTAAAATGGCATGTAATTTTAACGGATGCGTCATTTATTCTTTTACCCGAAGTTGTAATATTTATAAACAATGTATAGTTTATAAATCACATATCTATGCAAGGGCAAATGTTTGAACAGTTTTATGTACCCAAACAAATTCAATGCCTTCAGCGCTTTGATTACACTGTTTGATAGGTCTGGCAACTGTAAGGATTTACTTTGTCATACACAATTGATATACTTAAAATTATGGATTACGTTAACAATTTCAGAGCTCTAGATAAAGGAAATATGAGCCGTCCCTGGAGAAAACAAACATTGTGGACTATAGGTAAAGTATCGACACAGATCAGCCTAAGCATGCCGCGCAAGCTAACTCGCACATTCTGTTTCAGGAATCATTACTCCATGCCCCTGAGACGGAATGTATCGGCCCGGATTAGCCTGCGCGGACTGCGTAGGCTAATCTAGATAGATACATTACGCATATTCAATTATGTTGGTTTTCCCGTGGAACAGCTCCTTTCTCATATTCTAAAATCTTTATTTGACTCTCACTCCTAATGATGTGGGTACTCAAAATAACCGTCCCAGTGAACCGATTTATTTGATTACACACAACATAGGGTTAGGTTGAGTAGTAAGAGCTCACTTGTGGGGGACTACAACAGTTTACCCCCCCCCCCCCCCCCCCTTATCTAGTCATCGATACAACTGTTTAAAGATCACCTATGGAAAGAGAAAAAAATCCTAGACATAGATGGTCTTTTATTACAGGGTCATTTATGCAGCTAATGAGTCATATGGAAATTAAAAGTGTGCTTGCTATTGTCATGCAATTGCTAAACAAAGGTGGTCTTTAGCACAGGTTTGACTGTAAATTACATGTAATTGATCGATGTATAAACTTTCAGGAAGCGCTTTGCCATACAAGTACACCGACATTGAACGATACAGTAGACAACGATTGTGATGGAATGGTGGACGAAGATATATGTCACACTGGATACGGGGTCTATGGAATTGGTAGGCTAGCTTAATGTAGTTACAACCGAGCCACCTCTAGCGACTTTATTATCTGAGTATCTCTCCGCGTTGACCAGGGTGTATACCACGTGACTTTTGACGTCATATTTGCATGATTAGACAGCAAAAATTGCTCTTGATAAGAATGTAAAAACAATGGTAATTTTTGTATTTCTTCACACTTTTTAATGAAACATCGCGCAATCTACGCCGCTTACAATGACCTATCTCCGGTGTTAACAGGAGTTTGATTAGTGGTCTAGTTTGTTCGAACCTGTTCTCAAAATCCAGGTTGGGTAATGCTCCGGCTGTTGGCGATATTGATAAATTTTGAGAAAAGGTTCATCGAAGTGTTTGGAGAAACTAAACCACTTATCACACTCTGTTTACAAACCGGAGATAGGGCTCTGTAAGCGGCGTAGACTACGCCATGTTTCATTACAAATGATGAAAAAATAAAAAAGTTACCTTTGTTTCTACTTCTAAACCGAAGTAAAATATTTCTGTGCACCGTAGCATTTGTGACGTCAAAGTCACGTGTGGTATACAAACACTGTAGACGTTCTTTAATTTTATTTAAAATCACAATACACCAATGACATTCCTTCTTCGTTTCCATGAAACAACACAAGTTTATACATTTTGCAAGGTCATGTTCTCGTTGTAATTTTATGTAAATTGTTTATGCACGAATGGTCAGTGTTGTTAGGGTATACCCTAGATTGGTTACCTCCCCTGATATAACGCTTTCGTATACATCGGCTAAGTTCACGACGGACCCGAGTTACGACTAGAGATATCCGGGTTCCTTATGAACGGCAAGAGTTTTAACTCTTGTGACGTCGTATGACCTTCTGACCCCGACTATTTGCAACCCTGCTTCGGGCGAGAGTTATAAAATGGCGGAGGGTGGCAATTATGGATGCTGGTGTGTAAATAATCCTAAAATACGAACCAATCAGTGATGTATTTATTTGTAAGGCGGATAAATAAGGATTCGTTTAATTGGGCACTTGCAAATAATTGGGCACTTGCAAATAATTGCGCTGTGTAATTTCGACAAAAGGAAAACGAGCTTTCTGGCTTTGATCATGAAAACAAACGGGTACAACACGGAGGCTTCCTTTTGAATTTTCACTCCAGAGTAGAGATGTGCATTCTCAATAACCGAGTGTCAGCGCATGCGCCATCGATTATCTAGCCCCCTGACCCTACTCTCCTTGAGTTCATCATGAACTTACCATAGGGTATGGATTAGGCTATTCATACCCTGTGTGTAAAACGGCTAGCGTGTCTCCAGTTAAAGCGCTCCTTATAAAAACGAAGACTTAGTAGGTTTAATCCAGTTATAGTTAGGTTTTCTAAACATGTAAAGTCTGCTTAATCTACCTTTGTTTGCAACGAAAAATCCAAATCATCGGTAGTTTGACATTGTTGACAGTTTAAAATACCGCCATAATTAATCTGCAACATTTAATTTGATTGGATGTTACAATCCCATTCAAAACCATGGAGATATTAGCCTATTACCATTGTCATGTATATATGTATGTTAAACCCTAAGATTTTCTCAGTTGGTTCTCTTGCTCGCTACATCATTTCTAAAGGGCGCTTTCAATAGTTGCTTATATTGGGCCCTTATTGTAACGGTAGGGACATGTAGCTCTAGACAAGTCATGGTGTTACGCCAATATGTCCGTAAACAATTGATTTTAACGATTGCTCATGAACCACTGGGAAGAATTGCATTTAACTTGACAGGACGCATCCTTGAATCAAGCACACATAGTGCATCAGCAAATCTCACTTTTGGTACAATAATTCACAAGAGTGCCAAGATGACCTTAATCCGATCGCATTCTATGAGTGATAGTATACTACCAATAATGTAACCAATAATGTAAAGAACCCTGCAAAAGTGACCACTGTAAATGAAAAATCTTATCAGTAAAGAATAATTTATGCATTAAATCTTTGTAAATCAATTTTAGAAACATTTAATGGTTTAGGAGATAACTTTGGAACATTGCTGCTAAATTATCTAGAAAGTCTACACACACTTTCATCAGAATGCAATTCAAAGGTTTTATAATATTGCCCTTTTTCTGATGTCGCTTGGCATCCATGTTTGTCAACCAATCGATATGGCTTGAACACATTTTCACACAAGGAACATTTCTACTAAATTATCTAAGAATGAAATCAGAGGAGACGAATTATAAAGTTAGTACACTTTTCTCCCGTTCTGGTACCGCACCAATCATTGTTCTACGTATAATTCATACCGTTCAACAATTTTTGGTTGAATTGGTCCAGTGGATAAGGGGGAGATGTTATTTTAAGCTAAACATTAATCTTACTCCTTTTCTGATGCTGACTGGTTGCTTCTATCAAACAATCAACATGGCTTGAACAGATAATATAGTGGGTCACTGAAGGAATCTTTCTATATAGTTATTTGGATATAAGACAAGCACTATCCCCAGAATGGAATTTCAAAATTCGGCTATTTTACCCTTTTCTGAATCCGCCTGGCTAGCATGTTTTTCAGCCAATCAATATAGCTTGATTGAACTTTGTAGATGATCATCCAAGGAACATTTCTACCAAATAATATTAGAATCCAATAAGCGGATTAAGAGGAGACAAATTATAAAGTAAGGGAAACTTTTCTCCCCTTCTTGTACAACTAAAGTTCTATATAAAATTCATATCGTTGAACAATTACGAAAGAAGACCAACAAAGCAACATTCCTGTGAAATTTGGATGAAATGGGATCAGCGGTTTAGGAGTAGAAAGCTAAGGGTTAACGACGGACGACTAATCTAGATTCCAAACTAGTATTCTTATAAGACCACAGGCAGCTTTAACGTTCATATTACAATTAGCCTTAACTAGAAGTCCGATAGAATATTCCCTATCCCGAGGACTTATAGTTTACCTATAATTATTTAGCAGCAATTCAAAATTCCTTAGTATATAAGACAACTAGAGCTAGAGCTTTCATATTTGATATTTAGTATAACCTCGTCGTCTGCTACCAAAGTTAAACCAACGGCCAAAATTGGCACAACCAAGGGACTAAAAGTTTTGCATAGAAACATATAGTTCAACTTTGAAAATAGAATATTCTCGTCTGAAGCCACAAAACCTGCATTTACGAGTGATAATTGGTCCTAACGAGGACTCGTAGTTGTTAAAAGAAATATACAGTGAACGATTTGATCTTTCAAGCTATCGAACATAAGTAGAGCAGTTCTCGCCCTCGTCGGTCTCTTGTTTTCTTTCAGATGGAGACTTGGACGGAGACTTTGGCGGCGACTGTCGCGACACTATCACAGGTTTGTACATTTGTAACCAATGTTCTGTCTCAGTTATTGCTAAAGGTTTCGGGACCATCAATTGTTGAAAGGTTCTTACGAGGTAGACAGTGGTAAATTGGCAGGGCCTTAGCCTCTCGCACCGAACGTACCGGGTACGAACTCCGCTGTGAGCGGGTTCTGCCTGTGGAATTTTGAACACGTACGACGTGAGGACTGATTATGTCTCCAGGAAGAAGATATCTAACGTGATTAATATAAGTTGAAAGAGCTTGTTTCGCAATCGATATAAATAAATACGTTTATACTGAACTAAAGGTTCTTAAATATAAATGATATGTACTTTGCTAAGTATTTTTAATGAGTAGGGCTACATGTTTGACAAGAACAGACTGCAATAATGTTCACGCTGATCCAGGTATGCATGCATTGTGAATAATTGTTGTAAAAAGTAATAAACAGCGTAACAACCATCATATCGAAAACAGAAGGAACATCCCAAATTAAATCAACTATTTATTGTTATCCCAAAATGGGAGCAGACAGTGAAGGTTATCATGACGAGACTGTGTGTTTTTACGGACTCGATGTTCCTATATGCACAGACTTGTCCAAATTTGAATGATTCCTACATGCAGTTATACGTCTTTTCTCCTTACGTTGTCCAAATTATTACAGAACCCGTAGTTGTTCCAAAACCGCAACAGCCTTCATGTATCGACATATATCAGCTTGTTGGGAAGCCGTATGTTGGGTACTGCTGGAAAGAATGCACATGTCCATGTCCATGGATGAAGCGCCTTAGGGAGTCAAGAAACAAGACGCAAGAACAGCGAGATGCTATTTTAGAGGAACAGATTAAGTTGATCAAGTCAAATCTAATGGTAATTATATGGTTCTTTTTTCGTTCAAACGCCTTCAATTGTTATTTCAACACAGATGTACGTATAACTCGTTTAATCCTTTCCCTTATTATAACGCATTTGTAGCAGGCGGCTTTGAACACATATAGACAAAACCATGTAACATTTGCGAGGGATAGTATAATCATTGAATAGATTTGAAAACATGTGACAAAAGGAGAAATTGCTCATTATTCGTCAGATGCCTCAGAATACGTCTGCAAGTTGGACAGGGTTAAAGGTAGATATAGGTGGTTATTTCTTTACTAATATGAACATATCTTGTTAATATCACGTTGGTTATTTAATTTAAGAATCGTGTAGCGATGTGTGGTATTAATGCACCTGAGTACAGCTTATAATTTCGAGACACTTGAAACAACTCGACTCTGTACCGTTCTTGAAATATATCGACATACCTTGAGAACACCAATGGATCTATCAAATCTACAAATACAAATATTAAAAAACCCTTTTATGACATTACAATAAGATTCGCTGATCTTGGTCTTTTTCCCTGACAAATGCAAGAGCTACTCTAGTTTTATATCAGACATGTAAAACACGTGGTTATAAGTATTGTTGTATGACATGAGTCGCAGCGGGCTTCTTGTTTCGCTTGGTAAACCCTTTCAGACATACATCAGTTATGCAGCAAACGACTAGACAATTGGTTTTTAGAAATCATATTTAAATGAATGTATAACTATTAAAAAGAATTGAAGGTATTGTGGCAAAAGGGAAAAATGCTTTTTATGAGAAATGTGTCCTTTTGTCATAATATTTTCAGATGAAGTCTGCTGCAGAGAAATCATCTGTAAGTGGAAAATGGTTAAGTCTTAAATACTCTTACTAATCCCTTCAATTTGGCCACAGGTAGAGGTTTCGAATCTGACGTCTGTAACATCCAAGAGGTTAAGCGCTGTTGACCACCGCCAAAGCGCGGCCAACATGGGTTACATTGGCATCACATTGTTTGTCCTCGTATTTGGCAGTATCTTTGTTATGGATTTGGCTTCTTTGATCAGGGACTTGAAGATACTTAAAAGTAACCTTGGCATCGGACTGAAAAGGTTTGGTCGAAAAATACGCTGTAACAAGGGCTCAATCGGCCCGAATCAATAGACGAAACAGATATTTAGACTTGCAAGTGGAGAATTTGACGCTTTTAATGTCTTGATTATTATACACGTCAGTGCGGGGCCTTTATGCAGATCTTTTCATGTCTACTATTCGATAAACTAGAGTTCAACGTAGACAGTTGGCCATAAGTGTTCGTTAAACTTCGCGATGTTTCGATTATCACCAAAAATGCACGAACATCTACGAGCGGTTAATATGATTTCGTTCGTTAAAAATTTTCTAACAAAAGAAACAACAGCATAAAATTAAGAAAATCGTATCAAGCCCGCACTGACGGTTCAAATGATCAGGACAGTACTGCTAATGATGTTGATATTTTAAGGAGCTATTTGAAATGCAATAAGTCGAACATGCGATACCTCGAATAAATATTTCTTTTATATAAAAATAAATCGACCCTTACCTTAGAAGGAGATTCAACAGAAATTGTGAACAAAACAATTATATAAGGTTTCGTGATGTATAATCTTGATCAACGCTGTTCGCTACTTATTCGTGAATATTAAGAGAGATGAGTCCAGTGAAAATCCGGCGTATATTCAATATATATAGGTTCTTTTTATGAAGTAGGGTGTCTACCTTAACTTCGATTTCTGAACTAAATACGTCCAGCTGGGCATTGTTACATATATTCCATGCAGTTAACGTACTCGCTTTCAAAGTATGTGCACTGGACGCTGCGTTTTTCAAAGAGAAAATAATAGGCAAATGATCTGATGCTATGACAGTTGATTCATTTAGAATATTAAATGACGTTAAACAATATTGTATCATTCCTACGAGAATGTGTTCAATAGACGTTTTTTATGTATACATATGTATCGATATGACATGCCATGAACCTGCTGCAAAGAAACCATACTATTACTTTCAACAAATTCCGATAATATAGCGGATTTATTATTACACTTTTCATATTTCGAACAAAATGTATGCGTTTAAATCCCCACCGAGTATCAAGTTACCTATGTGTGCGTAGAAATGCAAAAGAGATTCAGTATCACACAATGTCCCCCAGTATAATATGAGATAATTATCACCAGGCAAGTAAATACGAAATAAGTACAATGGTAAAGATTTATCTGATATGATCTCAATACCTACAATACTGTCGTTTCCAATGTTTTGCATTTTTTGGACATGACTGTTTAAATTGTTTTTACACATAATTGCGGTACCTGCCTTTCCGAGTCTTAAAGTAGAATACTATATCAGTGAGCGGTCAAGTGTTACCAATGCAGAGTACTTTGCAGGTATCGTGTCCATAAATGATGCGGATCGCGGTAACAGCTCGTGCGCAACAATTAATGCTATAGCTATGTCATTAGTATCAAACATATGTTGGTCCTGTTGTTTGTTTTGTAAATCAATGTTTTTTTTATTATTAATTTTTATTAAATAATATTGTAATGAATGGATATACCCCTCTGACATTGTGTATATGACATGTTGGACAACGTGCATGTTTATGAGCAGTTTCTCGAGAAAAGCAACAGTGTGGTTGTCAATTGAAAAAACCCCACAACAGTGTAAACTGCGCAGGCTGATCTAGGTCGATACATTACGCAGAGTCCATAGTTTTGGTTTTCTCGTGGAACGGTTCATTTAACAGATACTGCAAGCTTTAGCTCATTCCTAGATACACAGTTTATAAATGACGCCTCATATAGGAAATCATATCTTTAACACTGTAACCAGAGACATTGTTAAAAGACATGTTTTTCTTCCCACAAATGTTTTCCAAAAGTACATGACCAAAGATCAAAAGATCACATTTATCCGACAGATGTTTTAAAAGCAGACAACTCTAAATATGTTATCCTTTTAGGGACAGTGTTAATAGAATAGTGCTGCTAATAAGATACTTGTTTCATTATGCAATGCTTAGTTTAGTAATACCTAATTAATACAAACACGTTTCATGTCGTACATAGTACTCCACCACCACACATACTATAGGTTATTGCATCTGTATGGGAAAATATTGTGTTGGACGAGTTCTCACCGAACGAAAGAGTCCCAAAACAACGGTTTCCCATATTCTTGCATGCAATAACCTGTTTATTGTATAATTTGATATTGGCTGTTTAAAATGTATAGTTTTGTGTGTTTTAAAAACTTCGAGCATTTAGAAAATTACCGTTTAATTTGAATTGTTTTGATTAATTAACATTTACGATTTGTCGGGCATTTTTTATCCTTTTCGATGGTTACTGGTCGTGGAAAATATAAATTTACAAACCGCCATTTTTGTTCCCCATTTCGTTTCGACTCGAATTAATGATGTGTAACGCTTTTTCTTACAGAATATTTCATTAATAACTCGTGTATTATCTTATTCTGGTATGTACGCCTTGATATTAGAGTTATTTATTACGATTTAGAGGCACCTGTTGACCTCACAGTATGTTCAATAAAGCGAACACACATCTTCTACTTTGCGTTGAAAAACTTCACATCGGAAAATGACAAAATAATCAGAAAAACTTTATTTAAAACTATCATTTGCATATTCATCCTATCAGTTATTAAATCCCCCTTGACTTTGTTGGTCATGTGTAATTGAGATGAGCTTATATAGATCGTCAACGACTATCAGCGTATGGCAACATGTGTAGCGAGTCAACAAATATCGATGTCATTGAGTTGCACGTCACATTATTACATCAGAAACTACGTAGGTATATACACAGCTAGCCCTATGAATAGACCAGATTTTTTTATGTATGTGTCGATTTTTTAATTGGTCATCTACAACCACTGTATCAAAGATTGTCAGCTGGTATCTAAACTTATCACTCGTTGGTTGGGGGCGCTCTGTTCTAAGCAGCACGTGAAAAACTTCTGAGAATAATATCAAACTATATGATATCAAAGTATACAATATCAACAATTAAAGCATCCTTTTTTCAAAATGGAAAATAGAAGGAAAAATATCATAATTATAAAGTCATAACATATTTATTAGTGTTAATAGAAGTTATCTTTCTTACTATTGTTCCTATGAACGTAACGTTGCTGCTGTATTATAGTTGTCATTATTTGATTTAGGTAAATTTGAGAAATCGCTTTCAACATTTAGAACTTCTACTCATAATCTCATTGCTTAAAAGGGGATGCCATTTAAGAATAGAGAAAGCTAAGATACATACAGCCTCTTCTGTAATAATATTGTTAATTGTGAATTTCACTTTGTTATGGTATGACCTCTTTATAAAGAATGCACCTCAAATATATCCATCAGAAACATGACATGCATCCATATTTAAATACGTGGTAAAAACTATTGGCAAGTGCTGATAAAGCAATTATATGAAACTTTTCAATGTTTATCCAGTATGTCTCGAGGAAGGGAACGATTAAAATTTAGTTAGTTTCAAACCATAACAACATATTGCTGCATTAAGTGTTGTTAAGTAGTTTATTTGCATGTAAACGGACCATTTGCCGTGTCATACAAAACAATTGTGAATAGTATTTCAATGAAATCTAAACATGAGTAAATTTAGCATTCGTACTATATAAATTTAGACTTTCCAAAGAGACTAATTTTACAGAAATTCTGTGTAATCGAGTGGTAAACGTACAGGATTTATGACCGGACATCTCAGGTCCAATCCTCGGTCACCGGTCTTAGTGGAGTGCCCACGAGCAAGATACTTTCTTCGCCTAGTACTAGTTTGTCAAACGGGTGTCACGACTTGATATAACTGAATTATTACCCTAAAACCCAATAAAACAACAACTAGTTTTACCCACTGATTATCTCGTAAAATTTCGACCTTTGATGTCGTGAATTATTATCGCCCGATGTAGTCGAAAGAATATATATAGAGAGAGATTTGGAGGCGTTTGTCCACTCATGTGTCACGTTGTATGATCCTTTCAATTATAAATATCATTTCAACGAATTTTCTTCTTGTTCACTCAAACAGAGATAGAATCTGTGTTCATTTATGAGCTCAATATTTATAATAGTGTTGATATGTATGTTTCTAAATATAAAAACCGGTTCAAATTGATTAGATCATAAGGAGTGCATTCGGACCGGAAATCAGCCATTTTACATGCGATTGCATTAACAAAAGTCTGATTATAAGGTCTCTTGTCGATTGAATTTGATATGATTTACACTATCACAAATCATCTAAAGTGTTAAATTAGCATTATTACTGTTTTCTATATGATTTATCTTATTGGTTACGCTGTTTTCACTATCATTTCTGTTATATCAAGGCGACACTTTTCACTCATTCGTGATCCCGTGGTAAACACACCATTACTAGAATAGAACATGTGATATCATACTGATGAACGTTTTTTTCTCGGACTCTTTGTTTACATTAGTAAAACCAAATCTTGCTTTCGAACGTTTTACTTTTTATGTCAATGCTTTTTTTTTATTATATCAATACATGAGCCGTCCCGCCGCGAGAAAACAAACATTGTGGACTTTGCGTAAAGTATCGACCCTGATCAGCCTAAGCACACCACGCAGGCTTACCCGGATATACACATTTCGTCTACTGTGGATTTTCTGTTTCAGGAATCATTACTCTATACCTCTATACCCCTGAGACGGAATGTGTCTGCCCGGATCAGTCTGCGCGGACAGCGCAGGCTGATCTGGGTCGATACATTACGCAGAGTTGGTTTTCTCGCTGGATGGCTCACATGTATATAATGCGTTTAATACTTTGAAGTGTATTAGTGAAGTTTGGTATATACCTTGTAGTCTGTATTCTTATTCGTGCAATAAATATTTTTTGTTCATACCCAACTAATGTTTAGCTTACTTACTACCATTTCCGCATTGATTTAAAACAAAGAGGACCTGCGTGCGATACAACATAGTCCCTCATTACTCGGCGTCTTTAAAGGTGCTGAAATATCTGCAAATATTGCTAATAGTGACAACAAGTAAGTAATAAGTGGATCAAACTATTTTGGCAGTAAATGTTGAAAATATGTCAATTGAAAGTCATGAAAATGTACAAAATGTGGCTTACTGGGTATGTGTACTCAGTAAGAATGAAACATTACTCGATCAATTTTTAGATGCTTATGGTACTGGAATGATATCATTATCCCAGAATTATGATTCTAATATTTCAAGTCAACTTTTGAACAGTTTTAAAACTTTGACTATAATATCTATTGTCTGGAGATCGGCACCTTAAAACATAAAATCAGTGAAGTCAGGGTAAAATGGGTCTTTGTGTATTCCAAGAGACCTACCAGATCCTTCTCACTCCGTCTACATATTGAAGAAACATTAAAGGAACGTCTATGGCAAGCCAATTGTCCAATAATTACGTGAACCTAGGTTTACGGTCGAAAAACTAGGATTAACGATCGATAAACTAGGTTTTTCGAACGTAAAACCATGTTAACCTATACTTTCGAGCGAAAACATAGGATAACGTCGTAAACCATAGTTCACGCTCGTAAACGTAGGTTCACGCTCGTAAACCCAAGTTCACGGTCGTAAACATAAGTTCACGTTCGTAAACTATGGTTCACGCTCGTAAACATAGGTTCACGCTCGTGAACCCCGGTTCACGCTCGTGAACCCCGGTTCACGCACGTAAACATAGGATAACGACCGAAATTCGTAGTTCAATCGAGAAACCTAGTTTATCAAACGTAAACCATGGTTTACGGTCGATAAACTAGGATTATCAAATCAACTATGAATTTCGGGCGTGAACCTATGTTTACGAGCGAGAACCATAGTTTACGAACGTGAACCTATCTTTACGACCGTGAACCTAGGTTCACGTTCGTAAACTATGGTTCACGCTCATGAACCCAGATTCACGCCCGTAAACATAGGTTCACGCTCGTGAACTTAGGATAACGACCGAAATTCTTAGTTCAATCGAGAAACCTAGTTTATCGAGCGTGAACATGGGTTCACGAGCGTAAACTATGGTTTACGCCCGTTATCCTATGTTTTCGCTCGAAAATATAAGTTAGTATTCGATAAACCTGGTTTTACGTTCGAAAAACCTAGTTTATCGATCGTTAATCCTAGTTTTTCGAACGTGAACCTAGGTTTACGGTCGAAAAACTAGGATTAACGATCGATAAACTAGGTTTTTCGAACGTAAAAGCATGTTAACCTATACTTTCGAGCGAAAACATAGGATAACGTCGTAAACCATAGTTCACGCTCGTAAACCATAGTTCACACTCGTAAACGTAGGTTCACGCTCGTAAACCCAAGTTCACGATCGTAAACATAAGTTCACGTTCGTAAACTATGGTTCACGCTCGTAAACATAGGTTCACGCTCGTGAACCCCGGTTCACGCACGTAAACATAGGATAACGACCGAAATTCGTAGTTCAATCGAGAAACCTAGTTTATCAAACGTAAACCATGGTTTACGGTCGATAAACTAGGATTATCAAATCAACTATGAATTTCGGGCGTGAACCTAGGTTTACGACCGTGAACCTATGTTTACGAGCGAGAACCATAGTTTACGAACGTGAACCTATCTTTACGACCGTGAACCTAGGTTCACGTTCGTAAACTATGGTTCACGCTCATGAATCCAGATTCACGCCCGTAAACATAGGTTCACGCTCGTGAACTTAGGATAACGACCGAAATTCTTAGTTCAATCGAGAAACCTAGTTTATCGAGCGTGAACATGGGTTCACGAGCGTAAACTATGGTTTACGCCCGTTATCCTATGTTTTCGCTCGAAAATATAAGTTAGTATTCGATAAACCTGGTTTTACGTTCGAGAAACCTAGTTTATCGATCGTTAATCCTAGTTTTTCGAACGTGAACCTGGGTTCACGTAATTATTGGACAATTGGCTTGCCATAAACGTCCTTACGAATAAACTGTTACATCCAAGTCCATTGAAATGATAAATGGACGACCAACGATTGAATCATCCCAACTCCGCCAATGATTGACACGTTCGAAGGTGACTAAGGCGATTCGGCTTCGCGACATATTGTATTTGTCGGACAAACCCTTTCCCACAAGAATACACATAATGACGCATCTGCGGCAGACTACGTTTGAATACAGTGTGGTAACAGGCCCCAATGCTTGCAACCCATTCCAATGTCTTCACTATCCCTTACGGAGAATTTCCATATTTTCCCCAGAATGTCTTCAAAGTCGTCTGCTGCAGATTTGTTGTATCTGGAAAAGAGTAGACGTTAAAACGTAACTCTCAGACTATGCAGAATTTCTTCTGGCTATGACAAATGTACAATATATTTTTTTTCAATCTGGAATAATGTTATAAACCGCATGTGAAACTAACAATTCGAACTGTTTAGAATGTCAATTCGAATCTCTCAGTTTGATTGAGTTTAAACCAATGTTAACCGTGATTGTGCGAAACCATGCATGATGTATTTGCACGTTTTCACTACAACACCCTCGTATATAATGCTTAAGATAACAATTTAAATAATAAATTGCAATCATACAAGTTTAACTTATTTGAAACTAAAAATTTACGCAACTAAATAAGTATTATGTTAAGCTATTTTGGTTGTCTACGTCAATACATAACCCTATAATATTAGGTTACAAAACTTGTAAATGCAATTACTTTATTTTTAGAGAAAGGTATATATAAAAATGGGGAAATTGCTTTATGTATGTTGTTACATCGTGTATGAGTAAACGACTTTTTGTTTTGTTTAAATTGTATCTTAACTCCAGATGGATATAACAAATAGGAAATGTCGAAACTTCTGCAAATATTGCTAATATTGACAACACAGTAAGTAATAAATAGTTTTAAACTGTTGTAGCAGTAAATGTTGAAAAACAGTCAATAAAGAGTCATGAACATGTATTTTGTTGGCTTACTGGGTAGACATAAACAATGGAAATGAAGCGTAATGATCAATATTCAGATGTTTGTTCAACTAGAAAGTGAAATTATTACTCTAATTTTATCCTATAATGATATTTCTAATATTTCAAGACATCTTTTGAACAGTTTTAAAACTTTGACTATACTATCTCTAATATGGATTTCAGCACCGCTTACAAATGTATATTTGTTTTCTGGATGAAATACCGGCACATCTGAGATTATCCGAGCATGCTTCTAAGATTAACCCAGTAGTCGCATCTGTTGTCACATAAGTGCACCGTTGCATGTATGCGTTTGTTTGATTTCTGTTCTACACAGGATTTAACGGTATTTCAGTTATAATACGGCGTTTCCCGTTACATTATCGGTACTACTGGTAAGTTTATCCTAACACCAACGCATCAGTCGTAATTCAATCTCAGCAATCCTGTACGTCAAGGATGAAAGTCACAATTTCCATTTTAAAGTATCTGGGCGTACATGTACCTAGCAAAAGGAGTTGCACATGTAGCAATTATGCTTTCTGTATTAGGGTTTTACGCCATTTTCAACCTTATTTCTGTTATATATTGACGACCGTATATTTATTCATGATCCCTGGGTAAACAAACCAACACTAGCTGGGAAATGTCTCATGCCCAAGGACACTCCATCATGACCGCCGCGACTGGTGATTGAACCAGGAACGCCATAATCAATATCCTCGACTCCCCAGTCGTGGCACTACGGTCATGGTGGAGTGCCCTTGGGCAAGGCACATTTTCTAGCCTAGTGCTGGTTTGTTTACCCAGGGATCATGAATAATTAAATTTAATTGCGCGCTAAATGACCTTAGCTGTCGATGCGCCATAAAACAATATACATTCATTCAATATCCTCGACGCTAACCACTCGGCCACGGCGGATTTCTGTAGCAATACTCATCGGTTTCTGTATCTAGATTGCAATGTGTGTAAATGCTATTTAAAGTTTTGACCTAGTAAAAATAACATTCTGGTGTAATCACGCAACAATAAGTGCTATTTCCTAAGACATGCTAATTTTGTAGAAATGAAAAAATGTGTTCTTTAAAACAAAGTTCATTTGTCTCTGCAAATCACAAACTATGAATATGTATTGGAAAGGGCTATTTAATTATAAAACTAAAACCTTTTAACCCTTTCCCACATACAACAAATCTGCAGCTGACGACTTTGAAAATATAGTGACAAAACCTGAAAAATATCCATAAAAGATAGCTAAATGGTTAACAAATTTGAAAACATTGAGGGCAAAGGAGAAATTGCTCATCATGATCAGTTTCACCTTTGGCCACAATGTTTTCAAAAGTCGTCTGATCATATTGCGTCAAAATGCAGGTGGGAAAGGGTTAACCAAGAGGGTTACGTCGGTAATTTGGACAGTAATGAGACTTTGTTTAAGGCTGATAACTCTCATTCTGACTTGGAATGTATCGTCCTTCACCTTCCGAATTCAGTCTCTTTCCTGTAAATTGAGCCGCGCGACTGACAGGTAATTGGACACTTCATATAAGCCTTGTAACGTGTTTTCATGCGGCAGTACCGTCTCCATGCAGTAGTTCTTAGAGCGGGAGGCCAGGTTTGATCACCGGTCGGGTAATACCGAAGACTTATAACATAGTAGAGCGATAGGGTGCGTTGATAGCTATTTATATCATTTCGAGTGGTGCTTCGGTTTCAGACTAAATGATACCGGAAGTACTAATAATTTACCGAGGAAACGACATGAGTTTGTTATAAGACTGTTGAAAGCGGCGTGATACAACATTCTTGGTTTACATAGTTCCACAACACACTGATTTAGTATACGCAAAAACTGCTATCACAATCTGTAATAATTTGTCAACGATCAGGGTTGATGCTACCAGTAACAGGAGTTCAGTTGATCAAAGGGAAGTTATTCATTTTCCATAGACGACCATTATAGCATTATGGGTTACGGTTCGTTCCCAACAAGTTAAAGAACACACAGTAACCTGTATCAAAATAAAGTTCAGTATTAGAACTACGAACATAGCAAAGAAAACATACAGGTTGACGGACCAATTTTCGATTTATGAGGTCAAATAGAAGATCCCCATTATCCCGTACTGAAATTTACCTGCAAATTCGTGTTGTGCTGTTTCGGAATAAAACTGTATTTACAATGAAATGTGTTTTGTATTTTTTGTATCTCTTACTTACAGACTAAAAAGATATTCCCTAGTTTTGCACATACTATTTCAATGTTTGTCTTCTGTTGTATGTGGGAAAGGATTACTTTTGGTCAGGATTTAAATGGCATACAAGAACGTAGGATAAAGATTTTCTGAAAAATGCTTCTACATGGGTTCTCTACCTTTTCATACAAATAACACTCAATAATTCATACCGGTTTTCTTTCCTAGCCATACGGAAACCAGCTTTTGTGTTCTTTCAAAAGTAGCCTGCGTCAAAGGCACGAATAGTGTTCTATATAAAGAAAAGGTGTTTAAAGTTGTTTGACAACTACATCAAAATAGATAATCATTTATCGTATTTACAAAACTCAATAATTTATATAAATGAGACACATCTAGCGATTTTGAAAGCAGTTCTGACTTTGTGCATTGTCGAAAAGACCCATTTATGCCTAAGGATGGTGGATACATATGATTTTCGTGGTTAAAAAAATCATCCTAATTGCTTCCACGCACCTGATATGAAATGTATAGCCATGAAAAGAGAGAAACGTCACTTTTTAGAGATCCAATCTTTCATTTACCATTCGATAATATCTTTTCAGGCGCTGTTTGGAATAATTCAAGACCATTTCTCTTCATTGGATCAAACACAGACACTGATCTTGTGACGAAACGATCCTCAACAAACCTCTCATATTGTTCATTGCCAATGTTTTCCAACTGAAGAACTGTATTAATTACGCTTGAAAAAGGGATGTGTTTGGAATGCAACACCAGTAAGTATTTTACTTTCCTCTTTAAATTGATTGCCGAGCTCATTTAGTACGTCCACTAGAGATGTTAAATCATGCAAATATGCTTTTTGAACTCCTAGTTTTTGTTCATGATGAGTGCATCCTCCATATCCTGTGTTTAAACAATTTTCAAAATACTTGGATAGACGAGCCATTTATGGACCTGCGATCATCCACCTGCGGAGGGCTGATGGATTTTCTGTTAGACCGACTGCCCCTCCATCTGATTTCACAACAGTATTGTTTTATTCATGTGCGTGATTTATTGCAAGCCCCGAAAACATGCAAATGCTTTTATTGACCACAAACTTTCCAGAACGAAATTCTCTTGCAATTTCATGATTTATGGTATCCAATGGCGCCATGTCACGAACATGCACTGGTAACCATCGTGAGTAGTGGATGGGTCTAGGGCAAAGAACCATGGGATAAGTTTTGACAAGGCATCTATGTACATCTTGAAATTACCTTCCCTGGTAGCTCTAATGAATATTAGAATATTCAATTTTAAGTTTAAAGGAAATAAATCAGTACTGAAATAATTGAGGCTTCTCATTTGACATTTTCTTACACCAATCCTCAAAAGCCAGTGTATCGTTATGTGGACATTTATAAATATAGTCATTATAGGCACTTTCCAAGAGGAGGAAGAGACTACATACAGTTATTTGATGTGCTCTTCGTGTCCTTGTTACATGGGAAGCCTTGATAAATGAATCAGCTGTTCCACTGGTCGCTACCTGCGCCAGTGTTAATGAATTAGATCATCTAGATCCTTCCAACCAGGCTCCAAGTGTTTTAAATATAGCCATTTCAATATGAAGACCTCCAAACATGATAACAAATTTGTCTTCCTCATAATAGTCTGGCCAATTTCATTGGAGCTGTTTGGCAACTGTGTATACAGGCTGATCGAAAGCTGTCCAGGATTCAGCGCTTGAACAAATGATTTTATTACTGTCATAGAATGACGAATCATAGCCACATATTTGGCTTGTTCGTTAAACAGCAGTAACAAAGCTGTGATGGAAGGAACGATGGCAGTATGGCGATCCTGAGCTGCATGGTACGCACTCTATGATAATGCAGTGAACCATTAAACCGAGATAGACGGGTAATGGAGTTTCTCTAAATTTTGAATAGTTGACCGTTTCAGGGGAGTCACAACTTTTCTTGCAGCTGTTAAACATAAGTAATTGTGCAATTGAAAGCGTTGTTTGGGAATATGAAACGGTGGTTATATCTGGACCATGCAGTAACATACTAACAAGAGTCAAAATTGACCTTGGCAAAACACGTTCTTGACAATCTATGGAAAATGAACCATCAAACTGTATCGTCATTTCAAGCATGTCCTTTCGTATAACTTTGACTGCTTTATAAATATGCATATAGTTGGAGTCAAGTCTTCTCCGTAAGCTTTACTTAATGCTGGTCCAATGTCTTCTTCAAAGGCTAGTAGGTTATCTCTTAGGTTTATGAGGCCGAAGGTCTGGGAAATAAGTGAGGATTATATTCTTTAATTTTGTTCTGTGTAGACGACTATTGGTAGCTACACCAAGTCTTTGTATTTTGTCCGTGTACATTTTCGTAAGATCAGTCATTTTGAAAATTGGCGCTAAATCGTTCTCATGTCTAGAGTCATCAATGTAGCTGATCAATTCAGCTAGGGCAAAACCATGGCTTACTCGCTCTTTGACGGTTTAATAAGCATCATCATTTGTAAATCTTACTGCTTTATTATATAGGGCAACAAGACACATTGGATGGTACTTTGCTTCTTGTGTAACACAATCACAAGCACTGAGTTTAGCCAATAAAGCTGTGTACTGTAGTTTGACAGCACAGTCACGAACTCTAACATCAACATATATAGTTGCAGCCTCGTGAAGTTTCTCATCCGGTGACACCTTATTGCAAAAGAAACATAGTATTTCATTTGTCTTCACTTTACATGAAAGACTGTGACGGGTATACCTTTGCCTCACATGTTCTTGTTCCAGGTCTGTATTTGTATTGAGTCTTTTCTGTGCTCTTTTAAGTTCAGTAGAATTGAACTTAAGGTAGCTTATGCCATTGTCCCTACTTTTTGTACATGGTATTAGCCATACCACTTCCATCGTCGAGAGATGGAAAATGAAGTGATGAAGGTAAACATTCAAGTTCTTTGAACCTCAACAAATTTTACGGCAATGTTTCATACCCTACACCAACATTAGCCTTTTTCGACGAAGCAGGGCATTGCAAAGTTTCTTCCGAAACATCTCCTCAAGTCTAACATGATGACACTCTCCGAATGTGAGGGTCTAGGGCCTTCAGTGTTAACTTATCTATATGATTTTAACAACATCATAGACTTTCTATTATGCAGATAACTATATTAGTCAATGTGTGACTTCTAATATAATATGCTAGTATAGGAATGTAATGAAAGGTGTAATCGCGGCCAGGTCAAATAATTGTTAAAATCATTTCCAATAGCGTTCAGCACAACTGTCAAGGGTGTATAACCTGCAACGAGGGCGACAGGCTAATGAATGAATTTGTCTCGCTATACGGTGTCGATCGCCGTCTTTTTGTTATAATATCATGACGTCATTCCATGACAGTTATACTTTTAGTATTGAATAAGATAGAAACTTGATAATACAGTGAATTAAATTTCAGTTGAGTATTGAGTTATCTTATATAAATTTATTTAACAATATTTCTGTAGCTAATCAACAAAATGGTATTTAGCTTGCACAGCAGTCGAGTAACGAAGAGAGTCCAGAAAAGACAGTACTGACCTTCTCAATCACCTAATACAATTGACCTGGCATGGGTATGTTTGCTAGCATAACGCTATCTAGTCAATTACTATTTTCATTCCACTCATATCCAGATGGAAGATTGCTTACAATGAGCAAAATATTGTAAAGAAAATGTGAGTAAAAAACAAATGCGATAAATAAGCGGAAAAAGTAACCGGAAATATAATTATTAACACCGGAAGTCTTTCATTTTGATCTGTAGACATTCATTAGGTAGTATATAGATATACAATGTGTTTAAAACTGTATTCAGAGCAAAACGTAAAAGAAATTGGTTTAAAATCGGAAGTTGGCAAAATTCAGCTTGCCTCCATATATTAAATGGTTCTATAGTCAATCAAAATCTGTGTACCAAATGTCATACCTTTACCACAAATATCACAATTTTCATAACATTTGCTATTAATCTGCCGGACTGTTTTGAATGATACATTAAAGAAGAAATTGCTCATTTTCATGCGAGTCGTCTTTTACAGATATTTCAAAATGTGTCTGTAGTTTGGAAAGTGTACAAAATAGGCTGCTTTGAAAGCAAACAAAAAACGAGGAGGATATCTGTGAAGGAATGGTTTATATCAGTAAATTAAGAATGTGTTGTGAACCTATGGGATGTATACATTATATCTTAGGTTATTGGATCACATCGCATCACATAAAAACAGAACTTTGGAGCTTTTCGACCTGCGACAATTTAGATCAGCTTTTGCGGAAGATCTTCTTTGTGTGCAATATTTGAAAGCTGATAGGGTGAGGTGTTTTGAATAAATATTAACTTTCCCTTTCCAACATATAGACGCTTTCTGCTGCACATGCAGCAGATTACATCTGAAAACTGTGTGGTAATTGAACAATTTCTTCTTTTTTCACTCTTCTTAGCTCACCTGTCACGTAGTGACCAGGTGAACTTTTGTGATCGCCCTTCGTCCGTCGTCCCTCGTCTGTCCATAGTTTCTTGTGAACACGATAAAGTTTTCATTTATTATCTGATGTTTACTAAACGTATTCGGTAGTTAAATATCCATGAGAGCTCGGTTCCTTTCGAAAACCAGCCAGATCTGTTTATGCATGACGGGATTATGGCCCTTTACAATGGGCAAAATTGCTATAATTGACCTTGATAACGATAATTTATTATCCGATGTTTACCAAACTTATACAGTAGCTACATATACATGAAATTGGCAAAATTGTTATAATTGACTTTGTGAAAACGATAAAAACTTCATTTATTTGTCACATGTACTTTACATTGATTTATAAACATGTGACCATGACCTTAGTGTGATATTTTACAATGAAATATCATCATTGTCTTTGGATGTCCTTCACCATGACATTTTGAACTTCTTTTTTATGTTTGTAGAGCAATTAAATTAGGACCCTAAACACTTACTCAGACGAGCGATATAGGGCCATCATGGTCGTCTCGTTTTCAAATCTGATCACTTACCTTTATTTATAGGGATTTTAAAATTATTTTCCTATATTTGAAAGTCATCTGCTGCAACTTCGTTGTATGTGGGAAAGAGTTTTAAAATTATGTAATTTGATTGTAATTTCCATTGGTTATAACTGCTTAACCCTTCCCCATAGGGCTTTCAGTAGCGGCTTTCAGTTTACGCCTCTGCAGCAGATGACTTTTGAAAACATTATTGCAAAAGGAGAAATTGTTCATGGTGTTCAAGATTTTCCATATTTATTCTCAGATGTTTTCAAATGTGGGAAAGGGTTAAGGGCCGTTTTTGTGGGACTTGGCTCCATTGTTTCTGTCGATATCTTGTGAACAAAGCTTAGTTTGGATGCAATGTTACCAGTTTTTGCAATGCTTACTTAAACTTTTACAAATGTTAATTAGTGTGATAGAAAATAATGGAAAATATATGTGTTATTGAAAGTAGGTCTTTTGAAAGAATGGTAAACATTATTGGAAGAGCTTTGAGCACTATCTGCTTTTCTCTTTCAAAGTGACCTAAATAATTGCCCTTATCTTGGACAGTCTTATATCACAGAGTAAACTCAAAACAAGCAATTTCTTCCTTTATCATAATGTTTCCAACTTTGAATTAAATTATGCTTTCAAATAATATGAAGTATAAATTTGATACAGAGTTAACAACATTGTTGGAAAAAGAGAAATTGCTTATATTCAAATTTGCACCTGCTGGAAAGGTGTCAAATGTCATCTCTGTCAAGGAATGGAGCCATTGGTTATAGTAACGAGTTAATCGAACATGTGTTGAACGCTCTTAGTCTCAGATGTTTCTCTTTACATTTTTAAAACTACTTTAGCAAAATGAGAAATTATTTATTAACTCTTTTCAATTTGTATGAATATATTTATGGAGATTTTCTCTATATTCGTATTGATTTACCAAAGTCAACTGCTGAAAAGTTGATGTATGTTGTTGAGGGGGGTTAGTTGACATTTAAGGGAAACGGTTAATGTAAAACACCAGTACTTACCAAAATGGACCATATAACAAAGGACCAGACATTCGAGTCTTGTAGACCAGATAACAAAGTACCAGATATTCGAGTCTTGCAGACCAGATACTAACCAGACCATCCTGTGTTCCAGGGCGGTATGATCCAGATTTGTCAATTTATCTTAAGTCATCATAAAAGTCTGAATATGACCAACACAACAGCAATGCAATTTAATCGTTATTGCTAATATTTTTTAAACTTTCAAAAGTTGGGATTCATGAAGTGTGCATATAACTCCTGATTATTTAACCCCTATCCACTTGCAGACGAATTGTGAAATAAAGCAGACAACTTTCTGTGGCAAAAGGAAAAATAGCTCATCATGGGCAATTTCCCCTCTTGCCACAATATTTGCGACTCTCTTCCATAATATTTACTTATATTTATAGAGAGTTGACATATTTTTGCCTTGATGGTTTCTAAGTTGTCTGCAGCAGATTTGTTGTATGTGGTAAAGCGTTGATACCTCAGTCTGGGGCTTTATCTAGTTCTCTGAATATCGGGTTTTGGGGTTAGACAAGTTCATAGAGTCGATAATGAATTTACGATATTCACTCATTATTAGTCGCCAGGCAGAAGCCTGCGATTTCTATTTTTAATAGGTTTTCTGAAATCACATGGGAGGGGGGATTATTATTAGAAAGAAACACATTTAGATGTCTTGAACATATTACAATTGTGTTTGTTTAAAAACACTTAGTAATGACACATCTAAAATGAAATAAATATTCCGATGTTTAAGGTATTTTCAGTTTCTTTATTTTGACTGGCATTTATGTTTTTTTTGTTTTATTTACGAAGACAAAACAGTCCCTATTAGCTAGACTGGTATAGTTTGTTTACACTATATACTACATGTAATCAAAAGGCGATAACTACAAACCATTACGTCACAGTCTAATTTGTTTACTTACGCGCACCTGCGTGACTCGCGAATACCAACTGCGTAGATCATTCTCCTTTGCAGAGAGCCGCTCTTTACACTCACTTACAAATAGTAAATTATAGGTGATTTAAAATGTTTATTTGGTTCGAAACAAATGAAGAAAAGAACAAACCGAGATAAAACTGGTTTTAATGGAAAAAAGACTTTGAACGAACACTCTCTGCCTCTAAAGAGAGTTTCAAGAACGACACCTCTGCGAATAAGAAAGAATCAGGTCTTTCGTATAAAATTATTTCGTCCTTGACAATTTTAAATGTGTCATTTAATTCCTTAAAGGCATATTGCTTCCGATCTGCATATTGTTATGCATCAATGACACAAGGGCGCTCATCATAATATAATTTTAAAACATGAGTAGTCTGTTATTTTCATTATAAAAAAGGAAGGAAAGAATTAAAATAAACTAACATAAAGAGAAAACTCATGTCTTCAGCGATTTAACCCTTATCTCATTGTTTTAAAAGTAGATTGCTGCAAAGGTGTCCACTGTTGACATTAAAAGAGGAAAGGTAAAATGACGTGCTATTGCATGCAAATCCTAAATTGTCTGTTTTGTGGTTTTATTGAAAAATAATAAAATTCAAATATTCTGACAAACATCTTGAAAAGTGTATGTGGAATTCACAAATATTATAATTACTCCTTAATGAAAGCACTGTATACATACTAAGACTAATGATTGGCAAGATTACTCATTTCCATTACTGTTTATAATCAATAATTAGTTGGTTGTGTGTATGGTCAACCTACTTTGAAGTGGAGATTGATCATAAACAATGAAAGGCTTCAATTAGCATTCACTTCGTTGACAAAACAATGCAAGTTACTAGTAACTGCACTATGGATATCCGGCGACATTGATGCGTTGCATCAAGTTTCTTTTGTTGACTCATTATAAGGCCCGTTGCTACTTTCCGAATAAAACAAAGCTTCGTTAAAAGTAGCAATGCAAAGTAAGCCCCGAATAGTTTGGCGTTTGTAAACATCTGTAAGAACTGCTTTGAAAACAAAATGCAAATGCAATTATGAAATAAAGATTAAGCATTTTGAAAATAGGACAATTGCTCTTTTAACATTTTTTTTTATACCGCATGCTTTCAATAGTCGTCTGCTGCAGATGCGTCAAATTGCGTCTAAATGATATAAAGAGTTAAATCAAACTCGTCTGAGAGAAAGAAAGTCATACATCTTGATAAATATAAACCTGGTTTTATGAAAGGAGAAATCTCTCCGTATTAGCGTTTTTTTTGCACAATGTTAACCACATACTTATCTGCTGCAAAGACTTCGGATCATGTCTATATTATTTACAGAGTTCAACTTTACAAGGAAAGTGCTTATTTGGTAAAAATAACATCGAGGGTAAGTGAAATTCGACGCTCGCATGTTCGCCATAAAGATTAATGTCGAGACTTTCAAATGTTTACATATGTGTAACCATGGAGCCATGCGTTAACTTTAAATCAATTTATACGTGTGTGCAATAACAGGTAGCTTAATTAGAAATGAAATTGGCTATTACTTCCACATGAATAAAAGGAATGCGAACTTCAAACAGGTATTCACATCATACACTTTCTGAAGCCTCTGCCGCAGACGACCATTGCAACCAATCTGAAAACAGAACAAATATACTGATGAGGAGCAATTTCTCCTTTTGCCAGTCTGTTTTCAACTTTATTAAATAGTTATACTATTATTTACAGACATTTATTTGTTACATAGATGTTTTCAACGCCATCTGATGAATATGTGCTGTACGTAAGTAAGGGTTAAACATGCAGTTCCGTCTCTGTGGATTATACAGTAGAACCTGTGCTAAAGACCACCTTGGAATAGAAATTCCCTGCCTAGCTATAGCGACAATACGTTTAGTTTCCAAACTAATCATTTTCTGTATAAATGACACTGCATTTAAAGACCACCTGTGAAAAAGACCAGATTGTGCACTTCCCACGGGTGGTCTTTAAACACAGGTTTGACAGTCTTTATATGTGTCGGTGATTCTACTTTTTATCACACCTGAGTGAGTATTACCCAAGTTAAGTTATTGGAATCATTATTGGTCCTTCGTGCGTCGTTTAATAATTGGTTATAATATGTTCACCTACGTAAAGATTTGGTCAATCTTATCGAAACTTCATAGCATGCATCCTGTAAGTGCTCTCTGCTAAATACTTTTTGGTGCAATGCATAATTCGGGTTGGCAAAACCATGTCAAGAAAGTATGAATCTGATGTTGAAATAATTTCTAAGAAATCCAGCAGAGGTGAGCCACAGAAAGATTTGTTTTAGCTATGGAAAAACACCATTTCCAGGACTGTTGCTTTGGTGACCCATCAACCCATGTTGATACACAGCGATTAAGGACCACCATATTCCTCGTGGCAGCAAACAATGCATGCAAAGGACATTATACAGGACACATTGATTGCTTGGGGTTTAACGCCGTTTCCCGGCGACCGGTTCACCTACACATGCGTTTCCTGGCTTTCTCATACCAGTACTCAACACAACATACTCGCTAAGCAACTAGCCTCTTTTCCAAATATACTGTTAACCCATTGGTGAAAGACGGATGACGCATGGCACAGCGACTTTTGTTAAACGTTGGAATGAATGTTGGCCGAGCTGGGATTCGAACTCACAACCCCTGTATTGACAGCCCTCGTCGCTACCGACTGAGCAACCGGGACTCGGCTATAAAGAACACAATCGATTACTAAAACAACTTCCTTGGCAATCCCTTTGACGCATTTGTTGCAGGCGTCTGTCGGAAATTATTTAATTAGTTGTGATTAAATGGCGATTACGCAGATTGATTGTCTATTGATTATTTATCTGATATGACATTTTAGAGGTGTCTACTCCGGAAAACGTCTGGGACAAAAGTAGCATCATGCAAATTCAAGATATTTGTTTTGTACAAAGAGCCCAGATAGCTTAGTCAGTGGCGACGCCGGCTGTCAATCCAAGGTTTGCGAGTTCGAACCCCATCGCGGCCCACATTCTTTATAACGTTTGATAACAGTCAGTGTGTTAAGTGCCATTCGTCTACAACCATTGAGCTACAGTCTGTTTGGAAAAGCACCCAGTTGCTTGAAGGGACCGGTGTGGGATAAACTGGTTTGGGAGAAACCAGGAAACACATGACATATTGAAAGCGGCATAAAGTCCCAATTAATTACTTATACAAAGTTAAAGTATAATTGCATAACTCGGTGAAATCGCTCGTACTGCACAACATCATTTTCAAATGCAGTCTGGAACGTTCGTCTGTATTAGAACAACAATCTGAACAATGAAAATCAATACACACTTACAGTAAAAGGAATACGCATGCCTAAACGATTCATATTTAATGACAGAACTTTAAAAAGATTCAATGGAATGATAACTTCAATAGGTTACTAATGAACGTTCTGATTCATTAAACCCCATTTGTGATACGTTCTGGGCATTTGAAAACATTGTGTGCAATTTCTGTCGTTTCGTTCTGTCAATTGGTTGTAGGCAAATGCTGATGTTGACATGCTGGGCCCCGTTTAAAGTATGCCGACTGTAGTAGCGTAAATAGTCGCCAGTAGCAGTAAAGGGGTATTTCACATTAACCCTTTTAAAAAAAACAACATCTGAAGCAGACGCTTTCGAAAGAATCAACCCTAAGATAAGGAAAATGTTCTAACAATTAAAGTATCATTATTGAAAATGGTTGAAAACATTGTGGCACAAGGAATAACATATGCTCATTAAGATGTTATTGTTATGTTTGCTGTAGAAGTGTCAGAAAGCGTCTGTTTATGGAAAAGGGTTAACCATCACGACTGTGACGGATACAATCATAATAATCTACTTTCATCATAGACGGCTTTTAATTGCCTTAACAGACAAACACTTTAACCCTTATCCCCCCCGAACCCAACTTAAAACAAGGCCCATTTTGCGATAGCATAACAAGGATGTTTTTGCGATAGCATAACGTGTATGGAATAATATCTCTTTTGTGATACCATATGAAATGCAATAGTACCTCTTTCGTGACACCATATGCAATGCAATAGTACATATTTTGAGATATCATAACGTAGATGCAGTAAAACATTATTTGTGATACCATAACGTAGATGCAGTAATACCTCATTTGTGATACCATAACCTGGATGCAGTAATACCTCATTTGTGATACCATAGCCTGGATGCAATAATACCTCATTTGTGATACAATAACGGGGATGCAATAATACCTCTTGTGTGATACCATAACGTTGATGAAGTAATATATATGTTGTTATACAATAATGTGGATGCAATCATGAATATTTTGTGATACCATTATGTGGAAGCAACAATACCTTTTGTTGTGATATCATAACGTAGATGCAGTAATACCTCATTTGCGATACTATAACGGGGATGCAATAATACCTTTATTGTTATATCATGATGTGGATGCTGCTTTAGTGATACCATTATGTGAATGCAATAATACCTTTATTGTGATATCATAATTTGGATTCCCCTAGGTGGATGCAGTACTACCTCTTTTGTGATACAATAAAATAAGTTGAAAGCGTGGATAAAGTAACGTGAATGCAGCAAGATCCGGTTTCGTCAGATGCGGATCAAATACACAGATAATTGGTAAAAACACGACGAAACTAATGGCATCGGAGCTGATAAAAGGCTTCTTATGAAATATTTAAATTTAAAATATACGCATCATTGGTCCGTTTATTGAACACAAAGTGTGTTTGTCTCAGTGTCGCAGTGTCGGGACGTTTAAGCAGTGCGTGTTTCTATGGATTTAGTGCTGTTAAAATTATAAACCTGTGAAAGACCTGTATAATGAATTTAGTAAGATTTGCGTTGTTTATGAATTTAATATTATTATTACTGCGGCTGATTTTGATCTGTTTTTAACCCTTTCCCACGTGCAGACGCATCTGCAGCAGACATCGTTTGAAAAAATTGTGACAAAAGCGGAAATTGATCGTAATTAGCAATTTTCTTTTTAGTACAATATTTTCAACTATATTTAATAGTTATTTTACTTTCAATTTATAGAAAGTTTTAAAGTGTCAATACGTTTTAAATGTCGTCTGCTGCATTGTTGTTGTAAGTGGACATGAGTTAACTCTTTCTGCGCCAATGGCAATAGTGAGGTCTTTGCAAACAATATATCTTCCGTGAGGCGGCACGTACCGAACCGTCTCACCTGAAATAATTAGTGTTTGCCTTTTAGTTATCAATATATTCCATTTTTTTTATTACTTGAACAATAGAATCGCCCGATTCTGATCACTGGCGAGTCTATTTTAGGGAATTCGGCGCTGACAGACTTAAAATGGTTCAAACTTAACTTACTATGATAATTGACGAAGTCCCTAGTTTAAATCAGTTGGCAAGAATATTTTGTAGTACCTATACATGTGTTGAAATACTCGAACACATGATGATAAATTATGCACATATGTAATCTTCGCTAGAACTTTAGCTTGTTTTTACTTGTTAACACTGGATCTAAATAATCTCAAAGATCAATTTCGCCGACCTTTACATTGTTTCTTCTGTGTCACAAAAATAGTGTTAATCTTACATGAAACAAAAACAGTTTAAGTTTTTGTTTATATACATTCTCAATAATTTGATGGGAATAGGCCATACTATTTTAAACAAATGTTGGGGTTTCTTTTCTCTTAACATAAAAGCCTGCTTTTGCATTTCAGATAAGGTCGGAATGTGTTGCTGTCATGGTGATAGCATCCGTTTTAGGTATGTACTACATGTATACACTCTGCACTCTACTCGAAAATATATTAATATTTACAGTTGAATACGATAAGGGAATCAAGGTTTGCAACTCCGATACTAAACTGTATTCTTGACATGTATTGGTCTTATTGTTTCATTAGGGTTTTACGCCGTTTTTCAACATTATTTCATCTATATCACGACGACAGTTCACTTGTTCATAATACCTGGTAAACAATCCAGTACAAGTGTAAGAAAATGCGCATTGCCCAAGAGCACTAACCGCCACGACAGGGGATCGAATCCGGAACGCGCGGTTCCAAATCCACGAAAGTGTCACCACAAAATGTTCAGATCAGCCTTCCTCGTCACCAGTATGATCAAGGTCTTCGTTGTTCGCAATTTAGTCACAATATACGGTAGTTTCCGAATCATTTGGAGAAAGGGTTTGACATCCATGATAAAGTACAGGTTCTCATATTCACCGTACAAATTTAGTAACTAACCCTAACCTACTTGCAGACGCAAGTCTGGAGCATATGCAGCACACGGTTTAGAAAACATTGTGACATTTTTGGTTAGTTGTTATCATAATTGTCTGCTGTTAATTTATTGTTCGTGTGGACGGGTTAATTGTCATTAAATTCGAATTATTTAATTTTATTTGAATGAAATATCATGGTATAGTACTTGTGTAAATGACTTTGAGAAAAGAAAAAACCCCATATGAAATCGTAGCTTTAACGTCTTGTTTTCCTTCGATAAAAACATTCTTTCAACCGAAAGAAATACTTTAAAATCGGTACTAATATATTTCGATTGGCGCACAGGACAGTTGGTTTATCATTACGACTGACTCATTGGTGTCATGATAGTTGAGAAATCATAACGACGAACTCATTGGCGCTCAGGATAGTTGGGTTATCATTACGACTGACTCATTGCCGCACAGGATAGTTTGGTTATCATTACGACTGACTGATTGGTGTCATGATAGTTGAGAAATCATAACGACGAACTCAGGATAGTTGGGTTATCATTACGACTGACTCATTGGTATTTTGATAGTTGTGTTTTCATTACGACTGACTCATTGGGTTATCATTACGACTGACTCAATGGGGTTATCATTACGACTGACTCATTGGTATCTTGATAGTTGAGTTATCATTACGACTGACTCATTGGTGTCATGATAGTTGGGTTATCATTACGACTGACTGATTGGTGTCATGATAGTTGAGTTATCATTACGACTGACTCATTGGTGTCATGATAGTTGGGTTATCATTACGACTGACTCATTGCCGCACAGGATAGTTGGGTTATCATTACGACTGACTGATTGATATCTTGATAGTTGGGTTATCATTACGACTGAGTGATTGGTGTCATGATAGTTGGGTTATCATTACGACAGACTGATTGGTATCTTGATAGTTGGGTTATCATTACGACTGACTGATTGGTATCTTGATAGTTGGGTTATCATTACGACTGACTGATTGGTATCTTGAAAGTTGGGTTATCATTACGACTGACTGATTGGTGTCATGATAGTTGGGTTATCATTACGACTGACTGATTGGTATCTTGATAGTTGGGTTATCATTACGACTGACTCATTGCCGCACAGGATAGTTGGGTTATCATTACGACTGACTGATTGGTGTCATAATAGTTGGGTTATCATTACGACTGACTCATTGGTGTCATGATAGTTGGGTTATCATTACGACTGACTGATTGGGGTCATGATAGTTGAGTTATCATTACGACTGACTGATTGGTGTCATGATAGTTGGGTTATCATTACGACTGACTCATTGGTGTCAAGATAGTTGGGTTATCATTACGACTGACTCATTGGCGCTCAGTATAGTTGGATTATCATTACGACTGACTCATTGGTGTCATGATAGTTGGGTTATCATTACGACTGACTGATTGGGGTCATGATAGTTGAGTTATCATTACGACTGACTGATTGGTGTCATGATAGTTGGGTTATCATTACGACTGACTGATTGGTGTCATGATAGTTGGGTTATCATTACGATTGACTGATTGGTGTCTTGATAGTTGGGTTATCATTACGACTGACTCATTGGTGTCATGATAGTTGGGTTATCATTACGACTGACTCATTGGCGCACAAGATAGTTGGGTTATCATTACGACTCATTGGTGTCATGATAGTTGAGTTATCATTACGACTGACTCATTGGTGTCATGATAGTTGGGTTATCATTACGACTGACTGATTGGTGTCACGATAGTTGAGTTATCATTACGATTGACTGATTGGTGTCAAGATAGTTGGGTTATCATTACGACTGACTGATTGGTGTCAGGATAGTTGGGTTATCATTACGACTGACTGGTGTCATAATAGTTGGGTTATCATTACGACTGACTCATTGGTGGCATGATAGTTGGGTTATCATTACGACGGACTCATTGGTGTCATAATAGTTGAGTTATCATTACGACTGACTGATTGGTGTCACGATAGTTGAGTTATAATTACGACGGATTCATTGGCGATCGGGATAGTTGGGTTATCATTACGACTGACTGATTGGTGTCATAATAGTTGGGTTATCATTACGACGGACTCATTTGTGTCATAATAGTTGAGTTATCATTACGACTGACTGATTGGTGTCACGATAGTTGAGTTATAATTACGACGGACTCATTGGCGATCGGGATAGTTGGGTTATCATTACGGCTGACCCATCGGCGCACGAGATAGTTTGGTTAACATTACGACTGACTCATTGGTGTCATGATAGTTGGGTTATCATTACGATGGACTCATTGGCGCTTAAGATAGTTGGATAATCATTACGACTGACTAATTGGTGTCAGGATAGTTGGATTATCATGACGACTGACTAATTGGTGTCAGGATAGTTGGATTATCATTACGACTGAATCATTGGCGCACAGGATAGTTTGGTTAACATTACGACTGACTCATTGGTGTCATGATAGTTGGGTTATCATTACGATGGACTCATTGGCGCTTAAGATAGTTGGATAATCATTACGACTGACTAATTGGTGTCATGATAGTTGGGTTATTATTACGACTGACTGGTGTCAGGATAGTTAGATTATCATTACGACTGACTCATTGGCGCACAGTATAGTTGGATTATCATTACGACTGACTCATTGGCGCACAGTATAGTTGGATTATCATTACGACTGACTCATTGGCGCACAGGATAGTTGTATTATCATTACGACTGACTCATTGGCGATCAGGATAGTTGGTTAATCACTACGACTGACTTATTGGCACTCAGGATAGTTGGGTTATCAATACGACTGACGCATTGGTATCTCGATAGTTGGATTATCATTACGACTGAATCATTAGCGCACAGGATAGTTGGATTATCATTACGACTGACTCATTAGCGCACAGGATAGTTGGGTAATCACTACGACTGACTCATTGGCGATCAGGATAGTTGGGTCATCACTACCACTGACTCATTGGCACTCAGGATAGTTGGGTTATCAATACGACTGACTCATTGGTATCTCGATAGTTGGGTTTCCATGACGACTGACTCATTGGCGATCAGGATAGTTGGATTATCATTACGACTGACTCATTGGTGTCATGATAGTTGGGTTATCATTACGACTGACTCATTGGTGTCATGATAGTTGGGTTATCATTACGACTGACTGATTGGTGTCATAATAGTTGGGTTATCATTACGACTGACTGATTGGTGTCATGATAGTTGGGTTATCATTACGACTGACTGATTGGTGTCATGATAGTTGGGTTATCATTACGACTGACTGATTGGTGTCATGATAGTTGGGTTATCATTACGACTGACTGATTGGTGTCACGATAGTTGAGTTATCATTACGACTGACTGATTGGTGTCAAGATAGTTGGGTTATCATTACGACTGACTGATTGGTGTCATGATAGTTGGGTTATCATTACGACTGACTGGTGTCATAATAGTTGGGTTATCATTACGACTGACTCATTGGTGTCATGATAGTTGGGTTATCATTACGACTGACTCATTGGTGTCATGATGGTTGGGTTATCATTACGACTGACTCATTGGTGTCATAATAGTTGAGTTATCATTACGACTGACTGATTGGTGTAACGATAGTTGAGTTATAATTACGACGGACTCATTGGCGATCGGGATAGTTGGGTTATCATTACGACTGACTCATTGGTGTCATGATAGTTGGGTTATCATTACGACTGACTCATTGGTGTCATAATAGTTGGGTTATCATTACGACTGACTGATTGGTGTCACGATAGTTGAGTTATAATTACGACTGACTGATTGGTGTAACGATAGTTGAGTTATAATTACGACGGACTCATTGGCGATCGGGATAGTTGGGTTATCATTACGACTGACTGATTGGTGTCATAATAGTTGGGTTATCATCACGACGGACTCATTGGTGTCATAATAGTTGAGTTATCATTACGACTGACTGATTGGTGTCACGATAGTTGAGTTATAATTACGACGGACTCATTGGCGCACGAGATAGTTTGGTTAACATTACGACTGACTCATTGGTGTCATGATAGTTGGGTTACCATTACGATGGACTCATTGGCGCTTAAGATAGTTGGATAATCATTACGACTGACTAATTGGTGTCAGGATAGGTGGGTTATCATTACGACTGACTCATTGGCGCACAGTATAGTTGTATTATCATTACGACTGACTCATTGGCGCACAGGATAGTTGTATTATCATTACGACTGACTCATTGGCGATCAGGATAGTTGGATAATCACTACGACTGACTCATTGGCACTCAGGATAGTTGGGTTATCAATACGACTGACTCATTGGTATCTCGATAGTTGGATTATCATAACGACTGACTCATTGGCGCACAGGATAGTTGGATTATCATTACGACTGACTCATTAGCGCACATGATAGTTGGATTATCATTACGACTGACTCATTGGCGCTCAGGATAGTTGTATTATCATTACGACTGACTCATTGGCGATCAGGATAGTTGGGTAATCACTACGACTGACTCATTGGCACTCAGGATAGTTGGGTAATCACTACGACTGACTCATTGGCGATCAGGATAGTTGGGTTATCACTACGACTGACTCATTG
Source organism: Serripes groenlandicus (assembly GCA_031761405.1). Lineage (NCBI taxonomy): Eukaryota > Metazoa > Mollusca > Bivalvia > Cardiida > Cardiidae > Serripes > Serripes groenlandicus. The sequence goes on from JASEVX010000012.1 coordinate 47,365,581, forward strand.
GCACTCAGGATAGTTGGGTTATCAATACGACTGACTCATTGGTATCTCGATAGTTGGGTTTCCATGCCGACTGACTCATTGGCGATCAGGATAGTTGGGTTATCATTACGACTGAATAATTAGCGCACAGGATAGTTGGGTTATCATTACGACTGACTCATTGGCGCACAGGATAGTTGTATTATCATTACGACTGACTCATTGGCGATCAGGATAGTTGGGTAATCACTACGACTGACTCATTGACACTCAGGATTGTTGGGTTATCAATACGACTGACTTATTGGTATCTCGATAGTTGGGTTTCCATGACGACTGACTCATTGGCGATCAGGATAGTTGGGTTATCATTACGACTGAATAATTAACGCACAGGATAGTTGGGTTATCATTACGACTGAATCATTGGCGCACAGGATAGTTGGGTATTCATAACCTCTGACTCATTGGTATCTTGATAGTTGGGTTATTATTACGACTGACTCATTGGCGCACAGGATAGTTGTGTTTTTATTACGACTGACTAACTGGTTTCATGATAGTTGGGTTATCATTTCGACTGACTCATTGGCGCTCAGTATAGTTGGGTTATCATTACGACTGACTCATTGGCGCACATGATAGTTGTGTTTTTATTACGACTGACTTATTGGTTTCATCATAGTTGGGTAATTATTACGACTGACTCATTGGCCCTCAGGATGGTTTGGTTATCATAACGGCTGTCTCAGAGGCGCTCAGTATAGTTGGATTATCATTACGACTGACTGATTGGTGTCATGATAGTTGGGTTATCATTACGACTGACTGGTGTCATAATAGTTGTGTTATCATTACGACTGACTGGTGTCATAATAGTTGTGTTATCATTACGATTGACTGACTGGTGTCATAATAGTTGTGTTATCATTACGACTGACCATTGGCGCTCAGTATAGTTGTATTATCATTACGACTGACTGATTGGTGTCATAATAGTTGGGTTATCATTACGACTGACTGATTGGTGTCATGATAGTTGGGTTATCATTACGACTGACTGATTGGTGTCATAATAGTTGGGTTATCATTACGACTGACTGATTGGTGTCATGATAGTTGGGTTATCATTACGACTGACTGGATGGTCTCATGATAGTTGGGTTATCATTACGACTGACTTATTGGTGTCATAATAGTTGGGTTATAATTACGACGGAATCAGTGGCGCACAGGATAGTTGGGTTATCATTACGACTGAATCATTGGCATACAGGATAGTTGGGTTATCATTACGACTGAATCAGTGGCATACAGGATAGTTGGGTTATCATTACGACTGAATCAGTGGCGCACAGGATAGTTGGGTTATCATTACGACTGACTCATTGGTGTCATGATAGTTGGGTTATCATTACGACTGACTGATTGGTGTCATGATAGTTGGGTTATCATTACGACTGACTCATTGGTGTCACGATAGTTGAGTTATCATTACGACTGACTGATTGGTGTCATGATAGTTGGGTTATCATTACGACTGATTGATTGGTGTCATGATAGTTGGGTTATCATTACGACTGACTGATTGGTGTCATAATAGTTGGGTTATCATTACGACTGACTGATTGGTGTCATAATAGTTGAGTTATCATTACGAATGACTGATTGATGTCATGATAGTTTGGTTATCATTACGACTGACTGATTGGTGCCATGATAGTTGGGTTATCATTACGACTGACTCATTGGTATCTTGATAGTTGGGTTATCATTACGACTGACTCATTGGTATATTGATAGTTGGGTTATCATTACGACTGACTGATTGGTGTCAAGATAGTTTGGTTATCATTACGACTGACTCATTGGTGTCATGATAGTTTGGTTATCATTACGACTGACTGATTGGTATCTTGATAGTTGGGTTATCATTACGACTGACTCATTGGCGCACAAGATAGTTGGGTTATCATTACGACTGACTGATTGGTATCTTGATAGTTGGGTTATCATTACGACTGACTCATTGGTGTCATGATAGTTTGGTTATCATTACGACTGACTCATTGGTGTCAGAATAGTTGGGTTTTCATTACGACTGACTCATTGGCGCACAGGATTGTTGGGTTTTCATTACGACTGACTCATTGGCGCACACGATAGTTGGGTTTTCATTCCGATTGACTCATTGGCGCACACGATAGTTGGGTTTCCATTACGACTGACTCATTGGCGCTCAGGATAGTTGGGTTTTCATAAATACTGACTCAGTGGCGCTCAGGATAGTTGTGTTATTATTACGACTGATTGATTGGTGTCAGGATAGTTGGGTTATCATTACGACTGACTCATTGGTGTCATGATAGTTGGGTTATCATTACGACTGACTCATTGGTGTAATGATAGTTGAGTTATCATTACGACTGACTGATTGGTGTCATGATAGTTGGGTTATCATTACGACTGACTGAGTGGTGTCATGATAGTTGGGTTATCATTACGACTGACTGATTGGCGCACATGATAGTTGGGTTATCATTACGGCTGTCTCAGTGGTGCTCAGGATAGTTGGGTTATTATTACGACTGATTGATTGGGGTCTTGATAGTTGGGTTATCATTACGGCTGACTCATTGGTGTCATGATAGTTGGGGTATCATTACGACTGACTGATTGGTGTCATGATAGTTGGGTTACCATTACGGCTGACTCATTGGTGTCATGATAGTTGGGTTATCATTACGACTGACTGATTGGTGTCATGATAGTTGGGTTATCATTACGACTGACTGATTGGTGTCATGATAGTTGGGTTATCATTACGACTGACTGATTGGTGTAATGATAGTTGAGTTATCATTACGACTGACTGATTGGTGTCATGATAGTTGGGTTATCATTACGACTGACTGATTGGTGTCATGATAGTTGGGTTATCATTACGACTGACTGATTGGCGCACATGATAGTTGGGTTATCATTACGGCTGTCTCAGTGTTGCTCAGGATAGTTGGGTTATCATTACGACTGATTAATTGGGGTCTTGATAGTTGGGTTATCATTACGGCTGACTCATTGGTGTCATGATAGTTGAGGTATCATTACGACTGACTGATTGGTGTCATGATAGTTGGGTTACCATTACGGCTGACTCATTGGTGTCATGATAGTTGGGTTATTATTACGACTGACTCATTGGCACACAGGATAGTTGGGTTATCATTACGACTGACTCATTGGTGTCATGATAGTTGGGTTATTATTACGACTGACTCATTGGCACACAGGATAGTTGGGTTATCATTACGACTGACTCATTGGTGTCATGATAGTTGGGTTATCATTACGACTGACTCATTGGCGCACAAGATAGTTGGGTTATCATTACGACTGATTGGTGTCATGATAGTTGAGTTATCATTACGACTGACTCATTGGTGTCATGATAGTTGGGTTATCATTACGACTGACTGATTGGTGTCATAATAGTTGGGTTATCATTACGACTGACTCATTGGTGTCATGATAGTTGGATTATCATTAATACGGACTACTTGGCGCACAGGATAGTTGGGTTATCATTACGACTCATTTGCGAACAAGATAGTTGGGTTATCATTACGACTGATTCATTGGTGTCATGATAGTTGGATTATCATTAATACGGACTACTTGGCGCACAGGATAGTTGGGTTATCATTACGACTGACTTATTTGCGAACAAGATAGTTGGGTTATCATTACGACTGACTCATTGGTGTCATGATAGTTGGGTTATCATTACGACTGACTCATTGGTGTCAGGATAGTTGGGTTATGATTAATACTGACTCAGTGGCGCTCAGGATAGTTGGGTTATTATTACTACTGACTCATTTGCGAACAGGATAGTTGGGTTATCATTACGACTAACTCATTGGCGCACAAGATAGTTGTGTTATCATTACGACTGACTCATTGGTGTCATGATAGTTGGGTTATCATTAAGATTGACTCATCGGTGTCATGATAGTTGGGTTATCATTACGACTGACTGATTGGTGTCATGATAGTTGGGTTATCATTACGACTGACTGTTTGGCGCTAAGGATAGTTGGGTTATCATTACGACAGACTGATTGGTGTCATTATAGTTGGGTTATCATTAAGATTGACTCATTGGTGTTACGACTGTCTCATTGGTGTCATGATAGTTGGGTTATCATTACGACTGACTCATTGGTGTCATGATAGTTGGGTTATTATTACGACTGACTCATTGGCACACAGGATGGTTGGGTTATCATTACGACTGACTCATTGGTGTCATGATAGTTGGATTATCATTAATACGGACTACTTGGTGCACAGGATAGTTGGGTTATCATTACGACTGACTCATTGGTGTCATGATAGTTGGGTTATCATTACGACTGACTCATTGGCGCTCAGGATAGTTGGGTTATCATTACGACTGACTCATTGGGGTCAAGATAGTTGGGTTATCTTTACGACTGACTCATTGGCGCTCAGGATAGTTGGGTTATTATTACGACTGACTCATTGGGGTCAAGATAGTTGGGTTATCTTTACGACTGACTCATTGGTGCACAGGATAGTTAGGTTATCATTACGACTGACTCATTCGTGTCAGGATAGTTGGGTTATCATTAATACTGACTCAGTGTCGCTCAGGATAGTTGGGTTATCATTTCGACTGACTCATTGGCGCTCAGGATAGTTCGTTTATCATTACGACGGACTGATTTGTTTCATGATAGTTGCGTTATTATTACGACTGACTCATTGACACATAGGATAGTTGGGTTATCATTACGACGGACTCATTGGTGTCATGAAAGATGGGTTATCATTAATAATGACTCAGTTTCGCTCAGGATAGTTGGGTTATTATTACGACTGACTCATTGTCGCACAGGATAGTTGGGTTATCATTACGACTGACTCATTGGCGCACACAATAGTTATGTTAACATTACGACTGACTCATTGGTGTCATGATAATTGTGTTATCATTACGACTGACTCATTGGCACACAGGATAGTTTGGTTATCATAACGACTGACTCATTGGTGTCATGATAAATAGTAAATTGATATAAGTTAAATATAGTTGAATTTGTTGAAAGTCCCTTCATTGTAGTCAAGTGCACCCATGTTGTCTAACTGATGGTCGCACATAATCAAGGGTGTTCTCATAGCTATCTAACACAGATGTTCCCTTAAAATATAACCATAGCTGGCTTTGTGTGAAAATGACAAACAGAAACACGCACAATGATTGTGTATCCAATCTACCAATACAATTGCAGCGTTTAGGAAATGGATTCAATTCGGCGGACATTATTTTGTATACGTCTTATTAGTCGCCGGGCAGAAGCCCGCGACTTCTATTTTTAATAGGTTTTCAGAAATGACATGGGAGGGGGGATTATTATTAGAAAGAAACACATTTAGAGGTCTTGAACATATTACAATTGTGTTTGTTTAAAAACACTAAGTAATGACACATCTAAAACGAAATAAATATTCCGATGTTTTAGGTATTTTCAGTTTCTTTATTTTGACTCGCATTTATGTTTTTTTGTTTTATTTACGAAGACAAAACAGTCCCTATTTGCTAGAATGAAATACTGTATTTTACACTATATACTACATGTAATCAGAAGGCTATAACTACAAACCTTTACGTCGCACAGTCTAATGTTGTTTACATACGCGCACCTGCTGATGAAAATGACGTCGAATATTCTCCTTCTAATGGCAATTTTAACTTAGTGAATGTTTTCATGTTCAAAGAGATGTCTTGATTTGTGAAGAAGGCCTTTTATAATGTTTATCCATGTATATTTTAAATATGAACTGTTTCTAAGCTAAAACTGTTGATCGCGTGACTCGCGAATACCAACTGCGTAGATCAATCTCCTTTGCAGAGAGCCGCTCTTTACACTCACTTACAAATAGTAAATCATATGCGATTTAAAATGTTTATTTGGTTCGAAACAAATGAAGAAAAGAACAAACCGAGATAAAACTGGTTTTAATAGAAAAATTACTTTGAACGAACACTCTCTGCCTATAAAGAGAGTTTCAAGAACGACACCTCTGCGAATAAGAAAGAATCGGGTCTTTCGTACAAAATTATTTCGTCCTTGACAATTTTAAATGTGTCATTTAATTCCCTAAAGGCATATTGCTTCCGATCTGCATATTGTTATGCATCATTGACACAAGGGCGCTCATCATAATATAATTTTAAAATATGAGTAGTTTGTTATTTCCATAATGAAAAAGGAAGGAAAGAATTAAAATAAATTAACATGTTGTAGGGCTCAGTTTATGTTCGAAATTAATTTTAAATTATACAACAATTTCAATGAGATTTAACTGTTTAGTTGATATTATATTTCGAAGGTGGTCTAATTTATAAATATTGAACTACATTTCAACATTTGTTAAAGTATGATATAATTAGGATGCCAAGCTAATATCATCTTGAGAAAAAGGGAAAACTCATGTCTTCAGCGATTTAACCCTTATCTCATTGTTTTAAAGTAGATTGCTGCAAAGGTGTCCACTGTTGACTTTAATAGAGGAAAGGTAAAATGACGTGCTATTGTATGCAAATCCTAAATTGTCTGTTTTGTGGTTTTATTGAAAAAGAATAAAATTCAAATATGCTGACAAACATCTTGAAAAGTGTATGTGGAATTCACAAATCTTATAAGTATTCCTTAATGAAAGCACTGTATACATACTAAGACTAATGATTGGCAAGATTACTCATTTCCATTACTGTTTATGATCAATAATTAGTTGGTTGTGTGTATGGTCAACCTACTTTGGAATGAAGATTGATCATAAACAATGAAAGGCTTCAATTATCATTCACTTCGTTGACAAAACAATGCAAGTTATGATACATTTTCACTTGACCCCACCCCTGATGTTCCAATATGCCCCTCAGTTTATAACTGTTTATTCAACTTCTATAATGTTAGTGTTATGCATAACTGCAGTATGGATTTCCGGCGACATTGATGCGTTGCATCAACTTTCTCTTGTTGTATCATATATACATACTATCATATTGAGAAGAGCAGTGTTAGACATAACATTCGCTAGAGCGACCGCTGGCTTATTAGTAAATCTTTAAACACTTCGGATCAAAATGCACGGATGTGCGGGCTGATCTTCATCTACGCTGATCGCGAATTCCCTATGTCTATAGCTGGTTTCTGTAGAGCAAGGCTTCATATACTCCTATTTACATTTAGTTTCAAAGGCATATGCTAATAAATAGATACACCGTTGATGAGCTCTTGTTCTTTTGACTATGTATTCCTCTCCCAAATGCAAAAACTAATATGAAAAAATATATATAGGTCACCGAGATCAATTTTTGTGTAGAGTACTTTCGAATAACGACGATTTAGTCAACTTTAGTAAAATTTTCGAGCATTTTATTGGAAGTCTAAATAATAACAAATTGGTTTGTATGCATACTTTCAAGTCTTTTCTGGAGCTAATTCCTGTTCGATTTGGTGCTCTATGTATGTGCAGCAGGAAAGGCATCAATAATTGTACAGAATACTATATAGATATAAATTTATGAGGCCAAAACGTCTGACCGGCCACAATATTTGGGGCGCCTTTTGGAGCAATTTTTTCCACTTTTAGAGGGTAATAACATTTTTGTGACCGTTTCTAATTCAAACTAAATGAATTACAAACATTTCTCCATATCTTACTGAGGTAGAAAGAGCCAAAAAAGGATAGGTTTCCATGGGTTTAAAAAAAATAGGCGTTATTGTACAACCCAAACTCCATTATTCAAACATCGGCAATTTTGGCAAAATATAGTGCATTCATACACAATAAATACATACCAGTTTATCATTGTAGGTAAACTCCCATTAAAATATCCAGGTACTCTAGATATGTACTTTGGAATGATATACAGAAATATATATGTGAAAGACTAACAAATAATTAAAACTTGCATAATTATTGACCCGTTAGATCACATCATATCGATTTGGCATTTGATGGTCCCGTCTCTATGAAGCGATCACGCCATTTGTATGGCATTTTCGAAAACAGTTCTAGTGTATTTTTACTTTGATGCTTGATATAAAAACAAAACAATTATACCATGCGTTAAACCAAAAGTGAAGGAGAAGTAACTGTGACTGACTCGGGGGACAACTCTGACAAGTCAAAGTTGCGCAGCTGTGATGTGCAGTGGTAAATCCCGCGTATACCTTTAAAATACAAACGACTGGTCTCAGATAGTATAAATAGTCTTGAGTTCCTTCCCCTTATGACTGCGTATCATATGAATTCGGGAACCAGACTATAGTAGTAACTGCTGTTTTGGACAAGCCCTCCCGTTATTTGGCGCCCCTGTATATTAATGTAACCTTGGCAACCTTTTACCTCCAGACTTTTGAAATGAGAAAACAGTTCACCTATTTAATTACGTACTGTGTTCGGCCTTTAACAGTCCAACAATCTTATCAAATGTATTTCACATTGAAATCAATAATTAATATGATTGGTTTACGTCTATGTGTATCCTCGTATATCTGAAACCGTTTGACTTGATTTTCTTTATTTAAGGATTGATTCTTATTTTTCGTGCGTTCATACTGCATGAACGCACGAAAAAAAAGACTAAATCCTTAAATAAAGAAAATCACTTATATTTACATTTTCCCCTTTTCATTAAAATCTTAATCATGTCTGAATTCATATTTAAGCCGTCCCGCGAGAAAACCAACATTATGGCATCTGCGTAATGTATCGACCCAGATCAGCCTGCGCAGTCCGCGTAGACTGATCCGGGCCGACACATTCCGTTTCAGGGGCATAGCGGTATATAATGACACCTGAAACAGAAAATCATCAGGAAGCGAAACGTGTCTATCCGGATAAGCCTGAGCGGCATGAATATGCTGATTCGGGTCGATACTTTACGCAGAGTCCACAATGTTGGTTTACGCGCGGGACAGCTCATTTGTGTATATCAACAATGAGCTGTATAGCTTACATTGAAATAAAAAATATATGTTCTGTTCTGTTCTGTATTGTATATTACATTATAGGGCTTGCCGATGCCAGTACGTATGCAGTAGTGTTACTGGGTATAGAAAGCAAGACGTCAATAGTTGGAGAGAACATGTACGAACTGTTGATGATAAACCCTGGAGTTACTGAGATTGACGTGCATATTACAAGTAAGCTAATCTCTACCTTAGTAACAGGTGCATTGATAATCTTCCATTCTCACCCCCACCCTTTTCCACATACAACTAAACTGCAAGTCTTCTTTAAAAACATCACGTCAAAAATTATAGACAATGTTTTCAAAAGTCGTCTACTTCAAATGCATCTGTCAGTGGTAGAACGTTGAAATGTTCTAATAATAGTTGCTCATACTCGTATATATACTTTGGCGTAGTTCACGACGAACTCAAGGAGGGTAGGGTCAGGTGGCACGTGTATCGATGGTGCATACGCAGACACTTGGTTCTCGTGAACGCACATCTCCACTCTGGAGTCAAAATTCAAAATGGAAGCCTCCGTGTTGTATCCACTTATTTCATTATCGACACCAGAAAGCTCGTTTTCTTGTTGTCTAAATTACGGATCGCAATTATTTGCAATGCCCAATTAAACAAATCCTTATTTATCTGCCATACAAATAAAAAACATCCCTTATTACTGAACTCAGATGTTCGTATTTTAGGATTATTTACACACCAGCATCAAGAATTGCCACCCTCCGCCATTTTGGAACTCTTCTAACTCTCGCTTGAAGCAGGGTTGCAAATAGTCGGGGTCAGAAGTTCATATGACGTCACTAGGGTTAAAACTCTTGCCGTTCATGAGGAACCCGTGTAACTCTAGTCGGAACTCGGGTTCGTCTTGAACTACGCCTTTGTCAACTATAGAACAACACACTGTGCCACATTTGGCAATTTTCCTATGAAAATATAAATAACACGTCCTTGCCTTCCTCACTCTTTATATATCTGCTTCATGGACACACAGCTCATGGACCTGCTTGCGCAGCGGCACGAATATGACTCCTGATTATAACATGTTTTGAGTTTACATTATCCTGCAGGTATGTTAATATCAATTCTGACAGTGTTTTCATTTATCAGTATTGATGTTTGGTAATTAATTGTTATCGTTTATTTCAGATTATTCCCAGTCTTGGGGACAGCTAACAATAGAACCGGGCAAACTGGCAAATTTGAACATTGAAGAATTACAAGGTATGAATGGAACAGAACTCGAGAATAAAACGCTCCTGGTATCATCTAATGACAGCTTTACGCTACAAGTGTTTTCCACGTCACCGGTACACACCGAAGGTTTAGTCGGAATCCCCCTAGAATCATTGGTCGGTCCAAATCAGCCACATAATGTGTACGAATACGTCGTGAGTACGTTCTGTGGTACATCCGGGTATTGTCAGATAGGCGTGACAGCATTTCAGGAAGCGAAAGTGATATTCACGTTTCCTCCAGGTGTTGATGAAGTCGTTTTCTGTAATGACCAAAAGTACTTCCGATCCAGCAGAGACAGAGTTTTGTTACTAAACAAATACCAAGCCCTACAGATGGAAACCACGGCTGATCTTACGGGTACACTTGTGTACAGTTACAGCCCCTTTGTCGTGTTCGTTGGCTCCCGGAATATGACTTCCGGTGATATTTTCACACATACGGTTGAACAGCTGGCTCCGGCATCACAGTGGGGTAACAACTACGCCGTGAAAACTTTACAAGATACAAGTTATGGTGATATACTCAAAATTGCGGCCACGTGGCCAAATACTATGGTGCATATGGAAGGTTTTGACAGTTTTGTTATATCACAGAAAGGGGATGTTGTGACTAGAAGATTAGAAATGGATGCAGTCTCTTTCATCGAGGCGAACTACCCGATTCAGGTAAACTAGGTCATAGAAAACTTGTATAAAAGAAAGTATACTTACATCATTTGAAAATAATATGATATAGGAGCAATTGCTTATGATGAGCAATTTCTCGTTTGGCCGTATTAATATTATCAAAAGTCGCCTGCTGCAGATACGTCACATAAATTAACGAGGTAGAGAAGCGGTGATCGCTTCGCGTTGGTTGTATCGTGCGATTTCAATGGACAGACACACGAGCACCTGCTCATGAATATTTATATGTAAAGGATCAATGTATGACGAACAATTATGTCAGGTGCATTGTAGGCAAAGCGAATTATTTTGGTCTGATATTAACGTATATGGTTATATTCCGTATATAATAACAAAAGCTGATAGTTGTTCTCCTTAGTAATTGCAACTGCAATGTGAACGCTTGTTTATAAAATTGGATGATAAGTGTACTTTTTTAGGTGTCTCCATTCTGTTAATGAAAATAGACATCGGGAATGAGAGAGAATCATTTTTAGAAACAAATCACAAATGCTGTGACGTAATTCTAAATTAGCGTATCGCTATTCCGGTTCGCATCTGTATGTACTCCGTCCGGATCAGTGTATAATGTATGATAAGATACGGACTGTTACAGATAAAACCTTATGTTAATACATGTTTGTGAAATACTTTCGTCATTTTGGCATATATACAAAACAATATATTTTACAATACAATATATTTGCATAAAAACTACAAGTTTTATAGCAAGTTAACAAACAAATTCATAACATAACATAGACAATGTTTTTTTTTCTTTTCTGAAGAGCCCCACGTATAAACGTACATATTTAACCCAAAATAAATATTATCATATTTATATATATTGTGTATATATATATATAAATATGATAATATTTGTCTTCTAGTCTTAAATTTAAGTTAAAATAAAATACGCTAAATTATTTATAACGACTTCTGTTGATGATGACATCAGATTTATAATGTTTGTTTGGTTGGCCATGTATAGTAATATCTTTTAATATATTTCAATTTTATTCCGGAATATTTCGAACAAATTATGAAAAAATATGATAAAACCGATTCATTGCTCATATCGTGACATTTTTCAGGTCGTACAAATCACAGGTGTTACATACATAACAGAAGACTCACCTATGCCTATTGCCATGGTAACCGTCCCCGCTATAGAACATTCAACAACTTCTACGCTGACATCGTGCGGTTCAACAGCTGTTCCTGTACGGTTCATCATAGTGTCAGGTAGTTTCGTGCACCTGGTCATTCGTAAACAAATACATTGATGTAACCCCCCTTTTCCCATGTACAACAAATCTGCAGCAGACGACTTTGAAAACATATTAAAAAAAATATGCGAAATCTCTATAAATAAAGATACAATTAATGAAAAAAGTTGCAAACATTGTGGCAAAAATAGAAACTGCCTTTTTGGAATAATTTCTCCTTTTGCCGAAGGGTTTTCAAAAGTCGTCTGCAGCAGAAGCGTCAAAGAGTGTCTATATGTAGAAAAGGGTTAATTGATTGAATAACGCCCTTTTCATCCATCTTTCAGCTTTATCATGTCGGCCAGTTCACACACCCATGTGTTTCTGACTTTCTCAGTTGAGTACTTCACACAACACTATTTCCAAGCGACTGACTGCTTTTTCACATTTAATGTTAGCTCATTTGTGGAATACGAATGCCGATTTTCGCATTGACTAGTTCAAACGTCGGAAAGAATGTTGACCGAGCAGGGGTTCGAACTCACAAGCCCTGGATTGACTTGACAGTACGCGTCGCTACAGACTGACTTATCGGGGCTCGGCGTATGAAAATATCCAGAGTACAATATTAATTGGCAATACATATATAATTACTGGCGGTGCATTTACCTGACAATGCCTAATTTTCTTCGTTAGGAAACATATAAATCGTCATTCGGATGTTTCACGATTAAATTATGTTTCTCTGGGGATGAATTGCATTTATACCGACGACTTACACAAGTGATGGTATGGTGATAAACATCATTCATCTTAAATCAATGCTTGATTATTTTTTCATTGTCTTTTATGCCGGTTTCAACAATGTTTCATTTATATCACGTCTTTTCCTTGGTATGTTACCTGTACTACTGGTCCATTTATTCTTTCACCAATGAGTCAATCGTAATGCTTACCAAGCAATCCTGAGCATTTAGGATGGAAAGCATTTTTAAAGTATTTACTATGACCCGGTCGGGTAGCAAGAATATTGTGAGGATTACTGATGTGAACAATTCAGGAAACGTATGGGTATATTGACATGTCGTATTTGTCTACTTAATTGTATACACAATCGATATACATGATCTTTATTAAAAATGAAAATGTAAGTTCATATGGTATTTGGCTAGAAACATAGCATATATTTAAAATAAAGTATACGTATGAAGTTAACTGGTCACCATGAGATAATTGGATTGATATTTATTAAGCCTCTAATCAGACACTCAATCAACATATCAATTACTTAATTAATCAAACAAACCAATCTATCAACCAATTAATAAATGCAATCACTCAATGATGAAAGTGATCATAAAGAAGAAGAAGAAGACGATTATATCTGGTGCACGATGTATTAGGACCAAGAAAAGTACACAATGTCACAAGTTAAAACAGTTACAATTATTTAAAATTACATTTCAGAGATAGCAACCAGTCCTGAAGTAAACGGTTGTGAAATACCCGATGACCAAATGATCGAGTACACAAATTACAAATTCAGTGTGAAATCGAGTGCCTGCGGCCAGAACCCATATACTATAACGGGTGACAAAGTGGCCGGAATCGTAATGTGTGATAATAAAGCGGTTATCCCGCTGGCGATGATACACGGCAATGCTTCGAAAACCGCGGCAAACCAGGTATGATATGCCATCAGCCATTTAGGGTCTTGTTGACTCTCCGCTTAAAATCCACGAATTTGTAATTTCTGTTATGGGAGATAAAATATATACACACTTACATACAATATATACACATATGCATGGTTTTGGAAAGAGCTACACGTTTGCATTTGAGCCGTCCAGCGTGAAACTCTGCGTACTGCATCGACCCAGATCAGCCTGCGCAATCCGTACAGACTGATCCGGGCCGACACATTCCGTCTCATGGGGATAGAGTTATAGAGTAATGATTCCTGAAACAGAAAATCAACAGGAGGCGAAAAGTGTCTGTACGGGTTCGCCTGTGCGGCATGCTTAGGCTGATCCGGGTCGATACTTGACACAGAGTACACAATGTTGCTTTTCTGCGGCGATAGACATCTGCGTAATATATCGACCAGATCAGCCTGCGCTGTCCGCGCAGACTGATCCGGCCCGACACATTCCGTCTAAGGGGGGTAGATAGAGTAGTGATTCCTGAAACAGAAAATCCACAGGAGGCGAAAAGTGTATATCCGGCTACGCCTGTGCAGCATGCTTAGGCTGATCCGGGTCGATACTTTACACAGAGTACACAATGTTGCTTTTCTGCGGCGATAGACATCTGCGTAATATATCGACCAGATCAGCCTGCGCTGTCCGCGCAGACTGATCCGGCCGATACATTCCGTCTAAGGGGGGTAGATAGAGTAGTGATTCCTGAAACAGAAAATCCACAGGAGGCGAAAAGTGTATATCCGGCTACGCCTGTGCAGCATGCTTAGGCTGATCCGGGTCGATACTTTACACAGAGTACACAGTGTTGGTTTTCTCGTGGGATAACTCATATACGGTTCAATGTACACAACAAATAGACATCTGCGTAATGTATCGACCAGATCAGCCTGCGCTGTCCGCGCAGACTGATCCGGCCGACACATTCCGTCTCAGGGGGGATAGAGGTATAGAGTAGTGATTCCTGAAACAGAAAATCCACAAGAGGTGAAAAGTGTCTATTAGGGTAAGCCTGTGCAGCATGCTTAGGCTGATCCGGGTCGATACTTTACACAGAGTACACAATGTTGCTTTTCTGCGGCGATAGACATCTGCGTAATATATCGACCAGATCAGCCTGCGCTGTCCGCGCAGACTGATCCGGCCGATACATTCCGTCTAAGGGGGGTATATAGAGTAGTGATTCCTGAAACAGAAAATCCACAGGAGGCGAAACGTGTATATCCGGCTACGCCTGTGCAGCATGCTTAGGCTGATCCGGGTCGATACTTTACGCAGAGTACACAATGTTGGTTTTCTCGCGGGACGACTCATTTGTCCCCAGTGTAGGATATGATCTGTCTCTGCGTTTGATTCCTTTGTGTAATCTTTTTTACGTAAGTTGACAGAAGTTCTAACAAGCTTGTGTGATGTAATATGTGAGTACATGTAGTTCATAACCTGATCAGACTAGGTGCGTGCACAGGATTATTTATATCTTAAGTGTTCACAATAGCCAACTTGTTTTTCTATCCCTGGGCGGAAAGTATGTACTATGAACCCGCATGTGTGGATAATATTTCCCTCTCTGATTGCTTTCCATAAAAACAAAAGTGTGTCATATGTATCTGCCTTTGCGGCTGATGTTTCACCCTTTAGTTGGTTATCATAATAAAAATAAATATATTAATGAACCCGCATCTGTTGTAAATATCCCCCTCTGTAAAGTGTATATATACACACACATATGAGCCGAACCACGAGAAAACCAAAATTAAGGACTCTGCGTAATGTATCGGCCCAGATCACATCCTGCGCAGGCTGATCCAGGCCGACACATTCCATCTCAGGGGGATAGATGTATAGAGTAATGATTCCTGAAACAGAAAATCCGCCGGAGGCGAAAAGTTTCTGTCCGGGTTAGCCTGCGCGGCATGCTTAGGCTTTTCCGAGTCGATACATTACGCAGAGTCCATACTGTTGGGACGGCTCATATGTGGACTGTTAATGATTTCCATAGACATCCTTAAGAACATCTAATTGGGATTTAAAAATATATTTATTATATTTGTATTGTCATTTCAGGTTGAAGACATGGCAACGTACAATCTGACAACGTGTATAGGTGGGTTCGTTTGTTTATTTAGCGTTTTACGCCAATTTCAACACCATATTAGACTAATAAATCGATTACTAGGTTAATCAATAGTACTGCTTGTAAGCTTATCCCGACACGATCGCATCAGTCATGCTATTCCCCAACACTGATCGCCAAGGAGTGAAGGCACTTATTTCATTGTCAAAGTCTTTTGTATGAACTTATCCGGGATCGAACTTTGGTTTCTCGTGTTAGAGGAGGACGCTCTATCAAAAACCCAAGGGGTGCGGTGAATCAAGTTAAGCAGAATGAGTTATAATGTCGCTTTCAACGTGTATTTGAATTGATACATTTATTGCTTTCAATATGATGATGTCATTTCGCACGACAAACAACCTTCGGACTATTTCAGCCACCGACATGTCAGACTAAATTCCACATCTGCACATTCTTTACCCGGTTTGTACTTGTTTATCATGAATCTAAATAATACGAACTTTCTCTGAGATGTTTTTCAAAATAATATTACAACATATGCGTTATTATAGGCCTTCGTGTGTCGGGTTTCCCGTAGCTCTGTCGTATTTCTATTGAATTCAATCCTTTGCTGACCAAAAGCGACACACTTTGTCTATAGTCTTTTATTGAGTGGACGAATACACGAGAGGTGTTGAACTGATTCAAAACATTCGGTTTCACCGTGCTAGCAATATCTCTTTTATGTTTGGCTATTCAACTGAAAGAGTTATAAATATTTTGTGATAAACTGAGCCGTCCCGCGAGAAAACCAACATTATGGACTCTGCGTAATATATCGACCCAGATCAGCCTGCGCAGTCCGCGCAGGCTAATCTGGAACGACACATTCCGTCTCAGGTGGATAGAGGTATAGAGTAATGATTACTGAAACAGAACATCAGGGTTAGCCTGCGCGGCATGCATTAGCTGATTCGGGTCGATACTTCACGCAGAGTCCATAATGTGAGTTTTTTCGCGGACGGCTCCACTCTGTATTGTTTATGCAATATTGTTCTAGGTAAAATGAATGATGTTGTAGAGGGCAGTGTCCTGTGACATTTGAAGTCCAATCACTCCTAAAGGAACATCAAGAATGTGGTTACTGTACACGGATATGCGATTTCTGTTGGGACCTTCTCTTATATTTTTCATGTAAATGGAGACATTTATTTTAACGTACATGTATCCTGGATAAACAACAGGACTCTAGACACATTTTATGCAATATTAAATAGAAATATCCAGTCTGAAGTATACAATACTGCAAAAGTCATTCAGAGCGCATTCAAACTAAGAAGCGATACTCTGTCAATATATTAATTCTTTCTCAGCTTCAAATGTCAGTGTTATAATGTATTTCATCACTCTGTGTTGTATATACTTATCAATTATGTTGTATCATGGGCCGGTAGCCTAAATTGTGAAATAAATATTTTGTATCTTGTATCTTGTATCTTGAAAGAACAGCGGAGAAACCTTAAGCAAGAAACTATAAATAAGACATCGGCATCTTGGTCGAACCGTTATGGAATGATATATGGAATGATATAAGTTTGTTATGGAGTTCAAATTGAACATTTTCTGCAATAAAATGTAAATACAATGCGTTTTGTGGCATTTTTAATTTGTTCAATTATAAATTGAACACATTTTGTAGCTTAGACAAAAGTAAATAAATATATATAGTTGAGTAAATAACCAACTATAAATATTTGGTATATTAAATGGAAAAAGTACACAATAAGACTAACATACATTTGCAGAGGGTGAGACAGTCAACATGACGTACGCAATGGGCGCATCAGCAAATGTTTTTAATAGCAGCTTTGAGGGGTTTTCAATCTTAAAGGTATGTACCTTCACTCACTTAAAGGTAAGCGCCCCACTCTTCGAATAGTCGCACGATCTCCTGTTATATATAGAAGCAAAACATATTTTCTTTCATGTAAATAATATATGTGTTGAATAAAATGATTTAAGACGTTGTGGTGAATCAGAAGTATTGTAAACAAACGGCTTTATTTGTGTTAACGTAATATCCAATAAGAGAGCAGTCTGCTATCTCTCCGACTAGTTATAGAGTACAAACAGTCTATAAATCTAACTACTTTTGAAATAAATGATTTTACATTTTCTGAACTCTACACAAATCAAGACGTTTCTTTGAACTTGAAAAGCACTTTCAGTAACGAGGAGCTACTACTCAAAAGACACAATGACGTTGTTTAATGCTGATATTGTAATGGTACTTCAACATTAACGTTATTTACTGCTAATATTGTAATGGTACTTTCACATTAACGTTATTTACTGCTAATATTGTAATGGTACTTCAACATTAACGTTATTTAATGCTTATAGTGTAATGGTACTTCAACATTAACGTTATTTACTGCTAATATTGTAATGGTACTTCAACATTAACGTTATTTAATGCTAATATTGTAATGGTACTTCAACATTAACGTTATTTATATGCTAATATTGTAATGGTACTTTTACATTAAGGTTGTTTAATGCTAATATTGTAATGGTACTTCAACATTAACGTTATTTAATGCTGATAGTGTAATGGTACTTCAACATTAACGTTATTTAATGCTAATACTGTAATGGTACTTCAACATTAACGTTATTTAATGCTAATAGTGTAATGGTACTTCAACATTCACGTTATTTAATGCTAATATTGTAATGGTACTTTTACATTAAGGTTGTTTAATGCTAATATTGTAATGGTACTTCAACATTAACGCTATTTAATGCTGATAGTGTAATGGTACTTCAACATTAACGTTATTTAATGCTAATATTGTAATGGTACTTCAACATTAACGTTATTTAATGCTAATATTGTAATGGTACTTCAACATTAACGTTATTTATATGCTAATATTGTAATGGTACTTCAACATTAACGTTTGCTGCATGTCTAATCAGGGACGAGTGAATAATCGCAAATAGCATGTACTAAAATACGAGGTTAATGAATCACAAACTTAAAACATTGGAAACACAAATTTCTTTTCAAATGTATCATAACTAACTGTATTTAAACAATTGCAACCTTATTGTTTTTGAGGCATTTACATTTAATTTATACTAATAACAACTTGTCCTCCCAAGTAAATTCTGAAAAGCTTTTAAAAATATGGTCTAATTAGTCGCCGGGCAGAAGCCCGCGACTTCTATTTTTAATAGGTTTTCGGAAATCACATGCGAGGGGGGATTATTATTAGAAAGAAACACATTTAGATGTCTTGAACATATTACAATTGTGTTTGTTTAAAAACACTAAGTAATGACACATCTAAAATGAAATAAATATTCCGATGTTTTAGGTATTTTCAGTTTCTTTATTTTGACTCGCATTTATGTTTTTTGGTTTTATTTACGAAGACAAAACAGTCCCTATTTGCTAGAATGAAATACTGTATTTTACACTATATACTACATGTAATCAAAAGGCTATAACTACAAACCTTTACGTCGCACAGTCTAATGTTGTTTACATACGCGCACCTGCTGATGAAAATGACATCGAATATTCTCCTTCTAATGGCAATTTTAACTTACTGAATGTTATTTTCATGTTCAAAGAGATGTCTTGATTTGTGAAGAAGGCCTTTTATAATGTTTATCCATGTATATCTAAAATATGAACTGTTTCTAAGCTAAAACTGTTGATCGCGTGACTCGCGAATACCAACTGCGTAGATCAATCTCCTTTGCAGAGAGCCGCTCTTTACACTCACTTACAAATAGTAAATCATATGCGATTTAAAATGTTTATTTGGTTCGAAACAAATGAAGAAAAGAACAAACCGAGATAAAACTGGTTTTAATAGAAAAATTACTTTGAACGAACACTCTCTGCCTAGAAAGAGACTTTCAAGAACGACACCTCTGCGAATAAGAAAGAATCGGGTCTTTCGTACAAAATTATTTCGTCCTTGACAATTTTAAATGTGTCATTTAATTCCCTAAAGGCATATTGCTTCCGATCTGCATAGTGTTATGCATCATTGACACAAGGGCGTTCATCATAATATAATTTTAAAACATGAGTAGTTTGTTATTTTCATTATGAAAAAGGAAGGAAAGAATTAAAATAAATTAACATGTTGTAGGGCTCAGTTTATGTTCGAAATTAAGTTTAAATGATACAACAATTTCAAAGAGATTTAACTGTTTAGTTGATATTATATTTCGAAGGTGGTCTAATTTATAAATATTGAACTACATTTCAACATTTGTTAAAGTATGATATAATTAGGATGCCAAGCTAATATCATCTTGAGAAAAAGAGAAAACTCATGTATTCAGCGATTTAACCCTTATCTCATTGTTTTAAAGTAGATTGCTGCAAAGGTGTCCACTGTTGACTTTAATAGAGGAAAGGTAAAATGACGTGCTATTGCATGCAAATCCTAAATTGTCTGTTTTGTGGTTTTATTGAAAAATAATAAAATTCAAATATTCTGACAAACATCTTGAAAAGTGTATGTGGAATTCACAAATCTTATAATTATTCCTTAATGAAAGCACTGTATACATACTAAGACTAATGATTGGCAAGATTACTCATTTCCATTTACTGTTTATGATCAATAAATAGTTGGCTGTGTGTATGGTCAACCTACTTTGGAATGGGGATTGATCATAAACAACGAAAGGCTTCAATTATAATTCACTTCGTTGACAAAAAAATGCAAGTTATGATACATTTTCACTTGACCCCACCCCTGATGTTCCAATATGCCACTCAGTTGATAACTGTTTATTCAACTACTATAATGTTAGTGTTATGCATAACTGCAGTATGGATTTCCGGCGACATTGATGCGTTGCATCAACTTTCTCTTGTACATATTGAATAGAGCTGAATAAATTGTATAAGAGTGAAATTCCTCACCATAAGCATTCTTTTGAAATCGTGTTTTAAAAAGTAGTCTGCTGCAGTCGATTTGAAATGCGTTTGTAAGTGGAAAAGGTTTAAAGGTGGCGTAACAACTTTAATAAATGTAACACGACTTCTTAAATTGTTTTAAATGAGAATAAATTATAATTTATACACTATCTTTTAACACGTTAACTCGAACATGTATTAACTCGAATTTATCGACTGATTCGAACCGTTTCTTAGTGTAGCAGCAATTTTAATTGATAATCCGAGAAGTCAGAACTTGCCGCGCTTTTTATTTGATAGGATTTTCTCTCTGGTTTACTTTTCACTCTTAACGAATTACGAAGCGAACAAATACGTCAATACATTAAGTGAATATCTAGTGATGTATCGTCTATTGACAATGATATCAATGTACATTTCGACTTCGAGTTCGAAACCACTGTAATTCGTCTAATCAACTTGTTTACCTCTTATTTAAGCTACGGGTAATTGCATGTGGCGATGTTCTGGTTACATTACACGGTGACATAGGCTTTGCTACGTTCCGTCTTACATCATTGGGCGTGATTGTGACGTTATGCGACTGGGATGCCTGTGACTACACACACGAGAGTTTAGTAGATGATACGTAAGTATACAAATCGTTACGTGTGACACATTTTACTTGGTTTTAGCCGGATACGTAAGCATAATATATCTATAGGTGCTACCTAATTGCGAAAAAACAGTAAGATGATTGTAAAAAAAATTAAAGAGCATACTTTGGCAATAAATATGATTTATAAGTAATTGACTAGACGATAATATTAATCACATATTTTTCGCATGATCACAAAATGTTCGGAATTCGTTTTGCTGACGTCTTTTATTACGAACAGAAAATAGTTAAGTAAAGACTTTCAGAAAATCAATGAATAACATTTATAATGAACGAGGTTTAAACATGAGGGTACCCTTTTAAACCAGTCAATATGACTGAAACAAGCTATGTAAGAAGTCACATTTATGCCTAACCCTTTCGCTAATAGAGACGGTTTCTGACTCCTTTGAAGCAGACGACTTAGGAAAAGATTGTCGCCAAAGGTACAATTTCTCAAAATGTGAAAGTTATAATTTTTCAACAATATTTGATAAATAATTATACTTTGTATGAGTGCATCTATAGCTCATGCATATGAATTTCGGATATTTAATGTTGATACCACTTTTTTGCGGGAAACGACGTCGCTCCATTTGACGTTACGCTAATGAAGGGTTACGGAAATGACGTCACGTCGTTCTTTGGCTACGGTACAGTCAAACTTTATGTTCTGACGTCGAATTGCGGTCGTTTATTTAAAAGTTCCATTTATTTTTCAACTTGTTTGTACAAAAGTTAGATCACACGAAAATAACACAGAACTTTTATGATAAATGTCGATTTAGACATTTTTTTTTAAAATTAACTAGACGACAATAATGTTCAATCTGTGTTTTATACATAACTAAAATGGCGGCCTCCATGGATTGGCGAGGGTCACTTCAGTAACCTTCATGGGTTATGAAGAAAAACAAAATAAAAAAATCTCACACATGTTACCTATAAGCCAAAGAAAAACCATTTATGTTTTTTATTCGTAATATATCTTTAGGAGCCACCTAATATGAGAGTATAGGTGCTACATATTTCGGGTAAACATTTAATGTGAGTATAGGTGCTACCTATTTCGGGTAAGCATTTATTATATGTTGTGATTGGTGAATAATTCCCCGCGAACTGCAGTTAGCCCCTTGCTTGCAGCACGATCAGTTATTTACGTCAATTACGAGTCCTACCGACCTAAGCAAAGAAAATAAAAATCATCATCAGGTTAAGCTTATATTTAACTTTAAGATATAGCTAAGTTTTTACATCCATGAAATTATGATGACAGGTACAACAAATAATCAACTTGCTCTTCATAAAGTACTTCAAATAAAACGATTCTATAATTCACGGAACTACATTTGTGACAAGTCAAATTAACGTTTCCTATAATTTCTGTCGTTTTCCTTTTGGTTCATTTAGTTTAAACTTATTTATTTTACATCGATTGTGAAACAAAAACAAGCTTTCAGCTTATATTAATCACGCTCTATGTCAGCTTCCTGTAGACTTAACCAGTACTCACGCCGTTTGTGTGAAAAAATCCCAAAGTCAGGACCCGCTCATCACGAGACTCGAACCAGGGACCTTTGATATAAGAGGCCGACGCTCTACCTCTGCACCACTAATAGAATGACGTCATATTACAGGAATTTGGATTTATAACTAAAAAGTTAAAGGTCAAAGGTCAAAAAACCCTTACGAGTTGTTATTTGAACTCGTTTTAGAAATAGACGACGAGTGTTATTAAACGCAAATTATCACACATAAAATTACTTGTGCTCGTTCTTTTATCGAGTACGTAATATGAGTATAGGTGCTACCTATTTCGGGTAAACATTTATTATATGTTGTGATCAGTGAATAATTCCCCGCGAACTGCAGTTAGCCTCTTGCTTGCAGCACGATCAGTTATTTACGTCAATTACGAGTCCTACCGACCTAAGCATAGAAAATAAAAATCATCATCAGGTTAAGTTTATATTTAACTTTAAAATATAGCCAAGATTTTACATCCATGAAAATATGATGACAGGTACAACAAATAATCAACTTGCCCTTCATAAAGTACTTCAAATAAAACGATTCCATAATTCACGGAACTATATTTGTGACAAGCCAAACTAACGTTTCCTATACTTTCTGTCGTTTTCCTTTTGGTTCATTTAGTTTAAACTTAGATTGAAACAAAAACAAACAAAAAATCCCAAAGTCAGGACCCGCTCATCACGGGACTCGAACCAGGGACCTTTGATACAAGAGGCCGACGCTCTACCTCTGCACCACTAATAGAATGACGTCATATTATGACGTCATATTACAGGACTTTGGATTTATAACTTCCAGAATGTCAAAGATCAAAAAACCCTTACGAGTTGTTATTTGAACTTGTCTTAGAAATAGACGACGAGTGTTATTAAACGGAAATGATCACACATAAAATTACTTGTGCTCGTTCCTTTATAGAGTTTTCTCTAGAAGTTTTTTTATGTTTTGATATTTTCTTTTCATCCAATCAAAACGCAGCACTGTAGCAGAATCGTGACTGCATCGAAAAATCCATTCTGGACACAATTTTTGGAAAGACGGTATAGCGAAATTTTGCAAAGTTCATACACATTACCTATTGACGGGAAACATCGCCGGCTTCGCCGTCGATTTGTTTACCCGTATTATCATATTTAATTATTTTCTCTAGAAGTTTTTTTTGTTTCGATATTTTCTTTTCATCCAATCAAAACGTAGCACTGTAGCAGAATCGTGACTGCATCGAAAAATCCATTCTGGACACAAGTTTTGGAAAGACGGTATAGCAAAATTTTGCAAAGTTCATACACATTACCTAATGACGGGAAACATTGTTTACCCGTATTAACTTTTGTGATCGGTAAATAATTGAATTGTGAGTTGCAGTTAGCCCCTTGCTTGCAGCATGATCAGTCATTTACGTCAATTACGAGTCCTACCGACCTAAGCACATCATCAGGTTAAGCTTATATTTAACTTTAAAATATAGCCAAGATTTTAAATCCATGAAATTATGATGACAGGTACAACAAATAATCAACTTGCCCTTCATAAAGTTCTTCAAATGAAACGATTCCATAATTTAATACGGAACTACATTTGTGAAAAGTCAAACTAACCCTTCCTATCATTTCTGTCGTTTTCCTTTTGGTTATTTATTCATCATTTGCGTTACGCATATAATGACGTCAAATTATCAAGTCATTTTACAGGTATTTTGATTTGTAACTTCCGGAAAGTAAAAAAACCCTTATGAGTTTTTATTCGAACTCAATTTAGAAATAAACGATGAGTGTTATTAAACGGAAATGATCACAAATAACATCACTTGTGCTCGTTCTCTTTTCGAGTACGTTTTATCATATTTAAATATTTTTGTTTCGATATTTTCTTTGCATCCAATCAAAACGTATCAGAATCTTGAGTGCATCGAAAAATCCACTCTGGACACAATTTTTGGAAAGACGGTATAGCAAGGTTTTGCAAAGTTCGTACACATTACATTTTGACGGGAAACATCGCCGGCTTTGCCTTCAATTTGTTTACCCGTATAAACGAAAAAACGTAACATGATTGTTAGCAAATATTAAAGAGCATACTTTGGCCATAACAAATGACTTATAAGAAATTGACTAAAAAGATAATAATGATTATGCCATGTTGTATGCATGATCACAACACGTTCGGAATTCGTATTGCTGTCGTCTATTATTACGAACAGAAAATAATAAAGTAAAGACTATCATAAAATCAAGGAATACATTTATAATGAACTAAGTTTAAACATGAGGGCCAAGATGATCCTTAATCGATCACCTGCTTTATGGTAAAGAAGCAAATATATCAGCACTTTTCTGATGCCACCTGGAGACAGCCTTTTTGAACCAGTCGATATGACTGGAACAAACTATGTAAGGGGTCACATTTCTGCTGTATAGGAATATAGGGTCTTTCATGATGATACCACTTTTTTTTGCGGGAAACGACGCCGCTCCATTTGACGTTACGCCAAGATGACATGTTACGTGACGTGTTACGGAAATGGCATCACGTCCTTTTTTGGCGACGTTACAGTCAACATTTAGGTTCGGGGGTAGTAGTCTAATGCTGTCAACTTTTTTGATGAATGGGAAAACATGTTTCGTATACAGTTCATTTTATTTTTTAACGTTTTCGTACACATGGTAATTCACACGAAAATAACACAGCACTTTAATGATCTTAAATATCGGTTTAAAAATAAATGATTAAAAAGACGACAATAATTTTAAATCCATGTTTTTCGTCTAATTTTATAAATAACCAAAACGGCGAATCCCATAGATTGGCGAGAGTAACTTGAGAAAGCTTCATTGGTTATGAAAACAAATAAAAATCTCACACATGTTACCTATGAGCGAAAAAAACCATTTATGCTTTTTTTTCCCGTATAAATTGTTACGAGGACCATGTTTTAACTGTTTTAAGCCGGATACGTAATTATACAAGTCGTTACATGTTACATATTGTAACTGGTTTAAGCCGGATACGCAAGTATACACATTTTTTACATATAGCATTTTAGCTGATTTAACATTTTCCCTTATGTCGCATTTTTGATGCGTTTGTCAATATCCCATAATATTTTCAATCCTGTATTCAGGTTGTATTTTTAATTGTCTAGGTATTTTAACGATATTTCAGATGGTTTTCAAAGCAGACGAATCGTTAAAAAATGGTATTATTTCAGGCAAACATTTTAACTAATGTGTCATTGAAGATTGATGTTTAACTGTAACGTTCATGTTTGTACAAACAATTACATTATCTTGCGAAATGTTTTTTAAGACTTTTCAGAAATTTGCAGCTGACACCCTGTGGAAATGTGGTGTTCATTTTTTTTTAATGTTATTCACCAACTCCTTGTTGGAATTTCCCTTCAAGTTTTTTATATTGCTATTGTTATACAAATAGAGTAACATAGCAGAGTAATACAAAAAAGCCTCCAATCTCTTCTGGTTTATTGATTCAATCACTGTCAAATTGGCATGACATGCTATTGGACCAGAGTAGATATCAAACGCACCTCATTGTTGTACGGTATCGTCCTGTTTAATTTACAAAATCACATGCCATGGTACAGGTATTGGGTCAACGTTATACAACAAACACAATCTATTAATACACTGTCTCTTCAGTTTTAATTCACAGGATGACTGTCAAAAAGACATGGCATGGTATTGGTTCAGAGTAATACACCAGTCAGACTCCGATATATTTTGTCTTGGATTTGGGCCAGTTGTCAACACTCATGAAACATGCAGAGGGGCACCTTACCTTCATCCACTAGAATCTGGAATAGTTGCGAATTTCCACACACTGTCATTCCTGGGTCTTTTTGTTGACGCCTACTTTAACTACGGTATGTTTCGTTACTGCCCTATAGATCGCATTTCTTACACTTTATTGACTTCCTTGTTACAAGATGTGGTTATTGCTTTTTTGCCTGGAACTCTTGTTAGACAACCGACACTGAAATCGGTCGAGTTTCCGAACAGTGTTGTATATGCATGTATATACAATGCATGTGTGGTCAAAGTCCTTCATAATTATCAATGATGTTAATATGACTAGATTTGAAATCAGTGAAACATTGTTCAGAATGCGCGGTGGCGCTGGCCTATCACGGTCTTCGTTGATCACCATGTTCCAATTGTGGGTTTTCCTGTAACCTCCATCCAACGATAACATATGACATGTCCTTACAATTCTATTGGATTTCTTTCCTGCTTCGTGTGTCACCCGTCATCCGTCACTTTGTTTGTTTGCATGGTGCCTTATGTCGCTTTTAACATTTGTTCAATCATATCACGGAGTTTCCTTGCTCAAATACCAGTACTACTGTTACATGTACCAAGTCTCTCCGTTTAAACCAACCTTTCAAAGGCCGTGAATGTTCGTATTAACTCTACACAGTCTCTACATGTAAACCAACCTATCAAAGTCTGTGAATGTTTGTATTACATGTACATGGTCTATCCGTGTAAACCAACCTAAGAAAGGCCGTGAATGTTCGTATTACATGTACATGGTCTATCGGTGTAAACCAACCTAGAAAAGGCAGTGAATGTTCGTATTACATGTACATAGTCTCTCTGTGTAAACCAACCTATCAAAGGTCGTGAATGTTCGTATAACATGTACATGGTCTCTCTGTGTAAACCAACCTATTCGTATTACATATACATAGTCTCTCCGTGTAAACCAACGTATCAAAGGCCGTGAATGTTCGTATTACATGTACATGGTCTCTCTGTGTAAACCAACCTATCAAAGACCGTGAATGTTCGTATCACATGTACATGGTCTCTCTGTGTAAACCAATCTCTCAAAGGCCGTGAATGTTCGTATTACATGTACACAGTCTGTCCGTATTCATACCAAATACTTTTAAAATGCTTTCCCCCCTTGTCGTTCAGCGTGAAGGTTTACCTAATTACTTACTGTATGCTAACTTCGTAGTTTGTATTGTGATTTACGCCGCTTTAAAACCATTTTCCAATTTATCAAGTTGTTTCATGGGTAAGTTACCAGTACTACTGGTCCATTTAACATAACACCAGCGAAGCAATTGTAATGCTAACCTCACAATTCTTAGCGCCAAGGCTGGAAAAGCCAATATTAACATGTTAAAGGTGCTGAACTCCAGACGGAGATCAACATTTTGAAATGTTGAAACTTCTGCAAATGTTGCTAATAGCGAAAACAAAGTAAGTAATACATAGTTCAAAACTAGTTTGGCAGTAAACAACAGTTGATTGAAAGTCATGAAAATATACATCCTCGGTACCCAGGCTATTCATAAAATATATGATATAGTTTATGAATAGCCTGGGTACCGAGGATGGAAAATATACAAAATGTGGCTTACTAGGTATGTCTACCCAGTAAAAATGAAGCATTAACCATCAATATTTAGATGTTTATTGTACTGGAAAGTTAAATCATTACTCTAAATTTATCCAATAATTAAGATTCTAATATTTCAAGTCAACTTTTGAAAAGTTTATAACGTTGACTTTATTCCCGAAGTCCGAAATTGTGATCCTATTTTACAGATTTGGAGACTGACACTGGATGCAACGTGAGGGTGTCAGGTAAGTTCTAAACCCCTTTTACACATACAACAAGTCAGCAGAAAGACTTCTTTTGAACCATATCGGCAAAACACTTTCTATAAATGAATTTATAAGAGATGAAACAAAAATTGGAGGTATTGCTAGTTTTGAGCAATTTCTTCTTTTGTCACAATGTTTTTCAAACGTCATCTGATGGAGATTCGTCAGAAATCGTCTATATTCGAAAAGGGGTGAAATGATTTTGTATTAACTTATTTAATGGCCCGGTGTTCACAAGTGTGTCTATATGTGTTCACAAATATTAGTGCATCTTTAAATTATGTATGTGTTCATCAATATTAGTGAATATACATGTGTCTGTATGTGTTCATCAATTTAAGTTAATTTATATGTGTCTGTATGTGTTCATCAATGTTAGTGAATCTATATGTGTCTATAGGTGTTCACAAATAATAGTGAATCTTTAAATTCTGTATTTGTTCACAAAAGTAAGTTAATCTGTATG
This sequence comes from Serripes groenlandicus, assembly GCA_031761405.1. NCBI lineage: Eukaryota > Metazoa > Mollusca > Bivalvia > Cardiida > Cardiidae > Serripes > Serripes groenlandicus. The sequence goes on from JASEVX010000012.1 coordinate 47,394,716, forward strand.
TGTCTGTATGTGTTCACAACAAATGTAAGTTAATCTTTATGTGTCTGTATGTGTTCACAACAAATGTAAGTTAATCTTTATGTGTCTCTATTTGTTCACAAATGTTAATTAATCTTTATGTGTCTGTATGTGTTTACAAATGTTAATTAATCTTTATGTGTCTCTATTTGTTCACAAATGTTAATTAATCTGTATGTGTCTGTATGTGTTTACAAATGTTAATTAAACTATATGTGTATGTAGGTGTTCACAAATGTTAATGAAACTATATGTGTATGTAGGTGTTCACAAATGTTAATGTAACTATATGTGTCTGTAGGTGTTCACAAATGTTAATGAAACTATATGTGTCTGTAGGTGTTCACAAATGTTAATTAAACTATATGTGTATGTAGGTGTTCACAAATGTTAATGAAACTATATGTGTATGTAGGTGTTCACAAATGTTAATGAAACTATATGTGTCTGTAGGTGTTCACAAATGTTAATGAAACTATATGTGTCTGTAGGTGTTCACAAATGTTAATTAAACTCTATGTGTATGTAGGTGTTCACAAATGTTAATTAAACCATATGTGTATGTAGGTGTTCACAAATGTTAATGAAACTATATGTGTCTGTAGGTGTTCACAAATGTTAATGAAACTATATGTGTCTGTAGGTGTTCACAAATGTAAGTGAATCTATTTATGTCTGTAGGTATTCACACATTTACGTGAATCTATTTGTGTCTGTAGGTGTTCACACATTTCCGTGAATCTATTTGTATCTACAGGTGTTCAGAAATGTTAGTGAATCCATTTGTATATACATGTTTTTTATAAATGTTAGTTAGTCTATTTGTTTCTGTAGGTGTAGACAAATGAAGGTGAATTTATTTTTGTCACAAATTTACGTGAATCTATTTGTGTCTGTAGGTGTTCACAAATTTTAGTGAATCTATTTGCATCTGCATGTGTATATAAATGTTAGTGAGTCTATTTGTTTCTGTAGGTGCTCACACATGAAAGTAAATATATTTGTGTCTGTAGGTGTTCACATTTTTCACAACACCGTTTTTTACATTTTCCTCCAACAATTTGATGGCGTCTTTCACTATTTGAGAATCCACTTTGTTGAATATGCGTTTTAGCTTTTGATCTATTCTTAATCAGACGAAGTATCTTAACACTTAACCAGCTGAATTCATACTACAATGTTCTTAACACTTAACCAGCTGAATTCATACTACAATGTTCTTAACACTTAACCAGCTGAATTCATACTACAATGTTCTTAACACTTAACCAGCTGAATTCATACTACTATGTTCTTAACACATAACCAGCTGAATTCATACTACAATGTTCTTAACACTTAACCAGCTGAATTCATACAACAATGTTTTTAACACTTAACCGGCTGAATTCATACTATAATGTTCTTAACACTTAATCAGCTGAATTCATACAACAATGTTCTTAACACTTAACCAGCTGAATTCATACTACAATGTTATTAACACTTAACAAGCTGAATTCATACTACACTATTCTTAACACTTAACCAGCTGAATTCATACTACAATGTTCTTAATACTTGACCAGCTGAATTCATACTACAATGTTCTTAACACTTAACCAGCTGAATTCATACTACAATGTTCTTAATACTTGAACAGCTGAATTGATACTACAATGTTCTTAACACTTAACCAGCTGAATTCATACTACAATGTTATAAACACTTAACCAGCTGAATTCATACAATGTTCTTAACACTTAACCAGCTGAATTCATAATACAATGTTCTTAAAACTTAACCAGCTGAATTCATACTACAATTTTCTTAACACTAAACCAGCTGAATTCATACTACAATGTTCTTAACACTTAACCAGCTGAATTCATAATACAATGTTCTTAATACTTGACCAGCTGAATTCATACTACAATGTTCTTAACACTTAACCAGCTGAATTCATACTACAATGTTCTTAACACTAAACCAGCTGAATTCATACAATATTATTTAAATAATCCAGCTGAATTCATACTACAATGTTCTTAACGCTAAACCAGCTGAATTCATACAATGTTCTTAAAATTTAACCAGCTGAATTCATACTACAATGTTCTTAAAACTTAACCAGCTGAATTCATACTACAATGTTCTTAAAACTTAACCAGCTGAATTCATACTACAATGTTCTTCCCAACTGATTTGTGACAGACTAACAAATCAATGATTCTGCTGAATATCAATACATGAGATGCGAACAATGCATAGACTTAGATTAGACTACATGTTTGCCGATCTAGGTATATTTTTTGTTAATAATAATAGTATACTTAGGGACGTGAATTACAGCGTACGTTAATGCTGTTTAAAAACGCGTACGATTGGATAAGGATTGATAACAGATTGGTATATCTTATTTAACCCTTTCAAACGGATTTTAATCACGCACCCGCATCGAATTGCATTTGAAAACATTGTGACCCAAGGAGATATCGCTCAATTAACAATTTCCAATTTTGTTAGAAATAATTCCAAATCAATTATAAAATAATATTGTCATTTAAAGACATTTAATCATATATTTGGATAGATGTTTTCAAAGTCGATTGCAAATTATTTGTATACGGGAAACACTCAATTCCTTTAATGAAAGTCTCTAAAACACTTAACGTTGAAATGCGTAATAAAAGCGTTCAAGCGAATTATGTTTGAATATTTTGAACTAAATATTTGATAGGTTTTCAATCTACTGGTTTACAATGTTGCATTCCATTAGCTTTTAGCTTTTTATGTGATCTTCAATAACAGCCACATCAAAGGAAATCCAACGTTTCAGCTAATGCGAACATACTTTCTCCATGGTGCAGTGGTTAGAGCGTCCGTCTTTTGAATGGGAGACTAGGGTTTGATCCCCGGCCCTGTCACACAACATACTTTCAGAACGTTAGTAATGGCTTCACTCCTTGGCGCTAAAGGTGGCGCGTATAGCATGGCGACTGATAGATCGGTGTCGGTATAAATATAACACCGGCAGTACTGGTACATTATCATTTGGTTATTTTCCATGCAAAGATATCTTGAAATTGTTCGATACAATGATAAATCCAATTCTGTGTTATGGAGGACAAATTTGGGGTCATACATATTCAGATGTTCTAGAATCCGTACACTTCAATTTTGGTAAGAAATGTTTGAAATTAAATAGTACAACAAATAATATGGTAGCTTTAGGCGAATGTGGAAGATATTCCCTCTTTATAGATTATTATATGTATTGTATTAAGTGTTGGTGTAGACTATTGGAAATGCCAAATAGTAGAAATCCACGCAACATGTTATTTAATGTTGAAATCTTTAGATGACGTAGGACGTGGGCCACTTATGTGAAAAACTTACGTTTCTTATATGGTTTCGGAAAAGTTTGGATTTCACAGGAGGTTGGAAACGTGAATCAATTTATAGGATGTTTTAAACAACGTCTAATAGATCGTTTCAAACAAGATTGGCATGGACGTATCAACGAATCTGATCGATGTCTTCACTATAAACATTATAAGTCTCTATTCAATACAGAAACATTTCTACTGATAGACATGTCGTTTAACCACACAATTGCTTTATCAAAATTTCGTTGCTCTAATCATAAGTTTAGAATTGGGACTGGTCGCCATAACAAAATTACTCGGGATGTACTGTTTTCAAAAATTTAATCATTACAGAGTGTGAATATCATGTATATTTCCTGTGTGAAAAGTTCCACGAAATCAGACAGCATTCTCTTTTCACCTGGTATAAATCGTATATTAACATAGCTAGTTTTTACAGCTTACTAAAATATAATAACCCTTTGCTAATTAGAAAATTAGCAAACTATGTATACTCTCTCTCTCTATCTCTCTCTCTCTCTGCCTCGTTTTATTTTGCTCATCAGGGCGATACCATTATTAAAGTTTCCATTATGAGTAGAATAAACGAAACCGATGCCATTATTAGCGTTGCCATTATGAGTAGAATAAACGAAACCGGTGCCCTTATTAGCGTTTCCCTTATAAGTAGAATAAACGAAACCGGTGCCATTATTAGCGTTGCCCTGATGGGTAGGATAAACGAAACCAGTGCCATTATTAGCGTTGCCCTTATGAGTAGAATAAACGAAACCGGTGCCACTATTAGCGTTGCACTGATGAGTAGTTGATTGATTGATTGATTGGGGTTTAACGCCGTTTTTAACAATTTCTCAGTCATATCACGGCGGCCAGTTCACCTACTCATGTGTTTCCTAGTTTTCGCACACCAGTACTCCACACAACAATCTTCCAAATCAACTGGCTGCTTTCCCACATAGCCTTAGCCATTGGTGGAAGACGAATGACGCATGTCGCAATGACTTTTGTCAAACGTCGGAAAGAAAGTTGGCCGAGCCGGGATTCGAACTCACAACCCCTGGATTGACAGCCCGCGTCGTTACCGACTGAGCTACCGGGGCTCGACACTTATGAGTAGAATAAACAAAACCGTTGCCATTATTAGTGTTTACCTTATGAGAACAATAAACGAAATCGGTGCCACTACTAGCATTGCACTTATGAGTAGAATAAACGAAACCGGAGCCACTATTAGCATTGCACTTATGAGTAGAATAAACGAAACCGGTGCCACTATTAGCATTGCACTTATGAGTAGAATAAACGAAACCGGTGGCATTATTAGCGTTGCCCTTATGAGTAGAATAAACGAAACCGATGCCATTATTAGCTTTTCCCTTATGAGTAGAATAAACGAAACCGGTGCCATTATTCGCGTTGCCCTGATGGGTAGAATAAACGAAACCATTGCCACTATTAGCGTTGCACTTATGAGTAGAATAAACAAAACCGGTGCCATTATTAGTGTTTACCTTATGAGTAGAATAAACGAAATCGGTGCCACTATTAGCATTGCTCTTATGAGTAGAATAAACGAAACCGGTGCCACTATTAGCATTGCACTTATGAGTAGAATAAACGAAACCGGTGGCATTATTAGCGTTTCCCTGATGAGTAGAATAAACGAAACCGGTTGACACGTTTAAAACCAATTTAGTGTTGTTTTTTCTTGTTTCCTGTATTTTTTTCTTGTTCCGGTATATTTTGTTTTATATAAATGCATTAGCGTAATATCAGGGGAGGTAACCAATGTACGGTAGTCAGATACGGCATTTAATATGTCGTGTTGTATTTGCGCCGGAAAATATGCAGGTGTATACTACTGTTCTTTTTTAAACCCTGCGATAAACAAAACCACGTTATTTTTGTCTCCACCAGATTGGAGATGTCAAGACAATATTCACAACTGTTCAGCCTATGGTGAAAGCTTTTGTACGGATTCAGCTCATGCACAATTCGCGTCTCAGGCCTGTGCACATTTCTGTGGAAATTGTAAGTATAAAGATTCATCTTTGGTTATTTTACAATCGGCGTGTCACACGGACACTGGACATCGGGACACTGTGTCAAGGGACGATCTAGAGCAGGCTACACCTCCTGGCAGTACGATGATCGCCACCTATGCCTACAATCTGACACTATGGTGCATATGGAGAGGGGATCTCACAAAATTCATCTCCGAAAATGATATTAAATTATCGTCGGGTGCGGGAGTTCGCGGGTAATACCATTGACTATAAAACATATAGTAAAAGCTTTCCTTCCTTGACGCTTAGCATTGCGGCGTTAGTAATAGGACTGATTTGCTGGTGTCAGGATAAATGAACCAGTACTTAGTAAACTCCAAGATATAACTGGAAAAATGCTTAAAGCTTATCAAAAACCGTGCAAACAAACACACACAATGTAAGTAACATTACGTTCAATTTAACGTCTCAGGTTTTGTTTTCGCATGACCTGAACACAACAAAGACCATTTAATATATCTATGAACGGACATTGTAAATTCTGATAAAACGAAACCTAAATTGACTTAAAAGTTCTTGATATTGTCATAAAGCCTTTATTTCAGACATTTAATTGTTTTTTAAATTACATACAGACTTTTATTCTGTTTTTTAAATTACGTACAGATTTTAGTTTTTTTTTAATGACATACAGATCTTTAAATTGTTTTTGAAATTACATACATAACTTAAAATTGTTTTTTAATTTACATACAGAACTTTAAATTGTTTTTGAAATTACATACAGAACTTTTTTTTTAAATAACATACAGAACTCAAATTTGTTTTTGAAATTACATACAGAACTTTAAATTGTAAACATTCATCTACATCGTAGTCCCTGCAAGACATACTCATATATTACGCGAAGGGTGTTATTGGAAAGACAACGATAAGAACATTGATAGGTAGATACAAGCGATAGATAGTCAACCCTTTCCGACATTCATCAAATCTGCAGCAGAAGTATTAGACCAAATTTACTCAAGATCTGGAAAATCTCTCAAAATGAAGGTATATTTCCTTAAAAAAAGTTGAAAACATTGTGGCTAAAGGAGAACTTGCTCGTTTTCAGCTATTTCTCCTTTTGTCATAATGTGTTCAAAAGTTGTCTGCTGTAGATGTATCACAATGCGTCTATATGTGGGGAAGGGTTAAAGAAAAGACAGACAATGAGAAAGTTTTACACCATCTGCATATTCGTCGCATTAAAACACGTTTCTTTAAGTATAACGACTGTTTATTACACAGTCTATTGAATCATGAATTGAGACGTGCTCAAGAAAACCAACCCTAGCGTTCTTATTGCACGACGTCGTGTATACAAATAGTTAACATGCACACCCATGCTGGAAGATATCGGTTTATATAAGTCTTATAACAGTTCATGACACAATTTTATTTACAATTTATTTAGTTACACTCCATTTATCATTCGTTTAAGCAATACTTATCACCTTTTTTCCTATTCATGGCTAGTTACTCAATACATTTTGTCATATTTATATTTCACTTTTTGAACAACTATTCAATCATCTAATGGAGAGGTACTATATAAGCGTTTAGATTTCATTTAAATCCTTTTCGCACTAACTGTTTGTATCGTTTAAAGTGTGCATTACTATATCGTATACAATATATTTAAACGAAACCGAAGTTTACCACTTTCGCTGACAAATGTAAGTAAAGGCTGGTGACGAGGTGTCTCACCTGCAATCTGCATTTTCTACCATTGTCTACCACTTGGACGTGGCATTTTACAAATGCTCTCGTTGTTCGAAAAATGGAGTGGGTGGTCCAATTTTCAACATGGAAGAGTGAAATTCGACAGTGAACACATTAAAATGCAAATGACTTCCAAAACTTTCTTAGGCTCACCTTTGACTTATTCACGAACAATGCTGATCCGGTTCAAGCTGCACACGTTGATCTAGATCTATCCTTTTCGTAATTGAATAACAGTTGGTTTTATTTAGTGTTTGTTACGTCTACTTCAATTATATCAAGTCGGGGATATCTGATCTTCGCAAGAAAAGGCCGCATCGTCCATTAGATTCACGCATGCGTGTTATGGTAATGTCAGCGGACCCCTGATGAGAGTAAACTATAGGATATCTGGTTCACTGGCATTCTCTTCCAAAAACCGTAACATAACGTTTCTGAGCAACAATGAATACCCTGCGAAGTGTTCATAACAGAACTTCATGAAAATCTGGTTCAGAATTATCAGATTTGTTGTATGAAAAAATCTGGAAGTGCAAATCTTTCATAACGAGTACTTTAGGCAATGCCTTTTGTTGTCCAAATTTTATTGTTAGGTTGTTACACTTTTATACGATTTACCCATGATATTTCAGTTTAGTGTCACATCATTTGTTTCAATTTATTCTTCTAGGTAGTGTAGATAGCTACGGGAAGAAGTTCATGTTTCCTGTTACAAATGCAGTTGTAGCTGCAGGTTCTTTTCCGAGTACCATCTATATAACATCCACAGACGACAACGCTCATATTGGAGTAGCATTACACAACATGGTCATTCCAAGACGGAAATCAATTAACTCTACGCATGAGTATCAATTATTACCTATTACTAATACGGCTACAGTGTGGATCGTTTCAGACAGGTAAATGGTTAATCTGTATGCAGTGGATTGCTTCTACACATAAGGGCACAGTTGTACATATATAGATTAATTACAAAATATACAGTCAAACCTGTGCTAAAGACCACCCGGGAAAAGTAACCCCCCTGTATAAAACAACCACAAATTCAGTTTCGAAATTACTCACTTTCTTCATAAAGATCTCTGCAATTAAAGATCCCCTGTGAACAAAGACCATTTTGTTGCCTTCCAATGGGTGGTCCTTATACAAAGATTCACTTGTATATAACTATAAATATACAACTATCTCCTCAACAGAATCTCTCTTATTATCCAACCAAATCCTATGATGTGGGTACTCAGAATGTTAGAGGATCAAATAAGGGTTTTACTACATGGAAAACGCCCCTTATCTAGAGTTCTAAATAAAATGCATGCATGTATGCGTATGCTTATTTGTGGTTGAGATGTTATAATACTAATATATTGCTGTAATTTATTTTTAAAGTGTTTGTAACTGTATTCATATATGTATGTTGTTACTGTAACATATCCTGAAGAGTATCTATTTGGGAGTAGTGAAATAAATTATAATATAATCTATTCTATTCGACAGGGAGGTGGTGGTTACCGTAAAATACCAACATACAGCGGCACTCGTCTTTCCAGTCGATGCTTTCTCGACCGAGTTCTTGGTTTTAATGGGTGTTGTATATACCCCGATGGTTTGCCGTGTGTTGACAGAGGGCGTCACTGCCAATGTAATACCATACACAAGAGAGGGGCAGTCTGTTTCCTTAACCGTCAGGAATGGGGAAGCCTTCACTGTGAATCAATATTCTCAGTACGAACTGACGGAACTGACTGCTGGACTTCTGAATAGCGGGACGATATTACGTTCTGACAGACCTGTTGGTGTATTTTGTTCGAATACTTTACATCTCGAATATACCGTTTCAATACAATTATTTCCAACATACGCATTTGACAAATTATATCGAGTACCTAAATTAAACTTCGTTTTTGACTCAACAGGACAGTTTCAAATCTTGATACAGGCGGTCAAACCAAACACGCAACTGACATTGAAAACCGACCAATCGCATTTGTCCCACGTTCTGGAACATACCGGAGATATAGAATGGGTAGATGCCGAGAGGAACCTGTCATACGAGATACACACTAACAAACCCGTGGCAGTAGGTTTGTTGTATGATGACGGTTCCCCAATGAAACAATTCATGATGGTTCCATCGCCTATAAGTTATCTAATGAACCATGTCTTCCCCAACATGTTAAACTCTAACCTACAAGAGCTTTCTTACATCTCCGAAACAGGGAATTTAGAGGAAGATTCTCTTACTACAGAAAAGAAGTTCGGGATTGGCTTGTATTTAAATAATCCAAACATGCAACTGTTCATACCGTCTTATTCAGCGTTGTTTCGGGTCAAATATCAGGTAAAATATACGTTTTTCTTTTGATTATATGTTACTAATCCGACTTGACCTTGGATTGAACTTGGGACTTGTCTCGAATTCAAACAGTCTACCAATGTCACTGCAAAAATAACTCATTGGCAAATCGGCTGAAGGATTTTTGTATAATACCGAATGCATGACTCATATATCGTTTTAACCAAAACATTTCGTTGAACGCATCTGTGTTTGGAAAACAGTGTAGCAGCATGATTCTATTTAACATGGTTTTACGGCTGACTTGATTTAATTATACATTTCAGTATACAAATGAATGTGAATAGCAAAACTGATAATACAAACATGAATCCAGCGAAAATGTGACAACTGCCAAGGCAACACAATACATGTATTTTTATGTTATAATTCATTCAGATTTTCGTCAGGAAAAAGGACATATCAATCTAATATACAGCAAATATGTACATATAACAGTTTTACATAATTATAAGGTCAAATTACGCTAAACACATCCGCTGACTTGCTGATCTACAGTACTATAGTCCCTAAAAAACCCTTTGTTTGCGTAGAAATTAGTGTATACCATAACCAGAATGTATTGAATATATGACATTGAGTTTAAATGCATTGTGTATGTGTTTAGGATGTACTGAAAATGATTGATTTGATCACTTTTAGTATTTTGACTTTGTTTGAAAGTGAAAGTAGTGAATGCTAAACACCGGTTTTGTCCGGGCCCGATTTTGTCCAAAATGACGGTTACCATTTTCGCCTGGTGAGTTCTTTCTTGCATAATGCATAACTCCACATTTTCTTTGGACTGTTTTAAAGCTAGGAGGTAACTCTTTTCAATGATATGTGGTATTCTACATGAGAAACGCTTAGAAAGTGTGACAATTGAGGCCTGAAATTAGTCGATTTACATGGAAACAAAGAAGTATTGTTTTTGGTGTATTTTAACCTAAAATGTCGGATTCTCTTATTGGCAAAGGAAGGTAACAATAGGCTGAAAACTATTCAATAACAGATATATCAGAAAATGTTATTCCCCTTCAGACATCTTTGCTCAAAGTCTATTTATAATTCCTTTCACCATCATCAGATATTTTTGATATTTTGACAAGAGGCAGGCTGTACTATCAATTACATGTACCGATCTAGCAACTGTTAGGATTTGCTTTGTCATACACATTTGATATACTTCAACTTATGGAATAATACGTTAACAGTTTCAGAGTTCTAGATAAAGGATATTTGAGCCGTCCCACGAGAAAACTAACATTGTGGAATATGCGTAAAGTATCGACACAGATCAGCCTAAGCATGCCGCGCAGGCTAACACGCACATACATTTTTCGCCTCCTGTGGATTTCCTGTTTCAGGAATAATTACTCTATACCGCTATCCTCCTGAGAAGGAATGTGTCGGGCCCGGATTAGCATACGCAGACTGCGCAGGCTAATCAGGGTCGATACATTACGCATATTCCACTATGTTAGTTTTCTCGTGGAACGGCTTATTTCTCATATTCTAAAGTCTTTATTTGACTCTCACACCCAATAATGTGGGTCCTCAAAAGGATCGTCTCAGTGAACCGATTCATTTGAGTACACACAACATAGTGTTCGGTTGAGTAGTTAGAGCTTACTTATTGGGGACAACAACAGTTTACTTCTCCTTACCGAGTCATCGATACATCTGTTTAAAGATCACCTATGGAAAGAGAAAAAAAATCCTAGACATAGATGGTCTTTTATTACAGGGTCATTTATGCAGATAATGAGTCATTTGGAAATTGTGATTTCTATAGTCAGGGAGTTGCTAAACAAAGGTAGTCTTTAGCACAGGTTTGACTGTAAATTACATGTAACTGATCGATGTATAAACTTTCAGGAAGCGCTTTGCCATACAAGTATACCAACATTGAACGATACAGTAGACAACGATTGTGATGGAATGGTGGACGAAGATATATGTCACACTGGATACGGGGTCTATGGAATTGGTAAGCTAGCTTAATGTAGTTACAACCGAGCCACTTCTAGAGACTTTATTATCTGATTATCTCTCCACGTTGACGTTCTTTAATTTTATTTAAAATCACAATACACCAACGACATTCCTTCTTCGTTTCCATGAAACAACACAAGTTTATACATTTTGCAAGGTCATGTTCTCTTTGTGATTTTATGTAAATTTGTTATGCACGAATGGTCAGTGTTACTGTTGTTAGGGTATACTCTAGATTGGTTACCTCCCCTGATATAACGCTTCGCATATATATAGGCCAAGTTCACGACGGACCCGAGTTCCAATTACAGTTATCCGGGTTCCTCATGAACGGCAAGAGTTTTAACTCGTGTGACGTCGTATGATCTTCTGACCCCGACTGTTTGCAACCCTGCTTCGGGCGAGAGTTAGAAGAGTTCCAAAATGGCGGAGGGTGGCAATTATGGATGCTGGTGTGTAAATAATCCTAAAATACGAACCAATCAGTGATGTATTTATTTGTAAGGCGGATACATAAGGATTTGTTTAATTGGGCACTTTCAAATAATTGCGCTCCGTCATTTAGACAAAAGGAAAATGAGCTTTCTGGTATCGATAATGAAAACAAACGGGTACAACACGGAGGCTTCCTTTTGAATTTTGACTCCAGAGTAGAGATGTGTATTAACGAGAACCAAGTGTCTGCGCACGCGAAATCGATTCACGTGCCCCCTGACCATACCTTCCTTGAGTTCTTCATGAACTTAGCTATAGGGATTGGATCAGGCTAATCATACCCTGTGTGTAAAACGGCTAGCGTGTCTCCAGTTAAAGCGCTCCTAATAAACGAAGACTTAGCAGGTTTAATCCAGTTATTGTTAGGTTTTCTAAACATGTTAAATCTGCTTAATCTAGATTTGTTTGCAACGGAAAATCCAAAACATCGGTAGTTTGACATTGTTGGCAGTTTAAAATAGCACCGTATTTTTTATCAGTAAAGAATAATTTATGCATTAAATCTTTGAACAATGTTAGAAACATTTAATGGTTTAGGAGATGACTTTTGATGCTAAAAGTTCCTTTTACACGATTTTCTTATATGGCTTGAACAAGTTATGCAGAGGATCACTATAGAAACATTGCTGCTAAATTATCTAGAAAGTCTACACACATTTTATCAGAATGCAATTCAAAGGTTTTATAATATTGCACTTTTTCTGATGCCGCTTGGCACCCATGTTTGTCAACCAATCAATATGGCTGGACACATTTTCACATAAGGAACATTTATAATAAATGATCTAAGAATGGACTCAGAGGAGACGAATTATAAAGTGCACTTTTCTCTTGTTCTGGTACCGTAGCAACCAATGTTCTACGTATAATTCATATCGTTCAACAATTTCGAAAAAGGATCACCATAGGAACGTTTCTTTGAGGTTTGGTAAAATTGGTCCAGTGGATAATGTGGAGATGTTATTTGAAGCTAAACATTAATCTCCCTTGTCTGATGCTGCCTGGTTGCTTCTATCAAACAATCAACATGGCTTGAACAGATACTATAGAGGGTCACTGAAGGAAACGTTTCTATATAGTTATTTTGATATCAGACAAGCACTATCGCCAGAATGGAATTTTTGAATTCGGCTATTTTACCCTTTTCTGAATCCGCCTGGCTAGCATGTTTTTCAGCCGATCAATATAGCTTGATTGAACTTTGTAGACAATCATCCAAGGAACATTTCTACCAAATAATATTATAATCCAAATAGCGGATTCAGAGGAGACCAATTATAAAGTAAGATAATTTTTCTCCCCTTCTTGTGCAACCAAAGTTCTATATACAATTCATATCGTTGAACAATTTCGAAAGAAGACGAACATAGCAACATTCCTGTGAAATGTGGGTGAAATGGACTCAGCGGTTTAGGAGTAGAAAGCTAAAGGTTAACGACGGACGACTAAAAATAGTTTAAAAAAGATAATTTTCTTATAAGACCACAGGGAGCTTTAACGTTCATATTACAATTAGCATTAACTAGAGGTCCGATAGAATAGTCCCTATCCCGAGGTCTTGTAGTTTTACATATAACTATTTAGCAGCAAATCAAAATTCCTTAGAATATAAGACAACTAGAGCTAGAGCTTTCAAATTTGGTATGTAGTATAACCTCGTCGTTTGCTACCAAAGTTAAAACCCACGGCCATAATTGGCACAACCTAGGGACTAGTAGTTTTACATAGAAACATATAGTGTCAACTTTGAAAATAGAATACTCTCGTCTGAAGCCACAACACATGCCTTTACGAGTGATTATTGGTCATAACAGGGGACTCGTAGTTGTTAAAAGAAATATACAATGAACGATTTGATCTTTCAAGATAGCCAATACAAGTAGAGCAGTTCACGCACTCGTCGGTCTCTTGTTTTCTTTCAGATGGTGACTTGGACGGAGACTTTGGTGGCGACTGTCGAGATACTATCACAGGTTTGTACATTTGTAACAAATGTTCTGTCTCAGTTATTGCTAAAGGTTTCGGGACCATCAATTGTTGAAAGGTTCTTACGAGGTAGACAGTGGTTAAGTGGCAGGACCTTAGCCTCTCGCAGCGAACGTAACGGGTACGAATCCCGTTGTGAGCGGGTTCTGCCTGTGGAATTTTGCACACGTACGACGCGAGGACTGGTTATGTCTCCAGGAAGAACACATTTAACGTGATTAATATAAGCTGAAAGAGCTTGTTTCGCAATCGATATAAAAAAGATGCGTTTATACTGAACTAAAGGTTCAAGTGTCTTTAATGAGTAGCGCTACATGTTTGACAAGAACAGACTGCAATACTGTTCACGCTGATCCAGGTATGCATGCATTGTGAATAATTGTTGTAAAAGGTAATAAACAGCGTGACAACCATCATATTGAAAACAGAAGGAACATCCCAAAATAAATCAACTATTTATTGTTATCCCAAAATATGTAACATTAAACAACATCTGATGCACGCTTTTTTTCCACTTCCAATCATCGGAAACTATATATTTTGAAAAAGGTAAAACAAAGTCATTTGTAGTGGTAGAACAATTGTCAGCTATATCTTCAATACAACTATCAATCTATCTTAACATCAGCGAATCATTCGGATTACTAACCCCACAATCCTGAGCTGCAAGGAGAGAAAGCCGTTACTACCATTTCTGAAATATTTGTTATGAACCGGACGGGGATCTCATCCGCGACCTCACGCACCGATGCAGACGCTCTACATCTACACAACCAAAGCATTGACACACGTGTATAATCATTGAGACTACACCTCTAGTCTTTCGGTACAACCATACCTTTTTTATATGGGAGCAGACAGTGAAGGTTATCATGACGAGACTGTGTGTTTTCACGGACTCGATGTTCCTATATGCACAGACTTGTCCGAATTAGAATTATTCCTACATGCACTTATACCTCTTTTCTCCTTACGCTGTCCAAATGATTACAGAACCCGTAGTTGTTCCAAAGCCGCAACAGCCTTCATGTATCGACATATATCAGTTTGTTGGGAAGTTGTATGCTGGGTTCTGCTGGAAAGAATGCACATGTCCATGCCCATGGATGGAGCGCCTTAGGGCGTCAAGAAACAAGACGCAAGAACAGCGAGATGCTATTTTAGAAGAACAGATTAAGTTGATCAAGTCAAATCTAATGGTAATTATATGGTTCTATTTACATTCAAATGCCTCGAATTATTATTTCAACACAGATGTACGTATAACTCGTTTAATCCTTTCCCTTATTATAACGCATTTGTAGCAGGCGGCTTTGAACACATATAGACAAAACCTTGTAACATTTGCGAGGGAAAGTATAACCATTAAATAGGTTTGAAAACATGTGACAAAAGGAGAAATTGCTCATTATGCGTCAGATGCCTCAGAATACGTCTGCAAGTTGGAAAGGGTTAAAAGGTAGATATAGATGGGTATTTCTTTACTAATATGAACATATCTTGTTAATATCACGTTGGTAATTTAATTTAAGAATCGTGTAGCGATGTTTGGTATTAATGCACCTTAGTAAAGCTTACAATTTCGAGACACTTGAAACAATTCGACTCTACACCGTTCTTAAAATCCATAGACATACCTTGAGAACACCAATGGATCTATCAAATCTACAAATACAAATGCAAGAGCTACAATTGGTTATAAGTATTGTTGTTTAACATGAGTCGCAGGGGGCTTCTTGTTTCGCTTGGTAAACCCTTTCAGGCATACATCAATTATGCAGCAAACGACTACACAATTGGTTTTTAGAAATGAATGTATAACTATTAAAAAGAATTGAAGATATTGTGGCAAAAGGGAAAATGCTTTTTATGAGAAATGTGTCCTTTTGTCATAATATTTTCAGATGAAGTCTGCTGCAGAGTAATCATCTGTAAGTGGAAAAGGGTTAAGTCTTAAATACTCTTACTAATCCCTTCAATTTGGCCACAGGTAGAGGTTTCGAATCTGACGTCTGTAACATCCAAGAGGTTAAGCGCCGTTGATCACCGCCAAAGCGCGGCCAACATGGGTTACATTGGCATCACATTGTTTGTCCTCGTATTTGGCAGTATCTTTGTTATGGATTTGGCTTCTTTGATCAGGGACTTGAAGATACTTAAAAGTAACCTTGGCATCGGACTGAAAAGGTTTGGTCGAAAAATACGCTGTAACAAGGGATCAATCAACCCGAATCAATAGACGAAACAGAGATTTAGCCTTGCAAGTGGAGAATTTGACGCTTTTAATGTGTTGATTATCATACACGTCAGTGCGGGGCCTTTATGCAGATCTTTCCATTTCTACTATTCGATATAGTTTAACATAGACAGTTGGCTATAAGTGATCGTTAAAATACGCGTTGTTTCAGTTATTACCAAAAATGCACGAAAATCTACGAGTGGTTACTAAGATTTTGTTCGTTCAAACTTTTCTAACAAAAAAACATAAACATGACATTAAGAGAATAGTATCAAGCTCGCACTGACGGTTCAAATGACCAGGACAGTACTGCTAATGATCTTGATATGTTAAGTACCTATTTGAAATGCGATAAGTCGAACATGCGATACCTCGACTCTTACCGTAGAAGGAGTTTCAACAGAGATTGCGATCACAACAACCAGACTAAGATGAGACTGCGCTTTCGTGATGTATAATCTTGATCAACGCTGTTCGCTACTTATTCGTGAATATTAAGAAAGATCGAGGGCTTGGCGTGAAACGGTTGTAACTAAAAACCTATTTTTAAAACCCCCTGATTTAGGGGCAATTTTGACCCCTTTGTAAACAATGCAAATCTAGGTGCCATTGCTCAGAACGAGCAATGGCACCTAAATTTCCATTGTTTACCAAGAAAAATAATTTAACGCTTATATAGACTTTATGGCGAAGTGATTAACATCGTAAAAAAAATACCAATTTTAGTTACAATCTTTTCACACCAAGCCCTCGACTGATGTGTCCAGTGAAAATCCGGCGTATATTTATCATATAGGCTCTCAATATGATGTAGGGTGTCTACCTTAACTTCAATTTCTGATTTAAATGCGTCCAGCTTGACATTGTTACATTTATTTCATGCAATGCACGTACTCGCTTGCAATGTATGTGCACTGGACGCTGCGTTTGTTAAAGAAAAGTCATAACTTAAAAGACAAATGATCTGATGACAGCACATTCATTTAGTATATTGAAGGCGTATGCTACAGTTATTTATCAAAACATTTCCAAATCATAGAAACTCTTTATTCTTTGTATTTTGTTCGTACATACAATAACAGGTTGAAAAAAGAAATAAAAATATATGTTATAAATTTAAAAGAAAAATATTGGCCTGTCAACGACATGACCAATTTCATCAAAGGCACAAATATAGGCATTTTGGCAGAAAACCTAAAACACACAAAACAATTAAAATGAAAACTACAAATCATATTAAAGTTCAAATATAACTTTATATATAGAATGTAAATCAATATGAAAAAGGAATCTTTGAGAAAAAAAGGAAAAAGAATGTATTAAGCTGTTTTTCAAGGTAGAAATGGTGTCACAATTTACCCCCGAAAAAGTTTTATTTTTTCTTATTTCAACCAGTTATTGTATGTACTAATAAAATACAAAGAATAAAGAAATTCTATGATGTAGCATACGCCTTTAAATAACGCATACATAAGTGTATCATCCCTACGAGAATCTGTTCTACAGACGTTGTATGTATCGAGATGACATGCCATGCACCGGTTGCAAAGAAACAATACTATTACTTTCAACAAATTCCGATAATATAGCGGATTTATTATTACACTTTTCATATTTCGATCCAATTTTGCGTTTAAATCACCACCAAGTATCAAGTTACCTATGTGTGCGTTGCAATTCAAAAGAGATTCAATATCACCCAGTGTCCCCCAGTATAATATGAGATAATTATCAAAAGGCAATTAAATACATAATAAGTATAACTGTAAAGATTTTTCTGATATAGTTTCAAAACATACACTACGGTCGTTTTCATTGTTTTGCATTTGTTTGACATGACTGTTTAAAGTGTTTTTAAACATAATTGCGGCACCCGCCTTTCCGCGTCTTAGAGAAGAATATTAATCCAGTGAACGGTCAATTGTTTCCAGGTGTGAGTACTTAGCATGTATCGTGTCCATAAATGATGTGGATCGCGGTAACAGCTTATGCTCAACAATTAATCCAATATCTATGTCATTAGTATCCAACATATGTTGGTCCTGTTGTTTGTTTTGTTAAAATGTAATCAATGTTTTTTTTTATTATTCATTTTTATTAAATAATATTGTAATGGATGGATATATCCCTCTGACAAGAAGTGTGTAAGACATGTTGGTCAATGTGCATGTGTATGAGCAGTTCCTCGAGAAAAGGAACAGTGTAGTTGCAAATTGCAAAACAAAACAGTCTGGTAAAGTATCGTTCCGGAGCAGCTTAAGCATTCCGGGCAGACGGCTCATATAACATTTACTGCAAGCTTTAGCCCATTCCTAGATACACAGGTTATTAATGACGCCTCATATAGAAAACTACTTCTTAAACACTGTAAACACGGAGACATTGTTAAAAGACCTGTTTTTCGTCCCACAAATGTTTTCCAAAATGACATGACCAAAGATCAAAATATCACATTTTTACGACAGATGTGCTAAAAGCAGACAACTCTAAATATCTTATCCTTTCAGGGACATATGCAATGCTTAGTTTTAGTAATGCTTAATTATTACAAACAAGTTTCATGTCTTACAAAGTATTCCACCGCCACAAATACTATAGGTTATTGCATCTGCATGGAACAAATATTGTCTTGGACGAGTCCGAACACAATAGTTTCCCAAAATCACGCAATGACATCTCTATTGTATAATTTGGTATTGGCTGTTTAAAATGTGTAGTTTTGTGTGTTTAAACACTTCGAGCATTTAGAGAATTAACAATGAATTTGATTTGTTTTGATTAATTAACATCTACGATTTATCGCGCATTTATTGTCTTTTCCGATGGTTGCTAAGGTCGTGAAAAATACAAATTTACGAACTGCCACTTTTATTCCCCATTTGGTTTCGACTCGAAGTTAAATTATTCTTAAAAAGTTACCAAAAATGTTTTACTAATAAATTGATATTTTGAGAAATTACCTTTGGCTGACCCGAAAGTATCGTATGTTGCGAACTAGGACAAATTATCTGCTTGTTTGGCAGAAACAACTTTGACAAGTCAATCAATATTATGAATCTTGTTCAGTGGTAAACAACCTACAAATTTATGTGAAAAACATGCATACCTGTATTACTAAAGTTATGGCTACAATCAGCAATGTTCGCTGTGACAGGTAAACACAAATATTGAGATTTTCCTTTCGCAGGAATCAATGGAGTCAAGCGTTTCGAGATTACGACGTCCGTTCTTGAAATGACAACGTCCGAAATCGAAATGAAAATAGCCGGAACTGTCGAGTTCACTGTAGTATTATTTGATATTGGCTATTTCAAATGTGTAGTTTTGTGAGTTTTAAACACTTCGAGCATTTAGAAAATTAACATTTAGTTTGAATTGTTTTGATTAATTAACATTTAAGATTTATCGCGCATTTATTGTCCTTTCCGATGGTTGCTAACATATCGTGGAACATACACATTTACGAACCGCCATTCTTGTTCCCCATTTGGTTTCGACCCGAAATGGAATCGTCGACAAAATGATGTGTAACGCTTTTTCTTACAGTGGAATTTATTAATTACTCATGTATTAGCTTGTTCTGGTATTTACACCTTGATATTAGTGTTCTTTAT
Organism: Serripes groenlandicus; assembly: GCA_031761405.1. Lineage (NCBI taxonomy): Eukaryota > Metazoa > Mollusca > Bivalvia > Cardiida > Cardiidae > Serripes > Serripes groenlandicus. The sequence goes on from JASEVX010000012.1 coordinate 47,414,533, forward strand.
TACGATTAAGAGGCCCCTTTTGACCTCACAGTATGTTCAGTAAAGCGAACAAACATCTTCTTTTTTACGTTGAAACATTTCACATCGGAGAATGACAAACAAAATCAGAAGAACTTCCTTTAAAACATTCATTTGCATATTCATCTTATCAGTTGTTAAATCCCCCTTGATTTTTTGGTCATGTGTATTTGAGATAAACTTATATATAGATCCTCAACGACTATCAAAAACAACAAAATCGTACGGCAAAATGTGAAGCGAGTAAAAAAATACCGATTTCATTTAATTGCACGTCACATTACGTCAGAAACTACACTTCGAATAACCGGATTGGTTTGTTTGTATGTCTGTCGATTTTTCACTGTGTCATCTACAACCAATGTATCAAAGAGTGTTAGCTGGTCTATAAACTCATCAAATGTTATTAAATGTGAATTTCATTTTGTTCTGGTATATACGGAATGCACCTCAAATATATCCATCACCGCCAAATAGTTAATTCTGCACGGGGAGGGTAAACAAAACCAAATAATAAATAAATATATCCATTAGAAACATGACATGCATCCAGTTTTAAATACGTAGTAACAACTATTGACCAGTGCTGAAAAAGCAATTATATGAAACTTTTCAAGGTTTATCCAGTATGTCTATAGGAAGGGAACAATTAAAATTAAGTTAGCTTCAAACCATAACAACATTATGCTGTAGAAAATTGTGACAAATTGCCGTGTCATACAATACAATTGTGAATAGTATTTCCATGAAATCTAAGCATTTGGACTTTCCAAAGAGACTAGTTTTACAGAAATCCTGTGTAACCGAGTGGTAAACCTAGAGGATTTGTGACCGGACATCTCAGGTCCAATCCCCGGTCACTGGTCTTATAGTTGTGAACTCATGAGTGAGGTATTTTCTTAGGCTAGTACTAGTTTATCAAACGGATGTCATGACTTGATATAACTGAATTATTAACCTAAAACCCAATAAAACAACAGCTATTTTTACCCACAGATTATCTCGTAAAATTTCGACCTTTGATGTCGTGAATTATTATCGCCCGATGTAGTCGAAAGGATATATATAGAGAGAGATTTGGAGGCGTTTTTCCACTCATGTGTGACTTTGTATGATCCTTTCAATTGGAAATATCATTTCAGCGAATTTTCTTCTTATTCACTCATACAGAGATAGAATCAGTGTCCATATATGAGATCAATATTTAAAATAGTGTTGATGTGTATGTTTCTAAATATAAAAACCGGTTCAAATTGATTAGTTCATTCTGAATGCATTCGGACCGGAAATCAGCCATTTTACTTGCGATTGTATTAACAAAAGTCTAATTATAAGGTATCTTATAGATTGAATTTGATATGATTCACATTATGTAAAATCGTCTAAAGTGTTAAATTAGCCTTATTACTGTTATATCAAGGCAACACAGTTCACTTATTCGTGATCCCGTGGTAAACACACCATTACTAGAATAGAACATGTGATATCATACTGATGAACGGTTTTTTCTCGGACTCTTTGTTTACATTAGTAAAAACAAATCTTGCTTGTTAGCGTTTTCTTTTTATGTCAATGCTTTTTGTGTTAATATATCAATACATGAGCTGTCCAGCGAGAAAACAAACATTGTGGACTCTGCGTAAAGTATCGACCCTGATCAGCCTAAGCATGCAACGCAGGCTTACCAGGATATACACTTTTCGCCTCCTGTGGATTTTCTGTTTTAGGAATCATTACTCTATACCTCTATCCCCCTGAGAGGGAATATTTCTGAACGAATCAGTCTGCGCGGACAGCGCAGGCTGATCCGGGTCGAAACATTACACAGAGACCATACTGTTGGTTTTCTCGCTGGATGGCTCACATGTTTATAAAGCGTTTAAATAGGTATAACTGATTTACTTCATAGCGTCTTAGTGAAGTTTGATATATACCTTGTAGTCTATAGTAGTGTGGTCTATATCTATATGCGTGCATTAAAACTTTTTTGTTCATATCCAACTAATGTTTAGCTTACTAACTACCATTTCCACATTGATTTAAAACAAAGAGGACCTGCGTGCCATACGACATAGTCCCTCATTACTCGATGAGCAATGGCTGTTTTTATCACAATATTTTCGATAGTTCATTTATAGGGAGTTTATGCATGTGGAAACGGGGTTATAGGAAAATCGTTCACTGTACCGCCGAAAGGGATTTGGACTGCAGAAGTGCGAAGACCAGTGAACACTTACTCACCCTTTCCCACATGCATATATTTTATGCCGCTTTCCACACTTATTTAGTCATGCAACAACTCGCTTCCAATATCAAAACCCCAACCACGCAAACAAATCGACATTTTAAAGCATAACGGGCAATTGCCTCTTTTGCCACAATGTGTTCAGGTCTATTGCATAGCTGGGATGATTCACCCAGGGATCACGAGTGCGTGAACTGACGGGTTGGTATGACTGGAATGATGTTGAAAACGGCCTAAAACACCCAACACTACAAACAAAACGACCTCTAAAAGCAGGGCGGGCAATTGCTTCCTTTGTCACAGTGTGTTCAGTACTATTGAGTAGCTGGGTTGACTCGCCCAGGACGCATGAGTATATGATCAGTGCGGGTGATTTGACATATATGATGTTGAGAACGGCGTAAAACACCCAACAATACAAAGAAAAACGACCTTTGAAATCATGATTAGCAATGACTCCTCTTTCCACACTATTTTCAGTCCTATCAAATAGCTGGGTTGATTCATCCAGGTCCCATGATATTGTGAACTGTGAGGGTGATTGGACATAAAGGCTGTTGAAAACGGCCTATAAACCCCAACAATGCAATCGCATTGACCTTTGAAAACATGACGAACAATGGCTCCTCTTAACACACTGTTTTCAGTCATATTGCATAGTTGGCTTGATTCGACCAGAACGCATGAGTATGTGAACTGTGCGGGTGATTGGACATACATGCTGTTGAAAACGGCCTAAAACTCCGTACAGTGCACTCAAAACGAGCTTTGAAAACATGATGAGCAATGGTTCCTTATACCACACTGTTTTCAGTCCTATCGCGTAGATGGGATGATTCACCCAGGAAGCATGTGTGTGTGAGCATTGAGGGGTATTTAACATAAATGCTGTTATAAACGGCCTAAAACAACCAACAACGCAATCAAAACGACCATTGAAAGCAGGATGGGCAATGGCTCCTCTTACCACACTGATTTCAGCCCTATCGAATAATTGGGTTCATTCACCCGGGACGCATGAGTATGTGAACTGTGCGGGTGATTGAACATAAATGCTGTTGGAAACGGCCTAAAACACCCAACAACGCAATCAAAACGACCTTTGAAAACACGATGAGCAGTGGCTCCTCTTACCACACGGTTTTCAGTCCTATTGCCTAGCTGGGTAGAATCACCCAGGAAACATGAGTATGTGAACTGTGATGGCGATTGGGCATACATGCTGTTGAAAACGGCCTAAAACCCCAACAATGCAAACAAAACGACCGTTGAAAACATGATGAGCAATGGCTGTTTTTATCACACTGTTTTCGATAGTTCATTTATAGGAAGTTTATGCATGTGGGAACGGGGTTATGGGAAAATCGTTCACTGTACCGCCGAAAGGGATTTGGACTGCAGAGGTGCGAAGACCAGTGAAGACATACTCACCCTTTCGCACATGCATATATTTTATGTCGCTTTCCACACTTATTTAGTCATGCAACAACTCACTTTCAATGTCAAAACCCCTACCATGCAAACAAACCGACACTTTAAAGCATAACGGGCAATTGCCTCTTTTGCCACAATGTATTCAGGTCTATTGCATAGCTGGGATGATTCAACCAGGGATCACGAGTGCATGAACTGACGGGTTGGTATGACTGGAATGATGTTGAAACGGCCTAAAACACCCAACAATACAAACAAAACGACCACTAAAAGCAGGACGGGCAATTGCTCCCTTTGTCAGAGTGTGTTCAGTAATATTGAGTAGCTGGGTTGAAACGCCAAGGACGCATGAGTATGTGATCAGTCCGGCTGATTTGACATATATGATGTTGAGACGGCAACACCCAACAATACAAACAAAACGTCCTTTGAAATCATGATTAGCAATAACTCCTCTTTCCACACTATTTTCAGTCCTATCGCATAGCTCGGTTGATTCACCCAGGTCCCATGAGTTTGTGAACTGTGAGGGCGATTGGACATACATGCTGTTGAAAACGGCCTACAAACCCCAACAACGCAATCAAAACGACCATTGAAAGCAGGATGGGCAATGGCTCCTCTTACCACACTGAGTTCAGTCCTATCGCATAGTTGGATTGATTCACCCTGGACGCATGAGTATGTGAACTGTGAGGGTGATTGGACATAAATGCTGTTGAAAACAGCCTAAATAACCCAACAACGCAATCAAAACGACATTTTAAAACATGATGAGCAATGGCTCCTCTTACCACACGGTTTTCAGTCCTATTGCCTAGCTGGGTAGAATCACCCAGAAAACATGAGTATGTGAACTGTGATGGCGATTGGGCAAACATGCTGTTGAAAACGGCCTAAAACCGCAACAATGCAAACAAAACAACCGTTGAAAACATGATGAGCAATGGCTGTTTTTATCACAATATTTTCGATAGTTCATTTATAGGGAGTTTATGCATGTGGGAACGGGGTTATGGGAAAATGAAGTTCACTGTACCGCAGAAAGGGTTTGTACTGCAGAGGTGCGAAGACCAGTGAACACATACTAACCCTTTCCCACATGCATATATTTTATGTCGCTTTCCACACTTATTTAGTCATGAAACAACTCACTTCCAATGTCAAAACCCCTACCATGCAAACAAACCGACATTTTAAAGCATAACGGGCAATTGCCTCTTTTGCCACAGTGTATTCAGGTCTATTGCATAGCTGGGATGATTCACCCAGGGATCACGAGTGCGTGAACTGACGGGTTGGTATGACTGGAATGATGTTGAAAACGGCCTAAAACACCCAACAATACAAACAAAACGACCACTAAAAGCAGGGCGGGCAATTGCTCCCTTTGTCACAGTGTGTTCACTAATATTGAGTTGCTGGGTTGAATCGCCAAGGACGCATGAGTATGTGATCAGTGCGGGTGATTTGACATATATGATGTTGAGAACGGCGTAAATCACCCAACAATACAAACAAAACGACCTTTGAAATCATGAGTAGCAATGGCTCCTCTTTCCACACTGTTTTCAGTCCTATCGCATAGCTGGGTTGATTCACCCAGGTCCCATGAGTTTGTGAACTGTGAGGGTGATTGGACATAAATGCTGTTGAAAACGGCCTATAAACCCTAACAATGCAATCACATTGACCTTTGAAAACATGACTAGCAATAGCTCCTCTTACCACACTGTTTTCAGTCCTATTGCATAGTTGGCTTGATTCGACCAGGAAGCATGAGTATGTGATCAGTGAGGGTGATTTGACATATATGATGTTGAGAACGGCGTAAAACACCCAACAATACAAACAAAACGACCTTTGAAATCATGAGTAGCAATGGCTCCACTTTCCACACTGTTTTAAGTCCCATCGCATAGCTGGGTTGATTCACCCAGGTCCCATGAGTTTGTGAACTGTGAGGGTGATTGGACATAAATGCTGTTGAAAACGGCCTATAAACCCCAACAATGCAATCGCATTGACCTTTGAAAACATGACGAGCAATGGCTCCTCTTACCACACTGTTTTCAGTCCTATTGCATAGTTGGCTTGATTCGACCAGGAAGCATGAGTATGTGAACTGTACGGGTGATTGAACATGAATGCTGTTGAAAACGGCCTAAAACTTCGTTCAGTGCACTCAAAACGACCTTTGAAAACATGATGAGCAATGGTTCCGTATACTAGACTGTTTTCAGTCCTATCGCGTATATGGGTTGATTCACCAAGGAAGCATGTGTGTGTGAGCATTGAGGGGTATTTAACATAAGTGCTGTTGTAAACGGCCTAAAACAACCAACAACGCAATCAAAACGACCATTGAAAGCAGGATGGGCAATGGCTCCTCTTACCACACTGTTTTCAGTCCTATCGCATAGTTGGGTGGAATCACCCAGAAAACATGAGTATGTGAACGGTGATGGCGATTGGGCATACATGCTGTTAAAAACGGCCTAAAACCCCAACAATGCAAACAAAACGACCGTTGAAAACATGATGAGCAGTGGCTGTTTTTATCACACTGTTTTCGATAGTTCATTTATAGGAAGTTTATGCATGTGGGAACGGGGTTATGGGAAAATCGTTCACTGTACCGCCGAAAGGGATTTGGACTGCAGAGGTGCGAAGACCAGTGAACACATACTCACCCTTTCGCACATGCATATATTTTATGTCGCTTTCCACACTTATTTAGTCATGCAACAACTCACTTTCAATGTCAAAACCCCTACCATGCAAACAAACCGACACTTTAAAGCATAGCGGGCAATTGCCTCTTTTGCCACAATGTATTCAGGTCTATTGCATAGCTGGGATGATTCACCCAGGGATCACGAGTGCGTGAACTGACGGGTTGGTATGACTGGAATGATGTTGAAAACGGCCTAAAACACCCAACAATACAAACAAAACGACCTCTAAAAGCAGGGCGGGCAATTGCTCACTTTGTCAGAGTGTGTTCAGTACTATTGAGTAGCTGGGTTGAATCGCCAAGGACGCATGAGTATGTGATCAGTCCGGGTGATTTGACATATATGATGTTGAGACGGCAACATCCAACAATACAAACAAAACGTCCTTTGAAATCATGATTAGCAATAACTCCTCTTTCCACACTATCTTCAGTCCTATCGCATAGCTCGGTTGATTCACCCAGGTCCCATGAGTTTGTGAACTGTGAGGGCGATTGGACATACATGCTGTTGAAAACGGCCTACAAACCCCAACAACGCAATCAAAACGACCATTGAAAGCAGGATGGGCAATGGCTCCTCTTACCACACTGATTTCAGTCCTATCGCATAGTTGGATTGATTCACCCGGGACGCATGAGTATGTGAACTGTGAGGGTGATTGGACATAAATGCTGTTGAAAACGGCCTTAATAACCCAACAACGCAATCAAAACGACCTTTGAAAACATTATGAGCAATGGCTCCTCTTACCACACGGTTTTCAGTCCTATTGCCTAGCTGGGTAGAATCACCCAGAAAACATGAGTATGTGAACTGTGATGGCAATTGGGCATACATGCTGTTGAAAACGGCCTAAAACCCCAACAATGCAAACAAGACGACCGTTGAAAACATGATGAGCAATGGCTGTTTTTATCACAATATTTTCAATAGTTCATTTATAGGGAGTTTATGCATGTGGGAACGGGGTTATTTTGAAAATCGTTCACTGTACCGCCGAAAGGGATTTGACCTGCAGAGGTGCGAAGACCAGTGAACACTTTCTCACCCTTTCCCACATGCATATATTTTATGTCGCTTTCCACACTTATTTAATCATGCAACAACTCGCTTCCAATATCAAAACCCCCACCATGCAAACAAACCGACATTTTAAAGCATAACGGGCAATTGCCTCTTTTGCCACAATGTGTTCAGGTCTATTGCATAGCTGGGATGATTAACCAAGGGATCACGAGTGCGTGAACTGACGGCTTGGTATGACTGGAATGATGTTGAAAACGGCCTAAAACACCCAACAATACAAACAAAACGACCACTAAAAGCAGGGCGGGCAATTGCTCCCTTTGTCACAGTGTGTTCAGTAATATTGAGTTGCTGGGTTGAATCGCCCAGGAAGCATGAGTATGTGATCAGTGTGGGTGATTTGACATATATGATGTTGAGAATGGCGTAAAACACCCAACAATACAAACAAAACGACCTTTGAAATCATGAGTAGCAATGGCTCCTCTTTCGACACTGTTCTCAGTCCCATCGCATAGCAGGGTGATTCACCCAGGTTCCATGAGTTTGTGAACTGTGAGGGTGATTGGACATACATGCTGTTGAAAACGGCCTATAAACCCCAACAATGCAATCGCATTGACCTTTGAAAACATGACGAGCAATGGCTCCTCTTACCACACTGTTTTCAGTCCTATTGCATAGTTGGCTTGATTCGACCAGGAAGGATGAGTATGTGATCAGTGCGGGTGATTTGACATATATGATGTTGAGAACGGCGTAAAATAACCAACAATACAAACAAAACGACCTTTGAAATCATGATTAGCAATGGCTCCTCTTTCCACACTGTTTTCATTCTCATCGCATAGCTGCGTTGATTCACCCAGGTCCCATGAGTTTGTGAACTGTGAGGGTGATTGGAGTATTGAGGGGTATTTAACATAAATGCTGTTGTAAACGGCCTAAAACAACCAACAACGCAAACAAAACGACCATTGAAAGCAGGATGGGCAATTGCTCCTCTTACCACACTGTTTTCAGTCCTATCGCATAGTTGGGTGGAATCATCCAGAAAACATGAGTATGTGAACTGTGATGGCGATTGGGCATACATGCTGTTGAAAACGGCCTAAAACCCCAACAATGCAAACAAAACGAGCGTTGAAAACATGATGAGCAATGGCTGTTTTTATCACACTGTTTTCGATAGTTCATTTATAGGAAGTTTATGCATGTGGGAACGAGGTTATGGGAAAATTGTTCACTGTACCGCCGAAAGGGGTTTGACCTGCAGAGGTGCGAAGACCAGTGAACACTTACTCACCCTTTCCCACATGCATATATTTTATGTCGCTTTCCACACTTATTTAGTCATGCAACAACTCGCTTCCAATATCAAAACCCCTACCATGCAAACAAACCGACATTTTAAAGCATAACGGGCAATTGCCTCTTTTGCCATAATGTGTTCAGGTCTATTGCATAGCTGGGATGATTCACCCAGGGATCACGAGTGCGTGAACTGACGGGTTGGTATGACTGGAATGATGTTGAAAACGGCCTAAAACACCTAACAATACAAACAAAACGACCACTAAAAGCAGGGTGGGCAATTGCTCCCTTTGTCACAGTGTGTTCAGTACTATTGAGTAGCTGGGTTGAATCGCCCAGGAAGCATGAGTATGTGATCAGTGCGGGTGATTTGACATATATGATGTTGAGAACGGCGTAAAACACCCAACAATACAAACAAAACGACCTTTGAAATCATGAGTAGCGATGGCTCCTCTTTCCACACTGTTTTCAGTCCCATCACATAGCTGGATTGATTCACCCAGGTCCCAAGAGTTTGTGAACTGTGAGGGTGATTGGACATAAATGCTATTGAAAACGGCCTATAAACCCCAACACAGTAATCGCATTGACCTTTGAAAACATGACTAGCAATGGCTCCTCTTACCGCACTATTTTCATTCCTATTGCATAGTTGGCTTGATTCGACCAGGAAGCAGTAGTATGCGATCAGTGTGGGTGATTTGACATATATGATGTTGAGAACGGCGTAAAACACCCAACAATACAAACAAAATGACCTTTGAAATCATGATTAGCAATGGCCCCTCTTTCCACACTGTTTTCAGTCCCATCGCATAGCGGGGTTGATTCACCCAGGTCCCATGAGTTTGTGAAATGTGAGGGTGATTGGACATAAATGCCGTTGAAAACGGCCTATAAACCCCAACAATGCAATCGCATTGACCTTTGAAAACATGACGAGCAATGGCTCCTCTTACCACACTGTTTTCAGTCCTATTACATAGTTGGCTTGATTCGACCAGGAAGCATGAGTATGTGAACTGTGCGGGTGATTGAACATAAATGCTGTTGAAAACAGCCTAAAACTCCGTACAGTGCACTCAAAACCACCTTTGAAAACATGATGAGCAATGGTTCCTTATACCACACTGTTTTCAGTCATATCGCGTAGATGGGTTGATTCACCAAGGAAGCATGTGTGTGTGAGCATTGAGGGGTATTTAACATAAATGCTGTTGTAAACGGCCTAAAACAACCAACAACCCAATCAAAACGACGATTGAAAGCAGGAAGGGCAATGGCTCCTCTTACCACACTGTTTTCATTCCAATCGCATAGTTGGGTGGAATCACCCAGAAAACATGAGTATGTGAACTGTGATGGCGATTGGGCATACATGCTGTTGAAAACGGCCTAAAACCCCAACAATGCAAACAAAACGAGCGTTGAAAACATGATGCGCAATGGCTGTTTTTATCACAATATTTTCGATAGTTCATTTATAGGGAGTTTATGCATGTGGGAACGGGGTTATGGGAAAATCGTTCACTGTACCGCCGAAAGGGATTTGACCTGCAGAGGTGCGAAGACCAGTGAACACATACTCACCCTTTCCCACATGCATATATTTTATGTCGCTTTCCACACTTATTTAGTCATGCAGCAACTCGCTTCCAATATCAAAACCCCTACCATGCAAACAAACAGACATTTTAAAGCATAACGGGCAATTGCCTCTTTTGCCACAATGTGTTCAGGTCTATTGCATAGCTGGGATGATTCACCCAGGGATCACGAGTGCGTGAACTGACGGGTTGGTATGACTGGAATGATGTTGAAAACGGCCTAAAACACCCAACAATACAAACAAAACGACCACTAAAAGCAGGGCGGGCAATTGTTCCCTTTGTCACAGTGTGTTCAGTACTATTGAGTAGCTGGGTTGAATCGCCCAGGAAGCATGAGTATGTGACCAGTGCGGGTGATTTGACATATATGATGTTGAGAACGGCGTAAAACACCCAACAATACAAACAAAACAAAACTTTGAAATCATGAGTAGCAATGGCTCCTCTTTCCACACTGTTTTCAGTCCCATCGCATAGCTGGGTTGATTCACCCAGGTCCCATGAGTTTGTGAACTGTGAGGGTGATTGGACATAAATGCTGTTGAAAACGGCCTATAAACCCCAACAATGCAATCGCATTGACCTTTGAAAACATGACTAGCACAGGCTCCTCTTACCACACTGTTTTCATCCTATTGCATAGTTGGCTTGATTCGACCAGGAAGCATGAGTATGTGATCAGTGCGGGTGATTTGACATATATGATGTTGAGAACGGCGTAAAACACCCAACAATACAAACAAAACGACCTTTGAAATCATGAGTAGCAATGGCTCCTCTTTCCACACTGTTTTCAGTCCCATCGCATACCTGGGTTGATTCACCCAGGTCCCATAATGTGGCTCCTCTTACCACACTGTTTTCAGTCCTATTGCAGAGTTGGCTTGATTCGACCAGGAAGCATGAGTATGTGATCAGTGCGGGTGATTTAACATATATGATGTTGAGAACGGCGTAAAACACCCAGCAATACAAACAAAACGACCTTTGAAATCATGAGTAGCAATGGCTCCTCTTTCCACACTGTTTTCAGTCCCATCGCATAGCTGGGTTGATTCACCCAGGTCCCATGAGTTTGTGAACTGTGAGGGTGATTATACATAAATGCTGTTGAAAACGGTCTATAAACCCCAACAATGCAATCGCATTGACCTTTGAAAACATGACTAGCAATGTGGCTCCTCTTACCACACTGTTTTCAGTCCTATTGCATAGTTGGCTTGATTCGACCAGGAAGCATGAGTATGTGAACTGTGCGGGTGATTGGACATGAATGCTGTTGAAAACGGCCTAAAACTCCGTACAGTGCACTCAAAACCACCTTTGAAAACATGATGAGCAATGGTTCCTTATACCACACTGTTTTCAGTCCTATCGCGTAGATGGGTTGATTCACCCAGGAAGCATGTGTGTGTGAGCATTGAGGGGTATTTAACATAAATGCTGTTGTAAACGGCCTAAAACAACCAACAACGCAATCAAAACGACCATTGAAAGCAGTATGGGCAATGGCTCCTCTTACCACACTGTTTTCAGTCCTATCGCATAGTTGGGTGGAATCACCCAGAAAACATGAGTATGTGAACTGTGAAGGCGATTGGGCATACATGCTGTTGAAAACGGCCTAAAACCCCAACAATGCAAACAAAACGAGCGTTGAAAACATGATGAGCAATGGCTGTTTTTATCACAATATTTTCGATAGTTCATTTATAGGGAGTTTATGCATGTGGGAACGGGGTTATGGGAAAATCGTTCACTGTACCGCCGAAAGGGATTTGACCTGCAGAGGTGCGAAGACCAGTGAACACTTACACATCCTTTCCCACATGCATATATTTTATGTCGCTTTCCACACTTATTTAGTCATGCAACAACTCGCTTCCAGTATGAAAACCCCTACCATGCAAACAAACAGACATTTTAAAGCATAACGGGCAATTGCCTCTTTTGCCACAATGTGTTCAGGTCTATTGCATAGCTGGGATGATTCACCCAGGGATCACGAGTGCGTGAACTGACGGGTTGGTATGACTGGAATGATGTTGAAAACGGCCTAAAACACCCAACAATACAAACAAAACGACCACTAAAAGCAGGACGAGCAATTGCTCCCTTTGTCACAGTGTGTTCAGTACTATTGAGTAGCTGGGTTGAATCGCCCAGGAAGCATGAGTATGTGATCAGTGCGGGTGATTTGACATATATGATGTTGAGAACGGAGTAAAACACCCAACAATACAAACAAAACGACCTTTAAAATCATGAGTAGCAATGGCTCCTCTTTCCACACTGTTTTCAGTCCCATCGCATAGCTGGGTTGATTCACCCAGGTCCCATAATGTGGCTCCTCTTACCACACTGTTTTCAGTCCTATTGCATAGTTGGCTTGATTCGACCAGGAAGCATGAGTATGTGATCAGTGCGGGTGATTTGACATATATGATGTTGAGAACGGCGTAATACACCCAACAGTACAAGCAAAACGACCTTTGAAATCATGAGTAGCAATGGCTCCTCTTTCCACACTGTTTTCCGTCCCATCGCATAGCTGGGTTGATTCACCCAGGTCCCATGAGTTTGTGAACCTTGAGGGTGATTATACATAAATGCTGTTGAAAACGGCCTATAAACCCCAACAATGCAATCGCATTGACCTTTGAAAACATGACTAGCAATGTGGCTACTCTTACCACACTGTTTTCAGTCCTATTGCATAGTTGGCTTGATTCGACCAGGAAGCATGAGTATGTGAACTGTGCGGGTGATTGGACATAAATGCTGTTGAAAACGGCCTAAAACTCCGTACAGTGCACTCAAAACCACCTTCGAAAACATGATGAGCAATGGTTCCTTATACCACACTGTTTTCAGTCCTATCGTGTATATGGGTTGATTCACCCAGGAAGCATGTGTGTGTGAGCATTGAGGGGTATTTAACATAAATGCTGTTGTAAACGGCCTAAAACAACCAACAACGCAATCAAAACGACGATTGAAAGCAGGATGGGCAATGGCTCCTCTTACCACACTGTTTTCATTCCAATCGCATAGTTGGGTGGAATCAACCAGAAAACATGAGTATGTGAACTGTGATGGCGATTGGGCATACATGCTGTTGAAAACGGCCTAAAACCCCAACAATGCAAACAAAACGAGCGTTGAAAACATGATGAGCAATGGCTGTTTTTATCACAATATTTTCGATAGTTCATTTATAGGGAGTTTATGCATGTGGGAACGGAGTTATGGGAAAATCGTTCACTGTACCGCCGAAAGGGATTTGACCTGCAGAGGTGCGAAGACCAGTGAACACTTACACATCCTTTCCCACATGCATATATTTTATGTCGCTTTCCACACTTATTTAGTCATGCAACAACTCGCTTTCAATATGAAAACCCCTACCATGCAAACAAACAGACATTTTAAAGCATAACGGGCAATTGTCTCTTTTGCCACAATGTGTTCAGGTCTATTGCATAGCTGGGATGATTCACCCAGGGATCACGAGTGCGTGAACTGACGGGTTGGTATGACTGGAATGATGTTGAAAACGGCCTAAAACACCCAACAATACAAACAAAACGACCACTAAAAGCAGGGCGGGCAATTGCTCCCTTTGTCACAGTGTGTTCAGTACTATTGAGTAGCTGGGTTGAATCGCCCAGGAAGCATGAGTATGTGATCAGTGCGGGTGATTTGACATATATGATGTTGAGAACGAAGTAAAACACCGAACAATACAAACAAAAGGACCTTTGAAATCATGAGTAGCAATGGCTCCTCTTTCGACACTGTTTTCAGTCCCATCGCATAGCTGGGTTGATTCACCCAGGTCCCATAATGTGGTTCCTCATACCACACTGTTTTCAGTCCTATTGCATAGTTGGCTTGATTCGACCAGGAAGCATGAGTATGTGATCAGTGCGGGTGATTTGACATATATGATGTTGAGAACGGCGTATAAACACCCAACAATACAAACAAAACGACCTTTGAAATCATGAGTAGCAATGGCTCCTCTTTCCACACTGTTTCCAGTCCCATCGCATAGCTGGGTTGATTCACCCAGGTCCCATGAGTTTGTGAACTGTGAGGGTGATTATACATAAATGCTGTTGAAAACGGCCTATAAACCCCAACAATGCAATCGCATTGACCTTTGAAAACATGACTAGCAATGTGGCTCCTCTTACCACACTGTTTTCAGTCCTATTGCATAGTTGGCTTGATTCGACCAGGAAGCATGAGTATGTGAACTGTGCGGGTGATTTGACATAAATGCTGTTGAAAACGGCCTAAAACTCCGTACAGTGCACTCAAAACCACCTTTGAAAACATGATGAGCAATGGTTCCTTATACCACACTGTTTTCAGTCCTATCGCGTATATGGGTTGATTCACCCAGGAAGCATGTGTGTGTGAGCATTGAGGGGTATTTAACATAAATGCTGTTGTAAACGGCCTAAAACAACCAACAACCCAATCAAAACGACGATTGAAAGCAGGAAGGGCAATGGCTCCTCTTACCACACTGTTTTCATTCCAATCGCATAGTTGGGTGGAATCACCCAGAAAACATGAGTATGTGAACTGTGATGGCGATTGGGCATACATGCTGTTGAAAACGGCCTAAAACCCCAACAATGCAAACAAAACGAGCGTTGAAAACATGATGAGCAATGGCTGTTTTTATCACAATATTTTCGATAGTTCATTTATAGGGAGTTTATGCATGTGGGAACGGGGTTATGGGAAAATCGTTCACTGTACCGCCGAAAGGGATTTGACCTGCAGAGGTGCGAAGACAGGTGAACACTTACTCACCCTTTCCCACATGCATATATTTTATGTCGCTTTCCACACTTATTTAGTCATGCAACAACTCGCTTCCAATATCAAAACCCCTACCATGCAAACAAACCGACATTTTAAAGCATAACGGGCAATTGCCTCTTTTGCCAAAATGTGTTCAGGTCTATTGCATAGCTGGGATGATTCACCCAGGGTTCACGAGTGCGTGAATGGACGGGTTGGTATGACTGGAATGATGTTGAAAACGGCCTAAAACACCCAACAATACAAACAAAACGACCACTAAAAGCAGGGCGGGCAATTGCTCCCTTTATCACAGTGTGTTCAGTACTATTGAGTAGCTGGGTTGAATCGCCCAGGAAGCATGAGTATGTGATCAGTGCAGGTGATTTGACATATATGATGTTGAGAACGGCGTAAAACACCCAACAATACAAACAAAACGACCTTTGAAATCATGAGTAGCAATGGCTTCTCTTTCCACACTGTTTTCAGTCCCATCGCATAGCTGGGTTGATTCACCCAGGTCCCATGAGTTTGTGAACTGTGAGGGTGATTGGACATAAATGCTGTTGAAAACGGCCTATAACACCCAACAATGCAATCGCACTGACCTTTGAAAACATGACTAGCAATGTGGCTCCTCTTACCACACTGTTTTCAGTCCTATTGCATAGTTGGCTTGATTCGACCAGGAAGCATGAGTATGTGATCAGTGCGGGTGATTTGACATATATGATGTTGAGAACGGGGTAATACACCCAACAATACAAACAAAACGACCTTTGAAATCATGAGTAGCAATGGCTCTTCTTTCCACACTGTTTTCAGTCCCATCGCAGAGCTGGGTTGATTCACCCAGGTCCCATGAGTTTGTGAACTGTGAGGGTGATTGGACATAAATGCTGTTGAAAACGGCCTATAAACCCCAACACTGCAATCGCATTGACCTTTGAAAACATGACTAGCAATGTGGCTCATCTTACCACACTGTTTTCAGTCCTATTGCATAGTTGGCTTGATTCGACCAGGAAGCATGAGTATGTGAACTGTGCGGGTGATTGGACATAAATGCTGTTGAAAACGGCTTTAAACTCCGTACAGTGCACTCAAAACCACCTTTGAAAACATGATGAGCAATGGTTCCTTATACCACACTGTTGTCAGTCCTATCGCGTAGATGGGTTGATTCACCCAGGAAGCATGTGTGTGTGAGCGTTGAGGGGTATTTAACATAAATGCTGTTGTAAACGGCCTAAAACAACCAACAACGCAATCAAAACGACCATAGAAAGCAGGATGGGCAATGGCTCCTCTTACCACACTGTTTTCATTCTTATCGCATAGTTGGGTGGAATCACCCAGAAAACATTAGTATGTGAACTGTGATGGCGATTGGGCATACATGCTGTTGAAAACGGCCTAAAACCCCAACAATGCAAACAAAACGAGCGTTGAAAACATGATGAGCAATGGCTGTTTTTATCACAATATTTTCGATAGTTCATTTATAGGGAGTTTATGCATGTGGGAACGGGGTTATGGGAAAATCGTTCACTGTACCGCCGAAAGGGATTTGATCTGCAGAGGTGCGAAGACAGGTGAACACTTACTCACCCTTTCCCACATGCATATCTTTTATGTCGCTTTCCACACTTATTTAGTCATGCAACAACTCGCTTCCAATATCAAAACCCCTACCATGCAAACAAACCGACATTTTAAAGAATAACGGGCAATTGCCTCTTTTGCCAAAATGTGTTCAGGTCTATTGCATAGCTGGGATGATTCACCCAGGGTTCACGAGTGCGTGAATGGACGGGTTGGTATGACTGGAATGATGTTGAAAACGGCCTAAAACACCCAACAATACAAACAAAACGACCACTAAAAGCAGGGCGGGCAATTGCTCCCTTTATCACAGTGTGTTCAGTACTATTGAGTAGCTGGGTTGAATCGCCCAGGAAGCATGAGTATGTGATCAGTGCAGGTGATTTGACATATATGATGTTGAGAACGGCGTAAAACACCCAACAATACAAACAAAACGACCTTTGAAATCATGAGTAGCAATGGCTTCTCTTTCCACACTCTTTTCAGTCCCATCGCATAGCTGGGTTGATTCACCCAGGTCCCATGAGTTTGTGAACTGTGAGGGTGATTGGACATAAATGCTGTTCATAACGGCCTATAAACCCCAACAATGCAATCGCATTGACCTTTAAAAACATGACTAGCAATGTGGCTCCTCTTACCACACTGTTTTCAGTCCTATTGCATAGTTGGCTTGATTCGACCAGGAAGCATGAGTATGTGATCAGTGCGGGTGATTTGACATATATTATGTTGAGAACGGCGTAAAACACCTAACAATACAAACAAAACGACCTTTGAAATCATAAGTAGCAATGGCTCCTCTTTCCACACTGTGTTCAGTCCCATCGCATAGCTGGGTTGATTCACCCAGGTCCCATGAGTTTGTGAACTGTGAGGGTGATTGGACATAAATGCTGTTGAAAACGGCCTATAAACCCCAACAATGCAATCGCATTGACCTTTGAAAACATGACTAGCAATGTGGCTCCTCTTACCACACTGTTTTCAGACCTATTGCATAGTTAGCTTGATTCGACCAGGAAGCATGAGTATGTGAACTGTGCGGGTGATTATACATAAATGCTGTTGAAAACGGCCTAAAACTCCGTACAGTGCACTCAAAACCACCTTTGAAAACATTATGAGCAATGGTTCCTTATACCACACTGTTTTCAGTCCTATCGCGTAGATGAGTTGATTCACCCAGGAAGCATGTGTGTGTCAGCATTGAGGGGTATTTAACATAAATGCTGTTGTAAACGGCCTAAAACAACCAACAACGCAATCAAAACGACCATTGAAAGCAGGATGGGAAATGGCTCCTCTTACCACACTGTTTTCATTCCTTTCGCATAGTTGGGTGGAATCACCCAGAAAACATGAGTATGTGAACTGTGATGGCGATTGGGCATACATGCTGTTGAAAACGGCCTAAAAAAATAAACAACGCAATCAAAACGACCCTTGAAAACATGATGAACAATGGCTCCTTTTACCACACTGTTTTCAGTCCTATTGCCTAGCTGGGTACAATCACCCAGCAAATATGAGTATGTGCACTGTGATGGCGATTGGGCATACATGCTGTTGAAAACGGCCTAAAACCCCAACAATGCAAGCAAAACGACCTTTGAAAACATGATGAGCAATGGCTGTTTTTACCACAATGTTTTCGATAGTTCATTTATATGGAGTTCATGCATGTGGGAACGGGGTTATGGGAAAATCGTTCACTGTACCGCCGAAAGGGATTAAGCCTGCAGAGGTGCGAAGACCAGTGAACACAAAATCAACCCTTTCCCACATGCATATACTTTCCACACTTATTTAGTCATGCAACAACTCGCTTCCAAGATCAAAATCCCTACAATGAGCAATGGCTGTTTTTACCACAATGTTTTCGATAGTTCATTTATAGCTATGTTCTGTTCTCACACAGTGATATGACGGAAACATTGTGGAAACTGACGCGGTCATATGACTGGAATGATGTGGACAACGGCCTAAAACACCCAGGAATACAAACAAAACGACCTCTGAAAGCAGGGCGGGCAATTGCTCCCTTTCGCACAGTGTGTTCGTACTATTGAGTAGCTGGGTTGAATCACCCAGGACGCATGAGTATGTGAACAGTGCGTGTGATTTGACATACATGATGTTGAAAACGGCCTATAAACCCAACAGTGCAATCACATTGACCTTTGAAAACATGATGAGCAATGGCTCCGTTTACCACACTGTTTTCGGTCCTATCGCGTAGATGGGTTGATTCACCAAGGAAGCATGTGTGTGTCAGCAGTGAGGGGTATCTAACATAAATGCTGTTGAAAAAACATCCTAAACAAACAAACAACGCAATCAAAACGCCCTTTGAAAACACGATGAGCAATGGCCCCTCTTACAACACTGCTTTCAGTCCTATTGCCTAGCGTGGTAGAATCACCCAGAAAGCATGAGTATGTGCACTGTGATGGCGACTGGGCATACACGCTGTTGGAAACGGCCTAAAACCACAACAATGCAAGCAAACGACATGTTAAAGCACGGCGGGCAATTGCTTCTCTTCCCACATTGTGTTCAGGTCTATTGCATAGCTGGGTTGATTCACCCAGGGATCACGAGTGTGTGAACTGACGGGGTGGTATGACTGGAATGCTGTGGAAAACGGCTTAAAACACCCAACAATACAAACAAAACGACCTCTAAATGCAGGGCGGGCAATTGCTCCCTGTGTCACAGTGTGTTCAGTACTATTGAGTAGCCGGATTAAATCGCC
This sequence comes from Serripes groenlandicus, assembly GCA_031761405.1. Classification (NCBI taxonomy): domain Eukaryota; kingdom Metazoa; phylum Mollusca; class Bivalvia; order Cardiida; family Cardiidae; genus Serripes; species Serripes groenlandicus. The sequence goes on from JASEVX010000012.1 coordinate 47,434,114, forward strand.
CAGGACGCATGAGTATGTGGACAGTGCGGGAGATATGACATATATGATGTTGAAAACGGCGTAAAACACCCAACAATACAAACGAAACGACCTTTGAAATCATGATTAGCAATGGCTACTCTTTCCACACTGTTTTCAGTCCTAACGCATAGCTGGGTTGATTCACCCAGTCCCATGAGTGTGTGAAGTTTGAGAGAGTGATTGGACATAAATGCTGTTGAAAACGGCCTATAAACCCCAACAATGCAATCACATTGACCTTTGAAAACATGCTGAGCAATGGCTCCTTATACCGCACTGTTGTCAGTCCTATCGCGTAGATGGGTTGATTCACCCAGGAAGCATGTGTGTGTCAGCAGTGAGGGGTATTTAACATAAATGCTGTTGAAACCGGCCTAAAAAAATAAACAACGCAATCAAAACGACCCTTGAAAACATGATGAGCAATGGCTCCTTTTACCGCACTGTTTTCAGTCCTATTGCCTAGCTGGGTACAATCACCCAGCAAATATGAGTATGTGCACTGTGATGGCGATTGGGCATACATGCTGTTGAAAACGGCCTAAAACCCCAACAATGCAAGCAAAACGACCTTTGAAAACATGATGAGCAATGGCTGTTTTTACCACAATGTTTTCGATAGTTCATTTATATGGAGTTCATGCATGTGGGAACGGGGTTATGGGAAAATCGTTCACTGTACCGCCGAAAGGGATTAAGCCTGCAGAGGTGCGAAGACCAGTGAACACAAAATCAACCCTTTCCCACATGCATATACTTTCCACACTTATTTAGTCATGCAACAACTCGCTTCCAAGATCAAAATCCCTACAATGAGCAATGGCTGTTTTTACCACAATGTTTTCGAGAGTTCATTTATAGCTATGTTCTGTTCTCACACAGTGATATGACGGAAACATTGTGGAAACTGACGCGGTCATATGACTGGAATGATGTGGACAACGGCCTAAAACACCCAAGAATACAAACAAAACGACCTCTGAAAGCAGGCCGGGCAATTGCTCCCTTTCTCACAGTGTGTTCGTACTATTGAGTAGCTGGGTTGAATCACCCAGGACGCATGAGTATGTGAACAGTGCGTGTGATTTGACATACATGATGTTGAAAACGGCCTATACACCCAACAGTGCAATCACATTGACCTTTGAAAACATGATGAGCAATGGCTCCGTTTACCACACTGTTTTCGGTCCTATCGCGTAGATGGGTTGATTCACCAAGGAAGCATGTGTGTGTCAGCAGTGAGGGGTATCTAACATAAATGCTGTTGAAAAAACATCCTAAACAAACAAACAACGCAATCAAAACGCCCTTTGAAAACACGATGAGCAATGGCCCCTCTTACAACACTGCTTTCAGTCCTATTGCCTAGCGTGGTAGAATCACCCAGAAAGCATGCGTATGTGCACTGTGATGGCGACTGGGCATACACGCTGTTGGAAACGGCCTAAAACCACAACAATGCAAGCAAACGACATGTTAAAGCACGGCGGGCAATTGCTTCTCTTCCCACATGGTGTTCAGGTCTATTGCATAGCTGGGTTGATTCACCCAGGGATCACGAGTGTGTGAACTGACGGGGTGGTATGACTGGAATGCTGTGGAAAACGGCTTAAAACACCCAACAATACAAACAAAACGACCTCTAAACGCAGGGCGGGCAATTGCTCCCTGTGTCACAGTGTGTTCAGTACTATTGAGTAGCCGGATTAAATCGCCCAGGACGCATGAGTATGTGGACAGTGCGGGAGATATGACATATATGATGTTGAAAACGGCGTAAAACACCCAACAATACAAACGAAAACGACCTTTGAAATCATGATTAGCAATGGCTACTCTTTCCACACTGTTTTCAGTCCTAACGCATAGCTGGGTTGATTCACCCAGTCCCATGAGTGTGTGAAGTTTGAGAGAGTGATTGGACATAAATGCTGTTGAAAACGGCCTATAAACCCCAACAATGCAATCACATTGACCTTTGAAAACATGCTGAGCAATGGCTCCTTATACCGCACTGTTGTCAGTCCTATCGCGTAGATGGGTTGATTCACCCAGGAAGCATGTGTGTGTCAGCAGTGAGGGGTATTTAACATAAATGCTGTTGAAACCGGCCTAAAAAAATAAACAACGCAATCAAAACGACCCTTGAAAACATGATGAGCAATGGCTCCTTTTACCGCACTGTTTTCAGTCCTATTGCCTAGCTGGGTACAATCACCCAGCAAATATGAGTATGTGCACTGTGATGGCGATTGGGCATACATGCTGTTGAAAACGGCCTAAAACCCCAACAATGCAAGCAAAACGACCTTTGAAAACATGATGAGCAATGGCTGTTTTTACCACAATGTTTTCGATAGTTCATTTATATGGAGTTCATGCATGTGGGAACGGGGTTATGGGAAAATCGTTCACTGTACCGCCGAAAGGGATTAAGCCTGCAGAGGTGCGAAGACCAGTGAACACAAAATCAACCCTTTCCCACATGCATATACTTTCCACACTTATTTAGTCATGCAACAACTCGCTTCCAAGATCAAAATCCCTACAATGAGCAATGGCTGTTTTTACCACAATGTTTTCGAGAGTTCATTTATAGCTATGTTCTGTTCTCACACAGTGATATGACGGAAACATTGTGGAAACTGACGCGGTCATATGACTGGAATGATGTGGACAACGGCCTAAAACACCAAAGAATACAAACAAAACGACCTCTGAAAGCAGGCCGGGCAATTGCTCCCTTTCTCACAGTGTGTTCGTACTATTGAGTAGCTGGGTTGAATCACCCAGGACGCATGAGTATGTGAACAGTGCGTGTGATTTGACATACATGATGTTGAAAACGGCCTATACACCCAACAGTGCAATCACATTGACCTTTGAAAACATGATGAGCAATGGCTCCGTTTACCACACTGTTTTCGGTCCTATCGCGTAGATGGGTTGATTCACCAAGGAAGCATGTGTGTGTCAGCAGTGAGGGGTATCTAACATAAATGCTGTTGAAAAAACATCCTAAACAAACAAACAACGCTATCAAAACGCCCTTTGAAAACACGATGAGCAATGGCCCCTCTTACAACACTGCTTTCAGTCCTATTGCCTAGCGTGGTAGAATCACCCAGAAAGCATGAGTATGTGCACTGTGATGGCGACTGGGCATACACGCTGTTGGAAACGGCCTAAAACCACAACAATGCAAGCAAACGACATGTTAAAGCACGGCGGGCAATTGCTTCTCTTCCCACATTGTGTTCAGGTCTATTGCATAGCTGGGTTGATTCACCCAGGGATCACGAGTGTGTGAACTGACGGGGTGGTATGACTGGAATGCTGTGGAAAACGGCTTAAAACACCCAACAATACAAACAAAACGACCTCTAAATGCAGGGCGGGCAATTGCTCCCTGTGTCACAGTGTGTTCAGTACTATTGAGTAGCCGGATTAAATCGCCCAGGACGCATGAGTATGTGGACAGTGCGGGAGATATGACATATATGATGTTGAAAACGGCGTAAAACACCCAACAATACAAACGAAACGACCTTTGAAATCATGATTAGCAATGGCTACTCTTTCCACACTGTTTTCAGTCCTAACGCATAGCTGGGTTGATTCACCCAGTCCCATGAGTGTGTGAAGTTTGAGAGAGTGATTGGACATAAATGCTGTTGAAAACGGCCTATAAACCCCAACAATGCAATCACATTGACCTTTGAAAACATGCTGAGCAATGGCTCCTTATACCGCACTGTTGTCAGTCCTATCGCGTAGATGGGTTGAATCACCCAGGAAGCATGTGTGTGTCAGCAGTGAGGGGTATTTAACATAAATGCTGTTGAAACCGGCCTAAAAAAATAAACAACGCAATCAAAACGACCCTTGAAAACATGATGAGCAATGGCTCCTTTTACCACACTGTTTTCAGTCCTATTGCCTAGCTGGGTAGAATCACCCAGCAAATATGAGTATGTGCACTGTGATGGCGATTGGGCATACATGCTGTTGAAAACGGCCTAAAACCCAAACAATGCAAGTAAAACGACCTTTGAAAACATGATGAGCAATGGCTGTTTTTACCACAATGTTTTCGATAGTTCATTTATATGGAGTTCATGCATGTGGGAACGGGGTTATGGGAAAATCGTTCACTGTACCGCCGAAAGGGATTAAGCCTGCAGAGGTGCGAAGACCTGTGAACACATAATCAACCCTTTCCCACATGCATAAACTTTCCACGCTTATTTAGTCATGCAACAACTCGCTTCCAAGATCAAAATCCCTACAATGAGCAATGGCTGTTTTTACCACAATGTTTTCGATAGTTCATTTATAGCTATGTTCTGTTCTCACACAGTGATATGACGGAAACATTGTGGAAACTGACGCGGTCATATGTCTGGAATGATGTGGACAACGGCCTAAAACACACAAGAATACAAACAAAACGACCTCTGAATGCAGGGCGGGCAATTGCTCCCTTTCTCACAGTGTGTTCGTACTATTGAGTAGCTGGGTTGAATCACCCAGGACGCATGAGTATGTGAACAGTGCGTGTGATTTGACATACATGATGTTGAAAACGGCCTATAAACCCAACAGTGCAATCACATTGACCTTTGAAAACATGATGAGCAATGGCTCCTTTTACCACACTGTTTTCAGTCCTATCGCGTAGATGGGTTGATTCACCCAGGAAGCATGTGTGTGTCAGCAGTGAGGGGTATTTAACATAAATGCTGTTGAAAAAACGGCCTAAACAAACAAACAACGCAATCAAAACGCCCTTTGAAAACATGATGAGCAATGGCCCCTCTTACAACACTGCTTTCAGTTCTATTGCCTAGCTGGGTAGAATCACCCAGAAAGCATGAGTATGTGCACTGTGATGGCGACTGGGCATACACGCTGTTGGAAACGGCCTAAAACCAAAACAATGCAAGCAAACGACATTTTAAAGCACGGCGGGCAATTGCTTCTCTTCCCACATTGTGTTCAGGTCTATTGCATAGCTGGGTTGATTCACCCAGGGATCACGAGTGTGTGAACTGACGGGGTGGTATGACTGGAATGCTGTGGAAAACGGCTTAAAACACCCAACAATACAAACAAAACGCCCGCTAAATGCAGGGCGCGCAATTGCTCCCTGTGTCACAGTGTGTTCAGTACTATTGAGTAGCTGGATTAAATCACCCAGGACGCATAAGTATGTGGACAGTGCGGGAGATATGACATATAGGATGTTGAAAACGGCGTAAAACACCCAACAATACAAACGAAACGACCTTTGAAATCATGATTAGCAATGGCTACTCTTTCCACACTGTTTTCAGTCCTAACGCATAGCTGGGTTGATTCACCCAGTCCCATGAGTGTGTGAAGTTTGAGAGAGTGATTGGACATAAATGCTGTTGAAAACGGCCTATAAACCCAAAAAATGCAATCACATTGACCTTTGAAAACATGCTGAGCAATGGCTCCTTATACCACACTGTTGTCAGTCCTATCGCGCAGATGGGTTGATTCACCCAGGAAGCATGTGTGTGTCAGCAGTGAGGGGTATTTAACATAAATGCTGTTGAAACCGGCCTAAAAAAATAAACAACGCAATCAAAACGACCCTTGAAAACATGATGAGCAATGGCTCCTTTTACCACACTGTTTTCAGTCCTATTGCCTAGCTGGGTAGAATCACCCAGCAAATATGAGTATGTGCACTGTGATGGCGATTGGGCATACATGCTGTTGAAAACGGCCTAAAACCCCAACAATGCAAGCAAAACGACCTTTGAAAACATGATGAGCAATGGCTGTTTTTACCACAATGTTTTCGATAGTTCATTTATATGGAGTTCATGCATGTGGGAACGGAGTTATGGTAAAATCGTTCGCTGTACCGCCGAAAGGGATTAAGCCTGCAGAGGTGCGAAGACCTGTGAACACATAATGAACCCTTTCCCACATGCATATACTTTCCACACTTATTTAGTCATGCAACAACTCGCTTCCAAGATCAAAATCCCTACAATGAGCAATGGCTGTTTTTACCACAATGTTTTCGATAGTTCATTTATAGCTATGTTCTGTTCTCACACAGTGATATGACGGAAACATTGTGGAAACTGACGCGGTCATATGACTGGAATGATGTGGACAACGGCCTAAAACACCCAAGAATACAAACAAAACGACCTCTGAATGCAGGGCGGGCAATTGCTCCCTTTCTCACAGTGTGTTCGTACTATTGAGTAGCTGGGTTGAATCACCCAGGACGCATGAGTATGTGAACAGTGCGTGTGATTTGACATACATGATGTTGAAAACGGCCTATAAACCCAACAGTGCAATCACATTGACCTTTGAAAACATGATGAGCAATGGCTCCTTTTACCACACTGTTTTCAGTCCTATCGCGTAGATGGGTTGATTCACCCAGGAAGCATGTGTGTGTCAGCAGTGAGGGGTATTTAACATAAATGCTGTTGAAAAAACGGCCTAAACAAACAAACAACGCAATCAAAACGCCCTTTGAAAACATGATGAGCAATGGCCCCTCTTACAACACTGCTTTCAGTTCTATTGCCTAGCTGGGTAGAATCACCGAGAAAGCATGAGTATGTGCCCTGTGATGGCGACTGGGCATACACGCTGTTGGAAACGGCCTAAAACCACAACAATGCAAGCAAACGACATTTTAAAGCACGGCGGGCAATTGCTTCTCTTCCCACATTGTGTTCAGGTCTATTGCATAGCTGGGTTGATTCACCCAGGGATCACGAGTGTGTGAACTGACGGGGTGGTATGACTGGAATGCTGTGGAAAACGGCTTAAAACACCCAACAATACAAACAAAACGACCTCTAAATGCAGGGCGGGCAATTGCTCCCTGTGTCACAGTGTGTTCAGTACTATTGAGTAGCCGGATTAAATCGCCCAGGACGCATGAGTATGTGGACAGTGCGGGGAGATATGACATATATGATGTTGAAAACGGCGTAAAACACCCAACAATACAAACGAAACGACCTTTGAAATCATGATTAGCAATGGCTACTCTTTCCACACTGTTTTCAGTCCTAACGCATAGCTGGGTTGATTCACCCAGTCCCATGAGTGTGTGAAGTTTGAGAGAGTGATTGGACATAAATGCTGTTGAAAACGGCCTATAAACCCCAACAATGCAATCACATTGACCTTTGAAAACATGCTGAGCAATGGCTCCTTATACCGCACTGTTGTCAGTCCTATCGCGTAGATGGGTTGATTCACCCAGGAAGCATGTGTGTGTCAGCAGTGAGGGGTATTTAACATAAATGCTGTTGAAACCGGCCTAAAAAAATAAACAACGCAATCAAAACGACCCTTGAAAACATGATGAGCAATGGCTCCTTTTACCACACTGTTTTCAGTCCTATTGCCTAGCTGGGAACAATCACCCAGCAAATATGAGTATGTGCACTGTGATGGCGATTGGGCATACATGCTGTTGAAAACGGCCTAAAACCCCAACAATGCAAGCAAAACGACCTTTGAAAACATGATGAGCAATGGCTGTTTTTACCACAATGTTTTCGATAGTTCATTTATATGGAGTTCATGCATGTGGGAACGGAGTTATGGGAAAATCGTTCACTGTACCGCCGAAAGGGATTAAGCCTGCAGAGGTGCGAAGACCTGTGAACACAAAATCAACCCTTTCCCACATGCATATACTTTCCACACTTATTTAGTCATGCAACAACGCGCTTCCAAGATCAAAATCCCTACAATGAGCAATGGCTGTTTTTACCACAATGTTTTCGATAGTTCATTTATAGCTATGTTCTGTTCTCACACAGTGATATGACGGAAACATTGTGGAAACTGACGCGGTCATATGACTGGAATGATGTGGACAACGGCCTAAAACACCCAAGAATACAAACAAAACGACCTCTGAAAGCAGGCCGGGCAATTGCTCCCTTTCTCACAGTGTGTTCGTACTATTGAGTAGCTGGGTTGAATCACCCAGGACGCATGAGTATGTGAACAGTGCGTGTGATTTGACATACATGATGTTGAAAACGGCCTATAAACCCAACAGTGCAATCACATTGACCTTTGAAAACATGATGAGCAATGGCTCCTTTTACCACACTGTTTTCGGTCCTATCGCGTAGATGGGTTGATTCACCAAGGAAGCATGTGTGTGTCAGCAGTGAGGGGTATTTAACATAAATGCTGTTGAAAAAACATCCTAAACAAACAAACAACGCAATCAAAACGCCCTTTGAAAACATGATGAGCAATGGCCCCTCTTACAACACTGTTGTCAGTCCTATCGCGTAGATGGGTTGATTCACCCAGGAAGCATGTGTGTGTCAGCAGTGAGGGGTATTTAACATAAATGCTGTTGAAACCGGCCTAAAAAAATAAACAACGCAATCAAAACGACCCTTGAAAACATGATGAGCAATGGCTCCTTTTACCACACTGTTTTCAGTCCTATTGCCTAGCTGGGTACAATCACCCAGCAAATATGAGTATGTGCACTGTGATGGCGATTGGGCATACATGCTGTTGAAAACGGCCTAAAACCCCAACAATGCAAGCAAAACGACCTTTGAAAACGTGATGAGCAATGGCTGTTTTTACCACAATGTTTTCGATAGTTCATTTATATGGAGTTCACGCATGTGGGAACGGGGTTATGGGAAAATCGTTCACTGTACCGCCGAAAGGGATTAAGCCTGCAGAGGTGCGAAGACCAGTGAACACAAAATCAACCCATTCCCACAAGCATATACTTTCCACACTTATTTAGTCATGCAACAACTCGCTTCCAAGATCAAAATCCCTACAATGAGCAATGGCTGTTTTTACCACAATGTTTTCGATAGTTCATTTATAGCTATGTTCTGTTCTCACACAGTGATATGGGAAACATTGTGGAAACTGACGCGGTCATATGACTGGAATGATGTGGACAACGGCCTAAAACACCCAAGAATACAAACAAAACGACCTCTGAAAGCAGGGCGGGCAATTGCTCCCTTTCTCACAGTGTGTTCGTACTATTGAGTAGCTGGGTTGAATCACCCAGGACGCATGAGTATGTGAACAGTGCGTGTGATTTGACATACATGATGTTGAAAACGGCCTATAAACCCAACAGTGCAATCACATTGACCTTTGAAAACATGATGAGCAATGGCTCCTTTTACCACACTATTTTCGGTCCTATCGCGTAGATGGGTTGATTCACCAAGGAAGCATGTGTGTGTTAGCAGTGAGGGGTATTTAACATAAATGCTGTTGAAAAAACATCCTAAAAAAACAAACAACGCAATCAAAACGCCCTTTGAAAACATGATGAGCAATGGCCCCTCTTACAACACTGCTTTCAGTCCTATTGCCTAGCGTGGTAGAATCACCCAGAAAGCATGAGTATGTGCACTGTGATGGCGACTGGGCATACACGCTGTTGGAAACGGCCTAAAACCACAACAATGCAAGCAAACGACATGTTAAAGCACGGCGGGCAATTGCTTCTCTTCCCACATTGTGTTCAGGTCTATTGCATAGCTGGGTTGATTCACCCAGGGATCACGAGTGTGTGAACTGACGGGGTGGTATGACTGGAATGCTGTGGAAAACGGCTTAAAACACCCAACAATACAAACAAAACGACCTCTAAATGCAGGGCGGGCAATTGCTCCCTGTGTCACAGTGTGTTCAGTACTATTGAGTAGCTGGGTTGAATCACCCAGGACGCATGAGTATGTGAACAGTGCGTGTGATTTGACATACATGATGTTGAAAACGGCCTATAAACCCAACAGTGCAATCACATTGACCTTTGAAAACATGATGAGCAATGGCTCCTTTTACCACACTGTTTTCAGTCCTATCGCGTAGATGGGTTGATTCACCCAGGAAGCATGTGTGTGTCAGCAGTGAGGGGTATTTAACATAAATGCTGTTGAAAAAACGGCCTAAACAAACAAACAACGCAATCAAAACGCCCTTTGAAAACATGATGAGCAATGGCCCCTCTTACAACACTGCTTTCAGTTCTATTGCCTAGCTGGGTAGAATCACCGAGAAAGCATGAGTATGTGCCCTGTGATGGCGACTGGGCATACACGCTGTTGGAAACGGCCTAAAACCACAACAATGCAAGCAAACGACATTTTAAAGCACGGCGGGCAATTGCTTCTCTTCCCACATTGTGTTCAGGTCTATTGCATAGCTGGGTTGATTCACCCAGGGATCACGAGTGTGTGAACTGACGGGGTGGTATGACTGGAATGCTGTGGAAAACGGCTTAAAACACCCAACAATACAAACAAAACGACCTCTAAATGCAGGGCGGGCAATTGCTCCCTGTGTCACAGTGTGTTCAGTACTATTGAGTAGCCGGATTAAATCGCCCAGGACGCATGAGTATGTGGACAGTGCGGGGAGATATGACATATATGATGTTGAAAACGGCGTAAAACACCCAACAATACAAACGAAACGACCTTTGAAATCATGATTAGCAATGGCTACTCTTTCCACACTGTTTTCAGTCCTAACGCATAGCTGGGTTGATTCACCCAGTCCCATGAGTGTGTGAAGTTTGAGAGAGTGATTGGACATAAATGCTGTTGAAAACGGCCTATAAACCCCAACAATGCAATCACATTGACCTTTGAAAACATGCTGAGCAATGGCTCCTTATACCGCACTGTTGTCAGTCCTATCGCGTAGATGGGTTGATTCACCCAGGAAGCATGTGTGTGTCAGCAGTGAGGGGTATTTAACATAAATGCTGTTGAAACCGGCCTAAAAAAATAAACAACGCAATCAAAACGACCCTTGAAAACATGATGAGCAATGGCTCCTTTTACCACACTGTTTTCAGTCCTATTGCCTAGCTGGGAACAATCACCCAGCAAATATGAGTATGTGCACTGTGATGGCGATTGGGCATACATGCTGTTGAAAACGGCCTAAAACCCCAACAATGCAAGCAAAACGACCTTTGAAAACATGATGAGCAATGGCTGTTTTTACCACAATGTTTTCGATAGTTCATTTATATGGAGTTCATGCATGTGGGAACGGAGTTATGGGAAAATCGTTCACTGTACCGCCGAAAGGGATTAAGCCTGCAGAGGTGCGAAGACCTGTGAACACAAAATCAACCCTTTCCCACATGCATATACTTTCCACACTTATTTAGTCATGCAACAACGCGCTTCCAAGATCAAAATCCCTACAATGAGCAATGGCTGTTTTTACCACAATGTTTTCGATAGTTCATTTATAGCTATGTTCTGTTCTCACACAGTGATATGACGGAAACATTGTGGAAACTGACGCGGTCATATGACTGGAATGATGTGGACAACGGCCTAAAACACCCAAGAATACAAACAAAACGACCTCTGAAAGCAGGCCGGGCAATTGCTCCCTTTCTCACAGTGTGTTCGTACTATTGAGTAGCTGGGTTGAATCACCCAGGACGCATGAGTATGTGAACAGTGCGTGTGATTTGACATACATGATGTTGAAAACGGCCTATAAACCCAACAGTGCAATCACATTGACCTTTGAAAACATGATGAGCAATGGCTCCTTTTACCACACTGTTTTCGGTCCTATCGCGTAGATGGGTTGATTCACCAAGGAAGCATGTGTGTGTCAGCAGTGAGGGGTATTTAACATAAATGCTGTTGAAAAAACATCCTAAACAAACAAACAACGCAATCAAAACGCCCTTTGAAAACATGATGAGCAATGGCCCCTCTTACAACACTGTTGTCAGTCCTATCGCGTAGATGGGTTGATTCACCCAGGAAGCATGTGTGTGTCAGCAGTGAGGGGTATTTAACATAAATGCTGTTGAAACCGGCCTAAAAAAATAAACAACGCAATCAAAACGACCCTTGAAAACATGATGAGCAATGGCTCCTTTTACCACACTGTTTTCAGTCCTATTGCCTAGCTGGGTACAATCACCCAGCAAATATGAGTATGTGCACTGTGATGGCGATTGGGCATACATGCTGTTGAAAACGGCCTAAAACCCCAACAATGCAAGCAAAACGACCTTTGAAAACGTGATGAGCAATGGCTGTTTTTACCACAATGTTTTCGATAGTTCATTTATATGGAGTTCACGCATGTGGGAACGGGGTTATGGGAAAATCGTTCACTGTACCGCCGAAAGGGATTAAGCCTGCAGAGGTGCGAAGACCAGTGAACACAAAATCAACCCATTCCCACAAGCATATACTTTCCACACTTATTTAGTCATGCAACAACTCGCTTCCAAGATCAAAATCCCTACAATGAGCAATGGCTGTTTTTACCACAATGTTTTCGATAGTTCATTTATAGCTATGTTCTGTTCTCACACAGTGATATGGGAAACATTGTGGAAACTGACGCGGTCATATGACTGGAATGATGTGGACAACGGCCTAAAACACCCAAGAATACAAACAAAACGACCTCTGAAAGCAGGGCGGGCAATTGCTCCCTTTCTCACAGTGTGTTCGTACTATTGAGTAGCTGGGTTGAATCACCCAGGACGCATGAGTATGTGAACAGTGCGTGTGATTTGACATACATGATGTTGAAAACGGCCTATAAACCCAACAGTGCAATCACATTGACCTTTGAAAACATGATGAGCAATGGCTCCTTTTACCACACTATTTTCGGTCCTATCGCGTAGATGGGTTGATTCACCAAGGAAGCATGTGTGTGTTAGCAGTGAGGGGTATTTAACATAAATGCTGTTGAAAAAACATCCTAAAAAAACAAACAACGCAATCAAAACGCCCTTTGAAAACATGATGAGCAATGGCCCCTCTTACAACACTGCTTTCAGTCCTATTGCCTAGCGTGGTAGAATCACCCAGAAAGCATGAGTATGTGCACTGTGATGGCGACTGGGCATACACGCTGTTGGAAACGGCCTAAAACCACAACAATGCAAGCAAACGACATGTTAAAGCACGGCGGGCAATTGCTTCTCTTCCCACATTGTGTTCAGGTCTATTGCATAGCTGGGTTGATTCACCCAGGGATCACGAGTGTGTGAACTGACGGGGTGGTATGACTGGAATGCTGTGGAAAACGGCTTAAAACACCCAACAATACAAACAAAACGACCTCTAAATGCAGGGCGGGCAATTGCTCCCTGTGTCACAGTGTGTTCAGTACTATTGAGTAGCCGGATTAAATCGCCCAGGACGCATGAGTATGTGGACAGTGCGGGAGATATGACATATATGATGTTGAAAACGGCGTAAAACACCCAACAATACAAACGAAACGACCTTTGAAATCATGAATAGCAATCGCTACGCTTTCCACACTGTTTTCAGTCCTAACGCATAGCTGGGTTGATTCACCCAGTCCCATGAGTGTGTGAAGTTTGAGAGAGTGATTGGACATAAATGCTGTTGAAAACGGCCTATAAACCCCAACAATGCAATCACATTGACCTTTGCAAACATGCTGAGCAATGGCTCCTTATACCGCACTGTTGTCAGTCCTATCGCGTAGATGGGTTGATTCACCCAGGAAGCATGTGTGTGTCAGCAGTGAGGGGTATTTAACATAAATGCTGTTGAAACCGGCCTAAAAAAATAAACAACGCAATCAAAACGACCCTTGAAAACATGATGAGCAATGGCTCCTTTTACCACACTGTTTTCAGTTCTATTGCCTAGCTGGGTACAATCACCCAGCAAATATGAGTATGTGCACTGTGATGGCGATTGGGCATACATGCTGTTGAAAACGGCCTAAAACCCCAACAATGCAAGCAAAACGACCTTTGAAAACATGATGAGCAATGGCTGTTTTTACCACAATGTTTTCGATAGTTCATTTATATGGAGTTCATGCATGTGGGAACGGGGTTATGGGAAAATCGTTCACTGTACCGCCGAAAGGGATTAAGCCTGCAGAGGTGCGAAGACCAGTGAACACAAAATCAACCCTTTCCCACATGCATATACTTTCCACACTTATTTAGTCATGCAACAACTCGCTTCCAAGATCAAAATCCCTACAATGAGCAATGGCTGTTTTTACCACAATGTTTTCGATAGTTCATTTATAGCTATGTTCTGTTCTCACACAGTAATATGACGGAAACATTGTGGAAACTGACGCGGTCATATGACTGGAATGATGTGGACAACGGCCTAAAACACCCAAGAATACAAACAAAACGACCTCTGAAAGCAGGGCGGGCAATTGCTCCCTTTCTCACAGTGTGTTCGTACTATTGAGTAGCTGGGTTGAATCACCCAGGACGCATGAGTATGTGAACAGTGCGTGTGATTTGACATACATGATGTTGAAAACGGCCTATAAACCCAACAGTGCAATCACATTGACCTTTGAAAACATGATGAGCAATGGCTCCTTTTACCACACTGTTTTCGGTCCTATCGCGTAGATGGGTTGATTCACCAAGGAAGCATGTGTGTGTTAGCAGTGAGGGGTATTTAACATAAATGCTGTTGAAAAAACATCCTAAAAAAACAAACAACGCAATCAAAACGCCCTTTGAAAACATGATGAGCAATGGCCCCTCTTACAACACTGCTTTCAGTCCTATTGCCTAGCGTGGTAGAATCACCCAGAAAGCATGAGTATGTGCACTGTGATGGCGACTGGGCATACACGCTGTTGGAAACGGCCTAAAACCACAACAATGCAAGCAAACGACATGTTAAAGCACGGCGGGCAATTGCTTCTCTTCCCACATTGTGTTCAGGTCTATTGCATAGCTGGGTTGATTCACCCAGGGATCACGAGTGTGTGAACTGACGGGGTGGTATGACTGGAATGCTGTGGAAAACGGCTTAAAACACCCAACAATACAAACAAAACGACCTCTAAATGCAGGGCGGGCAATTGCTTCCTGTGTCACAGTGTGTTCAGTACTATTGAGTAGCCGGATTAAATCGCCCAGGACGCATGAGTATGTGGACAGTGCGGGAGATATGACATATATGATGTTGAAAACGGCGTAAAACACCCAACAATACAAACGAAACGACCTTTGAAATCATGATTAGCAATGGCTACTCTTTCCACACTGTTTTCAGTCCTAACGCATAGCTGGGTTGATTCACCCAGTCCCATGAGTGTGTGAAGTTTGAGAGAGTGATTGGACATAAATGCTGTTGAAAACGGCCTATAAACCCCAACAATGCAATCACATTGACCTTTGCAAACATGCTGAGCAATGGCTCATTATACCGCACTGTTGTCAGTCCTATCGCGTAGATGGGTTGATTCACCCAGGAAGCATGTGTGTGTCAGCAGTGAGGGGTATTTAACATAAATGCTGTTGAAACCGGCCTAAAAAAATAAACTACGCAATCAAAACGACCCTTGAAAACATGATGAGCAATGGCTCCTTTTACCACACTGTTTTCAGTTCTATTGCCTAGCTGGGTCCAATCACCCAGCAAATATGAGTATGTGCACTGTGATGGCGATTGGGCATACATGCTGTTGAAAACGGCCTAAAACCCCAACAATGCAAGCAAAACGACCTTTGAAAACATGATGAGCAATGGCTGTTTTTACCACAATGTTTTCGATAGTTCATTTATATGGAGTTCATGCATGTGGGAACGGGGTTATGGGAAAATCGTTCACTGTACCGCCGAAAGGGATTAAGCCTGCAGAGGTGCGAAGACCAGTGAACACAAAATCAACCCTTTCCCACATGCATATACTTTCCACACTTATTTAGTCATGCAACAACTCGCTTCCAAGATCAAAATCCCTACAATGAGCAATGGCTGTTTTTACCACAATGTTTTCGATAGTTCATTTATAGCTATGTTCTGTTCTCACACAGTAATATGACGGAAACATTGTGGAAACTGACGCGGTCATATGACTGGAATGATGTGGACAACGGCCTAAAACACCCAAGAATACAAACAAAACGACCTCTGAAAGCAGGGCGGGCAATTGCTCCCTTTCTCACAGTGTGTTCGTACTATTGAGTAGCTGGGTTGAATCACCCAGGACGCATGAGTATGTGAACAGTGCGTGTGATTTGACATACATGATGTTGAAAACGGCCTATAAACCCAACAGTGCAATCACATTGACCTTTGAAAACATGATGAGCAATGGCTCCTTTTACCACACTGTTTTCGGTCCTATCGCGTAGATGGGTTGATTCACCAAGGAAGCATGTGTGTGTCAGCAGTGAGGGGTATTTGACATAAATGCTGTTAAAAAACATCCTAAACAAACAAACAACGCAATCAAAACGCCCTTTGAAAACACGATGAGCAATGGCCCCTCTTACAACACTGCTTTCAGTCCTATTGCCTAGCGTGGTAGAATCACCCAGAAAGCATGAGTATGTGCACTGTGATGGCGACTGGGCATACACGCTGTTGGAAACGGCCTAAAACCACAACAATGCAAGCAAACGACATGTTAAAGCACGGCGGGCAATTGCTTCTCTTCCCACATTGTGTTCAGGTCTATTGCATAGCTGGGTTGATTCACCCAGGGATCACGAGTGTGTGAACTGACGGGGTGGTATGACTGGAATGCTGTGGAAAACGGCTTAAACCACCCAACAATACAAACAAAACGACCTCTAAATGCACGGCGGGCAATTGCTCCCTGTGTCACAGTGTGTTCAGTACTATTGAGTAGCCGGATTAAATCGCCCAGGACGCATGAGTATGTGGACAGTGCGGGAGATATGACATATATGATGTTGAAAACGGCGTAAAACACCCAACAATACAAACGAAACGACCTTTGAAATCATGATTAGCAATGGCTACTCTTTCCACACTGTTTTCAGTCCTAACGCATAGCTGGGTTGATTCACCCAGTCCCATGAGTGTGTGAAGTTTGAGAGAGTGATTGGACATAAATGCTGTTGAAAACGGCCTATAAACCCCAACAATGCAATCACATTGACCTTTGAAAACATGCTGAGCAATGGCTCCTTATACCGCACTGTTGTCAGTCCTATCGCGTAGATGGGTTGATTCACCCAGGAAGCATGTGTGTGTCAGCAGTGAGGTGTATTTAACATAAATGCTGTTGAAACCGGCCTAAAAAAATAAACAACGCAATCAAAACGACCCTTGAAAACATGATGAGCAATGGTTCCTTTTACCACACTGTTTTCAGTCCTATTGCCTAGCTGGGTACAATCACCCAGCAAATATGAGTATGTGCACTGTGATGGCGATTGGGCATACATGCTGTTGAAAACGGCCTAAAACCCCAACAATGCAAGCAAAACGACCTTTGAAAACATGATGAGCAATGGCTGTTTTTACCACAATGTTTTCGATAGTTCATTTATATGGAGTTCATGCATGTGGGAACGGGTTATGGGAAAATCGTTCACTGTACCGCCGAAAGGGATTAAGCCTGCAGAGGTGCGAAGACCAGTGAACACAAATCAACCCTTTCCCACATGCATATACTTTCCACACTTATTTAGTCATGCAACAACTCGCTTCCAAGATCAAAATCCCTACAATGAGCAATGTCTGTATTTACCACAATGTTTTCGATAGTTCATTTATAGCTATGTTCTGTTCTCAAACAGTGATATGACGGAAACATTGTGGAAACTGACGCGGTCATATGACTGGATTGATGTGGACAACGGCCTAAAACACCCAAGAATACAAACAAAACGACCTCTGAAAGCAGGGCGGGCAATTGCTCCCTTTCTCACAGTGTGTTCGTACTATTGAGTAGCTGGGTTGAATCACCCAGGACGCATGAGTATGTGAACAGTGCGTGTGATTTGACATACATGATGTTGAAAACGGCCTATAAACCCAACAGTGCAATCACATTGACCTTTGAAAACATGATGAGCAATGGCTCCTTTTACCACACTGTTTTCGGTCCTATCGCGTAGATGGGTTGATTCACCAAGGAAGCATGTGTGTGTCAGCAGTGAGGGGTATTTAACATAAATGCTGTTGAAAAAACATCCTAAACAAACAAACAACGCAATCAAAACGCCCTTTGAAAACACGATGAGCAATGGCCCCTCTTACAACACTGCTTTCAGTCCTATTGCCTAGCGTGGTAGAATCACCCAGAAAGCATGAGTATGTGCACTGTGATGGCGACTGGGCATACACGCTGTTGGAAACGGCCTAAAACCACAACAATGCAAGCAAACGACATGTTAAAGCACGGCGGGCAATTGCTTCTCTTCCCACATTGTGTTCAGGTCTATTGCATAGCTGGGTTGATTCACCCAGGGATCACGAGTGTGTGAACTGACGGGGTGGTATGACTGGAATGCTGTGGGAAAACGGCTTAAAACACCCAACAATACAAACAAAACGACCTCTAAATGCAGGGCGGGCAATTGCTCCCTGTGTCACAGTGTGTTCAGTACTATTGAGTAGCCGGATTAAATCGCCCAGGACGCATGAGTATGTGGACAGTGCGGGAGATATGACATATATGATGTTGAAAACGGCGTAAAACACCCAACAATACAAACGAAACGACCTTTGAAATCATGATTAGCAATGGCTACTCTTTCCACACTGTTTTCAGTCCTAACGCATAGCTGGGTTGATTCACCCAGTCCCATGAGTGTGTGAAGTTTGAGAGAGTGATTGGACATAAATGCTGTTGAAAACGGCCTATAAACCCCAACAATGCAATCACATTGACCTTTGAAAACATGCTGAGCAATGGCTCCTTATACCGCACTGTTGTCAGTCCTATCGCGTAGATGGGTTGATTCACCCAGGAAGCATGTGTGTGTCAGCAGTGAGGGGTATTTAACATAAATGCTGTTGAAACCGGCCTAAAGCAATAAACAACGCAATCAAAACGACCCTTGAAAACATGATGAGCAATGGCTCCTTTTACCACACTGTTTTCAGTCCTATTGCCTAGCTGGGTACAATCACCCATCAAATATGAGTATGTGCACTGTGATGGCGATTGGGCATACATGCTGTTGAAAACGGCCTAAAACCCCAACAATGCAAGCAAAACGACCTTTGAAAACATGATGAGCAATGGCTGTTTTTACCACAATGTTTTCGATAGTTCATTTATATGGAGTTCATGCATGTGGGAACGGGGTTATGGGAAAATCGTTCACTGTACCGCCGAAAGGGATTAAGCCTGCAGAGGTGCGAAGACCAGTGAACACAAAATCAACCCTTTCCTACATGCATTTACTTTCCACACTTATTTAGTCATGCAACAACTCGCTTCCAAGATCAAAATCCCTACAATGAGCAATGGCTGTTTTTACCACAATGTTTTCGATAGTTCATTTATAGCTATGTTCTGTTCTCACACAGTGATATGACGGAAACATTGTGGAAACTGACGCGGTCATATGACTGGTATGATGTGGACAACGGCCTAAAACACCCAAGAATACAAACAAAACGACCTCTGAAAGCAGGGCGGGCAATTGCTCCCTTTAACACAGTGTGTTCGTACTATTGAGTAGCTGGGTTGAATCACCCAGGACGCATGAGTATGTGAACAGTGCGTGTGATTTGACATACATGATGTTGAAAACGGCCTATAAACCCAACAGTGCAATCACATTGACCTTTGAAAACATGATGAGCAATGGCTCCTTTTACCACACTGTTTTCGGTCCTATCGCGTAGATGGGTTGATTCACCAAGGAAGCATGTGTGTGTCAGCAGTGAGGGGTATTTAACATAAATGCTGTTGAAAAAACATCCTAAACAAACAAACAACGCAATCAAAACGCCCTTTGAAAACATGATGAGCAATGGCCCCTCTTACAACACTGCTTTCAGTCCTATTGCCTAGCGTGGTAGAATCACCCAGAAAGCATGAGTATGTGCACTGTGATGGCGACTGGGCATACACGCTGTTGGAAACGGCCTAAAACCACAACAATGCAAGCAAACGACATGTTAAAGCACGGCGGGCAATTGCTTCTCTTCCACATTGTGTTCAGGTCTATTGCATAGCTGGGTTGATTCACCCAGGGATCACGAGTGTGTGAACTGACGGGGTGGTATGACTGGAATGCTGTGGAAAACGGCTTAAAACACCCAACAATACAAACAAAACGACCTCTAAATGCAGGGCGGGCAATTGCTCCCTGTGTCACAGTGTGTTCAGTACTATTGAGTAGCCGGATTAAATCGCCCAGGACGCATGAGTATGTGGACAGTGCGGGAGATATGACATATATGATGTTGAAAACGGCGTAAAACACCCAACAATACAAACGAAACGACCTTTGAAATCATGATTAGCAATGGCTACTCTTTCCACACTGTTTTCAGTCCTAACGCATAGCTGGGTTGATTCACCCAGTCCCATGAGTGTGTGAAGTTTGAGAGAGTGATTGGACATAAATGCTGTTGAAAACGGCCTATAAACCCCAACAATGCAATCACATTGACCTTTGAAAACATGCTGAGCAATGGCTCCTTATACCGCACTGTTGTCAGTCCTATCGCGTAGATGGGTTGATTCACCCAGGAAGCATGTGTGTGTCAGCAGTGAGGGGTATTTAACATAAATGCTGTTGAAACCGGCCTAAAGCAATAAACAACGCAATCAAAACGACCCTTGAAAACATGATGAGCAATGGCTCCTTTTACCACACTGTTTTCAGTCCTATTGCCTAGCTGGGTACAATCACCCATCAAATATGAGTATGTGCACTGTGATGGCGATTGGGCATACATGCTGTTGAAAACGGCCTAAAACCCCAACAATGCAAGCAAAACGACCTTTGAAAACATGATGAGCAATGGCTGTTTTTACCACAATGTTTTCGATAGTTCATTTATATGGAGTTCATGCATGTGGGAACGGGGTTATGGGAAAATCTTTCACTGTACCGCCGAAAGGGATTAAGCCTGCAGAGGTGCGAAGACCAGTGAACACAAAATCAACCCTTTCCCACATGCATATACTTTCCACACTTATTTAGTCATGCAACAACTCGCTTCCAAGATCAAAATCCCTACAATGAGCAATGGCTGTTTTTACCACAATGTTTTCGAAAGTTCATTTATAGCTATGTTCTGTTCTCACACAGTGATATGACGGAAACATTGTGGAAACTGACGCGGTCATATGACTGGAATGATGTGGACAACGGCCTAAAACACCCAAGAATACAAACAAAACGACCTCTGAAAGCAGGGCGGGCAATTGCTCCCTTTAACACAGTGTGTTCGTACTATTGAGTAGCTGGGTTGAATCACCCAGGACGCATGAGTATGTGAACAGTGCGTGTGATTTGACATACATGATGTTGAAAACGGCCTATAAACCCAACAGTGCAATCACATTGACCTTTGAAAACATGATGAGCAATGGCTCCTTTTACCACACTGTTTTCGGTCCTATCGCGTAGATGGGTTGATTCACCAAGGAAGCATGTGTGTGTCAGCAGTGAGGGGTATTTAACATAAATGCTGTTGAAAAAACATCCTAAACAAACAAACAACGCAATCAAAACGCCCTTTGAAAACATGATGAGCAATGGCCCCTCTTACAACACTGCTTTCAGTCCTATTGCCTAGCGTGGTAGGATCACCCAGAAAGCATGAGTATGTGCACTGTGATGGCGACTGGGCATACACGCTGTTGGAAACGGCCTAAAACCACAACAATGCAAGCAAACGACATGTTAAAGCACGGCGGGCAATTGCTTCTCTTCCCACATTGTGTTCAGGTCTATTGCATAGCTGGGTTGATTCACCCAGGGATCACGAGTGTGTGAACTGACGGGGTGGTATGACTGGAATGCTGTGGAAAACGGCTAAAAACACCCAACAATACAAACAAAACGACCTCTAAATGCAGGGCGGGCAATTGCTCCCTGTGTCACAGTGTGTTCAGTACTATTGAGTAGCCGGATTAAATCGCCCAGGACGCATGAGTATGTGGACAGTGCGGGAGATATGACATATATGATGTTGAAAATGGCGTAAAACACCCAACAGTACAAACGAAACGACCTTTGAAATCATGATTAGCAATGGCTACTCTTTCCACACTGTTTTCAGTCCTAACATATAGCTGGGTTGATTCACCCAGTCCCATGAGTGTGTGAAGTTTGAGAGAGTGATTGGACATAAATGCTGTTGAAAACGGCCTATAAACCCCAACAATGCAATCACATTTGACCTTTGAAAACATGCTGAGCAATGGCTCCTTATACCGCACTGTTGTCAGTCCTATCGCGTAGATGGGTTGATTCACCCAGGAAGCATGTGTGTGTCAGCAGTGAGGGGTATTTAACATAAATGCTGTTGATACCGGCCTAAAAAAATAAACAACGCAATCAAAACGACCCTTGAAAACATGATGAGCAATGGCTTCTTTTACCACACTGTTTTCAGTCCTATTGCCTAGCTGGGTACAATCACCCAGCAAATATGAGTATGTGCACTGTGATGGAGATTGGGCATACATGCTGTTGAAAACGGCCTAAAACCCCAACAATGCAAGCAAAACGACCTTTGAAAACATGATGAGCAATGGCTGTTTTTACCACAATATTTTCGATAGTTCATTTATATGGAGTTCATGCATGTGGGAACGGGGTTATGGGAAAATCGTTCACTGTACCGCCGAAAGGGATTAAGCCTGCAGAGGTGCGAAGACCAGTGAACACAAAATCAACCCTTTCCCACATGCATATACTTTCCACACTTATTTAGTCATGCAACAACTCGCTTCCAAGATAAAAATCCCTACAATGAGCAATGGCTGTTTTTACCACAATGTTTTCGATAGTTCATTTATAGCTATGTTCTGTTCTCACACAGTGATTTGACGGAAACATTGTGGAAACTGACGCGCTCATATGACTGGAATGATGTGGACAACGGCCTAAAACACCCAAGAATACAAACAAAACGACCTCTGAAAGCAGGGCGGGCAATTGCTCCCTTTCTCACAGTGTGTTCGTACTATTGAGTAGCTGGGTTGAATCACCCAGGACGCATGAGTATGTGAACAGTGCGTGTGATTTGACATACATGATGTTGAAAACGGCCTATAAACCCAACAGTGCAATCACATTGACCTTTGAAAACATGATGAGCAATGGCTACTTTTACCACACTGTTTTCGGTCCTATCGCGTAGATGGGTTGATTCACCAAGGAAGCATGTGTGTGTCAGCAGTGAGGGGTATTTAACATAAATGCTGTTGAAAAAACATCCTAAACAAACAAACAACGCAATCAAAACGCCCTTTGAAAACATGATGAGCAATGGCCCCTCTTACAACACTGCTTTCAGTCCTATTGCCTAGCGTGGTAGAATCACCCAGAAAGCATGAGTATGTGCACTGTGATGGCGACTGGGCATACACGCTGTTGGAAACGGCCTAAAACCACAACAATGCAAACAAACGACATGTTAAAGCACGGCGGGCAATTGCTTCTCTTCCCACATTGTGTTCAGGTCTATTGCATAGCTGGGTTGATTCACCCAGGGATCACGAGTGTGTGAACTGACGGGGTGGTATGACTGGAATGCTGTGGAAAACGGCTTAAAACACCCAACAATACAAACAAAACGACCTCTAAATGCAGGGCGGGCAATTGCTCCCTGTGTCACAGTGTGTTCAGTACTATTGAGTAGCCGGATTAAATCGCCCAGGACGCATGAGTATGTGGACAGTGCGGGAGATATGACATATATGATGTTGAAAATGGCGTAAAACACCCAACAATACAAACGAAACGACCTTTGAAATCATGATTAGCAATGGCTACTCTTTCCACACTGTTTTCAGTCCTAACATATAGCTGTGTTGATTCACCCAGTCCCATGAGTGTGTGAAGTTTGAGAGAGTGATTGGACATAAATGCTGTTGAAAACGGCCTATAAACCCCAACAATGCAATCACATTTGACCTTTGAAAACATGCTGAGCAATGGCTCCTTATACCGCACTGTTGTCAGTCCTATCGCGTAGATGGGTTGATTCACCCAGGAAGCATGTGTGTGTCAGCAGTGAGGGGTATTTAACATAAATGCTGTTGAAACCGGCCTAAAAAAATAAACAACGCAATCAAAACGACCCTTGAAAACATGATGAGCAATGGCTCCTTTTACCACACTGTTTTCAGTCCTATTGCCTAGCTGAGTACAATAACCCAGCAAATATGAGTATGTGCACTGTGATGGCGATTGGGCATACATGCTGTTGAAAACGGCCTAAAACCCCAACAATGCAAGCAAAACGACCTTTGAAAACATGATGAGCAATGGCTGTTTTTACCACAATATTTTCGATAGTTCATTTATATGGAGTTCATGCATGTGGGAACGGGGTTATGGGAAAATCGTTCACAGTACCGCCGAAAGGGATTAAGCCTGCAGAGGTGCGAAGACCAGTGAACACAAAATCAACCCTTTCCCACATGCATATACTTTCCACACTTATTTAGTCATGCAACAACTCGCTTCCAAGATAAAAATCCCTACAATGAGCAATGGCTGTTTTTACCACAATGTTTTCGATAGTTCATTTATAGCTATGTTCTGTTCTCACACAGTGATATGACGGAAACATTGTGGAAACTGACGCGGTCATATGACTGGAATGATGTGGACAACGGCCTAAAACACCCAAGAATACAAACAAAACGACCTCTGAAAGCAGGGCGGGCAATTGCTCCCTTTCTCACAGTGTGTTCGTACTATTGAGTAGCTAGGTTGAATCACCCAGGACGCATGAGTATGTGAACAGTGTGTGTGATTTGACATACATGATGTTGAAAACGGCCTATAAACCCAACAGTGCAATCACATTGACCTTTGAAAACATGATGAGCAATGGCTCCTTTTACCACACTGTTTTCGGTCCTATCGCGTAGATGGGTTGATTCACCAAGGAAGCATGTGTGTGTCAGCAGTGAGGGGTATTTAACATAAATGCTGTTGAAAAAACATCCTAAACAAACAAACAACGCAATCAATGAGCAATGGATGTTTTTACCACAATGTTTTCGATAGTTCATTTATAGCTATGTTCTGTTCTCACACAGTGAAATGACGGAAACATTGTGGAAACTGACGCGGTCATATGACTGGAATGATGTGGACAACGGCCTAAAACACCCAAGAATACAAACAAAACGCCTAAAACACCCAAGAATACAAACAAAACGACCTCTGAAAGCAGGGCGGGCAATTGCTCCCTTTCTCACAGTGTGTTCGTACTATTGAGTAGCTGGGTTGAATCACCCAGGACGCATGAGTATGTGAACAGTGCGTGTGATTTGACATACATGATGTTGAAAACGGCCTATAAACCCAACAGTGCAATCACATTGACCTTTGAAAACATGATGAGCAATGGCTCCTTTTACCACACTGTTTTCGGTCCTATCGCGTAGATGGGTTGATTCACCAAGGAAGCATGTGTGTGTCAGCAGTGAGGGGTATTTAACATAAATGCTGTTGAAAAAACATCCTAAACAAACAAACAACGCAATCAAAACGCCCTTTGAAAACATGATGAGCAATGGCCCCTCTTACAACACTGCTTTCAGTCCTATTGCCTAGCGTGGTAGAATCACCCAGAAAGCATGAGTATGTGCACTGTGATGGCGACTGGGCATACACGCTGTTGGAAACGGCCTAAAACCACAACAATGCAAGCAAACGACATGTTAAAGCACGGCGGGCAATTGCTTCTCTTCCCACATTGTGTTCAGGTCTATTGCATAGCTGGGTTGATTCACACAGGGATCACGAGTGTGTGAACTGACGGGGTGGTATGACTGGAATGCTGTGGAAAACGGCTTAAAACACCCAACAATACAAACAAAACGACCTCTAAATGCAGGGCGGGCAATTGCTCCCTGTGTCACAGTGTGTTCAGTACTATTGAGTAGCCGGATTAAATCGCCCAGGACGCATGAGTATGTGGACAGTGCGGGAGATATGACATATATGATGTTGAAAACGGCGTAAAACACCCAAAAATACAAACGAAACGACCTTTGAAATCATGATTAGCAATGGCTACTCTTTCCACACTGTTTTCAGTCCTAACGCATAGCTGGGTTGATTCACCCAGTCCCATGAGTGTGTGAAGTTTGAGAGAGTGATTGGACATAAATGCTGTTGAAAACGGCCTATAAACCCCAACAATGCAATCACATTGACCTTTGAAAACATGCTGAGCAATGGCTCCTTATACCGCACTGTTGTCAGTCCTATCGCGTAGATGGGTTGATTCACCCAGGAAGCATGTGTGTGTCAGCAGTGAGGGGTATTTAACATAAATGCTGTTGAAACCGACCTAAAAAAATAAACAACGCAATCAAAACGACCCTTGAAAACATGATGAGCAATGGCTCCTTTTACCACACTGTTTTCAGTCCTATTGCCTAGCTGGGTACAATCACCCAGCAAATATGAGTATGTGCACTGTGATGGCGATTGGGCATACATGCTGTTGAAAACGGCCTAAAACCCCAACAATGCAAGCAAAACGACCTTTGAAAACATGATGAGCAATGGCTGTTTTTACCACAATGTTTTCGATATTTCATTTATATGGAGTTCATGCATGTGGGAACGGGGTTATGGGAAAATCGTTCACTGTACCGCCGAAAGGGATTAAGCCTGCAGAGGTGTTAAGACCAGTGAACACAAAATCAACCCTTTCCCACATGCATATACTTTCCACACTTATTTAGTCATGCAACAACTCGCTTCCAAGATCAAAATCCCTACAATGAGCAATGGCTGTTTTTACCACAATGTTTTCGATAGTTCATTTATAGCTATGTTCTGTTCTCACACAGTGATATGACGGAAACATTGTGGAAACTGACGCGGTCATATGACTGGAATGATGTGGACAACGGCCTAAAACACCCAAGAATACAAACAAAACGACCTCTGAAAGCAAGGCGGGCAATTGCTCCCTTTCTCACAGTGTGTTCGTACTATTGAGTAGCTGGGTTGAATCACCCAGGACGCATGAGTATGTGAACAGTGCGTGTGATTTGACATACATGATGTTGAAAACGGCCTATAAACCCAACAGTGCAATCACATTGACCTTTGAAAACATGATGAGCAATGGCTCCTTTTACCACACTGTTTTCGGTCCTATCGCGTAGATGGGTTGATTCACCAAGGAAGCATGTGTGTGTCAGCAGTGAGGGGTATTTAACATAAATGCTGTTGAAAAAACATCCTAAACAAACAAACAACGCAATCAAAACGCCCTTTGAAAACATGATGAGCAATGGCCCCTCTTACAACACTGCTTTCAGTCCTATTGCCTAGCGTGGTAGAATCACCCAGAAAGCATGAGTATGTGCACTGTGATGGCGACTGGGCATACACGCTGTTGGAAACGGCCTAAAACCACAACAATGCAAGCAAACGACATGTTAAAGCACGGCGGGCAATTGCTTCTCTTCCCACATTGTGTTCAGGTCTATTGCATAGCTGGGTTGATTCACCCAGGGATCACGAGTGTGTGAACTGACGGGGTGGTATGACTGGAATGCTGTGGAAAACGGCTTAAAACACCCAACAATACAAACAAAACGACCTCTAAATGCAGGGCGGGCAATTGCTCCCTGTGTCACAGTGTGTTCAGTACTATTGAGTAGCCGGATTAAATCGCCCAGGACGCATGAGTATGTGGACAGTGCGGGAGATATGACATATATGATGTTGAAAACGGCGTAAAACACCCAACAATACAAACGAAACGACCTTTGAAATCATGATTAGCAATGGCTACTCTTTCCACACTGTTTTCAGTCCTAACGCATAGCTGGGTTGATTCACCCAGTCCCATGAGTGTGTGAAGTTTGAGAGAGTGATTGGACATAAATGCTGTTGAAAACGGCCTATAAACCCCAACAATGCAATCACATTGACCTTTGAAAACATGCTGAGCAATGGCTCCTTATACCGCACTGTTGTCAGTCCTATCGCGTAGATGGGTTGATTCACCCAGGAAGCATGTGTGTGTCAGCAGTGAGGGGTATTTAACATAAATGCTGTTGAAACCGACCTAAAAAAATAAACAACGCAATCAAAACGACCCTTGAAAACATGATGAGCAATGGCTCCTTTTACCACACTGTTTTCAGTCCTATTGCCTAGCTGGGTACAATCACCTAGCAAATATGAGTATGTGCACTGTGATGGCGATTGGGCATACATGCTGTTGAAAACGGCCTAAAACCCCAACAATGCAAGCAAAACGACCTTTGAAAACATGATGAGCAATGGCTGTTTTTACCACAATGTTTTCGATATTTCATTTATATGGAGTTCATGCATGTGGGAACGGGGTTATGGGAAAATCGTTCACTGTACCGCCGAAAGGGATTAAGCCTGCAGAGGTGCGAAGACCAGTGAACACAAAATCAACCCTTTCCCACATGCATATACTTTCCACACTTATTTAGTCATGCAACAACTCGCTTCCAAGATCAAAATCCCTACAATGAGCAATGGCTGTTTTTACCACAATGTTTTCGATAGTTCATTTATAGCTATGTTCTGTTCTCACACAGTGATATGACGGAAACATTGTGGAAACTGACGCGGTCATATGACTGGAATGATGTGGACAACGGCCTAAAACACCCAAGAATACAAACAAAACGACCTCTGAAAGCAAGGCGGGCAATTTCTCCCTTTCTCACAGTGTGTTCGTACTATTGAGTAGCTGGGTTGAATCACCCAGGACGCATGAGTATGTGAACAGTGCGTGTGATTTGACATACATGATGTTGAAAACGGCCTATAAACCCAACAGTGCAATCACATTGACCTTTGAAAACATGATGAGCAATGGCTCCTTTTACCACACTGTTTTCGGTCCTATCGCGTAGATGGGTTGATTCACCAAGGAAGCATGTGTGTGTCAGCAGTGAGGGGTATTTAACATAAATGCTGTTGAAAAAACATCCTAAACAAACAAACAACGCAATCAAAACGCCCTTTGAAAACATGATGAGCAATGGCCCCTCTTACAACACTGCTTTCAGTCCTATTGCCTAGCGTGGTAGAATCACCCAGAAAGCATGAGTATGTGCACTGTGATGGCGACTGGGATTACACGCTGTTGGAAACGGCCTAAAACCACAACAATGCAAGCAAACGACATGTTAAAGCACGGCGGGCAATTGCTTCTCTTCCCACATTGTGTTCAGGTCTATTGCATAGCTGGGTTGATTCACCCAGGGATCACGAGTGTGTGAACTGACGGGGTGGTATGACTGGAATGCTGTGGAAAACGGCTTAAAACACCCAACAATACAAACAAAACGACCTCTAAATGCAGGGCGGGCAATTGCTCCCTGTGTCACAGTGTGTTCAGTACTATTGAGTGGCCGGATTAAATCGCCCAGGACGCATGAGTATGTGGACAGTGCGGGAGATATGACATATATGATGTTGAAAACTGCGTAAAACACCCAACAATACAAACGAAACGACCTTTGAAATCATGATTAGCAATGGCTACTCTTTCCACACTGTTTTCAGTCCTAACGCATAGCTGGGTTGATTCACCCAGTCCCATGAGTGTGTGAAGTTTGAGAGAGTGATTGGACATAAATGCTGTTGAAAACGGCCTATAAACCCCAACAATGCAATCACATTGACCTTTGAAAACATGCTGAGCAATGGCTCCTTATACCGCACTGTTGTCAGTCCTATCGCGTAGATGGGTTGATTCACCCAGGAAGCATGTGTGTGTCAGCAGTGAGGGGTATTTAACATAAATGCTGTTGAAACCGGCCTAAAAAAATAAACAACGCAATCAAAACGACCCTTGAAAACATGATGAGCAATGGCTCCTTTTACCACACTGTTTTCAGTCCTATTGCCTAGCTGGGTACAATCACCCAGCAAATATGAGTATGTGCACTGTGATGGCGATTGGGCATACATGCTGTTGAAAACGGCCTAAAACCCCAACAATGCAAGCAAAACGACCTTTGAAAACATGATGAGCAATGGCTGTTTTTACCACAATGTTTTCGATAGTTCATTTATATGGAGTTCATGCATGTGGGAACGGGGTTATGGGAAAATCGTTCACTGTACCGCCGAAAGGGATTAAGCTTGCAGAGGTGCGAAGACCAGTGAACACAAAATCAACCCTTTCCCACATGCATATACTTTCCACACTTATTTAGTCATGCAACAACTCGCTTCCAAGAACAAAATCCCTACAATGAGCAATGGCTGTTTTTACCACAATGTTTTCGATAGTTCATTTATAGCTATGTTCTGTTCTCACACAGTGATATGACGGAAACATTGTGGAAACTGAGGC
Organism: Serripes groenlandicus; assembly: GCA_031761405.1. Classification (NCBI taxonomy): domain Eukaryota; kingdom Metazoa; phylum Mollusca; class Bivalvia; order Cardiida; family Cardiidae; genus Serripes; species Serripes groenlandicus. The sequence continues at coordinate 47,464,482 of JASEVX010000012.1, forward strand.
GGTCATATGACTGGAATGATGTGGACAACGGCCTAAAACACCCAAGAATACAAACAAAACGACCTCTGAAAGCAAGGCGGGCAATTGCTCCCTTTCTCACAGTGTGTTCGTACTATTGAGTAGCTGGGTTGAATCACCCAGGACGCATGAGTATGTGAACAGTGCGTGTGATTTGACATACATGATGTTGAAAACGGCCTATAAACCCAACAGTGCAATCACATTGACCTTTGAAAACATGATGAGCAATGGCTCCTTTTACCACACTGTTTTCGGTCCTATCGCGTAGATGGGTTGATTCACCAAGGAAGCATGTGTGTGTCAGCAGTGAGGGGTATTTAACATAAATGCTGTTGAAAAAACATCCTAAACAAACAAACAACGCAATCAAAACGCCCTTTGAAAACATGATGAGCAATGGCCCCTCTTACAACACTGCTTTCAGTCCTATTGCCTAGCGTGGTAGAATCACCCAGAAAGCATGAGTATGTGCACTGTGATGGCGACTGGGCATACACGCTGTTGGAAACGGCCTAAAACCACAACAATGCAAGCAAACGACATGTTAAAGCACGGCGGGCAATTGCTTCTCTTCCCACATTGTGTTCAGGTCTATTGCATAGCTGGGTTGATTCACCCAGGGATCACGAGTGTGTGAACTGACGGGGTGGTATGACTGGAATGCTGTGGAAAACGGCTTAAAACGATATTTCATTTATATGGAGTTCATGCATGTGGGAACGGGGTTATGGGAAAATCGTTCACTGTACCGCCGAAAGGGATTAAGCCTGCAGAGGTGCGAAGACCAGTGAACACAAAATCAACCCTTTCCCACATGCATATACTTTCCACACTTATTTAGTCATGCAACAACTCGCTTCCAAGATCAAAATTCCTACAATGAGCAATGGCTGTTTTTACCACAATGTTTTCGATAGTTCATTTATAGATATGTTCTGTTCTCACACAGTGATATGACGGAAACATTGTGGAAACTGACGCGGTCATATGACTGGAATAATGTGGACAACGGCCTAAAACACCCAAGAATACAAACAAAACGACCTCTGAAAGCAGGGCGGGCAATTGCTCCCTTTCTCACAGTGTGTTCGTACTATTGAGTAGCTGGGTTGAATCATCCAGGACGCATGAGTATGTGAACAGTGCGTGTGATTTGACATACATGATGTTGAAAACGGCCTATAAACCCAACAGTGCAATCACATTGACCTTTGAAAACATGATGAGCAATGGCTCCTTTTACCACACTGTTTTCGGTCCTATCGCGTAGATGGGTTGATTCACCAAGGAAGCATGTGTGTGTCAGCAGTGAGGGGTATTTAACATAAATGCTGTTGAAAAAACATCCTAAACAAACAAACAACGCAATCAAAACGCCCTTTGAAAACATGATGAGCAATGGCCCCTCTTACAACACTGCTTTCAGTCCTATTGCCTAGCGTGGTAGAATCACCCAGAAAGCATGAGTATGTGCACTGTGATGGCGACTGGGCATACACGCTGTTGGAAACGGCCTAAAACCACAACAATGCAAGCAAACGACATGTTAAAGCACGGCGGGCAATTGCTTCTCTTCCCACATTGTGTTCAGGTCTATTGCATAGCTGGGTTGATTCACCCAGGGAACACGAGTGTGTGAACTGACGGGGTGGTATGACTGGAATGCTGTGGAAAACGGCTTAAAACGATATTTCATTTATATGGAGTTCATGCATGTGGGAACGGGGTTATGGGCAAATCGTTCACTGTACCGCCGAAAGGGATTAAGCCTGCAGAGGTGCGAAGACCAGTGAACACAAAAACAACCCTTTCCCACATGCATATACTTTCCACACTTATTTAGTCATGCAACAACTCGCTTCCAAGATCAAAATTCCTACAATGAGCAATGGCTGTTTTTACCACAATGTTTTCGATAGTTCATTTATAGATATGTTCTGTTCTCACACAGTGATATGACGGAAACATTGTGGAAACTGACGCGGTCATATGACTGGAATGATGTGGACAACGGCCTAAAACACCCAAGAATACAAACAAAACGACCTCTGAAAGCAGGGCGGGCAATTGCTCCCTTTCTCACAGTGTGTTCGTACTATTGAGTAGCTGGGTTGAATCACCCAGGACGCATGAGTATGTGAACAGTGCGTGTGATTTGACATACATGATGTTGAAAACGGCCTATAAACCCAACAGTGCAATCACATTGACCTTTGAAAACATGATGAGCAATGGCTCCTTTTACCACACTGTTTTCGGTCCTATCGCGTAGATGGGTTGATTCACCAAGGAAGCATGTGTGTGTCAGCAGTGAGGGGTATTTAACATAAATGCTGTTGAAAAAACATCCTAAACAAACAAACAACGCAATCAAAACGCCCTTTGAAAACATGATGAGCAATGGCCCCTCTTACAACACTGCTTTCAGTCCTATTGCCTAGCGTGGTAGAATCACCCAGAAAGCATGAGTATGTGCACTGTGATGGCGACTGGGCATACACGCTGTTGGAAACGGCCTAAAACCACAACAATGCAAGCAAACGACATGTTAAAGCACGGCGGGCAATTGCTTCTCTTCCCACATTGTGTTCAGGTCTATTGCATAGCTGGGTTGATTCACCCAGGGATCACGAGTGTGTGAACTGACGGGGTGGTATGACTGGAATGCTGTGGAAAACGGCTTAAAACACCCAACAATACAAACAAAACGACCTCTAAATGCAGGGCGGGCAATTGCTCCCTGTGTCACAGTGTGTTCAGTACTATTGAGTAGCCGGATTAAATCGCCCAGGACGCATGAGTATGTGGACAGTGCGGGAGATATGACATATATGATGTTGAAAACGGCGTAAAACACCCAACAATACAAACGAAACGACCTTTGAAATCATGATTAGCAATGGCTACTCTTTCCACACTGTTTTCAGTCCTAACGCATAGCTGGGTTGATTCACCCAGTCCCATGAGTGTGTGAAGTTTGAGAGAGTGATTGGACATAAATGCTGTTGAAAACGGCCTATAAACCCCAACAATGCAATCACATTGACCTTTGAAAACATGCTGAGCAATGGCTCCTTATACCGCACTGTTGTCAGTCCTATCGCGTAGATGGGTTGATTCACCCAGGAAGCATGTGTGTGTCAGCAGTGAGGGGTATTTAACATAAATGCTGTTGAAACCGGCCTAAAAAAATAAACAACGCAATCAAAACGACCCTTGAAAACATAATGAGCAATGGCTCCTTTTACCACACTGTTTTCAGTCCTATTGCCTAGCTGGGTACAATCACCCAGCAAATATGAGTATGTGCACTGTGATGGCGATTGGGCATACATGCTGTTGAAAACGGCCTAAAACCCCAACAATGCAAGCAAAACGACCTTTGAAAACATGATGAGCAATGGCTGTTTTTACCACAATGTTTTCGATAGTTCATTTATATGGAGTTCATGCATGTGGGAACGGGGTTATGGGAAAATCGTTCTCTGTACCGCCGAAAGGGATTAAGCCTGCAGAGGTGCGAAGACCAGTGAACACAAAATCAACCCTTTCCCACATGCATATACTTTCCACACTTATTTAGTCATGCAACAACTCGCTTCCAAGATCAAAATCCCTACAATGAACAATGGCTGTTTTTACCACAATGTTTTCGATAGTTCATTTATAGCTATGTTCTGTTCTCACACAGTGATATGACGGAAACATTGTGGAAACTGACGCGGTCATACGACTGGAATGATGTGGACAACGGCCTAAAACACCCAAGAATACAAACAAAACGACCTCTGAAAGCAGGGCGGGCAATTGCTTCCTTTCTCACAGTGTGTTCGTACTATTGAGTAGCTGGGTTGAATCACCCAGGACGCATGAGTATGTGAACAGTGCGTGTGATTTGACATACATGATGTTGAAAACGGCCTATAAACCCAACAGTGCAACCACATTGACCTTTGAAAACATGATGAGCAATGGCTCCTTTTACCACACTGTATTCGGTCCTATCGCGTAGATGGGTTGATTCACCAAGGAAGCATGTGTGTGTCAGCAGTGAGGGGTATTTAACATAAATGCTGTTGAAAAAACATCCTAAACAAACAAACAACGCAATCAAAACGCCCTTTGAAAACATGATGAGCAATGGCCCCTCTTACAACACTGCTTTCAGTCCTATTGCCTAGCGTGGTAGAATCACCCAGAAAGCATGAGTATGTGCACTGTGATGGCGACTGGGCATACACGCTGTTGGAAACGGCCTAAAACCACAACAATGCAAGCAAACGACATGTTAAAGCACGGCGGGCAATTGCTTCTCTTCCCACATTGTGTTCAGGTCTATTGCATAGCTGGGTTGATTCACCCAGGGATCACGAGTGTGTGAACTGACGGGGTGGTATGACTGGAATGCTGTGGAAAACGGCTTAAAACACCCAACAATACAAACAAAACGACCTCTAAATGCAGGGCGGGCAATTGCTCCCTGTGTCACAGTGTGTTCAGTACTATTGAGTAGCCGGATTAAATCGCCCAGGACGCATGAGTATGTGGACAGTGCGGGAGATATGACATATATGATGTTGAAAACGGCGTAAAACACCCAACAATACAAACGAAACGACCTTTGAAATCATGATTAGCAATGGCTACTCTTTCCACACTGTTTTCAGTCCTAACGCATAGCTGGGTTGATTCACCCAGTCCCATGAGTGTGTGAAGTTTGAGAGAGTGATTGGACATAAATGCTGTTGAAAACGGCCTATAAACCCCAACAATGCAATCACATTGACCTTTGAAAACATGCTGAGCAATGGCTCCTTATACCGCACTGTTGTCAGTCCTATCGCGTAGATGGGTTGATTCACCCAGGAAGCATGTGTGTGTCAGCAGTGAGGGGTATTTAACATAAATGCTGTTGAAACCGGCCTAAAAAAATAAACAACGCAATCAAAACGACCCTTGAAAACATGATGAGCAATGGCTCCTTTTACCACACTGTTTTCAGTCCTATTGCCTAGCTGGGTACAATCACCCAGCAAATATGAGTATGTGCACTGTGATGGCGATTGGGCATACATGCTGTTGAAAACGGCCTAAAGCCCGAACAATGCAAGCAAAACGACCTTTGAAAACATGATGAGCAATGGCTGTTTTTACCACAATGTTTTCGATAGTTCATTTATATGGAGTTCATGCATGTGGGAACGGGGTTATGGGAAAATCGTTCACTGTACCGCCGAAAGGGATTAAGCCTGCAGAGGTGCGAAGACCAGTGAACACAAAATCAACTTATTTAGTCATGCAACAACTCGCTTCCAAGATCAAAATCCCTAAAATGAGCAATGGCTGTTTTTACCACAATGTTTTCGATAGTTCATTTATAGCTATGTTCTGTTCTCACACAGTGATATGACGGAAACATTGTGGAAACTGACGCGGTCATATGACTGGAATGATGTGGACAACGGCCTAAAACACCCAAGAATACAAACAAAACGACCTCTGAAAGCAGGGCGGGCAATTGCTCCCTTTCTCACAGTGTGTTCGTACTATTGAGTAGCTGGGTTGAATCACCCAGGACGCATGAGTATGTGAACAGTGCGTGTGATTTGACATACATGATGTTGAAAACGGCCTATAAACCCAACAGTGCAATCACATTGACCTTTGAAAACATTATGAGCAATGGCTCCTTTTACCACACTGTTTTCGGTCCTATCGCGTAGATGGGTTGATTCACCAAGGAAGCATGTGTGTGTCAGCAGTGAGGGGTATTTAACATAAATGCTGTTGAAAAAACATCCTAAACAAACAAACAACGCAATCAAAACGCCCTTTGAAAACATGATGAGCAATGGCCCCTCTTACAACACTGCTTTCAGTCCTATAGCCTAGCGTGGTAGAATCACCCAGAAAGCATGAGTATGTGCACTGTGATGGCGACTGGGCATACACGCTGTTGGAAACGGCCTAAAACCACAACAATGCAAGCAAACGACATGTTAAAGCACGGCGGGCAATTGCTTCTCTTCCCACATTGTGTTCAGGTCTATTGCATAGCTGGGTTGATTCACCCAGGGATCACGAGTGTGTGAACTGACGGGGTGGTATGACTGGAATGCTGTGGAAAACGGCTTAAAACACCCAACAATACAAACAAAACGACCTCTAAATGCAGGGCGGGCAATTGCTCCCTGTGTCACAGTGTGTTCAGTACTATTGAGTAGCCGGATTAAATCGCCCAGGACGCATGAGTATGTGGACAGTGCGGGAGATATGACATATATGATGTTGAAAACGGCGTAAAACACCCAACAATACAAACGAAACGACCTTTGAAATCATGATTAGCAATGGCTACTCTTTCCACACTGTTTTCAGTCCTAACGCATAGCTGGGTTGATTCACCCAGTCCCATGAGTGTGTGAAGTTTGAGAGAGTGATTGGACATAAATGCTGTTGAAAACGGCCTATAAACCCCAACAATGCAATCACATTGACCTTTGAAAACATGCTGAGCAATGGCTCCTTATACCGCACTGTTGTCAGTCCTATCGCGTAGATGGGTTGATTCACCCAGGAAGCATGTGTGTGTCAGCAGTGAGGGGTATTTAACATAAATGCTGTTGAAACCGGCCTAAAAAAATAAACAACGCAATCAAAACGACCCTTGAAAACATGATGAGCAATGGCTCCTTTTACCACACTGTTTTCAGTCCTATTGCCTAGCTGGGTACAATCACCCAGCAAATATGAGTATGTGCACTGTGATGGCGATTGGGCATACATGCTGTTGAAAACGGCCTAAAACCCCAACAATGCAAGCAAAACGACCTTTGAAAACATGATGAGCAATGGCTGTTTTTACCACAATGTTTTCGATAGTTCATTTATATGGAGTTCATGCATGTGGGAACGGGGTTATGGGAAAATCGTTCACTGTACCGCCGAAAGGGATTAAGCCTGCAGAGGTGCGAAGACCAGTGAACACAAAATCAACCCTTTCCCACATGCATATACTTTCCACACTTATTTAGTCATGCAACAACTCGCTTCCAAGATCAAAATCCCTACAATGAGCAATGGCTGTTTTTACCACAATGTTTTCGATAGTTCATTTATAGCTATGTTCTGTTCTCACACAGTGATATGACGGAAACATTGTGGAAACTGACGCGGTCATATGACTGGAATGATGTGGACAACGGCCTAAAACACCCAAGAATACAAACAAAACGACCTCTGAAAGCAGGCCGGGCAATTGCTCCCTTTCTCACAGTGTGTTCGTACTATTGAGTAGCTGGGTTGAATCACCCAGGACGCATGAGTATGTGAACAGTGCGTGTGATTTGACATACATGATGTTGAAAACGGCCTATAAACCCAACAGTGCAATCACATTGACCTTTGAAAACATGATGAGCAATGGCTCCTTTTACCACACTGTTTTCGGTCCTATCGCGTAGATGGGTTGATTCACCAAGGAAGCATGTGTGTGTCAGCAGTGAGGGGTATCTAACATAAATGCTGTTGAAAAAACATCCTAAACAAACAAACAACGCAATCAAAACGCCCTTTGAAAACACGATGAGCAATGGCCCCTCTTACAACACTGCTTTCAGTCCTATTGCCTAGCGTGGTAGAATCACCCAGAAAGCATGCGTATGTGCACTGTGATGGCGACTGGGCATACACGCTGTTGGAAACGGCCTAAAACCACAACAATGCAAGCAAACGACATGTTAAAGCACGGCGGGCCATTGCTTCTCTTCCCACATGGTGTTCAGGTCTATTGCATAGCTGGGTTGATTCGCCCAGGGATCACGAATGTGTGAACTGACGGGGTGGTATGACTGGAATGCTGTGGAAAACGGCTTAAAACACCCAACAATACAAACAAAACGACCTCTAAATGCAGGGCGGGCAATTGCTCCCTGTGTCACAGTGTGTTCAGTACTATTGAGTAGCCGGATTAAATCGCCCAGGACGCATGAGTATGTGGACAGTGCGGGAGATATGACATATATGATGTTGAAAACGGCGTAAAACACCCAACAATACAAACGAAACGACCTTTGAAATCATGATTAGCAATGGCTACTCTTTCCACACTGTTTTCAGTCCTAACGCATAGCTGGGTTGATTCACCCAGTCCCATGAGTGTGTGAAGTTTGAGAGAGTGATTGGACATAAATGCTGTTGAAAACGGCCTATAAACCCCAACAATGCAATCACATTGACCTTTGAAAACATGCTGAGCAATGGCTCCTTATACCGCACTGTTGTCAGTCCTATCGCGTAGATGGGTTGATTCACCCAGGAAGCATGTGTGTGTCAGCAGTGAGGGGTATTTAACATAAATGCTGTTGAAACCGGCCTAAAAAAATAAACAACGCAATCAAAACGACCCTTGAAAACATGATGAGCAATGGCTCCTTTTACCACACTGTTTTCAGTCCTATTGCCTAGCTGGGTACAATCACCCAGCAAATATGAGTATGTGCACTGTGATGGCGATTGGGCATACATGCTGTTGAAAACGGCCTAAAACCCCAACAATGCAAGCAAAACGACCTTTGAAAACATGATGAGCAATGGCTGTTTTTACCACAATGTTTTCGATAGTTCATTTATATGGAGTTCATGCATGTGGGAACGGGGTTATGGGAAAATCGTTCACTGTACCGCCGAAAGGGATTAAGCCTGCAGAGGTGCGAAGACCAGTGAACACAAAATCAACCCTTTCCCACATGCATATACTTTCCACACTTATTTAGTCATGCAACAACTCGCTTCCAAGATCAAAATCCCTACAATGAGCAATGGCTGTTTTTACCACAATGTTTTCGATAGTTCATTTATAGCTATGTTCTGTTCTCACACAGTGATATGACGGAAACATTGTGGAAACTGACGCGGTCATATGACTGGAATGATGTGGACAACGGCCTAAAACACCCAAGAATACAAACAAAACGACCTCTGAAAGCAGGCCGGGCAATTGCTCCCTTTCTCACAGTGTGTTCGTACTATTGAGTAGCTGGGTTGAATCACCCAGGACGCATGAGTATGTGAACAGTGCGTGTGATTTGACATACATGATGTTGAAAACGGCCTATACACCCAACAGTGCAATCACATTGACCTTTGAAAACATGATGAGCAATGGCTCCTTTTACCACACTGTTTTCGGTCCTATCGCGTAGATGGGTTGATTCACCAAGGAAGCATGTGTGTGTCAGCAGTGAGGGGTATCTAACATAAATGCTGTTGAAAAAACATCCTAAACAAACAAACAACGCAATCAAAACGCCCTTTGAAAACACGATGAGCAATGGCCCCTCTTACAACACTGCTTTCAGTCCTATTGCCTAGCGTGGTAGAATCACCCAGAAAGCATGCGTATGTGCACTGTGATGGCGACTGGGCATACACGCTGTTGGAAACGGCCTAAAACCACAACAATGCAAGCAAACGACATGTTAAAGCACGGCGGGCAATTGCTTCTCTTCCCACGTGGTGTTCAGGTCTATTGCATAGCTGGGTTGATTCACCCAGGGATCACGAGTGTGTGAACTGACGGGGTGGTATGACTGGAATGCTGTGGAAACGGCTTAAAACACCCAACAATACAAACAAAACGACCTCTAAATGCAGGGCGGGCAATTGCTCCCTGTGTCACAGTGTGTTCAGTACTATTGAGTAGCCGGATTAAATCGCCCAGGACGCATGAGTATGTGGACAGTGCGGGAGATATGACATATATGATGTTGAAAACGGCGTAAAACACCCAACAATACAAACGAAACGACCTTTGAAATCATGATTAGCAATGGCTACTCTTTCCACACTGTTTTCAGTCCTAACGCATAGCTGGGTTGATTCACCCAGTCCCATGAGTGTGTGAAGTTTGAGAGAGTGATTGGACATAAATGCTGTTGAAAACGGCCTATAAACCCCAACAATGCAATCACATTGACCTTTGAAAACATGCTGAGCAATGGCTCCTTATACCGCACTGTTGTCAGTCCTATCGCGTAGATGGGTTGATTCACCCAGGAAGCATGTGTGTGTCAGCAGTGAGGGGTATTTAACATAAATGCTGTTGAAACCGGCCTAAAAAAATAAACAACGCAATCAAAACGACCCTTGAAAACATGATGAGCAATGGCTCCTTTTACCACACTGTTTTCAGTCCTATTGCCTAGCTGGGTACAATCACCCAGCAAATATGAGTATGTGCACTGTGATGGCGATTGGGCATACATGCTGTTGAAAACGGCCTAAAACCCCAACAATGCAAGCAAAACGACCTTTGAAAACATGATGAGCAATGGCTGTTTTTACCACAATGTTTTCGATAGTTCATTTATATGGAGTTCATGCATGTGGGAACGGGGTTATGGGAAAATCGTTCACTGTACCGCCGAAAGGGATTAAGCCTGCAGAGGTGCGAAGACCAGTGAACACAAAATCAACCCTTTCCCACATGCATATACTTTCCACACTTATTTAGTCATGCAACAACTCGCTTCCAAGATCAAAATCCCTACAATGAGCAATGGCTGTTTTTACCACAATGTTTTCGATAGTTCATTTATAGCTATGTTCTGTTCTCACACAGTGATATGACGGAAACATTGTGGAAACTGACACGGTCATATGACTGGAATGATGTGGACAACGGCCTAAAACACCCAAGAATACAAACAAAACGACCTCTGAAAGCAGGCCGGGCAATTGCTCCCTTTCTCACAGTGTGTTCGTACTATTGAGTAGCTGGGTTGAATCACCCAGGACGCATGAGTATGTGAACAGTGCGTGTGATTTGACATACATGATGTTGAAAACGGCCTATAAACCCAACAGTGCAATCACATTGACCTTTGAAAACATGATGAGCAATGGCTCCTTTTACCACACTGTTTTCGGTCCTATCGCGTAGATGGGTTGATTCACCAAGGAAGCATGTGTGTGTCAGCAGTGAGGGGTATCTAACATAAATGCTGTTGAAAAAACATCCTAAACAAACAAACAACGCAATCAAAACGCCCTTTGAAAACACGATGAGCAATGGCACCTCTTACAACACTGCTTTCAGTCCTATTGCCTAGCGTGGTAGAATCACCCAGAAAGCATGCGTATGTGCACTGTGATGGCGACTGGGCATACACGCTGTTGGAAACGGCCTAAAACCCCAACAATGCAAGCAAACGACATGTTAAAGCACGGCGGGCAATTGCTTCTCTTCCCACATGGTGTTCAGGTCTATTGCATAGCTGGGTTGATTCACCCAGGGATCACGAGTGTGTGAACTGACGGGGTGGTATGACTGGAATGCTGTGGAAAACGGCTTAAAACACCCAACAATACAAACAAAACGACCTCTAAATGCAGGGCGGGCAATTGCTCCCTGTGTCACAGTGTGTTCAGTACTATTGAGTAGCCGGATTAAATCGCCCAGGACGCATGAGTATGTGGACAGTGCGGGAGATATGACATATATGATGTTGAAAACGGCGTAAAACACCCAACAATACAAACGAAACGACCTTTGAAATCATGATTAGCAATGGCTACTCTTTCCACACTGTTTTCAGTCCTAACGCATAGCTGGGTTGATTCACCCAGTCCCATGAGTGTGTGAAGTTTGAGAGAGTGATTGGACATAAATGCTGTTGAAAACGGCCTATAAACCCCAACAATGCAATCACATTGACCTTTGAAAACATGCTGAGCAATGGCTCCTTATACCGCACTGTTGTCAGTCCTATCGCGTAGATGGGTTGATTCACCCAGGAAGCATGTGTGTGTCAGCAGTGAGGGGTATTTAACATAAATGCTGTTGAAACCGGCCTAAAAAAATAAACAACGCAATCAAAACGACCCTTGAAAACAAGATGAGCAATGGCTCCTTTTACCACACTGTTTTCAGTCCTATTGCCTAGCTGGGTACAATCACCCAGCAAATATGAGTATGTGCACTGTGATGGCGATTGGGCATACATGCTGTTGAAAACGGCCTAAAACCCCAACAATGCAAGCAAAACGACCTTTGAAAACATGATGAGCAATGGCTGTTTTTACCACAATGTTTTCGATAGTTCATTTATATGGAGTTCATGCATGTGGGAACGGGGTTATGGGAAAATCGTTCACTGTACCGCCGAAAGGGATTAAGCCTGCAGAGGTGCGAAGACCAGTGAACACAAAATCAACCCTTTCCCACATGCATATACTTTCCACACTTATTTAGTCATGCAACAACTCGCTTCCAAGATCAAAATCCCTACAATGAGCAATGGCTGTTTTTACCACAATGTTTTCGATAGTTCATTTATAGCTATGTTCTGTTCTCACACAGTGATATGACGGAAACATTGTGGAAACTGACGCGGTCATATGACTGGAATGATGTGGACAACGGCCTAAAACACCCAAGAATACAAACAAAACGACCTCTGAAAGCAGGCCGGGCAATTGCTCCCTTTCTCACAGTGTGTTCGTACTATTGAGTAGCTGGGTTGAATCACCCAGGACGCATGAGTATGTGAACAGTGCGTGTGATTTGACATACATGATGTTGAAAACGGCCTATAAACCCAACAGTGCAATCACATTGACCTTTGAAAACATGATGAGCAATGGCTCCTTTTACCACACTGTTTTCGGTCCTATCGCGTAGATGGGTTGATTCACCAAGGAAGCATGTGTGTGTCAGCAGTGAGGGGTATCTAACATAAATGCTGTTGAAAAAACATCCTAAACAAACAAACAACGCAATCAAAACGCCCTTTGAAAACACGATGAGCAATGGCCCCTCTTACAACACTGCTTTCAGTCCTATTGCCTAGCGTGGTAGAATCACCCAGAAACCATGCGTATGTGCACTGTGATGGCGACTGGGCATACACGCTGTTGGAAACGGCCTAAAACCACAACAATGCAAGCAAACGACATGTTAAAGCACGGCGGGCAATTGCTTCTCTTCCCACATGGTGTTCAGGTCTATTGCATAGCTGGGTTGATTCACCCAGGGATCACGAGTGTGTGAACTGACGGGGTGGTATGACTGGAATGCTGTGGAAAACGGCTTAAAACACCCAACAATACAAACAAAACGACCTCTAAATGCAGGGCGGGCAATTGCTCCCTGTGTCACAGTGTGTTCAGTACTATTGAGTAGCCGGATTAAATCGCCCAGGACGCATGAGTATGTGGACAGTGCGGGAGATATGACATATATGATGTTGAAAACGGCGTAAAACACCCAACAATACAAACGAAACGACCTTTGAAATCATGATTAGCAATGGCTACTCTTTCCACACTGTTTTCAGTCCTAACGCATAGCTGGGTTGATTCACCATGTCCCATGAGTGTGTGAAGTTTGAGAGAGTGATTGGACATAAATGCTGTTGAAAACGGCCTATAAACCCCAACAATGCAATCACATTGACCTTTGAAAACATGCTGAGCAATGGCTCCTTATACCGCACTGTTGTCAGTCCTATCGCGTAGATGGGTTGATTCACCCAGGAAGCGTGTGTGTGTCAGCAGTGAGGGGTATTTAACATAAATGCTGTTGAAACCGGCCTAAAAAAAATAAACAACGCAATCAAAACGACCCTTGAAAACATGATGAGCAATGGCTCCTTTTACCACACTGTTTTCAGTCCTATTGCCTAGCTGGGTACAATCACCCAGCAAATATGAGTATGTGCACTGTGATGGCGATTGGGCATACATGCTGTTGAAAACGGCCTAAAACCCCAACAATGCAAGCAAAACGACCTTTGAAAACATGATGAGCAATGGCTGTTTTTACCACAATGTTTTCGATAGTTCATTTATATGGAGTTCATGCATGTGGGAACGGGGTTATGGGAAAATCGTTCACTGTACCGCCGAAAGGGATTAAGCCTGCAGAGGTGCGAAGACCAGTGAACACAAAATCAACCCTTTCCCACATGCATATACTTTCCACACTTATTTAGTCATGCAACAACTCGCTTCCAAGATCAAAATCCCTACAATGAGCAATGGCTGTTTTTACCACAATGTTTTCGATAGTTCATTTATAGCTATGTTCTGTTCTCACACAGTGATATGACGGAAACATTGTGGAAACTGACGCGGTCATATGACTGGAATGATGTGGACAACGGCCTAAAACACCCAAGAATACAAACAAAACGACCTCTGAAAGCAGGCCGGGCAATTGCTCCCTTTCTCACAGTGTGTTCGTACTATTGAGTAGCTGGGTTGAATCACCCAGGACGCATGAGTATGTGAACAGTGCGTGTGATTTGACATACATGATGTTGAAAACGGCCTATAAACCCAACAGTGCAATCACATTGACCTTTGAAAACATGATGAGCAATGGCTCCTTTTACCACACTGTTTGCGGTCCTATCGCGTAGATGGGTTGATTCACCAAGGAAGCATGTGTGTGTCAGCAGTGAGGGGTATCTAACATAAATGCTGTTGAAAAAACATCCTAAACAAACAAACAACGCAATCAAAACGCCCTTTGAAAACACGATGAGCAATGGCCCCTCTTACAACACTGCTTTCAGTCCTATTGCCTAGCGTGGTAGAATCACCCAGAAACCATGCGTATGTGCACTGTGATGGCGACTGGGCATACACGCTGTTGGAAACGGCCTAAAACCACAACAATGCAAGCAAACGACATGTTAAAGCACGGCGGGCAATTGCTTCTCTTCCCACATGGTGTTCAGGTCTATTGCATAGCTGGGTTGATTCACCCAGGGATCACGAGTGTGTGAACTGACGGGGTGGTATGACTGGAATGCTGTGGAAAACGGCTTAAAACACCCAACAATACAAACAAAACGACCTCTAAATGCAGGGCGGGCAATTGCTCCCTGTGTCATAGTGTGTTCAGTACTATTGAGTAGCCGGATTAAATCGCCCAGGACGCATGAGTATGTGGACAGTGCGGGAGATATGACATATATGATGTTGAAAACGGCGTAAAACACCCAACAATACAAACGAAACGACCTTTGAAATCATGATTAGCAATGGCTACTCTTTCCACACTTTTTTCAGTCCTAACGCATAGCTGGGTTGATTCACCCAGTCCCATGAGTGTGTGAAGTTTGAGAGAGTGATTGGACATAAATGCTGTTGAAAACGGCCTATAAACCCCAACAATGCAATCACATTGACCTTTGAAAACATGCTGAGCAATGGCTCCTTATACCGCACTGTTGTCAGTCCTATCGCGTAGATGGGTTGATTCACCCAGGAAGCATGTGTGTGTCAGCAGTGAGGGTTATTTAACATAAATGCTGTTGAAACCGGCCTAAAAAAATAAACAACGCAATCAAAACGACCCTTGAAAACATGATGAGCAATGGCTCCTTTTACCACACTGTTTTCAGTCCTATTGCCTAGCTGGGTACAATCACCCAGCAAATATGAGTATGTGCACTGTGATGGCGATTGGGCATACATGCTGTTGAAAACGGCCTAAAACCCCAACAATGCAAGCAAAACGACCTTTGAAAACATGATGAGCAATGGCTGTTTTTACCACAATGTTTTCGATAGTTCATTTATATGGAGTTCATGCATGTGGGAACGGGGTTATGGGAAAATCGTTCACTGTACCGCCGAAAGGGATTAAGCCTGCAGAGGTGCGAAGACCAGTGAACACAAAATCAACTTATTTAGTCATGCAACAACTCGCTTCCAAGATCAAAATCCCTAAAATGAGCAATGGCTGTTTTTACCACAATGTTTTCGATAGTTCATTTATAGCTATGTTCTGTTCTCACACAGTGATATGACGGAAACATTGTGGAAACTGACGCGGTCATATGACTGGAATGATGTGGACAACGGCCTAAAACACCCAAGAATACAAACAAAACGACCTCTGAAAGCAGGGCGGGCAATTGCTCCCTTTCTCACAGTGTGTTCGTACTATTGAGTAGCTGGGTTGAATCACCCAGGACGCATGAGTATGTGAACAGTGCGTGTGATTTGACATACATGATGTTGAAAACGGCCTATAAACCCAACAGTGCAATCACATTGACCTTTGAAAACATTATGAGCAATGGCTCCTTTTACCACACTGTTTTCGGTCCTATCGCGTAGATGGGTTGATTCACCAAGGAAGCATGTGTGTGTCAGCAGTGAGGGGTATTTAACATAAATGCTGTTGAAAAAACATCCTAAACAAACAAACAACGCAATCAAAACGCCCTTTGAAAACATGATGAGCAATGGCCCCTCTTACAACACTGCTTTCAGTCCTATAGCCTAGCGTGGTAGAATCACCCAGAAAGCATGAGTATGTGCACTGTGATGGCGACTGGGCATACACGCTGTTGGAAACGGCCTAAAACCACAACAATGCAAGCAAACGACATGTTAAAGCACGGCGGGCAATTGCTTCTCTTCCCACATTGTGTTCAGGTCTATTGCATAGCTGGGTTGATTCACCCAGGGATCACGAGTGTGTGAACTGACGGGGTGGTATGACTGGAATGCTGTGGAAAACGGCTTAAAACACCCAACAATACAAACAAAACGACCTCTAAATGCAGGGCGGGCAATTGCTCCCTGTGTCACAGTGTGTTCAGTACTATTGAGTAGCCGGATTAAATCGCCCAGGACGCATGAGTATGTGGACAGTGCGGGAGATATGACATATATGATGTTGAAAACGGCGTAAAACACCCAACAATACAAACGAAACGACCTTTGAAATCATGATTAGCAATGGCTACTCTTTCCACACTGTTTTCAGTCCTAACGCATAGCTGGGTTGATTCACCCAGTCCCATGAGTGTGTGAAGTTTGAGAGAGTGATTGGACATAAATGCTGTTGAAAACGGCCTATAAACCCCAACAATGCAATCACATTGACCTTTGAAAACATGCTGAGCAATGGCTCCTTATACCGCACTGTTGTCAGTCCTATCGCGTAGATGGGTTGATTCACCCAGGAAGCATGTGTGTGTCAGCAGTGAGGGGTATTTAACATAAATGCTGTTGAAACCGGCCTAAAAAAATAAACAACGCAATCAAAACGACCCTTGAAAACATGATGAGCAATGGCTCCTTTTACCACACTGTTTTCAGTCCTATTGCCTAGCTGGGTACAATCACCCAGCAAATATGAGTATGTGCACTGTGATGGCGATTGGGCATACATGCTGTTGAAAACGGCCTAAAACCCCAACAATGCAAGCAAAACGACCTTTGAAAACATGATGAGCAATGGCTGTTTTTACCACAATGTTTTCGATAGTTCATTTATATGGAGTTCATGCATGTGGGAACGGGGTTATGGGAAAATCGTTCACTGTACCGCCGAAAGGGATTAAGCCTGCAGAGGTGCGAAGACCAGTGAACACAAAATCAACCCTTTCCCACATGCATATACTTTCCACACTTATTTAGTCATGCAACAACTCGCTTCCAAGATCAAAATCCCTACAATGAGCAATGGCTGTTTTTACCACAATGTTTTCGATAGTTCATTTATAGCTATGTTCTGTTCTCACACAGTGATATGACGGAAACATTGTGGAAACTGACGCGGTCATATGACTGGAATGATGTGGACAACGGCCTAAAACACCCAAGAATACAAACAAAACGACCTCTGAAAGCAGGCCGGGCAATTGCTCCCTTTCTCACAGTGTGTTCGTACTATTGAGTAGCTGGGTTGAATCACCCAGGACGCATGAGTATGTGAACAGTGCGTGTGATTTGACATACATGATGTTGAAAACGGCCTATAAACCCAACAGTGCAATCACATTGACCTTTGAAAACATGATGAGCAATGGCTCCTTTTACCACACTGTTTTCGGTCCTATCGCGTAGATGGGTTGATTCACCAAGGAAGCATGTGTGTGTCAGCAGTGAGGGGTATCTAACATAAATGCTGTTGAAAAAACATCCTAAACAAACAAACAACGCAATCAAAACGCCCTTTGAAAACACGATGAGCAATGGCCCCTCTTACAACACTGCTTTCAGTCCTATTGCCTAGCGTGGTAGAATCACCCAGAAAGCATGCGTATGTGCACTGTGATGGCGACTGGGCATACACGCTGTTGGAAACGGCCTAAAACCACAACAATGCAAGCAAACGACATGTTAAAGCACGGCGGGCCATTGCTTCTCTTCCCACATGGTGTTCAGGTCTATTGCATAGCTGGGTTGATTCGCCCAGGGATCACGAATGTGTGAACTGACGGGGTGGTATGACTGGAATGCTGTGGAAAACGGCTTAAAACACCCAACAATACAAACAAAACGACCTCTAAATGCAGGGCGGGCAATTGCTCCCTGTGTCACAGTGTGTTCAGTACTATTGAGTAGCCGGATTAAATCGCCCAGGACGCATGAGTATGTGGACAGTGCGGGAGATATGACATATATGATGTTGAAAACGGCGTAAAACACCCAACAATACAAACGAAACGACCTTTGAAATCATGATTAGCAATGGCTACTCTTTCCACACTGTTTTCAGTCCTAACGCATAGCTGGGTTGATTCACCCAGTCCCATGAGTGTGTGAAGTTTGAGAGAGTGATTGGACATAAATGCTGTTGAAAACGGCCTATAAACCCCAACAATGCAATCACATTGACCTTTGAAAACATGCTGAGCAATGGCTCCTTATACCGCACTGTTGTCAGTCCTATCGCGTAGATGGGTTGATTCACCCAGGAAGCATGTGTGTGTCAGCAGTGAGGGGTATTTAACATAAATGCTGTTGAAACCGGCCTAAAAAAATAAACAACGCAATCAAAACGACCCTTGAAAACATGATGAGCAATGGCTCCTTTTACCACACTGTTTTCAGTCCTATTGCCTAGCTGGGTACAATCACCCAGCAAATATGAGTATGTGCACTGTGATGGCGATTGGGCATACATGCTGTTGAAAACGGCCTAAAACCCCAACAATGCAAGCAAAACGACCTTTGAAAACATGATGAGCAATGGCTGTTTTTACCACAATGTTTTCGATAGTTCATTTATATGGAGTTCATGCATGTGGGAACGGGGTTATGGGAAAATCGTTCACTGTACCGCCGAAAGGGATTAAGCCTGCAGAGGTGCGAAGACCAGTGAACACAAAATCAACCCTTTCCCACATGCATATACTTTCCACACTTATTTAGTCATGCAACAACTCGCTTCCAAGATCAAAATCCCTACAATGAGCAATGGCTGTTTTTACCACAATGTTTTCGATAGTTCATTTATAGCTATGTTCTGTTCTCACACAGTGATATGACGGAAACATTGTGGAAACTGACGCGGTCATATGACTGGAATGATGTGGACAACGGCCTAAAACACCCAAGAATACAAACAAAACGACCTCTGAAAGCAGGCCGGGCAATTGCTCCCTTTCTCACAGTGTGTTCGTACTATTGAGTAGCTGGGTTGAATCACCCAGGACGCATGAGTATGTGAACAGTGCGTGTGATTTGACATACATGATGTTGAAAACGGCCTATACACCCAACAGTGCAATCACATTGACCTTTGAAAACATGATGAGCAATGGCTCCTTTTACCACACTGTTTTCGGTCCTATCGCGTAGATGGGTTGATTCACCAAGGAAGCATGTGTGTGTCAGCAGTGAGGGGTATCTAACATAAATGCTGTTGAAAAAACATCCTAAACAAACAAACAACGCAATCAAAACGCCCTTTGAAAACACGATGAGCAATGGCCCCTCTTACAACACTGCTTTCAGTCCTATTGCCTAGCGTGGTAGAATCACCCAGAAAGCATGCGTATGTGCACTGTGATGGCGACTGGGCATACACGCTGTTGGAAACGGCCTAAAACCACAACAATGCAAGCAAACGACATGTTAAAGCACGGCGGGCAATTGCTTCTCTTCCCACGTGGTGTTCAGGTCTATTGCATAGCTGGGTTGATTCACCCAGGGATCACGAGTGTGTGAACTGACGGGGTGGTATGACTGGAATGCTGTGGAAACGGCTTAAAACACCCAACAATACAAACAAAACGACCTCTAAATGCAGGGCGGGCAATTGCTCCCTGTGTCACAGTGTGTTCAGTACTATTGAGTAGCCGGATTAAATCGCCCAGGACGCATGAGTATGTGGACAGTGCGGGAGATATGACATATATGATGTTGAAAACGGCGTAAAACACCCAACAATACAAACGAAACGACCTTTGAAATCATGATTAGCAATGGCTACTCTTTCCACACTGTTTTCAGTCCTAACGCATAGCTGGGTTGATTCACCCAGTCCCATGAGTGTGTGAAGTTTGAGAGAGTGATTGGACATAAATGCTGTTGAAAACGGCCTATAAACCCCAACAATGCAATCACATTGACCTTTGAAAACATGCTGAGCAATGGCTCCTTATACCGCACTGTTGTCAGTCCTATCGCGTAGATGGGTTGATTCACCCAGGAAGCATGTGTGTGTCAGCAGTGAGGGGTATTTAACATAAATGCTGTTGAAACCGGCCTAAAAAAATAAACAACGCAATCAAAACGACCCTTGAAAACATGATGAGCAATGGCTCCTTTTACCACACTGTTTTCAGTCCTATTGCCTAGCTGGGTACAATCACCCAGCAAATATGAGTATGTGCACTGTGATGGCGATTGGGCATACATGCTGTTGAAAACGGCCTAAAACCCCAACAATGCAAGCAAAACGACCTTTGAAAACATGATGAGCAATGGCTGTTTTTACCACAATGTTTTCGATAGTTCATTTATATGGAGTTCATGCATGTGGGAACGGGGTTATGGGAAAATCGTTCACTGTACCGCCGAAAGGGATTAAGCCTGCAGAGGTGCGAAGACCAGTGAACACAAAATCAACCCTTTCCCACATGCATATACTTTCCACACTTATTTAGTCATGCAACAACTCGCTTCCAAGATCAAAATCCCTACAATGAGCAATGGCTGTTTTTACCACAATGTTTTCGATAGTTCATTTATAGCTATGTTCTGTTCTCACACAGTGATATGACGGAAACATTGTGGAAACTGACACGGTCATATGACTGGAATGATGTGGACAACGGCCTAAAACACCCAAGAATACAAACAAAACGACCTCTGAAAGCAGGCCGGGCAATTGCTCCCTTTCTCACAGTGTGTTCGTACTATTGAGTAGCTGGGTTGAATCACCCAGGACGCATGAGTATGTGAACAGTGCGTGTGATTTGACATACATGATGTTGAAAACGGCCTATAAACCCAACAGTGCAATCACATTGACCTTTGAAAACATGATGAGCAATGGCTCCTTTTACCACACTGTTTTCGGTCCTATCGCGTAGATGGGTTGATTCACCAAGGAAGCATGTGTGTGTCAGCAGTGAGGGGTATCTAACATAAATGCTGTTGAAAAAACATCCTAAACAAACAAACAACGCAATCAAAACGCCCTTTGAAAACACGATGAGCAATGGCACCTCTTACAACACTGCTTTCAGTCCTATTGCCTAGCGTGGTAGAATCACCCAGAAAGCATGCGTATGTGCACTGTGATGGCGACTGGGCATACACGCTGTTGGAAACGGCCTAAAACCCCAACAATGCAAGCAAACGACATGTTAAAGCACGGCGGGCAATTGCTTCTCTTCCCACATGGTGTTCAGGTCTATTGCATAGCTGGGTTGATTCACCCAGGGATCACGAGTGTGTGAACTGACGGGGTGGTATGACTGGAATGCTGTGGAAAACGGCTTAAAACACCCAACAATACAAACAAAACGACCTCTAAATGCAGGGCGGGCAATTGCTCCCTGTGTCACAGTGTGTTCAGTACTATTGAGTAGCCGGATTAAATCGCCCAGGACGCATGAGTATGTGGACAGTGCGGGAGATATGACATATATGATGTTGAAAACGGCGTAAAACACCCAACAATACAAACGAAACGACCTTTGAAATCATGATTAGCAATGGCTACTCTTTCCACACTGTTTTCAGTCCTAACGCATAGCTGGGTTGATTCACCCAGTCCCATGAGTGTGTGAAGTTTGAGAGAGTGATTGGACATAAATGCTGTTGAAAACGGCCTATAAACCCCAACAATGCAATCACATTGACCTTTGAAAACATGCTGAGCAATGGCTCCTTATACCGCACTGTTGTCAGTCCTATCGCGTAGATGGGTTGATTCACCCAGGAAGCATGTGTGTGTCAGCAGTGAGGGGTATTTAACATAAATGCTGTTGAAACCGGCCTAAAAAAATAAACAACGCAATCAAAACGACCCTTGAAAACAAGATGAGCAATGGCTCCTTTTACCACACTGTTTTCAGTCCTATTGCCTAGCTGGGTACAATCACCCAGCAAATATGAGTATGTGCACTGTGATGGCGATTGGGCATACATGCTGTTGAAAACGGCCTAAAACCCCAACAATGCAAGCAAAACGACCTTTGAAAACATGATGAGCAATGGCTGTTTTTACCACAATGTTTTCGATAGTTCATTTATATGGAGTTCATGCATGTGGGAACGGGGTTATGGGAAAATCGTTCACTGTACCGCCGAAAGGGATTAAGCCTGCAGAGGTGCGAAGACCAGTGAACACAAAATCAACCCTTTCCCACATGCATATACTTTCCACACTTATTTAGTCATGCAACAACTCGCTTCCAAGATCAAAATCCCTACAATGAGCAATGGCTGTTTTTACCACAATGTTTTCGATAGTTCATTTATAGCTATGTTCTGTTCTCACACAGTGATATGACGGAAACATTGTGGAAACTGACGCGGTCATATGACTGGAATGATGTGGACAACGGCCTAAAACACCCAAGAATACAAACAAAACGACCTCTGAAAGCAGGCCGGGCAATTGCTCCCTTTCTCACAGTGTGTTCGTACTATTGAGTAGCTGGGTTGAATCACCCAGGACGCATGAGTATGTGAACAGTGCGTGTGATTTGACATACATGATGTTGAAAACGGCCTATAAACCCAACAGTGCAATCACATTGACCTTTGAAAACATGATGAGCAATGGCTCCTTTTACCACACTGTTTTCGGTCCTATCGCGTAGATGGGTTGATTCACCAAGGAAGCATGTGTGTGTCAGCAGTGAGGGGTATCTAACATAAATGCTGTTGAAAAAACATCCTAAACAAACAAACAACGCAATCAAAACGCCCTTTGAAAACACGATGAGCAATGGCCCCTCTTACAACACTGCTTTCAGTCCTATTGCCTAGCGTGGTAGAATCACCCAGAAACCATGCGTATGTGCACTGTGATGGCGACTGGGCATACACGCTGTTGGAAACGGCCTAAAACCACAACAATGCAAGCAAACGACATGTTAAAGCACGGCGGGCAATTGCTTCTCTTCCCACATGGTGTTCAGGTCTATTGCATAGCTGGGTTGATTCACCCAGGGATCACGAGTGTGTGAACTGACGGGGTGGTATGACTGGAATGCTGTGGAAAACGGCTTAAAACACCCAACAATACAAACAAAACGACCTCTAAATGCAGGGCGGGCAATTGCTCCCTGTGTCACAGTGTGTTCAGTACTATTGAGTAGCCGGATTAAATCGCCCAGGACGCATGAGTATGTGGACAGTGCGGGAGATATGACATATATGATGTTGAAAACGGCGTAAAACACCCAACAATACAAACGAAACGACCTTTGAAATCATGATTAGCAATGGCTACTCTTTCCACACTGTTTTCAGTCCTAACGCATAGCTGGGTTGATTCACCATGTCCCATGAGTGTGTGAAGTTTGAGAGAGTGATTGGACATAAATGCTGTTGAAAACGGCCTATAAACCCCAACAATGCAATCACATTGACCTTTGAAAACATGCTGAGCAATGGCTCCTTATACCGCACTGTTGTCAGTCCTATCGCGTAGATGGGTTGATTCACCCAGGAAGCGTGTGTGTGTCAGCAGTGAGGGGTATTTAACATAAATGCTGTTGAAACCGGCCTAAAAAAAATAAACAACGCAATCAAAACGACCCTTGAAAACATGATGAGCAATGGCTCCTTTTACCACACTGTTTTCAGTCCTATTGCCTAGCTGGGTACAATCACCCAGCAAATATGAGTATGTGCACTGTGATGGCGATTGGGCATACATGCTGTTGAAAACGGCCTAAAACCCCAACAATGCAAGCAAAACGACCTTTGAAAACATGATGAGCAATGGCTGTTTTTACCACAATGTTTTCGATAGTTCATTTATATGGAGTTCATGCATGTGGGAACGGGGTTATGGGAAAATCGTTCACTGTACCGCCGAAAGGGATTAAGCCTGCAGAGGTGCGAAGACCAGTGAACACAAAATCAACCCTTTCCCACATGCATATACTTTCCACACTTATTTAGTCATGCAACAACTCGCTTCCAAGATCAAAATCCCTACAATGAGCAATGGCTGTTTTTACCACAATGTTTTCGATAGTTCATTTATAGCTATGTTCTGTTCTCACACAGTGATATGACGGAAACATTGTGGAAACTGACGCGGTCATATGACTGGAATGATGTGGACAACGGCCTAAAACACCCAAGAATACAAACAAAACGACCTCTGAAAGCAGGCCGGGCAATTGCTCCCTTTCTCACAGTGTGTTCGTACTATTGAGTAGCTGGGTTGAATCACCCAGGACGCATGAGTATGTGAACAGTGCGTGTGATTTGACATACATGATGTTGAAAACGGCCTATAAACCCAACAGTGCAATCACATTGACCTTTGAAAACATGATGAGCAATGGCTCCTTTTACCACACTGTTTGCGGTCCTATCGCGTAGATGGGTTGATTCACCAAGGAAGCATGTGTGTGTCAGCAGTGAGGGGTATCTAACATAAATGCTGTTGAAAAAACATCCTAAACAAACAAACAACGCAATCAAAACGCCCTTTGAAAACACGATGAGCAATGGCCCCTCTTACAACACTGCTTTCAGTCCTATTGCCTAGCGTGGTAGAATCACCCAGAAACCATGCGTATGTGCACTGTGATGGCGACTGGGCATACACGCTGTTGGAAACGGCCTAAAACCACAACAATGCAAGCAAACGACATGTTAAAGCACGGCGGGCAATTGCTTCTCTTCCCACATGGTGTTCAGGTCTATTGCATAGCTGGGTTGATTCACCCAGGGATCACGAGTGTGTGAACTGACGGGGTGGTATGACTGGAATGCTGTGGAAAACGGCTTAAAACACCCAACAATACAAACAAAACGACCTCTAAATGCAGGGCGGGCAATTGCTCCCTGTGTCATAGTGTGTTCAGTACTATTGAGTAGCCGGATTAAATCGCCCAGGACGCATGAGTATGTGGACAGTGCGGGAGATATGACATATATGATGTTGAAAACGGCGTAAAACACCCAACAATACAAACGAAACGACCTTTGAAATCATGATTAGCAATGGCTACTCTTTCCACACTTTTTTCAGTCCTAACGCATAGCTGGGTTGATTCACCCAGTCCCATGAGTGTGTGAAGTTTGAGAGAGTGATTGGACATAAATGCTGTTGAAAACGGCCTATAAACCCCAACAATGCAATCACATTGACCTTTGAAAACATGCTGAGCAATGGCTCCTTATACCGCACTGTTGTCAGTCCTATCGCGTAGATGGGTTGATTCACCCAGGAAGCATGTGTGTGTCAGCAGTGAGGGTTATTTAACATAAATGCTGTTGAAACCGGCCTAAAAAAATAAACAACGCAATCAAAACGACCCTTGAAAACATGATGAGCAATGGCTCCTTTTACCACACTGTTTTCAGTCCTATTGCCTAGCTGGGTACAATCACCCAGCAAATATGAGTATGTGCACTGTGATGGCGATTGGGCATACATGCTGTTGAAAACGGCCTAAAACCCCAACAATGCAAGCAAAACGACCTTTGAAAACATGATGAGCAATGGCTGTTTTTACCACAATGTTTTCGATAGTTCATTTATATGGAGTTCATGCATGTGGGAACGGGGTTATGGGAAAATCGTTCACTGTACCGCCGAAAGGGATTAAGCCTGCAGAGGTGCGAAGACCAGTGAACACAAAATCAACCCTTTCCCACATGCATATACTTTCCACACTTATTTAGTCATGCAACAACTCGCTTCCAAGATCAAAATCCCTACAATGAGCAATGGCTGTTTTTACCACAATGTTTTCGATAGTTCATTTATAGCTATGTTCTGTTCTCACACAGTGATATGACGGAAACATTGTGGAAACTGACGCGGTCATATGACTGGAATGATGTGGACAACGGCCTAAAACACCCAAGAATACAAACAAAACGACCTCTGAAAGCAGGCCGGGCAATTGCTCCCTTTCTCACAGTGTGTTCGTACTATTGAGTAGCTGGGTTGAATCACCCAGGACGCATGAGTATGTGAACAGTGCGTGTGATTTGAAATACATGATGTTGAAAACGGCCAATACACCCAACAGTGCAATCACATTGACCTTTGAAAACATGATGAGCAATGGCTCCTTTTACCACACTGTTTTCGGTCCTATCGCGTAGATGGGTTGATTCACCAAGGAAGCATGTGTGTGTCAGCAGTGAGGGGTATCTAACATAAATGCTGTTGAAAAAACATCCTAAACAAACAAACAACGCAATCAAAACGCCCTTTGAAAACACGATGAGCAATGGCCCCTCTTACAACACTGCTTTCAGTCCTATTGCCTAGCGTGGTAGAATCACCCAGAAAGCATGCGTATGTGCACTGTGATGGCGACTGGGCATACACGCTGTTGGAAACGGCCTAAAACCACAACAATGCAAGCAAACGACATGTTAAAGCACGGCGGGCAATTGCTTCTCTTCCCACATGGTGTTCAGGTCTATTGCATAGCTGGGTTGATTCACCCAGGGATCACGAGTGTGTGAACTGACGGGGTGGTATGACTGGAATGCTGTGGAAAACGGCTTAAAACACCCAACAATACAAACAAAACGACTTCTAAATGCAGGGCGGGCAATTGCTCCCTGTGTCACAGTGTGTTCAGTACTATTGAGTAGCCGGATTAAATCGCACAGGACGCATGAGTATGTGGACAGTGAGGGAGATATGACATATATGATGTTGAAAACGGCGTAAAACACCCAACAATACAAACGAAACGACCTTTGAAATCATGATTAGCAATGGCTACTCTTTCCACACTGTTTTCAGTCCTAACGCATAGCTGGGTTGATTCACCCAGTCCCATGAGTGTGTGAAGTTTGAGAGAGTGATTGGACATAAATGCTGTTGAAAACGGCCTATAAACCCCAACAATGCAATCACATTGACCTTTGAAAACATGCTGAGCAATGGCTCCTTATACCGCACTGTTGTCAGTCCTATCGCGTAGATGGGTTGATTCCCCCAGGAAGCATGTGTGTGTCAGCAGTGAGGGGTATTTAACATAAATGCTGTTGAAACCGGCCTAAAAAAATAAACAACGCAATCAAAACGACCCTTTAAAACATGATGAGCAATGGCTCCTTTTACCACACTGTTTTTAGTCCTATTGCCTAGCTGGGTACAATCACCCAGCAAATATGAGTATGTGCACTGTGATGGCGATTGGGCATACATGCTGTTGAAAACGGCCTAAAACCCCAACAATGCAAGCAAAACGACCTTTGAAAACATGATGAGCAATGGCTGTTTTTACCACAATGTTTTCGATAGTTCATTTATATGGAGTTCATGCATGTGGGAACGGGGTTATGGGAAAAATCGTTCACTGTACCGCCGAAAGGGATTAAGCCTGCAGAGGTGCGAAGACCAGTGAACACAAAATCAACCCTTTCCCACATGCATATACTTTCCACACTTATTTAGTCATGCAACAACTCGCTTCCAAGATCAAAATCCCTACAATGAGCAATGGCTGTTTTTACCACAATGTTTTCGATAGTTCATTTATAGCTATGTTCTGTTCTCACACAGTGATATGACGGAAACATTGTGGAAACTGACGCGGTCATATGACTGGAATGATGTGGACAACGGCCTAAAACACCCAAGAATACAAACAAAACGACCTCTGAAAGCAGGCCGGGCAATTGCTCCCTTTCTCACAGTGTGTTCGTACTATTGAGTAGCTGGATTGAATCACCCAGGACGCATGAGTATGTGAACAGTGCGTGTGATTTGACATACATGATGTTGAAAACGGCCTATAAACCCAACAGTGCAATCACATTGACCTTTGAAAACATGATGAGCAATGGCTCCTTTTACCACACTGTTTTCGGTCCTATCGCGTAGATGGGTTGATTCACCAAGGAAGCATGTGTGTGTCAGCAGTGAGGGGTATCTAACATAAATGCTGTTGAAAAAACATCCTAAACAAACAAACAACGCAATCAAAACGCCCTTTGAAAACACGATGAGCAATGGCCCCTCTTACAACACTGCTTTCAGTCCTATTGCCTAGCGTGGTAGAATCACCCAGAAAGCATGCGTATGTGCACTGTGATGGCGACTGGGCATACACGCTGTTGGAAACGGCCTAAAACCACAACAATGCAAGCAAACGACATGTTAAAGCACGGCGGGCAATTGCTTCTCTTCCCACATGGTGTTCAGGTCTATTGCATAGCTGGGTTGATTCACCCAGGGATCACGAGTGTGTGAACTGACGGGTGGTATGACTGGAATGCTGTGGAAAACGGCTTAAAACACCCAACAATACAAACAAAACGACCTCTAAATGCAGGGCGGGCAATTGCTCCCTGTGTCACAGTGTGTTCAGTACTATTGAGTAGCCGGATTAAATCGCCCAGGACGCATGAGTATGTGGACAGTGCGGGAGATATGACATATATGATGTTGAAAACGGCGTAAAACACCCAACAATACAAACGAAACGACCTTTGAAATCATGATTAGCAATGGCTACTCTTTCCACACTGTTTTCAGTCCTAACGCATAGCTGGGTTGATTCACCCAGTCCCATGAGTGTGTGAAGTTTGAGAGAGTGATTGGACATAAATGCTGTTGAAAACGGCCTATAAACCCCAACAATGCAATCACATTGACCTTTGAAAACATGCTGAGCAATGGCTCCTTATACCGCACTGTTGTCAGTCCTATCGCGTAGATGGGTTGATTCACCCAGGAAGCATGTGTGTGTCAGCAGTGAGGGGTATTTAACATAAATGCTGTTGAAACCGGCCTAAAAAAATAAACAACGCAATCAAAACGACCCTTGAAAACATGATGAGCAATGGCTCCTTTTACCACACTGTTTTCAGTCCTATTGCCTAGCTGGGTACAATCCCCCAGCAAATATGAGTATGTGCACTGTGATGGCGATTGGGCATACATGCTGTTGAAAACGGCCTAAAACCCCAACAATGCAAGTAAAAAGACCTTTGAAAACATGATGAGCAATGGCTGTTTTTACCACAATGTTTTCGATAGTTCATTTATATGGAGTTCATGCATGTGGGAACGGGGTTATGGGAAAATCGTTCACTGTACCGCCGAAAGGGATTAAGCCTGCAGAGGTGCGAAGACCAGTGAACACAAAATCAACCCTTTCCCACATGCATATACTTTCCACACTTATTTAGTCATGTAACAACTCGCTTCCAAGATCAAAATCCCTACAATGAGCAATGGCTGTTTTTACCACAATGTTTTCGATAGTTCATTTATAGCTATGTTCTGTTCTCACACAGTGATATGACGGAAACATTGTGGAAACTGACGCGGTCATATGACTGGAATGATGTGGACAACGGCCTAAAACACCCAAGAATACAAACAAAACGACCTCTGAAAGCAGGCCGGGCAATTGCTCCCTTTCTCACAGTGTGTTCGTACTATTGAGTAGCTGGGTTGAATCACCCAGGACGCATGAGTATGTGAACAGTGCGTGTGATTTGACATACATGATGTTGAAAACGGCCTATAAACCCAACAGTGCAATCACATTGACCTTTGAAAACATGATGAGCAATGGCTCCTTTTACCACACTGTTTTCGGTCCTATCGCGTAGATGGGTTGATTCACCAAGGAAGCATGTGTGTGTCAGCAGTGAGGGGTATCTAACATAAATGCTGTTGAAAAAACATCCTAAACAAACAAACAACGCAATCAAAACGCCCTTTGAAAACACGATGAGCAATGGCCCCTCTTACAACACTGCTTTCAGTCCTATTGCCTAGCGTGGTAGAATCACCCAGAAAGCATGCGTATGTGCACTGTGATGGCGACTGGGCATACACGCTGTTGGAAACGGCCTAAAACCACAACAATGCAAGCAAACGACATGTTAAAGCACGGCGGGCAATTGCTTCTCTTCCCACATGGTGTTCAGGTCTATTGCATAGCTGGGTTGATTCACCCAGGGATCACGAGTGTGTGAACTGACGGGTGGTATGACTGGAATGCTGTGGAAAACGGCTTAAAACACCCAACAATACAAACAAAACGACCTCTAAATGCAGGGCGGGCAATTGCTCCCTGTGTCACAGTGTGTTCAGTACTATTGAGTAGCCGGATTAAATCGCCCAGGACGCATGAGTATGTGGACAGTGCGGGAGATATGACATATATGATGTTGAAAACGGCGTAAAACACCCAACAATACAAACGAAACGACCTTTGAAATCATGATTAGCAATGGCTACTCTTTCCACACTGTTTTCAGTCCTAACGCATAGCTGGGTTGATTCACCCAGTCCCATGAGTGTGTGAAGTTTGAGAGAGTGATTGGACATAAATGCTGTTGAAAACGGCCTATAAACCCCAACAATGCAATCACATTGACCTTTGAAAACATGCTGAGCAATGGCTCCTTATACCGCACTGTTGTCAGTCCTATCGCGTAGATGGGTTGATTCACCCAGGAAGCATGTGTGTGTCAGCAGTGAGGGGTATTTAACATAAATGCTGTTGAAACCGGCCTAAAAAAATAAACAACGCAATCAAAACGACCCTTGAAAACATGATGAGCAATGGCTCCTTTTACCACACTGTTTTCAGTCCTATTGCCTAGCTGGGTACAATCCCCCAGCAAATATGACTATGTGCACTGTGATGGCGATTGGGCATACATGCTGTTGAAAACGGCCTAAAACCCCAACAATGCAAGCAAAACGACCTTTGAAAACATGATGAGCAATGGCTCTTTTTACCACAATGTTTTCGATAGTTCATTTATATGGAGTTCATGCATGTGGGAACGGGGTTATGGGAAAATCGTTCACTGTACCGCCGAAAGGGATTAAGCCTGCAGAGGTGCGAAGACCAGTGAACACAAAATCAACCCTTTCCCACATGCATATACTTTCCACACTTATTTAGTCATGCAACAACTCGCTTCCAAGATCAAAATCCCTACAATGAGCAATGGCTGTTTTTACCACAATGTTTTCGATAGTTCATTTATAGCTATGTTCTGTTCTCACACAGTGATATGACGGAAACATTGTGGAAACTGACGCGGTCATATGACTGGAATGATGTGGACAACGGCCTAAAACACCCAAGAATACAAACAAAACGACCTCTGAAAGCAGGCCGGGCAATTGCTCCCTTTCTCACAGTGTGTTCGTACTATTGAGTAGCTGGGTTGAATCACCCAGGACGCATGAGTATGTGAACAGTGCGTGTGATTTGACATACATGATGTTGAAAACGGCCTATACACCCAACAGTGCAATCACATTGACCTTTGAAAACATGATGAGCAATGGCTCCTTTTACCACACTGTTTTCGGTCCTATCGCGTAGGTGGGTTGATTCACCAAGGAAGCATGTGTGTGTCAGCAGTGAGGGGTATCTAACATAAATGCTGTTGAAAAAACATCCTAAACAAACAAACAACGCAATCAAAACGCCCTTTGAAAAAACGATGAGCAATGGCCCCTCTTACAACACTGCTTTCAGTCCTATTGCCTAGCGTGGTAGAATCACCCAGAAAGCATGCGTATGTGCACTGTGATGGCGACTGGGCATACACGCTGTTGGAAACGGCCTAAAACCACAACAATGCAAGCAAACGACATGTTAAAGCACGGCGGGCAATTGCTTCTCTTCCCACATGGTGTTCAGGTCTATTGCATAGCTGGGTTGATTCACCTAGGGATCACGAGTGTGTGAACTGACGGGGTGGTATGACTGGAATGCTGTGGAAAACGGCTTAAAACACCCAACAATACAAATAAAACGACCTCTAAATGCAGGGCGGGCAATTGCTCCCTGTGTCACAGTGTGTTCAGTACTATTGAGTAGCCGGATTAAATCGCCCAGGACGCATGAGTATGTGGACATTGCGGGAGATATGACATATATGATGTTGAAAACGGCGTAAAACACCCAACAATACAAACGAAACGACCTTTGAAATCATGATTAGCAATGGCTACTCTTTCCACACTGTTTTCAGTCCTAACGCATAGCTGGGTTGATTCACCCAGTCCCATGAGTGTGTGAAGTTTGAGAGAGTGATTGGACATAAATGCTGTTGAAAACGGCCTATAAACCCCAACAATGCAATCACATTGACCTTTGAAAACATGCTGAGCAATGGCTCCTTATACCGCACTGTTGTCAGTCCTTTCGCGTAGATGGGTTGATTCACCCGGGAAGCATGTGTGTGTCAGCAGTGAGGGGTATTTAACATAAATGCTGTTGAAACCGGCCTAAAGAAATAAACAACGCAATCAAAACGACCCTTGAAAACATGATGAGCAATGGCTCCTTTTACCACACTGTTTTCAGTCCTATTGCCTAGCTGGGTACAATCACCCAGCAAATATGAGTATGTGCACTGTGATGGCGATTGGGCATACATGCTGTTGAAAACGGCCTAAAACCCCAACAATGCAAGCAAAACGACCTTTGAAAACATGATGAGCAATGGCTGTTTTTACCACAATGTTTTCGATAGTTCATTTATATGGAGTTCATGCATGTGGGAACGGGGTTATGGGAAAATCGTTCACTGTACCGCCGAAAGGGATTAAGCCTGCAGAGGTGCGAAGACCAGTGAACACAAAATCAACCCTTTCCCACATGCATATACTTTCCACACTTATTTAGTCATGCAACAACTCGCTTCCAAGATCAAAATCCCTACAATGAGCAATGGCTGTTTTTACCACAATGTTTTCGATAGTTCATTTATAGCTATGTTCTGTTCTCACACAGTGATATGACGGAAACATTGTGGAAACTGACGCGGTCATATGACTGGAATGATGTGGACAACGGCCTAAAACACCCAAGAATACAAACAAAACGACCTCTGAAAGCAGGCCGGGCAATTGCTCCCTTTCTCACAGTGTGTTCGTACTATTGAGTAGCTGGGTTGAATCACCCAGGACGCATGAGTATGTGAACAGTGCGTGTGATTTGACATACATGATGTT
Organism: Serripes groenlandicus; assembly: GCA_031761405.1. Classification (NCBI taxonomy): domain Eukaryota; kingdom Metazoa; phylum Mollusca; class Bivalvia; order Cardiida; family Cardiidae; genus Serripes; species Serripes groenlandicus. The sequence goes on from JASEVX010000012.1 coordinate 47,497,936, forward strand.
GAAAACGGCCTATACACCCAACAGTGCAATCACATTGACCTTTGAAAACATGATGAGCAATGGCTCCTTTTACCACACTGTTTTCGGTCCTATCGCGTAGATGGGTTGATTCACCAAGGAAGCATGTGTGTGTCAGCAGTGAGGGGTATCTAACATAAATGCTGTTGAAAAAACATCCTAAACAAACAAACAACGCAATCAAAACGCCCTTTGAAAACACGATGAGCAATGGCCCCTCTTACAACACTGCTTTCAGTCCTATTGCCTAGCGTGGTAGAATCACCCAGAAAGCATGCGTATGTGCACTGTGATGGCGACTGGGCATACACGCTGTTGGAAACGGCCTAAAACCACAACAATGCAAGCAAACGACATGTTAAAGCACGGCGGGCAATTGCTTCTCTTCCCACATGGTGTTCAGGTCTATTGCATAGCTGGGTTGATTCACCCAGGGATCACGAGTGTGTGAACTGACGGGGTGGTATGACTGGAATGCTGTGGAAAACGGCTTAAAACACCCAACAATACAAACAAAACGACCTCTAAATGCAGGGCGGGCAATTGCTCCCTGTGTCACAGTGTGTTCAGTACTATTGAGTAGCCGGATTAAATCGCCCAGGACGCATGAGTATGTGGACAGTGCGGGAGATATGACATATATGATGTTGAAAACGGCGTAAAACACCCAACAATACAAACGAAACGACCTTTGAAATCATGATTAGCAATGGCTACTCTTTCCACACTGTTTTCAGTCCTAACGCATAGCTGGGTTGATTCACCCAGTCCCATGAGTGTGTGACGTTTGAGAGAGTGATTGGACATAAATGCTGTTGAAAACGGCCTATAAACCCCAACAATGCAATCACATTGACCTTTGAAAACATGCTGAGCAATGGCTCCTTATACCGCACTGTTGTCAGTCCTATCGCGTAGATGGGTTGATTCACCCAGGAAGCATGTGTGTGTCAGCAGTGAGGGGTATTTAACATAAATGCTGTTGAAACCGGCCTAAAAAAATAAACAACGCAATCAAAACGACCCTTGAAAACATGATGAGCAATGGCTCCTTTTACCACACTGTTTTCAGTCCTATTGCCTAGCTGGGTACAATCACCCAGCAAATATGAGTATGTGCACTGTGATGGCGATTGGGCATACATGCTGTTGAAAACGGCCTAAAACCCCAACAATGCAAGCAAAACGACCTTTGAAAACATGATGAGCAATGGCTGTTTTTACCACAATGTTTTCGATAGTTCATTTATATGGAGTTCATGCATGTGGGAACGGGGTTATGGGAAAATCGTTCACTGTACCGCCGAAAGGGATTAAGCCTGCAGAGGTGCGAAGACCAGTGAACACAAAATCAACCCTTTCCCACATGCATATACTTTCCACACTTATTTAGTCATGCAACAACTCGCTTCCAAGATCAAAATCCCTACAATGAGCAATGGCTGTTTTTACCACAATGTTTTCGATAGTTCATTTATAGCTATGTTCTGTTCTCACACAGTGATATAATGGAAACATTGTGGAAACTGACGCGGTCATATGACTGGAATGATGTGGACAACGGCCTAAAACATCCAAGAATACAAACAAAACGACCTCTGAAAGCAGGCCGGGCAATTGCTCCCTTTCTCACAGTGTGTTCGTACTATTGAGTAGCTGGGTTGAATCACCCAGGACGCATGAGTATGTGAACAGTGCGTGTGATTTGACATACATGATGTTGAAAACGGCCTATAAACCCAACAGTGCAATCACATTGACCTTTGAAAACATGATGAGCAATGGCTCCTTTTACCACACTGTTTTCGGTCCTATCGCGTAGATGGGTTGATTCACCAAGGAAGCATGTGTGTGTCAGCAGTGAGGGGTATCTAACATAAATGCTGTTGAAAAAACATCCTAAACAAACAAACAACGCAATCAAAACGCCCTTTGAAAACACGATGAGCAATGGCCCCTCTTACAACACTGCTTTTAGTCCTATTGCCTAGCGTGGTAGAATCACCCAGAAAGCATGCGTATGTGCACTGTGATGGCGACTGGGCATACACGCTGTTGGAAACGGCCTAAAACCACAACAATGAAAGCAAACGACATGTTAAAGCACGGCGGGCAATTGCTTCTCTTCCCACATGGTGTTCAGGTCTATTGCATAGCTGGGTTGATTCACCCAGGGATCACGAGTGTGTGAACTGACGGGGTGGTATGACTGGAATGCTGTGGAAAACGGCTTAAAACACCCAACAATACAAACAAAACGACCTCTAAATGCAGGGCGGGCAATTGCTCCCTGTGTCACAGTGTGTTCAGTACTATTGAGTAGCCGGATTAAATCGCCCAGGACGCATGAGTATGTGGACAGTGCGGGAGATATGACATATATGATGTTGAAAACGGCGTAAAACACCCAACAATACAAACGAAACGACCTTTGAAATCATGATTAGCAATGGCTACTCTTTCCACACTGTTTTCAGTCCTAACGCATAGCTGGGTTGATTCACCCAGTCCCATGAGTGTGTGAAGTTTGAGAGAGTGATTGGACATAAATGCTGTTGAAAACGGCCTATAAACCCCAACAATGCAATCACATTGACCTTTGAAAACATGCTGAGCAATGGCTCCTTATACCGCACTGTTGTCAGTCCTATCGCGTAGATGGGTTGATTCACCCAGGAAGCATGTGTGTGTCAGCAGTGAGGGGTATTTAACATAAATGCTGTTGAAACCGGCCTAAAAAGATAAACAACGCAATCAAAACGACCCTTGAAAACATGATGAGCAATGGCTCCTTTTACCACACTGTTTTCAGTCCTATTGCCTAGCTGGGTACAATCACCCAGCAAATATGAGTATGTGCACTGTGATGGTGATTGGGCATACATGCTGTTGAAAACGGCCTAAAACCCCAACAATGCAAGCAAAACGACCTTTGAAAACATGATGAGCAATGGCTGTTTTTACCACAATGTTTTTGATAGTTCATTTATATGGAGTTCATGCATGTGGGAACGGGGTTATGGGAAAATCGTTCACTGTACCGCCGAAAGGGATTAAGCCTGCAGAGGTGCGAAGACCAGTGAACACAAAATCAACCCTTTCCCACATGCATATACTTTCCACACTTATTTAGTCATGCAACAACTCGCTTCCAAGATCAAAATCCCTACAATGAGCAATGGCTGTTTTTACCACAATGTTTTCGATAGTTCATTTATAGCTATGTTCTGTTCTCACACAGTGATATGACGGAAACATTGTGGAAACTGACGCGGTCATATGACTGGAATGATGTGGACAACGGCCTAAAACACCCAAGAATACAAACAAAACGACCTCTGAAAGCAGGCCGGGCAATTGCTCCCTTTCTCACAGTGTGTTCGTACTATTGAGTAGCTGGGTTGAATCACCCAGGACGCATGAGTATGTGAACAGTGCGTGTGATTTGACATACATGATGTTGAAAACGGCCTATACACCCAACAGTGCAATCACATTGACCTTTGAAAACATGATGAGCAATGGCTCCTTTTACCACACTGTTTTCGGTCCTATCGCGTAGATGGGTTGATTCACCAAGGAAGCATGTGTGTGTCAGCAGTGAGGGGTATCTAACATAAATGCTGTTGAAAAAACATCCTAAACAAACAAACAACGCAATCAAAACGCCCTTTGAAAACACGATGAGCAATGGCCCCTCTTACAACACTGCTTTCAGTCCTATTGCCTAGCGTGGTAGAATCACCCAGAAAGCATGCGTATGTGCACTGTGATGGCGACTGGGCATACACGCTGTTGGAAACGGCATAAAACCACAACAATGCAAGCAAACGACATGTTAAAGCACGGCGGGCAATTGCTTCTCTTCCCACATGGTGTTCAGGTCTATTGCATAGCTGGGTTGATTCACCCAGGGATCACGAGTGTGTGAACTGACGGGGTGGTATGACTGGAATGCTGTGGAAAACGGCTTAAAACACCCAACAATACAAACAAAACGACCTCTAAATGCAGGGCGGGCAATTGCTCCCTGTGTCACAGTGTGTTCAGTACTATTGAGTAGCCGGATTAAATCGCCCAGGACGCATGAGTATGTGGACAGTGCGGGAGATATGACATATATGATGTTGAAAACGGCGTAAAACACCCAACAATACAAACGAAACGACCTTTGAAATCATGATTAGCAATGGCTACTCTTTCCACACTGTTTTCAGTCCTAACGCATAGCTGGGTTGATTCACCCAGTCCCATGAGTGTGTGACGTTTGAGAGAGTGATTGGACATAAATGCTGTTGAAAACGGCCTATAAACCCCAACAATGCAATCACATTGACCTTTGAAAACATGCTGAGCAATGGCTGCTTATACCGCACTGTTGTCAGTCCTATCGCGTAGATGGGTTGATTCACCCAGGAAGCATGTGTGTGTCAGCAGTGAGGGGTATTTAACATAAATGCTGTTGAAACCGGCCTAAAAAAATAAACAACGCAATCAAAACGACCCTTGAAAACATGATGAGCAATGGCTCCTTTTACCACACTGTTTTCAGTCCTATTGCCTAGCTGGGTACAATCACCCAGCAAATATGAGTATGTGCACTGTGATGGCGATTGGGCATACATGCTGTTGAAAACGGCCTAAAACCCCAACAATGCAAGCAAAACGACCTTTGAAAACATGATGAGCAATGGCTGTTTTTACCACAATGTTTTCGATAGTTCATTTATATGGAGTTCATGCATGTGGGAACGGGGTTATGGGAAAATCGTTCACTGTACCGCCGAAAGGGATTAAGCCTGCAGAGGTGCGAAGACCAGTGAACACAAAATCAACCCTTTCCCACATGCATATACTTTCCACACTTATTTAGTCATGCAACAACTCGCTTCCAAGATCAAAATCCCTACAATGAGCAATGGCTGTTTTTACCACAATGTTTTCGATAGTTCATTTATAGCTATGTTCTGTTCTCACACAGTGATATGACGGAAACATTGTGGAAACTGACGCGGTCATATGACTGGAATGATGTGGACAACGGCCTAAAACACCCAAGAATACAAACAAAACGACCTCTGAAAGCAGGCCGGGCAATTGCTCCCTTTCTCACAGTGTGTTCGTACTATTGAGTAGCTGGGTTGAATCACCAAGGACGCATGAGTATGTGAACAGTGCGTGTGATTTGACATACATGATGTTGAAAACGGCCTATACACCCAACAGTGCAATCACATTGACCTTTGAAAACATGATGAGCAATGGCTCCTTTTACCACACTGTTTTCGGTCCTATCGCGTAGATGGGTTGATTCACCAAGGAAGCATGTGTGTGTCAGCAGTGAGGGGTATCTAACATAAATGCTGTTGAAAAAACATCCTAAACAAACAAACAACGCAATCAAAACGCCCTTTGAAAACACGATGAGCAATGGCCCCTCTTACAACACTGCTTTCAGTCCTATTGCCTAGCGTGGTAGAATCACCCAGAAAGCATGCGTATGTGCACTGTGATGGCGACTGGGCATACACGCTGTTGGAAACGGCCTAAAACCACAACAATGCAAGCAAACGACATGTTAAAGCACGGCGGGCAATTGCTTCTCTTCCCACATGGTGTTCAGGTCTATTGCATAGCTGGGTTGATTCACCCAGGGATCACGAGTGTGTGAACTGACGGGGTGGTATGACTGGAATGCTGTGGAAAACGGCTTAAAACACCCAACAATACAAACAAAACGACCTCTAAACGCAGGGCGGGCAATTGCTCCCTGTGTCACAGTGTGTTCAGTACTATTGAGTAGCCGGATTAAATCGCCCAGGACGCATGAGTATGTGGACAGTGCGGGAGATATGACATATATGATGTTGAAAACGGCGTAAAACACCCAACAATACAAACGAAACGACCTTTGAAATCATGATTAGCAATGGCTACTCTTTCCACACTGTTTTCAGTCCTAACGCATAGCTGGGTTGATTCACCCAGTCCCATGAGTGTGTGAAGTTTGAGAGAGTGATTGGACATAAATGCTGTTGAAAACGGCCTATAAACCCAAACAATGCAATCACATTGACCTTTGAAAACATGCTGAGCAATGGCTCCTTATACCGCACTGTTGTCAGTCCTATCGCGTAGATGGGTTGATTCACCCAGGAAGCATGTGTGTGTCAGCAGTGAGGGGTATTTAACATAAATGCTGTTGAAACCGGCCTAAAAAAATAAACAACGCAATCAAAACGACCCTTGAAAACATGATGAGCAATGGCTCCTTTTACCGCACTGTTTTCAGTCCTATTGCCTAGCTGGGTACAATCACCCAGCAAATATGAGTATGTGCACTGTGATGGCGATTGGGCATACATGCTGTTGAAAACGGCCTAAAACCCCAACAATGCAAGCAAAACGACCTTTGAAAACATGATGAGCAATGGCTGTTTTTACCACAATGTTTTCGATAGTTCATTTATATGGAGTTCATGCATGTGGGAACGGGGTTATGGGAAAATCGTTCACTGTACCGCCGAAAGGGATTAAGCCTGCAGAGGTGCGAAGACCAGTGAACACAAAATCAACCCTTTCCCACATGCATATACTTTCCACACTTATTTAGTCATGCAACAACTCGCTTCCAAGATCAAAATCCCTACAATGAGCAATGGCTGTTTTTACCACAATGTTTTCGATAGTTCATTTATAGCTATGTTCTGTTCTCACACAGTGATATGACGGAAACATTGTGGAAACTGACGCGGTCATATGACTGGAATGATGTGGACAACGGCCTAAAACACCCAAGAATACAAACAAAACGACCTCTGAAAGCAGGCCGGGCAATTGCTCCCTTTCTCACAGTGTGTTCGTACTATTGAGTAGCTGGGTTGAATCACCCAGGACGCATGAGTATGTGAACAGTGCGTGTGATTTGACATACATGATGTTGAAAACGGCCTGTACACCCAACAGTGCAATCACATTGACCTTTGAAAACATGATGAGCAATGGCTCCTTTTACCACACTGTTTTCGGTCCTATCGCGTAGATGGGTTGATTCACCAAGGAAGCATGTGTGTGTCGGCAGTGAGGGGTATCTAACATAAATGCTGTTGAAAAAACATCCTAAACAAACAAACAACGCAATCAAAACGCCCTTTGAAAACACGATGAGCAATGGCCCCTCTTACAACACTGCTTTCAGTCCTATTGCCTAGCGTGGTAGAATCACCCAGAAAGCATGCGTATGTACACTGTGATGGCGACTGGGCATACACGCTGTTGGAAACGGCCTAAAACCACAACAATGCAAGCAAACGACATGTTAAAGCACGGCGGGCAATTGCTTCTCTTCCCACATGGTGTTCAGGTCTATTGCATAGCTGGGTTGATTCACCCAGGGATCACGAGTGTGTGAACTGACGGGGTGGTATGACTGGAATGCTGTGGAAAACGGCTTAAAACACCCAACAATACAAACAAAACGACCTCTAAATGCAGGGCGGGCAATTGCTCCCTGTGTCACAGTGTGTTCAGTACTATTGATTAGCCGGATTAAATCGCCCAGGACGCATGAGTATGTGGACAGTGCGGGAGATATGACATATATGATGTTGAAAACGGCGTAAAACACCCAACAATACAAACGAAACGACCTTTGAAATCATGATTAGCAATGGCTACTCTTTCCACACTGTTTTCAGTCCTAACGCATAGCTGGGTTGATTCACCCAGTCCCATGAGTGTGTGAAGTTTGAGAGAGTGATTGGACATAAATGCTGTTGAAAACGGCCTATAAACCCCAACAATGCAATCACATTGACCTTTGAAAACATGCTGAGCAATGGCTCCTTATACCGCACTGTTGTCAGTCCTATCGCGTAGATGTGTTGATTCACCCAGGAAGCATGTGTGTGTCAGCAGTGAGGGGTATTTAACATAAATGCTGTTGAAACCGGCCTAAAAAAATAAACAACGCAATCAAAACGACCCTTGAAAACATGATGAGCAATGGCTCCTTTTACCGCACTGTTTTCAGTCCTATTGCCTAGCTGGGTACAATCACCCAGCAAATATGAGTATGTGCACTGTGATGGCGATTGGGCATACATGCTGTTGAAAACGGCCTAAAACCCCAACAATGCAAGCAAAACGACCTTTGAAAACATGATGAGCAATGGCTGTTTTTACCACAATGTTTTCGATAGTTCATTTATATGGAGTTCATGCATGTGGGAACGGGGTTATGGGAAAATCGTTCACTGTACCGCCGAAAGGGATTAAGCCTGCAGAGGTGCGAAGACCAGTGAACACAAAATCAACCCTTTCCCACATGCATATACTTTCCACACTTATTTAGTCATGCAACAACTCGCTTCCAAGATCAAAATCCCTACAATGAGCAATGGCTGTTTTTACCACAATGTTTTCGATAGTTCATTTATAGCTATGTTCTGTTCTCACACAGTGATATGACGGAAACATTGTGGAAACTGACGCGGTCATATGACTGGAATGATGTGGACAACGGCCTAAAACACCCAAGAATACAAACAAAACGACCTCTGAAAGCAGGCCGGGCAATTGCTCCCTTTCTCACAGTGTGTTCGTACTATTGAGTAGCTGGGTTGAATCACCCAGGACGCATGAGTATGTGAACAGTGCGTGTGATTTGACATACATGATGTTGAAAACGGCCTATACACCCAACAGTGCAATCACATTGACCTTTGAAAACATGATGAGCAATGGCTCCGTTTACCACACTGTTTTCGGTCCTATCGCGTAGATGGGTTGATTCACCAAGGAAGCATGTGTGTGTCAGCAGTGAGGGGTATCTAACATAAATGCTGTTGAAAAAACATCCTAAACAAACAAACAACGCAATCAAAACGCCCTTTGAAAACACGATGAGCAATGGCCCCTCTTACAACACTGCTTTCAGTCCTATTGCCTAGCGTGGTAGAATCACCCAGAAAGCATGCGTATGTGCACTGTGATGGCGACTGGGCATACACGCTGTTGGAAACGGCCTAAAACCACAACAATGCAAGCAAACGACATGTTAAAGCACGGCGGGCAATTGCTTCTCTTCCCACATGGTGTTCAGGTCTATTGCATAGCTGGGTTGATTCACCCAGGGATCACGAGTGTGTGAACTGACGGGGTGGTATGACTGGAATGCTGTGGAAAACGGCTTAAAACACCCAACAATACAAACAAAACGACCTCTAAACGCAGGGCGGGCAATTGCTCCCTGTGTCACAGTGTGTTCAGTACTATTGAGTAGCCGGATTAAATCGCCCAGGACGCATGAGTATGTGGACAGTGCGGGAGATATGACATATATGATGTTGAAAACGGCGTAAAACACCCAACAATACAAACGAAACGACCTTTGAAATCATGATTAGCAATGGCTACTCTTTCCACACTGTTTTCAGTCCTAACGCATAGCTGGGTTGATTCACCCAGTCCCATGAGTGTGTGAAGTTTGAGAGAGTGATTGGACATAAATGCTGTTGAAAACGGCCTATAAACCCAAACAATGCAATCACATTGACCTTTGAAAACATGCTGAGCAATGGCTCCTTATACCGCACTGTTGTCAGTCCTATCGCGTAGATGGGTTGATTCACCCAGGAAGCATGTGTGTGTCAGCAGTGAGGGGTATTTAACATAAATGCTGTTGAAACCGGCCTAAAAAAATAAACAACGCAATCAAAACGACCCTTGAAAACATGATGAGCAATGGCTCCTTTTACCGCACTGTTTTCAGTCCTATTGCCTAGCTGGGTACAATCACCCAGCAAATATGAGTATGTGCACTGTGATGGCGATTGGGCATACATGCTGTTGAAAACGGCCTAAAACCCCAACAATGCAAGCAAAACGACCTTTGAAAACATGATGAGCAATGGCTGTTTTTACCACAATGTTTTCGATAGTTCATTTATATGGAGTTCATGCATGTGGGAACGGGGTTATGGGAAAATCGTTCACTGTACCGCCGAAAGGGATTAAGCCTGCAGAGGTGCGAAGACCAGTGAACACAAAATCAACCCTTTCCCACATGCATATACTTTCCACACTTATTTAGTCATGCAACAACTCGCTTCCAAGATCAAAATCCCTACAATGAGCAATGGCTGTTTTTACCACAATGTTTTCGATAGTTCATTTATAGCTATGTTCTGTTCTCACACAGTGATATGACGGAAACATTGTGGAAACTGACGCGGTCATATGACTGGAATGATGTGGACAACGGCCTAAAACACCCAAGAATACAAACAAAACGACCTCTGAAAGCAGGCCGGGCAATTGCTCCCTTTCTCACAGTGTGTTTGTACTATTGAGTAGCTGGGTTGAATCACCCAGGACGCATGAGTATGTGAACAGTGCGTGTGATTTGACATACATGATGTTGAAAACGGCCTATACACCCAACAGTGCAATCACATTGACCTTTGAAAACATGATGAGCAATGGCTCCGTTTACCACACTGTTTTCGGTCCTATCGCGTAGATGGGTTGATTCACCAAGGAAGCATGTGTGTGTCAGCAGTGAGGGGTATCTAACATAAATGCTGTTGAAAAAACATCCTAAACAAACAAACAACGCAATCAAAACGCCCTTTGAAAACACGATGAGCAATGGCCCCTCTTACAACACTGCTTTCAGTCCTATTGCCTAGCGTGGTAGAATCACCCAGAAAGCATGCGTATGTGCACTGTGATGGCGACTGGGCATACACGCTGTTGGAAACGGCCTAAAACCACAACAATGCAAGCAAACGACATGTTAAAGCACGGCGGGCAATTGCTTCTCTTCCCACATGGTGTTCAGGTCTATTGCATAGCTGGTTGATTCACCCAGGGATCACGAGTGTGTGAACTGACGGGGTGGTATGACTGGAATGCTGTGGAAAACGGCTTAAAACACCCAACAATACAAACAAAACGACCTCTAAACGCAGGGCGGGCAATTGCTCCCTGTGTCACAGTGTGTTCAGTACTATTGAGTAGCCGGATTAAATCGCCCAGGACGCATGAGTATGTGGACAGTGCGGGAGATATGACATATATGATGTTGAAAACGGAGTAAAACACCCAACAATACAAACGAAACGACCTTTGAAATCATGATTAGCAATGGCTACTCTTTCCACACTGTTTTCAGTCCTAACGCATAGCTGGGTTGATTCACCCAGTCCCATGAGTGTGTGAAGTTTGAGAGAGTGATTGGACATAAATGCTGTTGAAAACGGCCTATAAACCCCAACAATGCAATCACATTGACCTTTGAAAACATGCTGAGCAATGGCTCCTTATACCGCACTGTTGTCAGTCCTATCGCGTAGATGGGTTGATTCACCCAGGAAGCATGTGTGTGTCAGCAGTGAGGGGTATTTAACATAAATGCTGTTGAAACCGGCCTAAAAAAATAAACAACGCAATCAAAACGACCCTTGAAAACATGATGAGCACTGGCTCCTTTTACCGCACTGTTTTCAGTCCTATTGCCTAGCTGGGTACAATCACCCAGCAAATATGAGTATGTGCACTGTGATGGCGATTGGGCATACATGCTGTTGAAAACGGCCTAAAACCCCAACAATGCAAGCAAAACGACCTTTGAAAACATGATGAGCAATGGCTGTTTTTACCACAATGTTTTCGATAGTTCATTTATATGGAGTTCATGCATGTGGGAACGGGGTTATGGGAAAATCGTTCACTGTACCGCCGAAAGGGATTAAGCCTGCAGAGGTGCGAAGACCAGTGAACACAAAATCAACCCTTTCCCACATGCATATACTTTCCACACTTATTTAGTCATGCAACAACTCGCTTCCAAGATTAAAATCCCTACAATGAGCAATGGCTGTTTTTACCACAATGTTTTCGATAGTTCATTTATAGCTATGTTCTGTTCTCACACAGTGATATGACGGAAACATTGTGGAAACTGACGCGGTCATATGACTGGAATGATGTGGACAACGGCCTAAAACACCCAAGAATACAAACAAAACGACCTCTGAAAGCAGGCCGGGCAATTGCTCCCTTTCTCACAGTGTGTTCGTACTATTGAGTAGCTGGGTTGAATCACCCAGGACGCATGAGTATGTGAACAGTGCGTGTGATTTGACATACATGATGTTGAAAACGGCCTATACACCCAACAGTGCAATCACATTGACCTTTGAAAACATGATGAGCAATGGCTCCGTTTACCACACTGTTTTCGGTCCTATCGCGTAGATGGGTTGATTCACCAAGGAAGCATGTGTGTGTCAGCAGTGAGGGGTATCTAACATAAATGCTGTTGAAAAAACATCCTAAACAAACAAACAACGCAATCAAAACGCCCTTTGAAAACACGATGAGCAATGGCCCCTCTTACAACACTGCTTTCAGTCCTATTGCCTAGCGTGGTAGAATCACCCAGAAAGCATGCGTATGTGCACTGTGATGGCGACTGGGCATACACGCTGTTGGAAACGGCCTAAAACCACAACAATGCAAGCAAACGACATGTTAAAGCACGGCGGGCAATTGCTTCTCTTCCCACATGGTGTTCAGGTCTATTGCATAGCTGGTTGATTCACCCAGGGATCACGAGTGTGTGAACTGACGGGGTGGTATGACTGGAATGCTGTGGAAAACGGCTTAAAACACCCAACAATACAAACAAAACGACCTCTAAACGCAGGGCGGGCAATTGCTCCCTGTGTCACAGTGTGTTCAGTACTATTGAGTAGCCGGATTAAATCGCCCAGGACGCATGAGTATGTGGACAGTGCGGGAGATATGACATATATGATGTTGAAAACGGCGTAAAACACCCAACAATACAAACGAAACGACCTTTGAAATCATGATTAGCAATGGCTACTCTTTCCACACTGTTTTCAGTCCTAACGCATAGCTGGGTTGATTCACCCAGTCCCATGAGTGTGTGAAGTTTGAGAGAGTGATTGGACATAAATGCTGTTGAAAACGGCCTATAAACCCCAACAATGCAATCACATTGACCTTTGAAAACATGCTGAGCAATGGCTCCTTATACCGCACTGTTGTCAGTCCTATCGCGTAGATGGGTTGATTCACCCAGGAAGCATGTGTGTGTCAGCAGTGAGGGGTATTTAACATAAATGCTGTTGAAACCGGCCTAAAAAAATAAACAACGCAATCAAAACGACCCTTGAAAACATGATGAGCAATGGCTCCTTTTACCGCACTGTTTTCAGTCCTATTGCCTAGCTGGGTACAATCACCCAGCAAATATGAGTATGTGCACTGTGATGGCGATTGGGCATACATGCTGTTGAAAACGGCCTAAAACCCCAACAATGCAAGCAAAACGACCTTTGAAAACATGATGAGCAATGGCTGTTTTTACCACAATGTTTTCGATAGTTCATTTATATGGAGTTCATGCATGTGGGAACGGGGTTATGGGAAAATCGTTCACTGTACCGCCGAAAGGGATTAAGCCTGCAGAGGTGCGAAGACCAGTGAACACAAAATCAACCCTTTCCCACATGCATATACTTTCCACACTTATTTAGTCATGCAACAACTCGCTTCCAAGATCAAAATCCCTACAATGAGCAATGGCTGTTTTTACCACAATGTTTTCGATAGTTCATTTATAGCTATGTTCTGTTCTCACACAGTGATATGACGGAAACATTGTGGAAACTGACGCGGTCATATGACTGGAATGATGTGGACAACGGCCTAAAACACCCAAGAATACAAACAAAACGACCTCTGAAAGCAGGCCGGGCAATTGCTCCCTTTCTCACAGTGTGTTCGTACTATTGAGTAGCTGGGTTGAATCACCCAGGACGCATGAGTATGTGAACAGTGCGTGTGATTTGACATACATGATGTTGAAAACGGCCTATACACCCAACAGTGCAATCACATTGACCTTTGAAAACATGATGAGCAATGGCTCCGTTTACCACACTGTTTTCGGTCCTATCGCGTAGATGGGTTGATTCACCAAGGAAGCATGTGTGTGTCAGCAGTGAGGGGTATCTAACATAAATGCTGTTGAAAAAACATCCTAAACAAACAAACAACGCAATCAAAACGCCCTTTGAAAACACGATGAGCAATGGCCCCTCTTACAACACTGCTTTCAGTCCTATTGCCTAGCGTGGTAGAATCACCCAGAAAGCATGCGTATGTGCACTGTGATGGCGACTGGGCATACACGCTGTTGGAAACGGCCTAAAACCACAACAATGCAAGCAAACGACATGTTAAAGCACGGCGGGCAATTGCTTCTCTTCCCACATGGTGTTCAGGTCTATTGCATAGCTGGGTTGATTCACCCAGGGATCACGAGTGTGTGAACTGACGGGGTGGTATGACTGGAATGCTGTGGAAAACGGCTTAAAACACCCAACAATACAAACAAAACGACCTCTAAACGCAGGGCGGGCAATTGCTCCCTGTGTCACAGTGTGTTCAGTACTATTGAGTAGCCGGATTAAATCGCCCAGGACGCATGAGTATGTGGACAGTGCGGGAGATATGACATATATGATGTTGAAAACGGCGTAAAACACCCAACAATACAAACGAAACGACCTTTGAAATCATGATTAGCAATGGCTACTCTTTCCACACTGTTTTCAGTCCTAACGCATAGCTGGGTTGATTCACCCAGTCCCATGAGTGTGTGAAGTTTGAGAGAGTGATTGGACATAAATGCTGTTGAAAACGGCCTATAAACCCCAACAATGCAATCACATTGACCTTTGAAAACATGCTGAGCAATGGCTCCTTATACCGCACTGTTGTCAGTCCTATCGCGTAGATGGGTTGATTCACCCAGGAAGCATGTGTGTGTCAGCAGTGAGGGGTATTTAACATAAATGCTGTTGAAACCGGCCTAAAAAAATAAACAACGCAATCAAAACGACCCTTGAAAACATGATGAGCAATGGCTCCTTTTACCGCACTGTTTTCAGTCCTATTGCCTAGCTGGGTACAATCACCCAGCAAATATGAGTATGTGCACTGTGATGGCGATTGGGCATACATGCTGTTGAAAACGGCCTAAAACCCCAACAATGCAAGCAAAACGACCTTTGAAAACATGATGAGCAATGGCTGTTTTTACCACAATGTTTTCGATAGTTCATTTATATGGAGTTCATGCATGTGGGAACGGGGTTATGGGAAAATCGTTCACTGTACCGCCGAAAGGGATTAAGCCTGCAGAGGTGCGAAGACCAGTGAACACAAAATCAACCCTTTCCCACATGCATATACTTTCCACACTTATTTAGTCATGCAACAACTCGCTTCCAAGATCAAAATCCCTACAATGAGCAATGGCTGTTTTTACCACAATGTTTTCGATAGTTCATTTATAGCTATGTTCTGTTCTCACACAGTGATATGACGGAAACATTGTGGAAACTGACGCGGTCATATGACTGGAATGATGTGGACAACGGCCTAAAACACCCAAGAATACAAACAAAACGACCTCTGAAAGCAGGCCGGGCAATTGCTCCCTTTCTCACAGTGTGTTCGTACTATTGAGTAGCTGGGTTGAATCACCCAGGACGCATGAGTATGTGAACAGTGCGTGTGATTTGACATACATGATGTTGAAAACGGCCTATACACCCAACAGTGCAATCACATTGACCTTTGAAAACATGATGAGCAATGGCTCCGTTTACCACACTGTTTTCGGTCCTATCGCGTAGATGGGTTGATTCACCAAGGAAGCATGTGTGTGTCAGCAGTGAGGGGTATCTAACATAAATGCTGTTGAAAAAACATCCTAAACAAACAAACAACGCAATCAAAACGCCCTTTGAAAACACGATGAGCAATGGCCCCTCTTACAACACTGCTTTCAGTCCTATTGCCTAGCGTGGTAGAATCACCCAGAAAGCATGCGTATGTGCACTGTGATGGCGACTGGGCATACACGCTGTTGGAAACGGCCTAAAACCACAACAATGCAAGCAAACGACATGTTAAAGCACGGCGGGCAATTGCTTCTCTTCCCACATGGTGTTCAGGTCTATTGCATAGCTGGGTTGATTCACCCAGGGATCACGAGTGTGTGAACTGACGGGGTGGTATGACTGGAATGCTGTGGAAAACGGCTTAAAACACCCAACAATACAAACAAAACGACCTCTAAACGCAGGGCGGGCAATTGCTCCCTGTGTCACAGTGTGTTCAGTACTATTGAGTAGCCGGATTAAATCGCCCAGGACGCATGAGTATGTGGACAGTGCGGGAGATATGACATATATGATGTTGAAAACGGCGTAAAACACCCAACAATACAAACGAAACGACCTTTGAAATCATGATTAGCAATGGCTACTCTTTCCACACTGTTTTCAGTCCTAACGCATAGCTGGGTTGATTCACCCAGTCCCATGAGTGTGTGAAGTTTGAGAGAGTGATTGGACATAAATGCTGTTGAAAACGGCCTATAAACCCCAACAATGCAATCACATTGACCTTTGAAAACATGCTGAGCAATGGCTCCTTATACCGCACTGTTGTCAGTCCTATCGCGTAGATGGGTTGATTCACCCAGGAAGCATGTGTGTGTCAGCAGTGAGGGGTATTTAACATAAATGCTGTTGAAACCGGCCTAAAAAAATAAACAACGCAATCAAAACGACCCTTGAAAACATGATGAGCAATGGCTCCTTTTACCGCACTGTTTTCAGTCCTATTGCCTAGCTGGGTACAATCACCCAGCAAATATGAGTATGTGCACTGTGATGGCGATTGGGCATACATGCTGTTGAAAACGGCCTAAAACCCCAACAATGCAAGCAAAACGACCTTTGAAAACATGATGAGCAATGGCTGTTTTTACCACAATGTTTTCGATAGTTCATTTATATGGAGTTCATGCATGTGGGAACGGGGTTATGGGAAAATCGTTCACTGTACCGCCGAAAGGGATTAAGCCTGCAGAGGTGCGAAGACCAGTGAACACAAAATCAACCCTTTCCCACATGCATATACTTTCCACACTTATTTAGTCATGCAACAACTCGCTTCCAAGATCAAAATCCCTACAATGAGCAATGGCTGTTTTTACCACAATGTTTTCGATAGTTCATTTATAGCTATGTTCTGTTCTCACACAGTGATATGACGGAAACATTGTGGAAACTGACGCGGTCATATGACTGGAATGATGTGGACAACGGCCTAAAACACCCAAGAATACAAACAAAACGACCTCTGAAAGCAGGCCGGGCAATTGCTCCCTTTCTCACAGTGTGTTCGTACTATTGAGTAGCTGGGTTGAATCACCCAGGACGCATGAGTATGTGAACAGTGCGTGTGATTTGACATACATGATGTTGAAAACGGCCTATACACCCAACAGTGCAATCACATTGACCTTCGAAAACATGATGAGCAATGGCTCCGTTTACCACACTGTTTTCGGTCCTATCGCGTAGATGGGTTGATTCACCAAGGAAGCATGTGTGTGTCAGCAGTGAGGGGTATCTAACATAAATGCTGTTGAAAAAACATCCTAAACAAACAAACAACGCAATCAAAACGCCCTTTGAAAACACGATGAGCAATGGCCCCTCTTACAACACTGCTTTCAGTCCTATTGCCTAGCGTGGTAGAATCACCAGAAAGCATGCGTATGTGCACTGTGATGGCGACTGGGCATACACGCTGTTGGAAACGGCCTAAAACCACAACAATGCAAGCAAGCGACATGTTAAAGCACGGCGGGCAATTGCTTCTCTTCCCACATGGTGTTCAGGTCTATTGCATAGCTGGGTTGATTCACCCAGGGATCACGAGTGTGTGAACTGACGGGGTGGTATGACTGGAATGCTGTGGAAAACGGCTTAAAACACCCAACAATACAAACAAAACGACCTCTAAACGCAGGGCGGGCAATTGCTCCCTGTGTCACAGTGTGTTCAGTACTATTGAGTAGCCGGATTAAATCGCCCAGGACGCATGAGTATGTGGACAGTGCGGGAGATATGACATATATGATGTTGAAAACGGCGTAAAACACCCAACAATACAAACGAAACGACCTTTGAAATCATGATTAGCAATGGCTACTCTTTCCACACTGTTTTCAGTCCTAACGCATAGCTGGGTTGATTCACCCAGTCCCATGAGTGTGTGAAGTTTGAGAGAGTGATTGGACATAAATGCTGTTGAAAACGGCCTATAAACCCCAACAATGCAATCACATTGACCTTTGAAAACATGCTGAGCAATGGCTCCTTATACCGCACTGTTGTCAGTCCTATCGCGTAGATGGGTTGATTCACCCAGGAAGCATGTGTGTGTCAGCAGTGAGGGGTATTTAACATAAATGCTGTTGAAACCGGCCTAAAAAAATAAACAACGCAATCAAAACGACCCTTGAAAACATGATGAGCAATGGCTCCTTTTACCGCACTGTTTTCAGTCCTATTGCCTAGCTGGGTACAATCACCCAGCAAATATGAGTATGTGCACTGTGATCGCGATTGGGCATACATGCTGTTGAAAACGGCCTAAAACCCCAACAATGCAAGCAAAACGACCTTTGAAAACATGATGAGCAATGGCTGTTTTTACCACAATGTTTTCGATAGTTCATTTATATGGAGTTCATGCATGTGGGAACGGGGTTATGGGAAAATCGTTCACTGTACCGCCGAAAGGGATTAAGCCTGCAGAGGTGCGAAGACCAGTGAACACAAAATCAACCCTTTCCCACATGCATATACTTTCCACACTTATTTAGTCATGCAACAACTCGCTTCCAAGATCAAAATCCCTACAATGAGCAATGGCTGTTTTTACCACAATGTTTTCGATAGTTCATTTATAGCTATGTTCTGTTCTCACACAGTGATATGACGGAAACATTGTGGAAACTGACGCGGTCATATGACTGGAATGATGTGGACAACGGCCTAAAACACCCAAGAATACAAACAAAACGACCTCTGAAAGCAGGCCGGGCAATTGCTCCCTTTCTCACAGTGTGTTCGTACTATTGAGTAGCTGGGTTGAATCACCCAGGACGCATGAGTATGTGAACAGTGCGTGTGATTTGACATACATGATGTTGAAAACGGCCTATACACCCAACAGTGCAATCACATTGACCTTTGAAAACATGATGAGCAATGGCTCCGTTTACCACACTGTTTTCGGTCCTATCGCGTAGATGGGTTGATTCACCAAGGAAGCATGTGTGTGTCAGCAGTGAGGGGTATCTAACATAAATGCTGTTGAAAAAACATCCTAAACAAACAAACAACGCAATCAAAACGCCCTTTGAAAACACGATGAGCAATGGCCCCTCTTACAACACTGCTTTCAGTCCTATTGCCTAGCGTGGTAGAATCACCCAGAAAGCATGCGTATGTGCACTGTGATGGCGACTGGGCATACACGCTGTTGGAAACGGCCTAAAACCACAACAATGCAAGCAAACGACATGTTAAAGCACGGCGGGCAATTGCTTCTCTTCCCACATGGTGTTCAGGTCTATTGCATAGCTGGGTTGATTCACCCAGGGATCACGAGTGTGTGAACTGACGGGGTGGTATGACTGGAATGCTGTGGAAAACGGCTTAAAACACCCAACAATACAAACAAAACGACCTCTAAACGCAGGGCGGGCAATTGCTCCCTGTGTCACAGTGTGTTCAGTACTATTGAGTAGCCGGATTAAATCGCCCAGGACGCATGAGTATGTGGACAGTGCGGGAGATATGACATATATGATGTTGAAAACGGCGTAAAACACCCAACAATACAAACGAAACGACCTTTGAAATCATGATTAGCAATGGCTACTCTTTCCACACTGTTTTCAGTCCTAACGCATAGCTGGGTTGATTCACCCAGTCCCATGAGTGTGTGAAGTTTGAGAGAGTGATTGGACATAAATGCTGTTGAAAACGGCCTATAAACCCCAACAATGCAATCACATTGACCTTTGAAAACATGCTGAGCAATGGCTCCTTATACCGCACTGTTGTCAGTCCTATCGCGTAGATGGGTTGATTCACCCAGGAAGCATGTGTGTGTCAGCAGTGAGGGGTATTTAACATAAATGCTGTTGAAACCGGCCTAAAAAAATAAACAACGCAATCAAAACGACCCTTGAAAACATGATGAGCAATGGCTCCTTTTACCGCACTGTTTTCAGTCCTATTGCCTAGCTGGGTACAATCACCCAGCAAATATGAGTATGTGCACTGTGATCGCGATTGGGCATACATGCTGTTGAAAACGGCCTAAAACCCCAACAATGCAAGCAAAACGACCTTTGAAAACATGATGAGCAATGGCTGTTTTTACCACAATGTTTTCGATAGTTCATTTATATGGAGTTCATGCATGTGGGAACGGGGTTATGGGAAAATCGTTCACTGTACCGCCGAAAGGGATTAAGCCTGCAGAGGTGCGAAGACCAGTGAACACAAATCAACCCTTTCCCACATGCATATACTTTCCACACTTATTTAGTCATGCAACAACTCGCTTCCAAGATCAAAATCCCTACAATGAGCAATGGCTGTTTTTACCACAATGTTTTCGATAGTTCATTTATAGCTATGTTCTGTTCTCACACAAGTGATATGACGGAAACATTGTGGAAACTGACGCGGTCATATGACTGGAATGATGTGGACAACGGCCTAAAACACCCAAGAATACAAACAAAACGACCTCTGAAAGCAGGCCGGGCAATTGCTCCCTTTCTCACAGTGTGTTCGTACTATTGAGTAGCTGGGTTGAATCACCCAGGACGCATGAGTATGTGAACAGTGCGTGTGATTTGACATACATGATGTTGAAAACGGCCTATACACCCAACAGTGCAATCACATTGACCTTTGAAAACATGATGAGCAATGGCTCCGTTTACACACTGTTTTCGGTCCTATCGCGTAGATGGGTTGATTCACCAAGGAAGCATGTGTGTGTCAGCAGTGAGGGGTATCTAACATAAATGCTGTTGAAAAAACATCCTAAACAAACAAACAACGCAATCAAAACGCCCTTTGAAAACACGATGGATGAGCAATGGCCCCTCTTACAACACTGCTTTCAGTCCTATTGCCTAGCGTGGTAGAATCACCCAGAAAGCATGCGTATGTGCA
>JASEVX010000012.1:47519320-47521820 GCA_031761405.1 Serripes groenlandicus
GAACGTCGTTTAAGACATTATTTCAGTTATATTACGCTGATAGTTTACCTTATTCATCATCCATGGGTAATCAAACCAGTAGTAGGCTAGGTAAAGTGCACTCTTATATAACCACCACAAACAGTGTGTTATCAATAGATGATTTGTTGTGATGAAAGGAGAGTCAGAACATTTGTTATTCACGGAAATTCAACTATTGTTTAAAACGAAAATGCTATTTGTCAAATCCCAAAATCATTTCGAATGAATGAAAATTATGCAAGTACGTAAATATTCATATATGATGACATATTAAAAGGCATCATTCGAATGAATGAAAATTATGCAAGTACGTAAATATTCATATATGATGACATTGAAAAAGTCATACCAAAGACTTTCTAAAACTCTTTTGCGCTTCTGTGACAAAACTAAACAATTATTGAAAGCCGTTTAAAACACCCATGCCAACTTATCCAAACCCGTTTACTGTTACCATATGAGGTATGGTGTGTTTTTAGATGGTCCAAACACACTGGTGGGGTAAAAAGTAAATCATTCGATTGGTCAATTCGTCTTTAACTCGCCCGAGTGGTCGTTTTGGTAAGGGTTAGCGCCCCTAATTTGAATGCATTAATTTATTAACATTGACTGGATAGTGAAATTAAATACTGTTAAAATGTGAACCAAACAACATGAAATGAGACTTCTGGGTTTATAACCCCTATCCCGCCATACTCGATTTGAAAAGAATTTAAATAAAAGGGTAAACACGATTTAAATTACAAATGCGAACGCTGTAAGGAGGAATCAACTAGCACGTTTGTTCACTCTTATCTTGGTCGCTGTTCAGTTTTTAGTATTAGATCATCCGGATTGGAGGTTTTGGTTGCAAGATGTCAGCGAGATAAGCGCTCAAGTTTAATGACGGTTGGTATAAAAAGGGAAAAAATGTATACGTTGTGTTTTTCAAAGGAGGATCCTTCACTTAAGGCTTTCAATGTTATTTGAGAAAAATTATGTCGAACAAGGACGAACCAAAGAATGCGCGGCGGACAAGTCTGCTCTGGATCTTTCCGATCGCAATGTCCCAAAGGTTAATAATGTTCATTTAACCTAAATAAAATGACGGAATGTAATGGGGGAAAGATAGCAATTTCATGAGAGTGGTGCTCCAGGAAAACCAACCTTGTGAGTGTTGCATCTGTAAACAAATATTAGACTACGCATCCATGATGTCGAATCTAAATACAGTTTTTTATAATTATTCAGATTTACCCAGAGGTCCAGATAAGGAGGGGTATTCAGCCTCTTTTACCAACAATTTCTCTCTTATTATTAACTCGAACCCTATGTTGTGGGTACTCAAAAGAATTGTCTCATAGGATTAGAGGATCACATAAGGATTTTAGAACATGCAAAACGCCCCTTATCTAGAGCTCTGGTATTCTGCTCTTTTTCCACATTTGTCTCTTATTATTAAAGCAAACCCTATGTTGTGGGTACTCAAAAGAATCGTCTCACTGAGTATCCACAACATAGGGTTAGAGGGTCAAATAAGGATTTTAGAACATGCAAAACGCCCCTTATCTAGAGCTCTGGTATTCAGCTCTTTTTCCACATTTGTCTCTTATTATTAAAGCAAACCCTATGTTGTGGGTACTCAAAAGAATCGTCTCACTGAGTACCCACAGCATAGGGTTAGAGGGTCAAATAAGGATGATAGAACATGCAAAACGCCCCTTATCTAGAGCTCAGATAAGACGTTATTGCAAAAGTCTTTATCAGCTTGATTTTCGAATATGTTTGTTTACCTATTTGTAGGAGTACTGTCGACGTGTGGCGGAGTCCGTCCTCGTACAGGTTGAGACCGTAGATGAAAATAACTTCATCAAGAATTATCTCGTTGGTTTGCAAGGTAGGTTGCTGATTGTTTTTTAAATCGATTGTCCACAAACACGCTGAAACGATACAATGTTAAGACCACTACGGTTTTGGGACAATTGTGATTTCCGACGCCTTCAATGTCATGTCCTGGTATTACCGGCAGTGGATTCAGATTGATCTGACACGGTTTGGTTCCCGAACAGTCTTTAAAGTAAAAATTACCAACTACAAAACGGACTTAATAGGATTCCAGTATAGAATCCTTCCAGTTAACTGTAATCTCTTATTTAACACACGTATGGTCGAAATTCAGCATATACTAATTTGCCGATATCATTGAAATCGCAGCAAATTACACACTGTGCGTATAAAGAACCTGACCACACTTCGCAGAAATATGTTAACTCCCCGTTGATACCTAACCATTTTGTAGGTGACAATTGGATTGGCTGACGCAAATGTCAATCTGAGGCAAACTGTAATAGGCAGTCGTCAGATATATACGATCGTTTGCTTTTAGAGAAACTTTGGTTTAAACTAGTTTGCATAAGTATTACCTACTACTCAGGCTAACGGGTCATTTTGAAAAATGTTATGATTATCACTCGCCCTAGCGACTACTGTTCAAGGTAAA
>JASEVX010000012.1:47526820-47558137 GCA_031761405.1 Serripes groenlandicus
AGACTCGTCTGGGTCTTGAGTGTGTATAAACACATTCGCCATGGTGTATACTGTGCATGAACAAACTTTCCTGGGTCTAGACTGTACTTAAACACGGACTCGCCTGGTCTAGACTGTGCATAAACATAGGCTCGCCGGGGTCTAGACTGTACATAAACACATACTCGCATGAGTCTAGACTGTACATAAACACAGGCTCACAATGGTTATAGACTATGTATACTTACAGACTCTTCTGCGTCTAGACTGTACATAAACACAGATTCGCATGGTTATATGCTGTACATAAACACAGGCTCGCATTGGTCTAGACTGTGCATAAATACAGACTATCCTGGGTCTAGACTGTACATAAACACAGACTCACATGGGTATAGACTGTACATAAACATAGACTTGTCTGGGTCTTCGCTTTTCACAGATGCAACAAGATCCTATTTTCGTCTGACTCTGTTTATATTCAAGTGATTCTTTTGATTTCCTCTACAGTCAACTGATCGATGTTAGTACTATTTAGATTTATGCAATGTGAAGTGAACACGTGGTACCATTTAACTTATAAATCAAATACTTGATTCTCTCCTTTATCTTTTAGTCTATATATGAGCGGTTTCACCAGAAAACCAATAGTATGTTCTCTGCGTAATGTATCGATCAATATCAGTCTGCGCAGTCCGCGCAGGCTAATCCATTCCGACATATTCCGTCTCAGCGGAATAGGTGTATAGAGTAATGATTTTTGAAACAGAAAATCCACAGGAGGCGAAAAGTGTATGTCCGGGTTAGCCTGCGCGACATGCTTAGGCTGATCCGGATAGATATTTTTAATAGGCAGAGTCCACAATATTGGTATTTTCGTATTATACAATTTACATGTGGTTGCAACAAAATTAACATTTGTAAGGTAATACATACATATAGTATAGTTTAAATAAGTGCCATAAACATTATAAAAAATTGTAATTAGTTTACACTGACTATACATATGTATTAAGTCGCATTTCCGCCGTACGACTGTATATAAGTGGCGATATTTGATCCTTTCTTATGGATGCGCAGACAAGTGTTTTCACACTCGTAATACTTATTTTAAAGATGATTGTCGTGACGGTCAAACCAACGCCCTTGAAAATGAAAGTAATGGGTTTCCCGCCTTTCCACTCAGGTATGTGGATTTAGCATTACGACCGACTCGCTGGTGTCAGAATAAATTGACCAGTATGAGTGACCAGTATGAGTGACCAGTATGAGTGACCAGTATGAGTGACCAGTATGAGTGACCAGTATGAGTGGTAACTTAGCCAGTAATCGCCCTGATATAGCAGCAATATTGTTGAAATGGCGTAAAACACCATACAAACAAAATCAAACAAATCATTTGGCGAAGAATGGGACAGTCCAGATGCATTACCGCCTGGTCAATTAGTGTGGACAGTGAGCTGGTTCGAACCCGCGACATCCGGTCTCATATTGAGTTATCGTGCTCCGGCTCACTGGTAGTTCCTTAGTTTAAACATATTTTAGTGTCAAATAAATCACATGGTATAACAACATTAGAGTTTATAAATCACATGGTATAACAACATTAGAGTTTACATATGAAGCAAAAGGGTTTAGCCACACGATCTCCACCGTAAATTAAACAAAAACCAACAAGTTATTGAAAACATCATGGTGAACAGTTAAATACTACTTCCTGACCGTGACTTACTAAAACGGTGCCAAAACCCGCAAAGCATATTAAACATTTCCCACATACAGCAAATCTACAACAGACGACTTTGAAAACATCTAGGCAATAATTCGGAAAAGTTAAAGATTTTTTTTTTAAATAAAATTGAAAACATTGTAACACTTGTCAAAATATTTTCAAGAGTCGTCTTCTGCAGATGTGACAACAAGCGTCTGAATGTGAGAAAGGGTTAACGTTCTAGTCGGTAATGATCATTTGAAAGAAGGTGTTCAATTGGTAAATATTTCTCATATTTCCTAAAATGCTAATTTAATCTTCTTTTAATTAAAAGCATAAATAAATAGAAATATTACGGGAAATATAGACAAAATAAACTATGATTTGATAGCTAGAAAAACACACCTTTTTTAAAAAGGAGATTTATATTGCTCTAAAAATCGAGCTGTACCCACATTTTCTCTTTTCTTACATGTTTTCCAGTAAAACGACCGCTTGCATATACTCTGGCGATTTGGGGTCTCAACGACCCCCCTCTTTGTCTGAATATTAATTAACATCTATACATTTAGGCGAATAATATATGAGCCGTCCCGCGAGAAAACCAACATTGTTGACTCCGCGTAAAGCATCGTCCCGGATTAGCCTAACCATGCCGCGCAGGCTAACTCGGACAGACTCCTGTGAATTTTCTGTCTCATCTGAATCTTCACTGTACACAGATGCAATGAGACCCCAAATGGCCAAATACGGCTCATTTATGTTTCATTCAGCATTTGTTAAGTAATAGAAAAATGCATGAAAAAGTGTAATCAACCGCATACAAAGGTTGGCAAATGAGAAACTGTTAATCATGAACAGTTTCTTCTTCTCCTACAGCACTTTAATAGTATGTTGATAGCTGGCAAAAAACTGTTACGAGATATTTGATCGTAAAATGAGATGGACACACCAAGTTGCGTTTATTAATGAAACAACAGGTCCGGACCCAATAAGTTTAATTTGGCCGATATGGAAATGGCAAAAAGGGTGAAAAGGTTGTTCCAATAGAAGTTACTTCCCTTGGTTACATACGGGCCATTTTCAACATCCGCCATTTGCAACGATTCACCGCCATTTGCAAACAGAAGACGAGTTTAACTAAAAGATGGAAACGATGAACACAGTAAGTTTTAGTACTGACACACACAGATATTCTTTTTGGCGTTTTTCTGTTTCACATGTTTCAGGTTCTTTTCGTTTTAACACTTCCAACATACAACAAATCTTCTGCGCATCAGTCGACTTTCAAAACATGATGTGGGCACAAATAAACGTCTCTATTCTCAATTTATAAATGAAAGTATCACGATATAAAGTATCATTTGAATAAAGTTTAAAACATGTGACAGAATGAGAAATTGTTGTTCTAATGTCGCAATGCTTTCAAAATGCGTATTCTGCAGATGCTTCAAAAATTGTCTATAAAATAGGGGGAACTTTTAAATTGTTCTCAGAGGTAGTCGACTATACACTGCCCTGATTCGGTGAGGGACCCAAATCGGTGACCTTTTTTATTTTTCATGTTATCTTCAATTCGAAGAGTTCTATAGCATGATTGGTTTTCGTGGTCTGAAGTGTATACATTTTGGTGTCAATAGCTTTTGAAAGTTTTTTAAATTTGGTAAAAATACATAAATGCAGAGTTCTAAATGTCAGAATTAAAACCTGTCAAAATGTAAAATTGATAAAATCGAACAAAACATGAGTCAAAATGTTAAATTGGGGATTAATTGGTATATATACCTAAAGTCTTACTTATGGGTCTGCTTACTTGTATAATTTTAATAAGCGCTTATTTTCTAAAAACCTAACACATGCATTTAGTATCACGTTTTTTCATTCCTTTATCGATTACGTATTATCATATTTAATAATAATGGAATTACGACAAATAAAACCTTAAATTTTAATTCAAGTATACCATGTTACAGCAAGTTAGAAAATATATATACTAAATAATCACCCAATTCAACATTTTGACCCATGATTATGTGAAATTAAGGCAAATAAGTTTAATTAAAGGTAAATTGGCTCTAATTGTGTGTGTTTGCTATATTAAGTGCAATATACAGATAAAAGTCTTAACCCTTTCCCTCATATAGACGCTTTCTGACGCCTCTGCAGCAGACAGCTTTTTGAAAACATAGTGACAAAAGAAGAAATTGCTCAAAACAAGCAATTTCTCCCTTTGCCACAATGTTTTCCACTTTTAGTCATAGGTTATCCATTTAA
Source organism: Serripes groenlandicus (assembly GCA_031761405.1). Taxonomy (NCBI): domain Eukaryota; kingdom Metazoa; phylum Mollusca; class Bivalvia; order Cardiida; family Cardiidae; genus Serripes; species Serripes groenlandicus. The sequence continues at coordinate 47,530,785 of JASEVX010000012.1, forward strand.
TTATAGAGATTTTCTATCCTTTGACAAAATATGTTCAAAGTCGTCTTCTGCAGGATTGTCGTATGAGGGAAAGGGTTAAAGCAGACGGCGTTTTGAAAACATAGTGACAAAAGAAGAAATTGCACAAAACGTGCAATTTCTCCTTTTGCCACAATGTTTTCCACTGAATGGATAACCTATGTTTTGACAAAATATGTTCAAAGTCGTCTTCTGCAGGATTGTGGTATGAGGGAAAGGGTTAATGTCACTGAAACTGGTCAGTCAAGGATACTGTTGTCATGTTGGATGTCAATTTATTCGTACTAAATAAATTTCGATCATAAAAAATGGATTTTTTCATCTGGATTGTTTTGACAAACTATTTAACCATAACCTAATAGAACAACTCTATAACAGACTACTTCAAATGCGTCTCGGGGTAAATACTGAAACGTTATAAATATAAATACAGTATAATTATATCCCTGTTTCTCATTGTTTAGAATTCGTGCATTCCCATTCTAATTGTGCATTTTTTTATCATTCTAAATAAGCTTGCACATTGCTTATAGTTCTTTTTCATGCGCTGGATTTCCTCTCAGAAAGTTTTCAGCGACAATTTTATTTTTCTACTCATCAAAATAAGGGCAAAAACAGATAAATATGTTATAGATGTTTAGCAAAAATATTAAAATCATTTATAACAATCTGCCAGAAAATAATTCACTGTGTAGCTTAATTGCTTATTTTGTTTTTTTACAAAATGTTCAGTAAATATGTCTTTTTTTATGCCACTGTCGCCATCTTCTAAGGTTACAAAGGTCATTTGACCTATGATTTCATTGATTTCAATTCTCCCCAATACCCTAAAACCCAACAGCCAAGCAGATGCACGAAACCATTGGGACAACTTCTACCCGATTCAGATTAGTTGACCTGCATATTTTCAAGTTAAATTTACGGACAATTCATGATAGTTTTTGTTTTATTTATTTATATTCCATTTTCTGAATGATATGATAGTTTTTGTTTTATTTATTTATATTCCATTTTCTGAATGATCAGTATACAAATTTATATAAATAGAAATTGAACATCTTATATCAACAAACCCGCATGCACAGAATATTTGGTTAACCCTTTCCCTCATACGACAAATCAGCAGCAGACGACTTTGAACATATTTTGTCAACGAATGGAAAATCTCTACAATTGAATGGATAACCTATGACTAAAAGTTGGGAAACATTGTGGCAAAAAGAGAAATTGCTTGTTTTGAGCAATTTCTTCTTTTGTCACTATGTTTTCAAAAAGCCGTCTGCTGTACTTGTAATGTAATGTTGCATGTAACAAAAGGAGACATCTCTTCTATACACTTTGTATATTATGTCTTCCAAAGGGTCAGTAAAACACTCTATATGATTAAAACTATTTAATTATCAAATTTTCGACTGCCTTGTCTTTATCAAAATTAAATAAATACAACAGACATTTATGTGCAGTCCATCTTTGTTTCAAAGAGATCAAGTTATGATGAGGAGACGTCGTCAGGACAATATGACTTCAGTTCCGTCTCGGCGCCATTCTCTTTTATAGTTCTCAATGTTAACAAATGTTGTCTGCCACATAAACATATATATAATTAGGGTCTTTCAAATAGTATGGTCTAGAAATGCCCTATATAAACGTCTTATCGTACTAGATATCGCGTCTCGGTTATCGATTTTTACCTGGAAGTGTTTATCACGCCGTGTATTTATCACGCCATGTATTTATCACGCTTAGTGAATTAACCGGTATTTTGGAAGATTATTTTTACCAATAGCTGATATCTAAGAAATGATTATATAAACTAAAAAAAAACGAAAATCTAATTCATAACACATGAAAAACAACCCTTAATTTACATTTAAATTACCAATTTTCCATCATTTGACCCTTAAAACACATTGAAAAACTGATTCCAAATATCACCATATCGTGCATTTTAAAACGCCATGTTTTTAGATTTTTAGCTCTACTGGCCAAAGGCCAGAAGGGCTTTTAAATGTCGTGGCGATTTGTCTGTCGTGCGTCCGTGCGTCCTTCCGTAAACAATTTCTTGTTAACACGATACAATCTTCACTTTTGATTGTATCTCAACCAAACTTATACAGTAGTTAGATATCCATGAGAGCTCGGTTCCTTTCGAAAACCAGCCAGATCTGCCCATGCATGACTGGATTATGGCCCTTGAAATGGTCAAAATTGCTATAAAAGAGCTTGTTAACACGAGACAGTCTTCACTTTTGATTGTATCTCAACCAAACTTATACAGTAGTTAGATATCCATGAGAGCTCGGTTCCTTTCGAAAACCAGCCACAGATCCGCCCATGCATGACTGGATTATGGCCCTTGAAATGGTCAAAATTGCTATAAAAGAGCTTGTTAACACGATACAGTCTTCACTTTTGATTGTATCTCAACCAAACTTATACAGTAGTTAGATATCCATGAGAGCTTGATTCCTTTCGAAAACAAGCCAGATCCGCCCCATGCATGACTGAATTATGGCCCTTGAAATTGTCAAAATTGCTATAATAGGGCTTGTTAACATGATACAGTCCTTATTTTTGATTGTATCTCGATCAAACTAAAAATATACAGTAGTTAGATATCCATGAGAGTTTGGTTCATTTCTAAAATACGGCCAGATCTACCCATGCATGGCTGGATTATGGCCCTTGAAATTGTCAAAATTGCTATAATACAGCTTGTGAACACAATAGAGCTTCCATTTACTATCTGATCTTCACCAAACTTAGATGGTATTTGAATATTGATGACATATTGGTTCCTTTTGAAACAAGCCAGATCAATACCAGTAGAGCATAGGCCTCTTGTTTAGATTTTGAACTAATCTACCCGTCTAAGAAAACGAAAATACGGGTGAAATATGAAAATCTAAGCGAAACATAAGTGAATTAGGCTTAAATCAAAGAGAAAAAGCAGCTATATTAGCCTTATGAACATCATGCAAGTAGGAAAGTTACGACAAAAAGAGATCGGGTTTCAGCTTTCGGCCATTTGTAAACAAAGTCATTCGTATGAAGTCAACTTTCCAATACGAAAATCCACCTAAAAAGAAACATCGGGACAACATACTCTCATGTAAAGAAAATGGAATACTGATATTGCATTAGGGATGACTTTGATGGTCAAATTGATTGGTTAAAATCGAGATATACGCAGTTTTAAAACTTGATAATTTTCTTTCGTTTTCAAAATGGCGGGTTCCCCGGATGTTGGTCACGTGATGCGAGGCAGCTTATTTCGAGAACTACGCTCGTTTCCTGACCATACTATTTGAAAGACCCTGATATAATGAATCAAATTAAGTTTGCATGGTGGCAAGAGTTTTGTCACATGTGTGTCAAAATTAATTATACATTAGTAATTCACTATTTTATTCAAATTATTGCGTTAATCCATGAAATATGATACTTTTGAAAAAAAAAAATGAGAAAATAAAACCAAATTAGCTCAAAATAAATGAAGAAATGGGTACAAATTAATTTATAGCATTATTTTCTCATCCTGGATGGATTTTCATAATAAACTTTTTTTATAGTTATAAATGATTCTTAGGACTTGTGAACTGACCATTATGGCATCAAGGGAGTCCCCATAGAAATCAAAAAGTCCATTGTACTATGATATTATAACATAGTTCAATAGTGCAAAAATGAGTTCCATGGACGCGAAGCTTTAATTTGACCCCCAGATACATAGTATATGCAGGGGTGTAGAAATGATTTGAAGAAGCAGGGTAAATTCTTAAAGTAGCCAGGTGTTAAAGGGTCTAACAAAATAGGTAACAAGGGGCAAACCGAAAAAGTTGCCGGTGAGGATGCTTAAGTAACAGGGTGATTTTACCGCCTCCCTCCCCATTTCTACACCCCTGTATATGGGGGCTATATAGGAGTCACGCTTGACGGTTGGTTTGTCAGTCGGTCCGTTGGTCTGTGGACATTTCTTGTGAACACTATTTCTCAGCAACCCTTGGTCAGAATTCAAATATAACTTCACAAGAATGATTGATACCGAGCCTAGTTTTGTCGGCGTGTTGCACTGGAATTATTTTTAAATGAGTTATGGCCCCTTGAATTTCTCATACATATGTATATTGTCAAGCACCAGCTGGGGGTATTCATCCCCTTCAGTGATATTTCTAGTTGTAATTATAATTTTCTTATAGATATTGTGAGTGAAGGACTCAGGACTGACGGATAAACAAATCACTGAATTGTACAGAGATCTAGATGAGGGGCATGTTTCATGCTCTAAGATCCTTATTCAATACTCAAACCTTATGTTGTGGGTACTCAAATTAATCATCTCATTGAGATGATTTTTTGAATACTGGATTACTTACCCTTAGTAATAGTAATAGTAAAGTTGATAGGTTCTACAATACCTGAACATAGTGTTTTGTTTAAGTAATAAAGGAGATATTGTGGGGGAAAATTGCAGTTTTCTCCCCCTTATTGTGTCACCCTGCGTAGCATGGTAGGCACTTAGGGATTACTTTATTTTGTCCGGCGTCTGTCTGTCCGTCACACTTTTTCGTCACACTTTTTTGTCACACTTTGAATGAGTAGGTGACACACATGCTCTGCGGAGCACTCCATTCTAGTCTAGACCTATGATTATATAATAAATATTTTGTTTATAGGACAGCAAAGCTTTAAAAGATGAAGTAACTAATGATTGTGAAAGACTGCAGGAGGCTGAGCTCATCATTAATCTGTCTGCAAGATCACGGACAAGACTAATTCCCTGTGGAACATTTGTACAAAAGACTGGTCCTCGGCTTCTAGAATTGACAACAGATACAGAGCTGCCTTCTACAAGTTCTACAGAAAACCGAGCTGGCCATGGTTTGAAAGACAGAGGAAATTTGGCAGGGCAGACAGAAGAGGGTGAAGTTTTGACTATAGAAAGAAAAAGCGTAAGGAAACTCTTAACCCTTTTCCTCATATAGACGCTTTCTGATGCCTCTGCAGCAGACAGCTTTTTGAAAACATAGTGACAAAAGAAGAAATTGCACAAAACGTGCAATTTCTCCTTTTGTCACAATGTTTTCCAGTTTTTGTCATCTATAGGTTATCCATTCAATTATGGAGATTATCTCTTTTTTGACAAAATACGTTCAAAGTCGTCTGCTGCAGAATTGTTGTATGTGGAGAAGGGTTGACCCTTTTCCACGTGCAGATGCATCTGACCATCTGCAGTAGACATTTTTTATTTAGTTAACCTATTCCCACATACAACAAATCTGCAGCAGACGACTTTCAAATCATGCACGCAAAAGTATGGAAAATCTCTAGAAATGAAGGTATATTTATTGCATAGAGTTGAAAACATTGTGGGAAATGGTGAAAGTGCTCATCATGAGTAATTTCACCATTTGCCAAACTGTTTACAAAAGTAGTCTGCTTCAGATGAGTCAGAAAGTGTCGGTATGTGGGAAAGGGTTAAAGAAAGAATTGCTCATTTTATAGAAATTTTTCTCTGCTCAAAACTCTCGGTATGGTGAGTGTTTAGAATGCTAAAACTCTTATTTGATTCTCAAAACCTAAGTTTTGGGTTTGCTTTCAAGAGAAGATTGTTGTGTGGAGTACTGGTGTGAGAAAACCATTTATTTATTTATTGGGGTTTTACGCCGCTTTCAACATTATTTCATTATATCACGGCAACAGTTCACTTATTCATGATCCCTGGGTAAACAAACCAGTACTAGGCTAGAAAATGTGCCTTGCCCAAGGGCAATCCACCATGACCGTAGTGCCGCGACTAGGGATCGAACTGTGAGAAAACCAGGAAATGCATGAGTAGGTGAACTGGCCGTCATGATATAACAGAGAAATTGTTAAAAAACGGCGTTAAACCCCAATCAATCAATCAAACTAAGTTTTGGGTACTCAAAATAATCGTTCTTTTGAGTATCCACAACATAGGGTTTTGTTGAGTCATAAAAGAAATGAGCCATTATATGGTTGGTGTCCAGGATTTCGTGTTACATCACAAACACTGTGGTGTCCTTTTTTGGTGTGATGTAACATGACACTAAGTGTGTAACAAGACACTCAAGACTGAACAAAGTGTGTTACAGAGGGCACCAAAACACTGAACATATCACATAAAGGCATAACCTGCTCAGTATAAACTATTCTCCATTCAAATGAATATAAAATGACATAATTTGAGTCATTTGACTATAAAAATATTTGCAGTGAATTACTTATAAATGTTTGCAAACATCTTTGGACAATTTAAATCAAGAAATTAAAAGCAAACATTCATTTTGAAACATTCTGAGCAACCACTGATAAACTAAATCGGTGTTGAGGACTAAACAATGTTTTCAAAGTTTCACTATGTTTTCAAAAAGCTGTGTGCTGCAGAGGCGTCAGAAAGCGTCTATATGAGGGAAAGGGTTAATGATTGAATGTTAACTCTTTCCATCTGCATAATCTATAAATGACATTATTTGAAAACATTGTGGACGAAATAGAAATTACTTATAATGGGCAATTTCTCCTTTTGCCACTAAGTATTCAATATTATTCAATAATCATACTTTATTAAATTAAGATTTTCCATATCTTTTCCAAGATGTTTTCAAAGTCATCTGCTGCAGATTTATTGTAAAGGGGAAAGTGTTAAGGATTTGCTCTTAATTAATTAACACTTTCCAACTTGCAGACACATTTTGATGCATCTACAGCAGACAACTTTTGAAAACATTGTGATGTTTGTGGCTCATGATGAACAATGTCCCACTTTGTCCTGATGTTTTCAACTCAATACACTTATTGAGTCGAAGACCGGTTTGGGGACTATAGGTTTAGTTGATTCCGTCTGTCTGTCAGTCCCACCTTACCTTGTCCAGCTGCATCATAGGATTTAAAAGAAACTTGGCACAAACGTTCACCATGATGAGGCGGCGTGTCACGCACAAAACCCAGACCTGTACCTCAAATGTCAAAATGATTACTGTTTGATAGGACTGTACCTTGCCCAGCACACATTTCAACCATGCATCATAGGATTTCAAAAAACTTGGCCGGTTTGGGGACTATAGGTTTAGTTGATTCCGTCTGTCTGTCAGTCCCACCTTACCTTGTCCAGCTGCATCATAGGATTTGAAAAAAACTTGGCACAAACGTTCACCATGATGAGGCGGCATGTCATGCACAAGACCCAAACCTGTACCTCAAATGTCAAGGTCCCACTTAGAGGTCAAAGGTCAAAATGATTACTGTTTGATAGGACTGTACCTTGTCCAGCCCACATTTCAACCATGCATCATAGGATTTCAAAAAAACTTGGCACAAACGTTCACCATGATGAGGCGGCGTGTCACGCACAAGACCAAGGCCTGTACCTCAAATGTCAAGGTCACACTTAGAGGTCAAAGGTCAAAATGAGTAGTTTGATAGGACTACCTTGTCCGGATCACATCTCAACCATGCATCATAGGTATACCAAGTTACTTGGCACACATGTTCACCTCAAATGTCAAGGTCACACTTAGAGGTGAAAGGTCAAAATGATTACTGTTTGATAGGACTACCTTGTCTGACTCGCATCTTAACCATGCATCATAGAATATCCATGAAACTTTGGCACAAACCTTCACTATGATGAGGCAGCATGTCGCTCTCAAAACCCAGGCCTGTACCTCAAATGTCAAGGTTACACTTAGAGGTCAAAATAAGTACTGTTTGATAGGACTGTGGCTTATCCGGCCCGCGTCTCAAACATGCATCATAGGATTCCCAAGTTTCTAGACACACATGTTCTCCATCATAGAGTGGTGCGTCGCGCACAAGACCCAGGTCTGTACCTCAAATGTCAAGGTCACACTTAGAGGTCAAAGGTCAAAATGAGAACTGTTTGATAGGACTACCTTGTCCGGCCCTCATCTCAACCATGCATCATAGGATTCCCAAGTTACTGGGCACACATGTTCACCATGATGAGATGACATGTGGCACACAAGACCCAGACCTGTACCTCAAAGGTTGAAATGAGAAACCATGCATCCTAGAATTTCCAAGTTACTGGGCACACATGTTCACCATGATGAGGTGACATGTGTCGCACAAGACACAGGCCCGTAACTGGAAGGTCCAGGTCACACTTACATGTCAAAGGTCGAAATGAGAAATGTTTGATAGGACTGTATCCAAAATGTATGCAGTGCATTGCTGTTTTTGTCAACAAATGCACATACAATACACAATGTGCTGTCCTCGTCCGGTAGGGGACTTTTGTATTGCTTGCAATACAACATTAACTTGTTATACTATGACATTACAGATGCTTTGTTACACCTCTGCAGCAGAGGACTTTTGAAAACATTGTAACAAAATGAGAATTGCTCAAAATGAGAATTTTCAACTCTTTTTTCATTATCATTACCGGTACATTTTATTGTATAAAGATTTTCATTATTCTTGCCTCCAGATGTTTTCAAAGTCATCTGCTGTAGATTTGTTGTAGTTGAGAAAAGGTTAAATCCTCTGAAGAAAGCAGTGCCATAACCTTGTCCCACATATAGCAAGTCAGCAGCAAACAACTTAGAAAACATTGAGGCAAATATTCACAAAGCACAACTCACTTCTAAAAAATATTCTGATGAATAATAATGCCACATCGAAAGCACGGGAATCCGCCGCGGTCGAACGGTCATCATCCGTGAAAGGGATCCAGGTTCATTCTCCGGTCGCGGCAGTCATGCTGGAGTGCACTTGGTCAAGTCACATTTCCTAGCCTAGTGCTAGTTTGTTTACCCAGGGATCATGAATAATTAAACTGTTGCTGTGATATATATATAATAATGTTGAAAACGGCATGAAACCCCAATAGAACAAACTAACTTATCTTAAGCGAGGCTAAGGTAGCTCAGGGCTATTTTTTGAGAATAGAGTATTGCCGGAACAAAGGGGTATTTTTCATGTTCTAAAATGCTTTTTTGACATTTCAAATTCTATGATGATGCAATTCTCAGTGATGCAATTCTTTTGAGTACATACAGCATATGGTTTGGTTTAACCCTTTCCCACATATATCCGCTTTATGAAACCTCTGCAGCAGAAAACTATTTAAAACATTGTGACAAAAGGAGAAATTGCTCAAAACAAGCAATTTCTCATTTTGTCATAATGTTTTCAACTTTTTTCAGTAATTATACTTTTATTTATAGAGACTTTTCATATATTGAACTAAATGTGTTCCAAGTCCTCTGCTGCGTACTTGTTGTTTGTGGGAAAGGGTTAATAATAAGGGAAATATTGTGGGGAAAAGACCAGTTTACACACTTTATCTAATCTTCTGTCCTGATGTAGCTGAACTTGTTTTTATTGCAGATCCATGAATGTTTGGTTTGCAAGAAGACGTTCAAGTCTTTCACAGCTTTGTTGTGGCACAGAGTGAAGCATAACGAGGACAAGGAGAAGTTTTCCTGCAATATTTGTAACAAACAGTTCAAAGAGCCAGGGGACCTGGATCAACATAAATATAAACATGTAGAAGTCAGGTACAAATTTGGTTTATGTTTTCTTAAATTCAATTTTGTTTGAGTGGAGATCTAGTAGTATTTCAAGTTATATATCATTGCGACAATCAGCAGTGCATTAACCAGTGACCCCTGGGAAGAAATTTGTGTTGAGTACAGTTTGGAGAAAGAAAGGAAATGCATGTGAGGTGAACTGACGAGCGTGATATAACTGAAATATCTGTGTTAACCCTTTCCCTCATACGACAATTCTGCAATTCGTTTTGAGCAATTTCTTCTTTTGTCACTATGTTTTCAAAAAGGCGCCTGCTGCAGAGGCGTCAGAAAGCGTCTATATGAGGGAAAGGGTTAATATTCTATCAATCATCTGCATCCAGTGTGGTTGAAGTTTCTTAGGACATGGTTCTAACTTCATTAAACAATTATTCTTAGTTATTTATTTCCTTGAATATAAAATTTGGGCTCTATCTGCTGTAAAAATATCTTGGTGAAAATGTTCTGAAAAATCTTCGTACAATTGAAAGATAATGCTAAAATTTGAAAAGAAGTTGAAAACATAGTGGGAATTTGAGAAATTTCATTTAATGACCAATATATATCTTTTGTCTAGAATTGGTTAATCTCTTTTCACTTACAGAATTTACAGATGTGGCATCTGCAATGATACATTTGATGCCTTGGAGAATTTCAAATTCCATCTGCGTATTCATGACAAAGAGGGACCATATGTTTGCAATATTTGTTCTCAGGTGAGTTTGTCTTTATTATGCCCAGAAATTGTTTCAGCAATTTAGAAATATTAGAAAGATGCTATCTGGCACAGTTTATATAACTGACATTTAGTTACGTATTTAGCTGAATCAATTGCATTGTAACAAATAATATTTCAATTCCATTCATGTTCTCAAGGTGTGGAAATTGATATCCTACTAAAATATTTGAGTGAATGGGTTTAAAACCGTTTCCAACAATTTTTGTACGGATTGCTTTAGCAATTCCGGTCTATAGATTGGCGATGTCCGTCCATCAACATTTTGGATAAAGTTTCAGGTTGAGGCAAAATCTCAGCACTGGAAAGGGTTACAAACTTGAAACTTTGCCTGAAGGTAACCATTAACAAGTTCTATTGATTTCTTTGGTTACTTTGACCGTGACCTTGGTTTGTCGATTTTCAAGGTCAAATTGCCGACAATCCGGCCTTGCCATCTTCAGCGGTTTCTTGTTCAATTATATCATGGCGGCCAGTTTCCTGGCTTTCTTACACCAGAACTTTACACAACATATTTTCCAAGCAACTTGCATCTTTTCCACATAGACTGTAAGCCCATTGTTGGAAGACGAATGACGCTTGTCACAGTGACTTTTGTCTTTTGTCGGAATTAATGTTGGCCGAGTTGGGGTTCAAACTCACAACCCCTGTATTGACAGCCTGTATCGCTACCGACTGAACTACTGGGACTATGCTTACTAAAAGAAACTTTACATTAAGCAGGACAATATGTGGAAAATCCCCAAAAATCTTGATCAATGAAAGAATTTGCTCATCAAGAGTGATTATTTTCAAAGGTCATTTGCTACAGATGTATTATCGCATTCCCACATACAAAAAATCTGCAGCCGACAGCTTTAAAACCATCTAAGCAAAATTATGGAAAATCTATATAAATGAAAGTATATATATTGAATAGAGTTGCAAATGTGTTGCATTTCAAAAGTAATCTGCTGCAAAGGCGTAAAAATTTGTCTGTATTAGGGAAATTTTATATTAACCCTTTTCCTCATACAGACGCTTTCTGACGCCTCTGCAGCAGATAGCTTTATGAAATTATGGTGACAAAAGAAGAATTTGCTTGAAAAGAGCAATTTCTCCTTTTGTCACCATGTTTTCAACTCTTATTCAATTATTGTACTTTAATTTATAAAGGGAGTTTCCAAATTTTTTCGGGTATGTTTTCAAAGTAGTCTGCAGCAGATTTGTTATATGCCGGAAAGGGTTAAGAAGATTACTGTGGACCACATCCATTGATAAAGTCAATCAAGTATTCCCTTCTCTACCCAGACTTTTACTCATCTGTTTAACCCTTTCCCTGATACAATAAACCTGTAGCAGACCACTTTGAAAGCATGTTGGCAAAAATCTGGAAAAGTTCTATAAATGAAGGTATAAATACTGCAAAAAGTTGAAAACATTGTGACAAATGATGAAATTGCTCATTTTGAGCGATTTCTCCTTTTGTCACAATGATTTCAAAAGTTGTCTGCTGCAGATGTGTCCAAATGCGTCTACAGGTGGTAAAGGGTTAACGTCAGTGAATAAAAGGTAATAGTTAATAGAATTTTATGGTAAAAGAAATAAACACTTTTTCGCATGCAAGCGCATGTTGACACATATCCTCATACAGATGAATTATATCAAAATCCTGCAAGTGGTTCAACAGTTATGGAGCAGACACAATTTGGGACTGACAGGCAGAGAGTCAGCAATTTCTCCTTGTACCACAATGTTTCAACTCTTTTCGATAAATGTTCTTTCATTTATAGAAATTTTCTATAGATATTCTCATAGTCTTATGCTGCAGATATATTTCATGTGATAAAGAGTTAAACTATGGACATATATTCTGATCTTTATCAACACTAGTAGTATGTATGGCTCTTAGGCCCCAAACAAAGATGACGTAATCGGCGGCCATTTTGTTGACCTAGTTACTATTTATAGTATCTCATTTGCATATAAGTATTGACACGAGTGAGGACGCCATTGTGTTGACCTAGTTATTTATATACAATGACTGCGCATGCGTGGCGTCCATTTTGAATGATAGGTCTATATTTAGAATGACATCATGGGTCTATATTTAGAAAGCTTTAACAATGGAGCAAGTGTTTCAGTAGCACCCTTCGGGCGAGACCACCAGCGATTTGTCTCTAGCCTTCTACCAATAGATTCTAGCGGGTATGTTGTTGGAACCCTCGAAAATAATGGCGGGGAAATTCGACCTAACCTTTGCTACATTGTTTCGGGAAACCTGACACGAGACATCCATACGACACGATATATCCCTTTAATATGTCGTATAGTCGAGCCGAAGCACGCAGTCAAACATGTATGGTAAAGCAATAAATGTAACGTCTTACCTCGAGAAAGTCCAGAGTTCAAATGACAGATGCGCATGTCCTGACACCACGATCTATTTTAGACACGTTATTTCACAATCAGAAACACACCAGGTGTCCGAACAATAGACCATTGCAATGTTAATCTCCTTTAAAGGCGCCATACTGTCTGCGTCTATTTATTTAAGGCCGGAAACATGAACAATGCCCAATTGAAATGTCAATATCAATCTCCTTTAAAGGCGACACAGTGTCCAGCGTCTATTGATTTAAGGCCGGAAACATGAACAATGCCCCATGGACATGTCAATATCAATCTCCTTTAAAGGCGACACAGTGTCCAGCGTCTATTGATTTAAGGACGGAAACGTGTACAATAGCCCATTGACATGTTGAAAATTAATCCCCTTTAAAGGCGACATTCTGTCTGCGTCTGAACACCTGCAACGAACGCGTTAACACTTGTCTGAGAATAACCCTTTACACTGCTGTTCAAAAGTCTACCCTACATGATGAAAGTTATTATTATGTTTTAATTTGCACTTGAAAAGTGTCACTGTAGTTAAACACGTCTTTACCAATTTGATCGGATTTCAAATATAGAGGGAAAAGGAGCCCATTAAAAACGTCAAATCGGTTTTTGTTAATTTGTATCACTATTTACGCTTTAACTTTTTCTCTTTATGCTACCAAATGATAGAAGACCCAAAAAGCTTTCATTTAAACCAAAGTTTGTCGCTATAATTGTTTACCGTTTTAGAGTTATGTAATATGAGAGATTTTTAAACCCCAAATATGAACTTGCCCCGATCCTCAAGTTTGATATACCGTTGGAAAGATCTCGTTGAGCCCTTTTCGTATATGAAAAAATTATGATCCTAAAACTAATAGTTCTCTAGTTATCGCCGTTTTAAATTAAGTTTCAAAGTGCGTCAAAAGTCTTCTTAATGCGTAAATGCCGATATCTCCTTTATTTCTTGTCCGAATGTAGTTGTGTTTGGGCCCATTGAAAAGGATTTCTGATTTTCTATCAATTGAGATGATCAAACCGGAAGTGACGTCATGTTTTAAATATTTGTTTGTTTCAAAGTGCGTCAAAAGTAATCGGACTTTGGTAACAGTGACATCACATTCATCATTGCCGTCGTACATGAAGAGATCGTCAGCTTGTAAATGAACCCTTACATTCTGACTACATACAAAATAGTCCAAATAAACGTTTACATCTTTAAAAGTGTTGCTACCTACACCATAAAAAGCAAGAAAATCCACTGCTTCCTTAATTTTTATAATCACACTTATTACAGTTGTATTTTAAAAAGATGCACTGAAATTGATTATATCCATTTTGATAAGCCAAACGTGCCAAAGAGAGTAAAGTTCCTTTATCAAGCAATGCTATTTGAGTATTGGGAATAGAAAGCACAACATCTTTTTTGACAAATTTTGTGTAAATAGACTTGGATTAGGATTAAAAATTAATTTCAATAGTTGGACTGGTCAATGTTTACTTTGATTTTATGAATTCCATGGTTACAGTTTTAAATGCTGTCCAGTTATGGTAGTTATAGATATATATATTTAACGTTATAAAACTTCTGTGAACATTTTAACGAAACATATAATGTCTTTCTCTCTTTTAAAGACACCCAAGATCTTGTTTAAGAGCAACATTATGATTATGGTTATATGTCAATTGAAATTTTGTCAAATATTTAGAGAAAAGGAGTCAATTAAAGTTGTCAAATCGGTTTTTGTTAATTTGTATCACTATTTACGCTTTAACTTTTTCTCGTTATGCTACCAAATGATAGAAGACCCAAAAAGCTTTCATTTAAACCAAAGTTTGTCGCTATAATTGTTTACCGTTTTCGAGTTATGTAATATGAGAGATTTTTAAACCCCCAAAATGAACTTGCTCCGATCCTCAAGTTTGATATACCGTTTGAAAGATCTCGTTGCGCCCTTTTCATATATGAAAAAAAAACTATGGTCATACACCTATTAGTTTTCTAGTTATCGCTTTTTAAATATTTGTTTCAAAGTGCGTCAAAAGTCTTCTCAATGCGTAAATGCCGATATCTCCTTTATTTCTTGTCCGAATGTAGTCGTGTTTGGACTCGTTGAAAAGGGTTCCGTAAACTCTATCGATTGAGGAGGTCAAACCGGAAGTTTGGTCTGTCTGTAAACCGGAAGTGACGTTATTATATATTACAATGGTCATATCTTCCTTAGTTCTGAACCGATGTTTACAATTTGTATATCATTCGAAAGCTCTCATCGAGATATGAGTATATTCGAATTCGAAAGATATCCGATCAATGTTTTCATGACATTGTACTTTAAATAAGCAGCGCAAGGGGTAAATGAAAAACAAAGACATGAATACAATTTCTACAATTTTATTATATGATCAAGTATTGTAGTTCGCATAATCAAAATAACTAACACTATTTATTGAACACAGCATTCACAAATCACGATTCATTAAGGGATAAAAATGATTATCAATTCGTCTCATACTCCATCCATGACGTCTATGAATAACTGTCAACCGTTCCGTTATGTTGTAAACGTGGTTAATTTAGGGCTCCCCCCGGCATTTTCTTTCCGATAATTTAGTCATGTAGTCCCGGTGGTCCGTGTATTCGATACCCCTTTTTCGCATTGTCAATCATGGTATGTTGTCTTTTCCTTGATACCTCTGATTTGGCTAGTTCAACAGCTTGAGCCACGGGTGTCACAAAGTTAATGGTGGGTTCTTTCATCGTCCCACCCATCTGAATTTTTTCCACGACGTATTGTCCTTTATGATTAGGTTTCAACTTCCCTTCGGCCATCCGTTGAAAATGTCGTGTCCACATTTCTACTCTATCCATCGTTGACGTAAGTGAAGTACACAGCGAGTGATAGTTTTATCTTTGGCTATTAGCTGTAACTTTCCTCCCTTTATAGCATGTCTTCACCATCACTGTCGTCGCTACCACCATAGCTAACGTCGTCGTTCTCAGACTTCACTATACCTTCTATTAAATAACGGTGTTTCTTAATGGCCGACTGTATGGCCTGTTCTAGTATCATTCCCTCGGACACGAGTTCGTGTACATCTTCCATGACACGTTGGTGAATGACTCCGTGTTCTAATTGGAATGTGTGGAGAAGCAGTTGGCTATACATACGTAAGACATGTGTTGTATCTTCCGCTACTATTTTTGAGTCTGCCTTTTTCTTGGCCTCGTCATTGGACATTCCATCTCGCTCATACTTTTCCACTTTTTTCCGCCAAGATTTTTCATTATTGTTCGAAGCTTTACGGTACATGACTTCAAACACTTTGTGTTCTTCGCTGACTTTATCTTTTACATCTTCTTCGCTCTGGTCATAGGATATCCACCGTTTTAATGGAGGCGTTTCCGCGTGATCTTCTGAGGCAGAACGCTTATTACACCATGGTGCACCGGGAGCTTGGTGCACCGGTGCACCGAATATTGGTGCACCGGATATTGGTGCACCGGGAGCTTGGTGCACCGGTGCACCGAATATTGGTGCACCGAATATTGGTGCACCGTATAGTGGTGCACCGGTGCACCGAATATTGGTGCACCGGATATTGGTGCACCGGGAGCTTGGTGCACCGGAATATTGGTGCACCGGTGCACCACTATCCGGTGCACCAATATTCGGTGCACCAAGCTCCCGGTGCACCAATATCCGGTGCACCAAGCTCCCGGTGCACCATGGTGTAATAAGCGTTCTGCCTCAGAAGATCACGCGGAAACGCCTCCATTAAAACGGTGGATATCCTATGACCAGAGCGAAGAAGATGTAAAAGATAAAGTCAGCGAAGAACACAAAGTGTTTGAAGTCATGTACCGTAAAGCTTCGAACAATAATGAAAAATCTTGGCGGAAAAAAGTGGAAAAGTATGAGCGAGATGGAATGTCCAATGACGAGGCCAAGAAAAAGGCAGACTCAAAAATAGTAGCGGAAGATACAACACATGTCTTACGTATGTATAGCCAACTGCTTCTCCACACATTCCAATTAGAACACGGAGTCATTCACCAACGTGTCATGGAAGATGTACACGAACTCGTGTCCGAGGGAATGATACTAGAACAGGCCATACAGTCGGCCATTAAGAAACACCGTTATTTAATAGAAGGTATAGTGAAGTCTGAGAACGACGACGTTAGCTATGGTGGTAGCGACGACAGTGATGGTGAAGACATGCTATAAAGGGAGGAAAGTTACAGCTAATAGCCAAAGATAAAACTATCACTCGCTGTGTACTTCACTTACGTCAACGATGGATAGAGTAGAAATGTGGACACGACATTTTCAACGGATGGCCGAAGGGAAGTTGAAACCTAATCATAAAGGACAATACGTCGTGGAAAAAATTCAGATGGGTGGGACGATGAAAGAACCCACCATTAACTTTGTGACACCCGTGGCTCAAGCTGTTGAACTAGCCAAATCAGAGGTATCAAGGAAAAGACAACATACCATGATTGACAATGCGAAAAAGGGGTATCGAATACACGGACCACCGGGACTACATGACTAAATTATCGGAAAGAAAATGCCGGGGGGAGCCCTAAATTAACCACGTTTACAACATAACGGAACGGTTGACAGTTATTCATAGACGTCATGGATGGAGTATGAGACGAATTGATAATCATTTTTATCCCTTAATGAATCGTGATTTGTGAATGCTGTGTTCAATAAATAGTGTTAGTTATTTTGATTATGCGAACTACAATACTTGATCATATAATAAAATTGTAGAAATTGTATTCATGTCTTTGTTTTTCATTTACCCCTTGCGCTGCTTATTTAAAGTACAATGTCATGAAAACATTGATCGGATATCTTTCGAATTCGAATATACTCATATCTCGATGAGAGCTTTCGAATGATATACAAATTGTAAACATCGGTTCAGAACTAAGGAAGATATGACCATTGTAATATATAATAACGTCACTTCCGGTTTACAGACAGACCAAACTTCCGGTTTGACCTCCTCAATCGATAGAGTTTACGGAACCCTTTTCAACGAGTCCAAACACGACTACATTCGGACAAGAAATAAAGGAGATATCGGCATTTACGCATTGAGAAGACTTTTGACGCACTTTGAAACAAATATTTAAAAAGCGATAACTAGAAAACTAATAGGTGTATGACCATAGTTTTTTTTTCATATATGAAAAGGGCGCAACGAGATCTTTCAAACGGTATATCAAACTTGAGGATCGGAGCAAGTTCATTTTGGGGGTTTAAAAATCTCTCATATTACATAACTCGAAAACGGTAAACAATTATAGCGACAAACTTTGGTTTAAATGAAAGCTTTTTGGGTCTTCTATCATTTGGTAGCATAACGAGAAAAAGTTAAAGCGTAAATAGTGATACAAATTAACAAAAACCGATTTGACAACTTTAATTGACTCCTTTTCTCTAAATATTTGACAAAATTTCAATTGACATATAACCATAATCATAATGTTGCTCTTAAACAAGATCTTGGGTGTCTTTAAAAGAGAGAAAGACATTATATGTTTCGTTAAAATGTTCACAGAAGTTTTATAACGTTAAATATATATATCTATAACTACCATAACTGGACAGCATTTAAAACTGTAACCATGGAATTCATAAAATCAAAGTAAACATTGACCAGTCCAACTATTGAAATTAATTTTTAATCCTAATCCAAGTCTATTTACACAAAATTTGTCAAAAAAGATGTTGTGCTTTCTATTCCCAATACTCAAATAGCATTGCTTGATAAAGGAACTTTACTCTCTTTGGCACGTTTGGCTTATCAAAATGGATATAATCAATTTCAGTGCATCTTTTTAAAATACAACTGTAATAAGTGTGATTATAAAAATTAAGGAAGCAGTGGATTTTCTTGCTTTTTATGGTGTAGGTAGCAACACTTTTAAAGATGTAAACGTTTATTTGGACTATTTTGTATGTAGTCAGAATGTAAGGGTTCATTTACAAGCTGACGATCTCTTCATGTACGACGGCAATGATGAATGTGATGTCACTGTTACCAAAGTCCGATTACTTTTGACGCACTTTGAAACAAACAAATATTTAAAACATGACGTCACTTCCGGTTTGATCATCTCAATTGATAGAAAATCAGAAATCCTTTTCAATGGGCCCAAACACAACTACATTCGGACAAGAAATAAAGGAGATATCGGCATTTACGCATTAAGAAGACTTTTGACGCACTTTGAAACTTAATTTAAAACGGCGATAACTAGAGAACTATTAGTTTTAGGATCATAATTTTTTCATATACGAAAAGGGCTCAACGAGATCTTTCCAACGGTATATCAAACTTGAGGATCGGGGCAAGTTCATATTTGGGGTTTAAAAATCTCTCATATTACATAACTCTAAAACGGTAAACAATTATAGCGACAAACTTTGGTTTAAATGAAAGCTTTTTGGGTCTTCTATCATTTGGTAGCATAAAGAGAAAAAGTTAAAGCGTAAATAGTGATACAAATTAACAAAAACCGATTTGACGTTTTTAATGGGCTCCTTTTCCCTCTATATTTGAAATCCGATCAAATTGGTAAAGACGTGTTTAACTACAGTGACACTTTTCAAGTGCAAATTAAAACATAATAATAACTTTCATCATGTAGGGTAGACTTTTGAACAGCAGTGTAAAGGGTTATTCTCAGACAAGTGTTAACGCGTTCGTTGCAGGTGTTCAGACGCAGACAGAATGTCGCCTTTAAAGGGGATTAATTTTCAACATGTCAATGGGCTATTGTACACGTTTCCGTCCTTAAATCAATAGACGCTGGACACTGTGTCGCCTTTAAAGGAGATTGATATTGACATGTCCATGGGGCATTGTTCATGTTTCCGGCCTTAAATCAATAGACGCTGGACACTGTGTCGCCTTTAAAGGAGATTGATATTGACATTTCAATTGGGCATTGTTCATGTTTCCGGCCTTAAATAAATAGACGCAGACAGTATGGCGCCTTTAAAGGAGATTAACATTGCAATGGTCTATTGTTCGGACACCTGGTGTGTTTCTGATTGTGAAATAACGTGTCTAAAATAGATCGTGGTGTCAGGACATGCGCATCTGTCATTTGAACTCTGGACTTTCTCGAGGTAAGACGTTACATTTATTGCTTTACCATACATGTTTGACTGCGTGCTTCGGCTCGACTATACGACATATTAAAGGGATATATCGTGTCGTATGGATGTCTCGTGTCAGGTTTCCCGAAACAATGTAGCAAAGGTTAGGTCGAATTTCCCCGCCATTATTTTCGAGGGTTCCAACAACATACCCGCTAGAATCTATTGGTAGAAGGCTAGAGACAAATCGCTGGTGGTCTCGCCCGAAGGGTGCTACTGAAACACTTGCTCCATTGTTAAAGCTTTCTAAATATAGACCCATGATGTCATTCTAAATATAGACCTATCATTCAAAATGGACGCCACGCATGCGCAGTCATTGTATATAAATAACTAGGTCAACACAATGGCGTCCTCACTCGTGTCAATACTTATATGCAAATGAGATACTATAAATAGTAACTAGGTCAACAAAATGGCCGCCGATTACGTCATCTTTGTTTGGGGCCTAAGAGCCATACATACTACTAACACTAGTTGGTATTCATTTTATATCTATGATAAATAACGACAACAGGAGCGTAATCTACAAATACAGAGGAGCGTATTGTTTATATTAGAGGCCGGTGGCCTATATATTTGAAATCTTGAATTTTGAAAACATCTAGACAAAATAACATTGTTTATGCACTATGAATGAAAGTAGCATCATTATGACCCAAATTCTCCATGTTTCACAATTTAGCTTCTAACATGGGTTAAGTCTGTTCATTATATACATTATTTCCTTTTTATGGTATATATTTTTTTTACATAACAACTAGAGGTTAGTACAAATAACTGTATTTTCTGGGGGCAAAACTATATATGTATTGTTTATATTATGGGCCGGTGGCCTAAATATTTAAATAAAATTTTTGAATCTTGAATCTTGGAATATATTTTACAGGTATTCAACAAAAAGGTTCTCTACATCTCCCATCATTACGAGCACTCATCTGTTGGTGCCCCGCCCAGAAACATCTGTGAAATATGTAACAAGGTATTCCCGGAGTTACACAAGTTCAAGAGACACATGATGTATCACAAACAAGAGAAACTACACAAGTGTACCATATGCGATAAGACATTTGTTGAACGGAGCAAGTTGACAAGGCATATGTTGATACACACGCACAAGCGCGAATATTTCTGTCCCTTTTGCGGTCAGAGTTTTACTTTACGGTACAACATGAAGGTGCACATCAATAATATACACAAAGGTTGTAGGAATCATAAATGTCCTGTGTGTCAGCGTGCTTTTACGCAGAAAGTGGTATTACAGCGGCACATGAAAATACATCTTCCGTCGTGAGACGTTCAGAGCTATAGATAATATGTGTATGCCAACCATGTTGCAAATTCCCATCTGTATTTTGACGAATTTGAAGTAGGCAACATTTGAAGATATGATGACAAAAAAAGAAATTGCTCATGTTGAGTAATTTCTTATTTTGTCACAATGTTTAAAACTCTTCTATAATCATACTTTAAATGATATGAATTTTCCCTCCTTTCGCCGGAATGTGTTTAAATTTGTTGTATGCGGTAACAGGGTTTGGTGAGGTAATAAGAGAGATATAATTAACCCGTTCCCTCATGAAGACGCTTTCTGACGCCTCTGAAGCAGATGGCTTTTTTAAAACATTGATTCAAAAGAAGAAATTGCTCAAAACAAAGCAATTTCTTGTTTTGTCACCATGTTTTCAACTCTACTCAATTATTGTACTTTCATTTGAAGTGAGTTTCGAATTTTTTTCGGGTCTGTTTTCAAAGTCGTAACAGATTTGCTGTATATATGTGGGAAAGTGTTAATGGAAGAGACAAACTTCCTCATCTTTGTCTAGGCATCTGTCATTGAGTAGATAAGTTCTTAGATACCTGGTTTAACCTGTTCTCTGATACAGACAAACTTTGTATGAACTGTGTGTTCTCCATGCAAAACACCCCTTAACTAGAACTCTGTACTTGGTTTAACCTGTTCTCTGATACAGACAAACTTCACATGAACTGTGTGCTCCGTACAAAACCAACCTGAATGTAAATCCCTTTGAGATCAGATATATAATACTTCTCTTCTCGTGGTTAGGATGTTAACCCTTTCCCACATACAACAAATTTGCAGCAGACAACTTTAAAAACATCTGGTAGAAAATTTGGTAAACCTCTATAAGTGAAACTTAAATCATTGAATAGAGTTGAGAACATTGTGGTAAAAGGAGAAATTGCTCATCAGCAATTTCTCATTTTGTTAACAATGTTTTAATAAATCATCTGCTGCAGAGGCATCAGAAAGTATCTTTATGTGGGAAAGGGTTAAAACCCAACATAAGAGGTTGCTTCAAGTTTACAGTTAATATTGAAATATTCATGAGAAGCTGATTGTATCTTTTTTATTTAACCCTTTCCCTCATAAAAAAGAAAATCTCTATAATTGAATGGATAACCTATGACTAAAAGTGGAAAACATTGTGGCAAATGGAGATATTGCTTGTTTTGAGCAATTTCTTCTTTTCTCACTATGTTTTCAAAAAGCCATCTGCTGCAGAGGCATCAGAAAGCGTTTATATGAGGGAAAGGGTTGAGGAATATATGATATATTGCTCAAATTGTCAGTGTGTAACTTGTCACTTTCATTTACCTCATTAGGTATTGTTGTAGGCATCAGAGGAAAATTGTGTAACCTCTCAAAAAGTGGTGAGAATAGTTTTCAAAATACACACATCAAAACATTGTTGAAAAAAGAAAAAAATTGAGTGTTTAGAAACACATCTCCTTTTTCCACTAGTGTTTAACCCTTTCCCTCATACAACAATTCTGCAGTAGACGACTTTGAACGTATTTTGTCAAAAAATAGAAAATCTCCATAATTGAATGGATAACCTATGACAACAAGTGGAAAACATTGTGGCAAAAGGAGAAATTGCACGTTTTGTGCAATTTCTTCTTTTGTCACTATGTTTTCAAAAAGCCGTCTGCTGCAGAGGCGTCAGAAAACGTCTATATGAGGGAAAGGGTTAAATGAATGTCTGCTGCAAAGATATTAATTGATTGATTGGTGTATCTGTGAATGGGTTTGAAATATTGAAATTGATTACAGATGACTTTTGAAAAGATTGCGGGAAAAGGATAAGCAATTTCTCCTTTTTTCTCACTACTTTCAACTCCTTTCTTAAATTGTACATTCAACTATTTCCTCTACTGAGATTCTCTATTATAAGGCCTAGATTTTTTGAAAGAGCATACACCCTGGGTCCACTATGTTTGGGGTTTGATCACCAGTCGAGTCATGTCGAAGACTTAACAAATGGTAGTAATGGCTTTCCCTGCTTGGTGCTCATTCCTGTGGGGTAAACATTACGACTGACTCGCGTGTGTCAGGATAAATGGACCAGAAGTACTGGTAACTTATCCAGGAACCATCTTGTTTTAACTGGAAAAGTGTTGAAAGTGGCATAAAAACACCATGCAAAAATACGAATCATAATCATGATATGTAAATGT
This sequence comes from Serripes groenlandicus, assembly GCA_031761405.1. Lineage (NCBI taxonomy): Eukaryota > Metazoa > Mollusca > Bivalvia > Cardiida > Cardiidae > Serripes > Serripes groenlandicus. Next base: position 47,554,127 of record JASEVX010000012.1, read on the forward strand.
TAAATGTTGGTTAAATCCACCAAACTGAGCTGGTGTGGTGGTTTGTGAACATTATGGAAGAAAATACTTCTTCAAATTCCAAGAGCTTTTTACCTTTAGGCTGCAAAAGGCAATTAAAGGCTTTTACAAACAATGCAGATTCAGGTGAGACAGCTCGTAACGAGCTGTCACTCCTGAAATCTGCATAGTTTGCGACATAGACATTACATTTAACCAACCGTTCTGTTGGACAAAAGATGGACTGATCAAGTTTTCAACATGGAAGAGTCGACTTTGTGAAATTCGTCAGTGAAAGAGTTCATGAAACTTTGTTGCACACATACGTATCATGAATTGTACATTTGCAAGATGCTGGTTTGAATCACAGCCATTTTGGCCTAAAGAGTTATTTCCCTTTCGTTAATCGGGACGTTTATTTTTACTGATGATATCAGTTTATTAGGTCATTTAGTTATATACGCCAACCATTCTAAATGTCTTTCTTTCTCTAAATGAACAAAGTTACACAATTTAACTTTGGATATAAATTAGAATGTATTTAAAACTGTTGATAAATACAAATCTGAAGTTATTCAAGTTATTAAACTAAAAATGAATTAAGATTTATCTTGTTTTGTGTTTTGTCCTCTTTAACCTTGTTGATGAATTTTTAAAATGGACTTGTCCAGCTTAGCATTTGGAATAATTCATAATCAAATCTAGGATTATCAAGATGAAGATGTTGAATTGAGCATCCCACAGTATGGAGCCTGGTCAGATGGCGTGGATGCGAACAGTGTTGATTTGGATCAGACAGCATGAACGCACAGGATGACTGTATCAGCACTTGTCAAACATTCGCAAGCTGGAATCGGGGTGTGCTGTCAATCCAGGGGTTGTTGAATTCAAACCACCTCTCGTTCATTATTCTTGCAGATGTATTACAAGTCATTCGTCCTCCGCCCATGAGCTGACAGTCCATGTGGAAAAGCAGCCAGTTTTTTGGGAGAACGTTTGTAGAGTACTGGTGTGAGAAAGCCAGGAAACACATGGGTAGGTTAACTGACCGCCGTGATATAGATGAAACGTGTTAAAAGTGGCATTACACATCAATCAACCATACGTACGCTAAGGGTTTGTTTTCCTTGAGCGTAGGTCGTAAACATGTATTGAATCGTGGTCATTAATTTCTTTAAATTGTTGCTGGAGTTACACCGTTTACAATGGTTTTGTCATGGCGGTAGTCGCTCAATCATGTTTGACTAAAGTAATATGCTAAGAAATGTGCATTGTCCAAGTGACAACCATGTTTGACTCCAGTTCTAGGCTAAGAAATGTGCATTGTCAAAGGTCACTGTGTGACTAGTTCTAGGCTAAGAAATGCGCATTGTCAAAGGTCACTCAAACCTGATTGACTCAAGTTATAGGCTAAGAAATGTGCATTGCCAAAGGTCACTGTGTGACTAGTTCTATGCTGAGAAATGTGCGTTGCCAAAGGTCACTGTGTGACTAGTTCTAGGCTAAGAAATGTGTTGCTCAAGGTCACTCCACCATGTTTGACTCCATATCTATGCTAGAAAATGTGCATTGCCAATGGTCAATCAACTATGTTCAACTCCAGTTCTAGGCTTAGAAATGTGCATCGCCAAAGGTCACTCAACTACGTTCAACTCCAGATTTAGGCTAAGAAATGTGCATTGCCAATGGTCACTCAACTATGTTCAACTCCAGATCTAGGCTAAAGAAATGTGCATTGCCAATGGTCAATCAACTATGTTCAACTCCAGTTCTAGGCTTAGAAATGTGCATTGCCAAAGGTAAATAAACCATGACCATCGCGAGCGGGGATCGAATCCAGGACGGTCGACTTCAAATCCAATGCTCTAACAAATCGACCAGTAAGTCCGTATTCTACGCCTCAGTATGTGAAAAGTAGGGAATGCGCACTGTGAGTGCTTTATTTTTTCATATTAAAATGTCTTCTGCAGAGAAAACAGAACCCCTTTGTCTCACTCACTGTATGTACTGGAGCCCTTTATGAGTTTCGAAACAGGGAAGTGAACCTTCGGACAATGACAACCAGCGGAGACTCAGATCAGCCTGTGTATATTCCCAGTCTGAACTAGACAAACATATTAGTTACCCGTGCCAATTGAACTGTCGCAGTGGTCACCTTCTTTTTGTATGTAAACTGACCTCATGTATAGACACGGAGCATATCTTTATAAATAAACAGATAATACATTTTCACCAGAACAAGTTCCGTGTCCAAATTCTGAAGGTTCGATCCTCAGCCGGGTCATACCAAAGACTTGAAAAGTAGTAGTAATGGCTGTCCTCCTTGGCGCTGAGCATAACGACTGACTGGCTGGTGTCATGATAAATGGACCACTAGTACAAGCAACTTACCCAGGAAACGCCTTGATATAAATGAAACATTGCTGAAAGCTTTGTAAAACACCAAACAATCAATCAAATTCTGAAAATGACCGAGGACTTATATACATCTCTTGATTCACTTCACTCGAAAACTAGATAGACACGGTACCCTCGTGAGTGTTCGTGAATGTTCGTGAGCTGGTGTAAATAGTTGGATTTAGGTAAACGAACATTCACGCAAGTATACTTTGTCGTGCGATGGATCGAAAAAGGAATGTACTTGTACGTTTTCAAATCATTACAACAATTCATATGACCACCTCTGTGGTGTAGGGGTAGAGCATCCGCCTCGGCTGCGGGAGGTCACGGGTTCGCACAGGACTGTGCGGTTTCGAAGTTACTCGCTGGTGTCAGACAATATTAAATGGACCAGCACTATTGGATGCCTTACCAGGAAGGGCCGTGATATAACTGAATAACTGTTGAAATCGACGTAAAACACCGTACACACAGAAACAATGATCTACATGTGATAATAACATGTCATTCGGATTTACATCGGAGATTCAGGAATACCGTATCGTTCCGTGTGGCGCGCATCATTATACTTATTACATCCTTCTTACACCCTTCTGACACACTTCTTACGCCCTTCTTACAACCTTCTTACACACTTATAACACACTTCTTACACCTTTCTGACACACTTCTTACGCCCTTCTTACACACTCCTTACACACTTACAACACACTTCTTACACCCTTCTGACACACTTCTTACGCCCGTCTTACACACTTCTTACACACTTATAACACACTTCTTACACCCTTCTGACACACTTCTTACGCCCTTCTTACACACTTCTTACACACTTATAACACACTTCTTACACCTTTCTGACACACTTCTTACGCCCTTCTTACACACTTTTTACACACTTATAACACACTTCTTACACCCTTCTGACACACTTCTTACGCCCTTCTTACAACCTTCTTACACACTTCTTACACACTTATAACACACTTCTTACACCCTTCTGACACACTTCTTACGCCCTTCTTACACACTTCTTACACACTTATAACACACTTCTTACACCCTTCTGACACCCTTCTTACGCCCTTCTTACAACCTTCTTACACACTCCTTACACACTTACAACACACTTCTTACACCCTTCTGACACACTTCTTACGCCCTTCTTACAACCTTCTTACACACTTATAACACACTTCTTACACCTTTCTGACACACTTCTCACGCCCTTCTTACACACTTATAACACACTTCTTACACCCTTCTGACACACTTCTTACGCCCTTCTTACACACTTCTTACACCCTTCTGACACACTTCTTACACCCTTCTGACACACTTCTTACATCCTTCTTACACCCTTCTGACACATTTCTTACGCTCTTCTTACACCCTTCTTACACACTTATAACACACTTTTCTTACACCCTTCTGACACACTTCTTATGTCCTTCTTACACACTTCTTACACACTTATAACACACTTCTTACGCCCTTCTTACACCCTTCTTACACACTTATAACACACTTCTTACAACCTTCTGACACACTTCTTATGTCCTTCTTACACACTTCTTACACACTTATAACACACTTCTTACACCCTTCTGACAC
>JASEVX010000012.1:47558337-47580778 GCA_031761405.1 Serripes groenlandicus
CTTCTTACACCTTTCTGCACACACCTTCTTCCACGCCCTTCTTACACACTTATACACACTTCTTACACCCTTCTGACACACTTCTTACGCCCTTTCTTACACACTTCTTACACCTTCTGACACACTTTCTTACACCCTTCTGACACACTTCTTACATCCTTCTTACACCCTTCTGACACATTTCTTACGCTCTTCTTACACCCTTCTTACACACTTATAACAGCACTTTTCTTACACCGCTTCTGACACACTTCTTATGTCCTTCTTACACACTTCTTACACACTTTATAACACACTTCTTACGCCTTCTTACACCCTTCTGTACACACTTATAACACACTTCTTACAACCTTCTGACACACTTCTTATGTCCTTCTTACACACTTCTTACACACTTATATACACACTTTCTTACACCCTTCTGACACCCTTCTTACGCCCTTCTTACACCCTTCTTACACACTTACACCACCCTTCTTACACCACCCTTCTTATACCCTTCTTACACCCTTTTTACACCACCCTTCTTACACCACCCTTCTTACACTCTTCTTATACCACCCTTCTTACAACACCCTTCTTACAACACCCTTCTTATACCACCCTTCTTACACCACCCTTCTTACACCAACCTTCTTACACCACCCTTCTTACACCCTTCTTATACCACCCTTCTTATACCAAACTTCTTATAACATCCTACTTACACCACCCTTCTTATACCACCCTTGTACCTCCCTTCTTACACCACCCTTCTTACACCACCCTTCTTATACCACCCTTCTTATACCACACTTCTTATACCACCCTTCTTATACCAAACTTCTTATAACATCCTACTTACACCACCCTTCTTACACCACCCTTCTTACACCACCCTTCTTACACCACCCTTCTTACACCACCCTTCTTACACCACCCTTCTTACACCCTTCTTATACCACCCTTCTTATACCAAACTTCTTATAACATCCTACTTACACCACCCTTCTTATACCACCCTTCTTACACCACCCTTCTTACACCCTTCTTACACCACCCTTCTTATACCACCCTTCTTATACCACCCTTCTTATACCACCCTTCTTAAACCAAACTTCTTATAACATCCTACTTACACCACCCTTCTTATACCACCCTTCTTATACCACCCTTCTTACAACACCCTTCTTACACCACCCTTCTTACAACACCCTTCTTACACCACCCTTATTATACCACCCTTCTTATACCACGCTTCTTTTACCACCCTTCTTATACCAAACTTCTTATAACATCCTACTTACACCACCCTTCTTACACCACCCTTCTTACACCACCCTTCTCACACCACCCTTCTTACACCACCCTTCTTATACCAACCTACTTATACCACCCTTCTTACACCACCCTTCTTACACCACCCTTCTTATACCACCCTTCTTATATCACCCTTCTTATACCACCCTTCTGACACCACCCTTCTTACACCGTTCTTATACCACCCTTCTTATACCAAACTTCTTATAACATCCTACTTACACCACCCTTCTTACACCACCTTTCTTATACCACCCTTCTTATAACACCCTACTTATAACACCCTTCTTATAACACCTTTCTTATAACACCATACTTATAAGAAGGGTGTTATAACACCCTACTTATAACACTCTTCTTATAACACCCTACTTATAACACCCTTCTTATAACACCCTACTTATACCACCCTTCTTATACCACCCTTCTTATACCACCCTTCTTACACCACCCTTCTTATACCACCCATCTTATACCACCCTACTTATATCACCCTTCTTATAACACCATTCTTACAACACCTTTATTACACCACCCTTCTTACAACACCCTTCTAACACCACCCTTCTTACATCACCCTTCTTACACCACCCTTCTTATACCACCTTTCTTATACCACCCTTCTTACACCACCCTTCTTATACCACTCTTCTTACACAACCCTACTTATACCACCCTTCTTACACCACCCTTCTTATACCACCCTTCTTATACCAAACTTCTTATAACAAACATCCTACTTACACCACCCTTCTTATACCACCCTTATTACACCACCCTTCTTATACCACCCTTCTTATACCACCCTACTTATACCACCCTTCTTATAACACCATTCTTACAACACCCTTCTTACACCACCCTTCTTACAACAACCTTCTAACACCACCCTTCTTATACCACCCTTCTTACACCACCCTTCTTATACCACTCTTCTAACACCACCCTTCTAACACCACACTTCTTACACCACCCTTCTTACACCACTCTTCTAACACCACACTTCTTACACCACCCTTCTTACACCACTCTTCTAACACCACACTTCTAACACCACACTTCTTATACCACCCTTCTTACACCACTCTTCTAACACCACCCTTCTAACACCACCCTTCTTACACCACACTTCTAACACCACACTTCTAACACCACCCTTCTAACACCACCCTTCTTACACCACTATTCTAACACCACCCTTCTAACACCACACTTCTTACACCACTCTTCTAACACCACCCTTCTAACACCACACTTCTTACACCACTCTTCTAACACCACCCTTCTAACACCACCCTTCTTACACCACACTTCTAACACCACACTTCTAACACCACCCTTCTAACACCACCCTTCTTACACCACTCTTCTAACACCACCCTTCTAACACCACACTTCTTATACCATCCTTCTAACACCACCCTTCTTACACCACCCTTCTTACACCACCCTTCTAACACCACTCTTCTAACACCACACTTCTAACACCACACTTCTTACACCACTCTTCTAACACCACCCTTCTTATACCACCCTTCTAACACCACTCTTCTAACACCACACTTCTAACACCACCCTTCTAACACCACTCTTCTAACATCACCCTTCTAACACCACACTTCTTATACCACCCTTCTTATACCACCCTTCTTATACCACCCTTCTTACACCACCCTTCTCACACCACCCTTCTTATACCACCCTTCTAACACCACACTTCTTATACCACCCTTCTTATACCACCCTTCTCACACCACCCTTCTTATACCACACTTCTTACACCACCCTTCTAACACCACCCTTCTTATACCACCCTTCTAACACCACCCTTCTAACACCACTCTTCTAACACCACACTTCTAACACCACACTTCTTACACCACTCTTCTAACACCACCCTTCTTACACCACACTTCTCACACCACCCTTCTTATACCACACTTCTTACACCACCCTTCTAACACCACCCTTCTTACACCACTCTTCTAACACCACCCTTCTAACACCACACTTCTTACACCACTCTTCTAACACCACCCTTCTAACACCACACTTCTTACACCACCCTTCTTACACCACTCTTCTTACACCACTCTTCTAACACCACCTTTCTAACACCACACTTCTAACACCACCCTTCTTACACCACTCTTCTAACACCACCCTTCTAACACCACACTTCTTATACCACCCTTCTTACACCACCCTTCTTACACCACTCTTCTAACACCACCCTTCTAACACCATACTTCTTATACCACCCTTCTTACACCACTCTTCTTATACCACCCTTCTTACACCACTCTTCTTATACCACAGTTCTCACACCACCCTTCTTATACCACCCTTCTAACACCACACTTATTATACCAGCCTTCTTATACCACCCTTCTAACACCACCCTTCTTACACCACCCTTCTTACACCACCCTTCTTATACAACCCTTCTTATACCACCCTTGTTACACCACCCTTCTTATACCACCCTTCTAACACACCCTTTTTACACCACCATTCTTACATCACCCTTCTTATACCACTCTTCTTATACCACCATTCGTACACCACACCTCTTACACCCTTCACACATACAACAAATATCCTGTAATTATCTTTGAAAACATGTTTATATGCAACACGCAAGTAACTACTCATAATTGAATGTTCATTATTAAAAAATGTTGAGAACATTGGGTTTGTTGCAAAAGGAGAAACTGCGCATTATGACCAATTTCTCGTTTTGCAACAATGTTTTTCAAAATATCTCTGCTTTTTTTGCATCTTAATGCTACTGTACGTGGGAAAGGATTAATGTTATAAGCTTACCTTATCTTAACCCTTTCCCTCATATAGGCGCTTTTTGACGCCTCTGCAGCAGACGGCTTTTTAAAAACATAGTGACAAAAGAAGAAATTGCTCAAAACGAGCAATTTCTCCTTTTGCCACAATGTTTTCCACTTTTAGTCATAGGTTATCCATTTAATTATAGAGATATTCTATTTTTTGAGAAAATATGTACAAAGTCGTCTGCTGCATAATTGTCGTATGAGGAAAGGGTTAAGAGACTGATTGAATGTCTTTTGTGTGGAGTACTGGTGTGAGAAAACCAGGAAATGCATGAGTAGGTGACCTGGCCGCCGTGATATAACTGAGAAATTGTTAAAAACGGCGTTAAACCCCAATCAATCATGAATGTCTTTATAGTGAATATGTACTAGACTTTGAACTTGTCGGATATTTAGGTCCTTTGCAAGTAGTAAGATGACTACTAAATGTGGTTTTCCAGATTCACTGTTATGATAGTTACAAGTATACCAAATAGTAATAACCAAATACATACCATTACCCTTAATTGTCACGACTTTAAACAGCAATTGAGATTCATATTATGTATACATATAATTGTGTCAAATTTTATTTTATTTTTCCCCAACAATGTTTCATCTGCTCCATTAATTTTCCATATTACATGAATATACATGTTCAATGTCGTCTGCTGCAGTTTTTGTAATTAGTGAAAAATAGGTTTAACATGATCACTACTTACCCATGTGTTAATAATTTTGACCGAGTGAAGTATCTATTTTAAGCGATTACACGAAGTGTCAAATATAACATTGAAATGACACAGTACTATATATATATATATACATACATATATAACAACGAACTGTGTGGTTCGATCTGAATTTCTTCGCAGTGATAAATCTCTGAACGACATGGATGTTAAACTAGACCTACAGATTATCTGGATTGTTGTGTTGTGTTTCTGTGTGGGAGAGTCAGTACAGAAGGGAAAGCGTGTCATATTCGGAATTCAGAAACGGTATTTTAATTCTGTACGCAATGACCTTGGGAAACTAGACTTTCGTTTCATCCAACAGGTAATTAATTTTCGATTGCTTTATTGTTATCAATTTCAAAGTTTTACCATAAACTTTCACGTTGTAAAAAAATGTAAATTCTCCTGTTTTATTTGTTTGTTTGGTGCATTACGCCTTATAGTATTCAATACATTTGAGCCGTCTCGCGAGAAAACCATATGTATGTTGTATAAGACTAAAGTTAACATATATATTTTATTCATGTCCAAGTAATGTATAGGTGCCTTTCGACTCCGAGTCCACTATGCATATTTATATATTTGTTATGTTTTTCCTCGAATAATTATCTACCTAAACTGTACCGTTACTTTGTATAATAAACGTATTTAGATATAAATTCTATTTGATCGTCTATTTCAGTGTGGAAATATAACTCAAACGGGTTACTATCTCTTCGTACAAGGACCAAAATCACCGTGGATTGATGTGTTTTCATTACAAGCCTTGTCTACGAAGGTACCATTTACCATTTAGTATTACATAACTAACATTTGCTTACACCTTTCTCATGTACAGAAAATCTGCATCAGACGACTTTGAAAACATAAAAAATCTCTGTAAAAGATAGCTTAATTATTAAATAAAGTTGAAAACATTGTGACCAAAGGAGAAATTGCTCAATGTTTCCAAAAGTCGTCTGCTGCAGATGTGTCTCTGTCGCCGGAAATCCATACTGCAGTTATACATAACACTTACATTATAGTAGTTGAAAAAACAGTTATCAACTGCGGGGCATAATGGAACATTTTTTGTCAACGAAGTGAATGTCCTTCATTAAAATATAATTGAAGCATTTCATTGTTTATGACCAATCTCCATTCTAAGGTAGGTTGACCATACACACAGTCAACTAATTATTGATCATAAACAGTAATGGAAATGAGTAATCTTGTCAATCATGAGTCTTAGTATGTATACAGTGCTTTCATTAAGGAATAATTATAAGATTTGTGAATTCCACATACATTTTTCAAGATGTTTGTCATAATATTTATTATTTGTCAATAAAACCACAAAACAGACAATTTAGGATTTGCATTAAATAGCACGTCATTTTACCTCTCCCCTGTTAAAGTCAACAGTGGACACCTTTGCAGCAATCTACTTTTAAAACAATGAGAAAAGGTTGCTGAAGACATGAGTTTTCTCTTTTTCTCAAAATGATATTAGCTTGGCATCCTAATTATATCATACTTTGACAAATGTTAACATGTAGTCCAATATATTTACAAAGTAGACCACCCGCAAAATATAATATCAGCTAAATAGTCAAATTTCATTGAAATTGTTATATAATTTCAAACCTAATTTCGAACATAAACTGAACCCTACACCGTGTTAATTTATTGTAATTATTTCCTTCCTTTTTTAAAATGAAAATAACAAACTACTCATGTTTTAAAATTATATTATGATGAGCACCCTTTTGTCAATGATTCATAACAATATGCAGAACGCAAGCAAGATGCCTGTAGGGAATCTAATGACACATTTAAAAGTGTCAAGGACGAAATAATTTTGTACGAAAGACCCGATTCATGAACCATACTTCTTCGCAGAGTTGTCGTTCTTTACGCTCTCTTTGGGCGAGTTCGGATGGGCTTCTCTAGGATAGAGAACTGTACGTCATGTCTAAATATAAATTCAGAAAACATGCGCACTAAAGCTTTCCACCTGAACGGTGTTTCCTCGTCTTTGTAGTAAACCATTCGGAACTACTCGGGTAATTCCGTAATCCTTCATCATCCATTGGTGAAGCATTCATCACCGAGGATTTCCGAATGAGTAGTAAACATCGTTGGTCGCCATTTTGAAGTGTTATTAGGTCTTTGGGTTATCTCACACCCAGTGAGAACAGTAGTAAATAGTGAAATGTGCAACAATTACAAATCTACGCGGTCGGTATTCTCTAGTCACGTGATCCACAGTTTTAGCTTAGAAACAGTTCATATTTTAGAAATACATGGATAAATATTATTAAATGAATTTTTCACAAATCAAGACATCTCTTTGAACATGAAAATAACATTCAGTTAGTTAAAACTACTGTTTAAATGATAATTCGACGTGATTTTATTTCGATATTGACACATTACAGTCTGCTGCAAGTCTAATAGGGACTCATTTTTCTTCATAAATGAGTTTGTTTGTTTGGAGTTTAACGCCGCTTTCAACAGCTTTGGTCATATCACGGCGGTCAGTGCACCTACCCATGTTTTCCTGGCTTTCCCACACCAGTACTTACACAACATTCTTTCGAAGCCACTGACTACTTTCCCACATAGATCAGAGGTGAGAGGCAATGGAAAACATCGCCCGAAAGAATGTCGCCGCAACCGGGTATCGAACCCGTGACCTCCAGATCACGAGTCAGATACGCTACCAATTGAGCTACCCGGCCGGGTTTCTTAAATGAGACAAAAAACAAACAAAAATGCAAGTCAAAATAAAGAAACTGCAAATACTTAAATATGGAAGTCCTGGAGGGACTTCTTACTTCAATACTTCTAACTTCCATACTTCTAACTTCATTACATCTAACTTCCAAACTTCTTCACTTCTAACTTCATTACTTCTAACTTCTAACTTCCAACTTCATAACTGCTAACTTCATTACTTCTAACTGCATTCACTTCTAACTTCATTACTTCTAACTTCCAAATTCCTTACTTTTAACTTCATTACTTCTAACTTCATCACTTCTAACTTCTAACTTCATTACTTCTAACTACATTCACTTCTAACTTCCAACTTCCTTACTTCTAACTTCCAACTTCCTTACTTCTAACTTCATTACTTCTAACTTCATTACTTCTAACGTCATTACTTCTAACTTCCTTACTTCTTGGAAGTTAAATGTCATGAAGTTAAAAGTAAGGAAGTTAGAAGTAATGAAGTTAGAAGTAATGAAGTTAGAAGTGATGAAGTTAGAAGTAATGAAGTTAGAAGTGATGAAGTTGGAAGTTAGAAGTAATGAAGTTAGAAGTTAGAAGTGAATGTAGTTAGAAGTAATGAAGTTAGAAGTTAGAAGTGATGAAGTTAGAAGTAATGAAGTTACAAGTTTGGAAGTTAGAAGTAATGAAGTTAGAAGTTTGGAAGTTAGAATTATTGAAGTAAGAAGTCCCTCCAGGGCTTCCATACTTAAAACATCGGAATATCTAATTCATTTTAGATGTGTCATAACTTAGTGATTTTAAACAAACACGCAATTGTAATGTGTTCAATACATTTAAAGTCTTGTTATGGGCTAAATAGTGGAGTTCGCTTTAAAGAGATACGTCAATGACTCATCTAAATTAAAACAAATATCGGAGCCTCGTGTGAGAAAATGCGCATGCGACTACAAGAGGTACAGATAAGGAGGGGTATTCAGCTCTTTTCCCACAATTTCTCTCTTATTATTAAAGTCAACCCTATGTTGCGGGTATTCAAAAGAATCGTCTCACCTAGACAATTCTTTTGAGTACCTACAACATATGGTTAGAGGGTCAACTAATTTTAGAACATGCAAACGCCCCTTTTGTAGAGGTCTAGATAAACTGATTTACATTAATAAGCATTTATATATGTAATCAATTTCCTCTGCAACAGGACCCTTTTGTCGCATATTTTTTGACCATCTTACTCAAGTCGATTTAATGTTAAAATTATGTTGTTGTCTTTTTTTTACTTCAGAATTTCGACGTTGTGTATCCATTTAAGACAAGAGCCTCCAAGGCTGTAAAACGGATTATCAAAGACTGTCTGAAAAATTACAGACACAAATTTACACCGCAACCGGGAATGGTGAGCATGTTATGTCGTATATAAGCTAGTAGTATTTCTTTATTTAAATGTACTCGCATCACGACTTTTTATCAGGTTTTAGGTAGTATGAGGTCAAATTACCCCAAATACATCTTCGGATCTACACCCAAATTGTCCCTAAAAAAACATTGTTTGCTTAGAAATAAATGTATACCATCACCAGAATGCATTAAATATGTGAAATTGAGTTTAAACTCATTGTAAATGTGTATACATAGGATGCACTGAAAAATTATTCATTTGATCAATTTTAGTATTATGACCTTGTTTGAAAGTGAAATTAGGGAATGATTAAACACCGGGTTTGTCCGGGCCCGATTTGGTCCAAAATGACGATAACCATTTTCGCCTGGTGAATTCTTTCTTGCATAATGCATGACCCCCCCCCCCCCCCCCCCACATTTTCTTTGGATTGCTTTAAAGCTTAGGTGTAAACATTTTCAATGATATACGGTGACAATTATTTATATATTGGGTTTAACCTACACTAACGAACAAGTTAGACCAAGTGCCGCCTGCTCTCCTCTTTTATTAATGTTTAGTCAAACAAAGGCCATAGAAAGTGACCAGTTTCCGAAATTCTGCGTGTTAAATGTTAGATAAATTATACATGCGGAATAATATGTTGCATTAGCGATACGTCGTCTTGTATTTAAATCTTGCGAGATCGAAAGTCACATGTTAATTTTCCCACCTCTGAGTAGTACAATACAAAGCAAGGTACCGCTACTGCGAGGTAATGTAATTTACCTTTGATTAGTTACCTGATATAGCTTTTAAAATAGAATAAATGAAAGACTTACACATTTCTATATTTTTTATTAAGGAAACAATTTATACATTAAATAAAATGTAAAAAAAGGCGTGCGATTGATGTCCAACTTTCGCGTATTGAGTGACGTGTAATCATATTTCATTGTCGTCACATCATATTTCTGTTACGTCTCAATACCATGTTTTGGTACTGTATATGATCCAGTCAAATACGGAAATTTAATCCGTCGTGTTGTTTATGCATACATGTATATTTGCGCCGTTAAATGTACAGGTATATACTATATTTAAAACAAATATCAATATTCTAAATCAATCATTGTAGGAGTCCAATGACTGCAAATCCCGGTACAGGATGGGTGTGGATGAAGCCTGGGGACTCGGGTATTCCGGAAAGGGTGTCGTGGTAGGGGTTGTGGATGCTGGAGTCGATCCAAGCATACCAGATCTACACAACGTTGTCGTAAGTTGTATTTAACCCTTTTCCGCGAACAACGACTCAACAAAGACTGAATTTAGATCGTCTTGACAAAAGAACGGGAATTCTCCATAATATATTTATTCATAAGAGTATAATTATTGAAAAGAAATGCTCAGTTTGGACAATATCCCCGATTTATCACAATGTTTTCAAAAGTTTTCATTTAAAATATGTCTGTATCTGGGAAAGGGTAAGCCATACAGGGTGAACGGGAGGCTTAGTTGCATCCTACATGTGGCACCATTGCATTGGCGTGAAATAATAGAAGTTTAATTCTAGGAATTCTTTATAAGTTTCGTTTACACTTATATTTAACGGGTTCATTGATTCTCCGTATTAAGTCGTCAGAGATCGGTAATGTCCGTTGGCCTGCCTGTCATTTCCATTAAAACAGATCATTAGTCCACAAACAATACCGATTTCGTACAACTTCAAACGGAAATCACCGAGCATATATGCTGTTAATAAATACCGATATTATACGGATATAACCGAACCAATTATGGGCGTTCTATCTTAATACTGGCGGACAAATACTTTTTCGGCGAGATTGTGAGTATGCTGGAGTCTAAACTGTCTGTATATAATATATATACATTACAACACCTTACCTGACGCGCCTCTTAACTGTCTTATATAGGAATGCAATATAACACTGTATACTTACTAAACTTTTAAGTAACACATTCGAAGTTGAAGCAAATATATGGGCAGAGAATTCAACTAGCTTGCCTTCTCTGTAATAATATATCGGTTTCATTATATGTTTTGCAGAACGAATCTCTCAGCTACAACTTTGTGAACAACAACATAGATTTTAGACCTGGCCAGTCAACAGAAAATCACTATTCCGAGTAAATATTTCACTTCATTTCATATATTTACTACTCCAACAACAATCGGTCTAATTGCCATTGGAAGATGGTCTACACGAATCTATCTTAATTACGTCAGAGTTTTAAGCATTGTCAAATGCGTTTGGTTAAATACAGGACATACATACGGGGATTGGGACAAGACAGGTTATAACAATGCCTTTATACCTTACCTTTCAGTATTACAAGAATATTGTCTTAAGTCGATGAAGTGAGCAGAGTTTGATTTCAAAATATGCACGTATATGTAACGTACACCGGGTCCTTTTTTAAGCCATCGCGGCTCACCAATCCAGGCACTCACCGCGATGTACGTTGCTTAACCTTGTGATGAAAAAGCCAACCACTCTACCAACGTCTTTATAAAAGCCGGCTTCCAAAGCACGGCCATAAAAGTGTTATTTGTAGTACTTATATCCCATTCCCGTTACAATATCATAGACGTATATTTGGTTGATCAACATATGTTTTACATATCATTTACTATTAAACCTTTTCAACATACATGTATAATAAATCTACAGCAGACGACTGTAAAAACATATTGGCAAAAAATGAAAATATAAACATTCTCTGAACATGACAATATGATAATTAAAAAGAATTGAAAACATTGTGGCACACGGAGAAATTGCTCATGATGAGCCATTTCTCCTTTTGTCACAATGTTTTCAAATGTCGTCTACTGCAGAGGCGTCAGTAAGCTTATGTATGTGAAAAAGTGTTAAGATTGTATAATATTTTTCCTACTTTCTTTACCAATTGATCTCCTAACATTTATTTTATACAAAAGCCACGGGAATAATTGTGCTGGATTGATAGCCGCCAGAAGAAACAATAATATCTGCGGAGAAGGTATCGCATATAACGCCCAGGTAGCAGGTAAATGTACCAATCATTTCATAGATTAGCCATGCTTTACATTATAATATATAACAATCATATAGTTGAAGAATGGAAAGAATAGTCAAAAGCAATCCAAGGCACACTGAAGAAAAACAGAACAAATATCAATATGGATCCTTTAGCATAGATGCTATGTAGATCTTTATCTAAGCTTGTTATAGCATCGTCTCAGTGGTGTAGTGGTAGAGGTCCCAATTCGATTGCAGGAGGTCGCGTGTTCGATACCCGGTCGGGTCATACCAAATATATTTAAAATGGTAGTCATGGCTGCTCTCATTGGCGCTCAGGATTGCAGGGTTATCATTACGACTGACTGGCAGGTGTCAGGATCAATGGACCAGTAGTACTGATAGCTTACACAGGAAACGCCGTGATATAACTGAAACTGAAACATTGTTGAAAGCGGCGTAAAACACCAAACACTCAATCAATCAACAAGTGTAATAGTTAGGCTAAGGTAAGTTTTCCTGGAGCACCACTATTGTATTAGACAGCCTGGCACATTGTATTTTGTCATCTATCGTTCCTTCATAATGTTTCTTTCAATACCATTTAGTTCGTGTTTACTGTTACAAATTAGGCACACAATATTAGCTGATCTAATGATTGTGAAAACATAAAAAATCTATTATAAAAAAATTGCTTGCTTAGACCTTGCACACTGACCCTGTCCTTCACTCCAAATCGACGTGTTATTGAATCTCACCTGTCACTGCCGTAAAGATTCGTTTTAGTTAATCGCCGTTGTCATCCGTATTTAAGTTATATCACGGCGGCCACGTCACATCATGTGTGTTTCATTGCGTTTCTCATACCCGTAGTCCACACGACCATATGACAGACTCTAAACATTGAATATGATTAGATCGTTTTTTCACAATTATACACACAGCACTGAAGGCATTTGACAGAGACCAATGGTACGCTCTCCGTAGTTCATCCTACGACTTCCAACAAATTGCCTCGAAAGCTCTTAAACATAGAAGTCAGGATATCCACGTGTACTCGAACAGTTGGGGAGCTGATGACGTGTTTTACGATGTTCCGATGATAAATGAAGCTATTGAACTCGGAATAACGACGGTAAAATGTGCTTCTAAAATATAATACACACGTTTCATCATCTGAATTTATCACATTTAGGCTGATCTTCCATTTAGTGATATCGATTTTAAATATTTCTAACGTGCAGCAAATCTGCAGCAAACGACTTTGGAAACATCTTGGCCAAAATATATGCAAAATGTATATTACATTTTTATAAACGAAAGTACAAATTTGAATATTTGAAAACATTGTGTCATCAAGCTAATAACCTTTATAGTAGGAGGTTGGGGTTTAAGTCACGCTAACTCTGAACCCGCTGTTTTCGGATGACGAGGCCGGTTTATCTGACACTTTAGCCAGTGTTTTTGTTACTTAATTTGTAGGGTCGAGGTGGTGCAGGCTGCATCTACGTATTCCCCTCTACACAGATAGGCAGTAGTCTAACGAACACTGAATTTACCATAACTCTAAACGGTGTAGGCTGGAACAACAGCGTACCGTCATACTCCACCAGTGACGCCAGTGTTATAACATCAACGTACGGTGAAGGACGGGCTAACTTTACCAACAATAGGGTACTCGTCAAATCACAGGCGTCCGAGTTTTCATTTGATAAACAATTGGAAAAAAACCCAGACAATACCTTGTATTAATACCATATAGAGATGATATTTATAGTAACACGGTTCTGTGTGGGATTCCCATATTTTTCCCTGATACGATTACATTACGGTTATTATAACTTTCAGCATAAGATCATATAGTGAGACTATTTGTAGTACCCGTATGGGTTTTTTCCCCAGTTTTTTTCTCAAATGAAAATTCGGACGCCTGTGGTCAAAAACAGTTACTTCCTTCTAATGTCGTTATTCAGAAAACGGTTATTGTAATTCCAGTCATATTGAATACTTTATACAGTCAGTCATTTGACGAACCCCGGTAGCACAGTAGGTAGCGAAGCAGGCTATCAATCCATGCGTTGTGAATTTTAACCCTAGCGCGGCCAACGCTCTGGCAGACGTTTGCCAAAAGTCACGTCAGAAATACTGTTGTAAGGAGTACTTATGTGAGAAAGACCGTTGTAAGGAGTACTTATGTGAGAAAGACTGTTGTAAGGTGTACTAATGTGAGAAAGCCTGTTGTAAGGAATACTAATGTGAGAAAGACTGTTGTAAGGAGTACTAATGTGAGAAAAACTGTTGTAAGGAGTACTAATATGAGAAACACTGTTGTAAGGAGTACTAATGTGAGAAAGCCTGTTGTAAGGTGTACTAATGTGAGAAAGACTGTTGTAAGGAGTACTAATGTGAGAAAGACTGTTATAAGGTGTACTAATGTGAGAAAGACTGTTGTAAAGAGTACTAATGTGAAAAAGACTGTTGTAAGGTGTACTAATGTGAGAAAGACTGTTGTAAGGAGTACTAATGTGAAAAAGACTGTTGTAAGGTGTACTAATGTGAGAAAGACTGTTATAAGGAGTACTACTGTGGAAAAGACTGTTGTAAGGAGTACTAATGTGAGAAAGTCTGTTGTAAGGTGTACTAATGTGAGAAAGCCTGTTGTAAGGAATACTAATGTGAGAAATCCTGTTGTTAGGTGTACTAATGTGAGAGAGACTGTTATAAGGAGTACTAATGTGAGAAAGACTGTTGTAAGGAGTACTAATGTGAGAAAGCCTGTTGTAAGGAGTACTTATGTGAGAAAGACTGTTGTAAGGAGTACTTATGTGAGAAGACTGTTGTAAGGAGTAATACTGTGAGAAAGACTGTTGTAATGTGTACTAATGTGAGAAAGACTGTTGTAAGGAGTACTAATGTGAGAAAGCCTGTTGTAAGGAGTACTTATGTGAGAAAGACTGTTGTAAGGTGTAATAATGTGAGAAAGACTGTTGTAAGGATTAATAACGTGAGGAAGACTGTTGTAAGGTGTACTAATGGGAGAAAGACTGTTGTAAGGTGTACTAATGTGAGAAAACCTGTTGTACGGTGTACTAATGTGAGAAAGACTGTTGTAATGTGTTATAATGTGAGAAAGTCTGTTATAAGGAGTACTAATGTGAGAAAGACTGTTGTAAGGTGTAATACTGTGAGAAAGACTGTGTTGTAAGGAGTACTAATGTGAGCAAGCCTTGACACACATGGATAGGTAAACTGGTCGTACCGATTTACAAATTGTTGTTGAAAATGGGGTTAAACTACAATCAATTAATCAGTCTTTCGTCAGTGGAATCACTCGGGCGTCGTGCAAGCCAGCCCGACACAACGTAAAATGCACCTACCCATAGGATCAAGTCAGTCCTTGATCAGTCAGTTCTAAAAATGTTTGTAAAGTATGATATATATCGATTTGGGCTTTACAAAACGTATATAAATATGGTATAAATTATATTATCATTATTTTAGCATTGTTTCAAATACAGCATTACAATCAATTCAAAATTTAAAATAAACGGTGTGTAAGATGAAACAGTCAGAAGCACACTTTTGATACTCACACCTATGATATATATATATATATATATATAAACTGCTAGTGCAGTCAACATCCTAACCGAAAATAGAAATATTCTTAACGTTGTTTTTGCAAATTTAGTAAATGTTCTTAACGTTGTTTTTGCAAGTTTAGTAAATGTTCTTAACGTTGTTTTGCAAATTTAGTAAATGTTCTTAACGTTGTTTTTGCAAATTTAGTTAATGTTCTTAACGTTGTTTTTGCAAATTTAGTTAATGTTCTTAACGTTTATTTTGCAAATTTAGTAAATGTTCTTATAAAATCATATAAGATGTGGGATAAGACTGCCGAAAATGAAAAAAAATAAACCCGCAGAGATTGCAAGTATATTGATAATATTAATTTTACTCTAACCAGGTTGAATTATTAACCTCACGATATTATTAGTTTTTCTTCCAATAATGTGAACTAAATTATATGGAAATTTAATTAATAATGTTCAAGATTAAAGAAATGGTGTGTGGAGAAAAATTATCACGATTGTTCAGAAAACGTTTAATCATGAAAGTAAAAAATCGGAGTCCCGACACATACTATCTCCTTTAGACGGTTGTCCGTGTGGAGGAAAATTGTCGTGCTTGATCATGTTGAGGGCTTCACTTGTTTATTGTTCCCGTACTCGCTACATCCGCGTTTTTTATAAGCAATATTGTCATGCGATTGTACTAAATATCGAACATCTTATACATGTAACTTTAATTTGAATTATATATTTAAGAAAAAAAGAAACATGTTTTAAATTAACTTCGTTGTTTTCAATTATTTTCGTGTATGACTTTACAATTTTACCTTTTTTGACATATTACTTCATTGTAATGTTTATACACTTGTCTATATACTTGCTATGTCATGTGTACTGCTGATTTGGGTTTAAATTGTGACCTAGATGAAAGACAGATCTTACCACTATTGACTGACCAATAAAGCTTGTAATACCTTTATCTGCATTCTCATCAGAAACTACTTTCGCACTTTCAAAATAAAAGATCTAACAGAAATTTCTCATTTGTCACAATGTCCAAAAACTTTTGACGGGCCGTCACGTGATTGAAGACTGACTGGTCAATATTTGATGAATTTGGATAAAACCAGTTTTAGAGATTGATTATCTGATATCGATTTTACAGTGTATATCGTCCCACCTGGCGAGGACAGGTGCACACGTGTATTCGAAGGAACGTCAAGGGTCTGTTGCAGAAGCAGCGGGTATTTTGCACTTATTTTGGAGAAAAGGTAATACTTAGGTTTACTTTAATTTGTTTTCAGTCAATTAACCCATTCCCACATAAAACAAATCTGCAGCAGACGAATTTGAAAACACAGTGACGAAAACCTTCAAAGTTCCATAAAGAATAGGTTAATCGTTTAAAATAAAAGTTGAAAACATTGTGGCCAAAGATGAAATTGCTATTAATCAAAAGTCGTCTGCTGCTATTGCGGCAACAAATTCGTCTGCAGGTTGGGAAGGAGTTAACAAAAGTCTTCAAAAATCGTTTTTTAACTTCAGTAGTATAGTAGTAAGCTAGCTATTTGAGTTGGATTTTTTATTCGAAACTGGCACTAAGCCATAGTTAAAACTCTCTCTCTCTCTCTCTCTCTCTCTCTCTCTCTCTCATCTCTCTCTCTCTCTCTGTCTCTCTCTCTCTCTCTTCTCTCTCTTCTCTCTCTCTCTCTCTCTCTCTCTCTCTCTCTCTCTCTCTCTATCTATCTCTCTCTCTCTCTCTTCTCTCTCTCTCTCTCTTCTCTCTCTTGCTCTATCTCTCTCTCTCTCTCTCACTCTATCTTTCTTTTTTTTCTATATATTATATCTCTCTTCTTTTCGATCTTTCTCTCTCTCTCTCTCTCTCCTCTCTCTCTCTCTCTATCTCTCCTCTCTCTCTCGTCTCGTTCCTCTCCCCTATCTCACTCACTGTATCTTCTATTTCTCTCTTCTCTCTCCTTTCTCCTTCCCCTCTCTCTCTCTCTCTTTTCCCTCTCTCTCGTATCTATTCAAATTTTCTCATGCTTGAGCACGCGCACTCACACGCACCCACCAATACAGATACACACAAAAACATAAACAGCATGTACACCTCGTCAACATCTTTAACATATTTTGTTGACATTATTACAGGCCATATCTAAACGTGAGGGATGTACAGTATATCGCTATCGGAGTCATCAGATCCAATTGTAACTCATTTGAGAAACGGAGCCGGGAAACGTGTAAGAATGTTATAATTAACATGTTATGTTTATCCAGATTGGTCAGCACACGCGTACATAATATTTGTCATGGTCTCAATCTCATTTAAAGTAGCAATATATTCTTCGCTGCAGTAGCAATGATTCGTTCATAGCTTATGACTGCCTATTACAGGTCGCCTCAGTTTAGACCTTTGCTTCAGCCAATCAACTTGTTGCTTACATAATCGTGTTATAGTCGTGTTATAGAAGTCATGGCCAAGTGTTCCGATTGTATGCTAACCATCTTGATAGTTGAACCGAAACTAGTATGATTTCATTTGAATATGAATATGAAAATGAGCATCAGATCACAATATTTAAATGTATAAGGTCAATTCGGAAACGACCTCTTATTAGTAATGTTGGTCCACTTTCCGTGATCATTGTAGCCTTGCATTCACCGTGACTAGTTGTCAATGAAACACTATAAAATACTACTGTTTCTATGTGAGCTGACCTTGTTTGTATTCATCCTGCCACAGTTCAATTTACACATACTATACCCTTTTAAAGGATTTTTATTATGAGCTCGAGAAACAGAAATATCAATTTTAGCCTAGAAATGATATTCATTATCAATAGTTCTACCCTAATGCTTTTAAATGTCAGAACGGTCAGAAGGGAATTCAAAGCAGCAGACGTTTGGTGACATGCTTTGTTTAACGCGATGTATACGCGAAATTAAGGACTTATGATTTGAAATGTGTTTAGATGTTGAAAATCATCGAAATAGTAATATTGGCATATTATAACCCTTATTAAGATTAAATTGGATTGGTTGGCTAAATCATGAACGGTCACCACTAGAAAACCAACACAGTGTGCCGGGATCAGCCTAAGCATGCCGCGCAGGCTACAACGGTTAGAACATTGTTCGCCTCCTGTGTATTTTCACGTCATGTCAGTCATACGCCGCTAAACCTCAATCCGCCTGAGACGAATGTGTCGGCGTAGGCTGATTCTGGGTCGATAATGTTGGTTTTCTAGTGGACGGCCTCATAATGATCATCAATATCACCAACATTAACTCGTAGAAGAAATCATTAACCCTTTCCCACATACAGACGTTTTTCTGACGCATCTGCAACAGTCGACTTTTGCAAGTTTTTGACAATAAGGAGAATTTCATTTATTACAGAATAATTTCTCAATTTTGCAATAATTCTTTGAACTCTTCTTCAATGATACTACAACTTTCATTTAAAGAACCTTTGATATAGTTTCGCCTATATGATTTCAAAATCGTCTACTGACAGATGTTTTTGTATTGTGGAAAAGGGTTAACCTATATTACAGTGTTGTTATATTAAACGATCACCACCCGGTCTCTTTGTGGCTTTTTGCCTGTTGAATGCTTTTAAAGCTGTGACTCTTGCTTCACAGTGGCACCCGGTTAGACGACGGACACTAAAGTATGTTGATAACCTGGACATACACGGAGTAAGTATCACTGTTCCTTCTTTACGTATCCTGCTAAATTATTTCATTTTATATCATGTCATTGACTTTTGACAATTTAGTGCAAAGTTAAAATATAGACTTCGCTAAGAATCAATTTATAAGTGGGCATTATACAAGGCAAATTGCTATTGGTATCTTTTGTTTGAAAGTGTTTTAATCCCTTCCGCCTGCAGCAGCATTTTGACACATCTGCCGCCGGCAGCTTTTGAAACATTGTGGCAAAAGAAGAAATTGCTCATGTTTCCACAATGTTTTAACCTATTTAACTCTATTTAATTAATGCACTTTCATTTATAGATATATTCAGATATTTTGTCTATGATATGACCTAAAGCCCATGTGATGCAGATTTGTTGTAGGTGGATAGGGGGGTTAAGACGTCTATAGCTGGATACGTAACTATTGTCTAAACCCCCGTGTATAGCAGGATAAGGGTTTGAATGGTCGAAATACGAGTTACCCTTTTCTTTTTAGAATTTTTGAATGTACTTTATTGCGCTCAACTTTTAATCAATTAGTGTTATTATTGTCTTTATGTTAACTGGCTCTCTGCGGTATATATAGAATATCCTTAACCCCTCCCTCATACAACAAATCTGCAGCAGACGATTTTGAAATTTGAAAACATAGTGACAAAAAACTCAAAAATCTCCATAAAATATAGCTTAATTATTAAATAAATTGAAAACATTGCGGCTAAAGGGAAATTGCTCATCATACAAGCAATTTCACCTTTAGCCTACAATGGTTTCATCAAGGGGTTGTGAGTTCAGAACCCCAGTCTCGCCACAACAATCTTTCGATGTTTGACAACAGATCACTGTGACAAGCCTCAGTCGTACTCCATAATGTGCTAGTAGTTTATGTGGAAAAGCAGCCAGCTGCTTGAACGCATGTTGTGTGGAATACTGTGTGGATTACTGGTTTAAAGAAAGCCGGAAACAAGTGATTATGTGAACTGGCCGCCTCTATATGACTGATCAATTGTTGAAAATGACGTAAAACTCCATTAAAAAAAATTCAATCAATAAATCAAAGTATTTACTCACGTACCCAGGTAATCTAAATTCAGAGATGTGTGCATTACAAACACATATGGAATAAAACATCGACTATGGTCAACTGTATTAGTATAATTTACAAGTCACAATACACACCAATGTTGTCTTCTAAATATGAACCATCAAATATATTAATCACAAGAATTGAGTGGGATAAGAGTTACAACAGATCGCAATAAAGAGCATATATTTTAAATGGTCTCGCGATATCTCGATGTTGAAAGGGACCACATTTTATAATATGTTGCTATTTATAGATGGCCTGTATTAGGCGAGTAAACAAAAAAGCCCGTACAATTCATATAATTGAAGGTCAAATTACGCCAAATACATCCGCGGTCATGCTGTGATCTACCAAATAGTCCTAAAACAACTTTGTTTGCGTACAAATGAGTGTATACCATCACCAGAATGCATTGAATATATTACATTGAGTTTAAAATCATTGTAAATGTGTATAGATGCACTGGAGAATGATTAATTTGATCATTTTAGTATTTTGACCTTGTTTGAAAGTGAAAGTAGAAAATGGTTTTGTCCGGGCCAGATTTGGTCCGAAATGACGGTGACCATTTCGCCTAGTGAATTCTTTCTTGCATAATGCATGACCCGCCTTTTTTCCTTGGATTGTTTTTAAATCTTAGAGTTAACCTTTTTTTGATGATATATGGTGTTCTACATGAGAACAGACTTAGAAAGTGTGACAATTGAGAAACGAAGAAGGAATCTATTTGGTGTATTGTGACTTAAAGTCATATGACCTTAATTTCAGGTTTCACCAAGTAAAAGAGGATGTCTGTATTCGCATACTATACATATTCCGCCAGACGACACGGATTTAATATTGAACAAATTAGAACACGTAATAGCAACAATAAGTTATAAAACAGAAAACGAAAAGAAACATAAGATTGTCATTGTATTCTCCAAGCGGTACGAAATCAGTATTAATGGACAGCGGTCAGTCTTTAAATGGATCGGTAGCCCGATGTTAATGTGAAATTGATGTCTGTTCATTTTTGGGGTGAACGACTGGTTTATGGATTATGGAAGTTAGAGATTGTCACAGACCAACTCCCACTGGTAAAGGTATGTTCTGGTAATTAAATGTGGACGAGGTTATGTGACCATAGGATATTGTTAATTGTCCCGTTGTGCTACCATAAATACTATATTATACTAGTATAACTTATTTTACTCTAAATGTTGAATGTGATGGGCTAACTTTAAGTCACGTGCGGTGGAAAAGGGTTCAAGTTGTCTTTTGCTAAAAGATGGCTCGGTTGTTATAAATGAAGAAGCCCTATGAAATAACTCCACATCATGTTACAATGATTCAAATGTTTGTAGATAGTGGTATTTTCTTTAACTGACACTGTTTAAAATATAATGTATACTTTTAACCGACTGCGTTGATCATACTACATCCTGTAGTTTATACTAACTATATAACAACGTTTGAAATTAGACTTAACTTCTTTAGGAGACCGAAGGTAGATGACGCATTCTTCTTAGTCGAAAAGAGGTATTCAGTCTCTCTACATTATGCCTGAATCTCCAAAATCCCCAAGAAAATGTAACGGTAAACAATTCTCACACCTGCAGGAGTCATTTACTGCCCAGCATCTGACCCCCTATTTCAGTGAAAGCCCCGTTGATATGTTATCACATGACCAGAGAAACCACATCTGTGTCGAGTTTGTTGTTATAGACCAGCTATTTCACTTTTGAAACTTGTACAGAACCAAGTTGAAGTGAAGGTAGAATATGACATGTGTCCCAATGCAAGCTTGTGAACCAGAGGAAAACAATGTGGAAGGAAAAGTTACTTCCCTATTTCATGATACAGAAAGCTGTTCATGACTGAACTAGCTGCATATGTATATTGAAACAATCGCAGGAAAAGTAGCCATGTAATCCCCGTTTCAACAATAAATGAATCTGCAGGAGACAATATTGAACATATCTTTAACCCTTTCCCACATACAGCAAATCTGCAGAGACGACTTTGAAAACCAAGCTTAATTGTTAAATAAAGTTGGAAACATTGTGGCCATCATAAGCACTCACCCTTTCGCCACAATGTTTTCACAAGTAGTCTGCTGCTAG
>JASEVX010000012.1:47580978-47708769 GCA_031761405.1 Serripes groenlandicus
GCTGACCTATGTGTGGGGGGCAATATTAATTTACAATAATGTTCTGTGAAATAACCATTTTTCATTTTACAATAGTTTCTAAGCTTATTTCTGCCCTTGCCACCTTTACTTTCATATGTATTTATTCTCTCTATCCAATCATTAATAAAAGCCAACACTAACTGCTCCTGTATAGCACTGACGAAAGTGCGTTTATGCAAGGGATAATTCAAGTCTAGCCGCACATCTATACCAAGTTTAGAAATCTGTTCTTTGACATAAAAGAACCAAGTTTTAAAAGACTTATTAGCTCTACCATCTGCCCAGAGTGCTACTCGCTTGTTTATACGCTGCCGAGATAAGTTACATAGGTTACACCAATAGCTCACAACAGATTTCCAATGGCGGACATTGGGTGGAACCCATGCCATTTCACCGAGAACAGCATCATTTGGCGTATACTTTCCAACACCTAGAAAGAAACGCATGGCCCTGTTTTGAACGGCGGATATACAAGAGTATACTTTAAAGCCCCATATAGGCGCACCGTAGTTGATCACCGGCCATACCATAGAGTCGTATAACTTTGTAAAAGCGTCGTAAGGAACTCCCCCGACACTTTTACATTTTGAAATAATAAGACCAAGCGCGCGACCAGCACTCTGAGCAACTACTTTTGCTGTGACATTGTAGTCCAAGTATTCGTTCAGAACTAGGCCTAAATAAGCATATTTATCAACAACACTTAAATTGTCATTTCCACACCGGAAATTGTAAGCAGTACGCTGTACACTCTTCGGTCGGAAATGCACAACATTACTCTTAGAGCAGTTAATAGTCATATCATTACGGTTACACCAAACACACAATGCATCAAGTAGAGACTGCAGGTCGTCCTCGTTAGGGGCTAGAATAACAATGTCATCAGCATACAACAAAATACAGACTTTTTCATTTTCAACAGAAATACCAATATCTAAGCTTTTAATGAATTTAACAAGGTCATCGATAAACAGGTTGAACAACAGAGGTGAAATACCACAGCCTTGTCTTAGTCCACACTGTGTTTCAAACCAGTCTGTACATAAAGAGTTTATGCGAACACATGAACTAATGGACGAGTAGAGCGACTTAACGGCCTTCAGCATTTTACCTGAGATACCAATTTCGAACAGTCGAGCCCACAACTTATCACGACAAATATGTCGGATCGTAGTCCCCTGTAAAAAGCACATTCAATCACAAAATGTGCGTTACCGATTCAAGCTGAAAACTTACATTGTTTGGTCAACTGTGTCGCCTTGAGAGGGACTGTGCAATAAAACAAATGTTCCTTTTGCGTCTATGTTCATCTTATAATGATTATTTAGATATTAGTTTTATTTCAGACGTTATTAATCTGTTACGCAAATATAACTTGCTTTATGTTTTGCAATATTATGTTTTACATGGCAGATTTAGGAGCAGTTCTCCGTGAGTCCTGTAT
The DNA here is from genome assembly GCA_031761405.1 of Serripes groenlandicus. Classification (NCBI taxonomy): domain Eukaryota; kingdom Metazoa; phylum Mollusca; class Bivalvia; order Cardiida; family Cardiidae; genus Serripes; species Serripes groenlandicus. The sequence goes on from JASEVX010000012.1 coordinate 47,582,444, forward strand.
GTAATTTAGCTAAACACAATCAACGTATGCTTTCTGTCTGCTCAGATGATATCCTTTCTATCTTCCACAGACTTGTTCTAGGTGTGGAATAACTGACATAACATATCGTATAACAGAGCATCTTTAAGTTAATTTGAACTATGTGTAGACTTGTCAGCTCCTTTTCGAAGAATGTATTAATCGAGAATTCGATTTTAATGTGTCTGATTTTATTTACTCTCTACATGGAGAGGATTATGTTCGAGCATTGTTTGGTTTGGACCCAAATTTAGAACGTCTTCTCCAGGGGAAAATTGTGTCAGGTGTAAGAATAGACAAGTTCAAAACTTTAAAATAAGGAGGAAAAAACATATTTATAATATTTAACTTTTTCTGACACATCTTCAGATTATTGCAATTACTATCATTTATCAATATTTAAAAAGAAAAGAATATGCCACTGTGCACAATTTTCCGTTTTTCTTGTCTGAATGTCTAAAATATATATTTATTTATTTTTCAAACGTATCTTCAATTGTCATTTAAGTATTCCAATAGTTTCTACTTATTTTCAAAAGCATATGATACTTTACAATTTCTAGATTAAATGGATGTTAATATGTTCTTTTTACCCAGCTATATTATATAATCAAACATGGCGTCTGGACAGCGCTTGGAAGGTTCACGAACACATTCAGCTCTTTATCTCAAACGAATTTAATCCACTTTTTTTTTTAATTTTTAAGCATTATAAAAAGGTATAATGACTTAACATGTTTTAATTGACAACATAATCAGAAGAGTTAATAAGAATGTTATAACAAATTTTTAAATATCCACTTCGCAGTTCAGTACATCCGTAATCAAAAGATAATTATATTTATAATCATAATTTCACAGATCTTTAAATGAATCCTTATATGTTTACAAAGTAGATCACCCTTGAAATAGCTGCTCGCCAAATGGCATTATTGCCGAGTGCGAGGGTAAACAACGCCAACAAACAACAACAACCATTGAAATACCATATCAGCTAAACAGTTAATTGTCATTGAAATTGTTGTATAATTTCGAACTTCACTTGGAACATAAACTGTACCAAGTATATAGACACTAGTCTATAACATGTTTATTCATTATTATTCTTTATTACCTTTTTTATAACGAAAAAAGCAAACCATTTACATTTTAATTTCTATTATGACGAGCTCTCCTCTGTCAAATATGCAGAAGGCAAGCAAAATCCCTGTAGTGAATCCAATGACACATTTAAACTGTCAAATACTGTCAAAAATAATTGAGTACTAAAGAACCGATTCATAACCTATTCTCCTTTGCAGAGTTGTTGTTCCTTACACTCAATTGTGTAAAAGGCCGATACATAGAAAGTATTCATTAAGTATAACAGTAATAGTTCTATTAAAAGCTAGAACTATCACTGAATGTGATTAATACCCCCGAACGTCTCCCTGATAGGAAAGGTAGTGGAATATTAAGAAAATCCACCTTAAATTCTAACTTGTAGTTTTAAAGATAATCTCCGGACAAGAAAAAAGTAAGAAAGGCGATGAAAATTATTCTACGAACAAGAAAATGTAACAAAGGGCAATAAATCTGTAATTAGCTAAAATAGAGTTATGGTTCTTGTTCACTGCACTTCCTCTCAATGTGTTGTATCATAGTATGACGTTTTATCAAATTCCAACAATCAGTTTTAAAGTTATGCTCCGGACGAGATTCGACACACAAGAAAAAGTAACAAAGGGCAATAACGCTGTAATCTCTATAATTGAATGGATGACTATGACTAAAAGTGGAAAACATTGTGGCAAAAGGAGAAATTGCTTGTTTTGATCATTTTTTTCTTTTGTCACTTTGTTTCCAAAAAGCCGTCTGCTGCAAAGGCGTCAGAAAGCGTCTATATGTGGGAAAGGGTACATGCACTTTAACCTTTTATGACATCCAAAACGACATCTCCTAAAACCTTTAAAGAACGCTCAGTAATGTGGAGTTACTATTAAAAAGAAAAAAAAAATCGACGTTATTTAATGCCGATATTATAATGATACCTGAACATAAGCGGCTGCTAAATGTCTAATCAGGGACAAGAAAAATATCGTAAATAACACGAAATAAAATGAAACACAAACTTAAAGCATAGGAAACATGTATTTCTTTTCAAATGTATCATAACTTAGTGTTTCAAACAATTACATCCGTAATATTGTCGAGCCATTTACATTTAGTTTATCCCAAAAACAGCTCTGGTCGAGTGGTTAGCGTCGGGGATTTCGAAACCGGGTGTCCCGGGTTCGATCCCCAGTCGCGGCACTACGGTCATGGTGGAGTGCCCTTGGGCAAGGCACATTTTCTAGCCTAGTACTGGTTTGTTTACCCAGGGATCATGAATAATTAAATTTAATTGCGCGCTAAATGACCTTAGCTGTCGATGCGCCATAAAACAATATACATTCATTCATTCATTCATTCCCAAAAACAGCTTGTCCGATCATGTGAAATATGAAAAACAAATAAAACATATAGGCGCAGGCTTCTCATAAAACTCATATAAATCAGTTAAAAGGTCTTGGTTTGTTACGCCCCTTGTCGTGTACCAATCTTTTGTTTTGCATTTACACTTTCGCTCCATGATTCCGGAAATTGAGATTAAACTTTCATTCTTCAGAAAAGGAGGTCCATGTTTCCTGTAATGGACAAGGCGAGAGCTGCTGGCCAAACCGTGAGATGGGCTGGAGCTAAAGTGATGGTGATGGATAAAGGTGGCAGCTTCAAGGAGGTAACACACTAGGACAGGCAGGAGGAGCTTAGAATTATTTCATGGAACATAAATGGTCTTGTAAGAAAACTTAGTGATGAGGAATTTCTTTCGGAGATAAACCTGTATGATATAATTCTACTTAATGAGACATGGATTAGTAGTAAAAATCAGTATAATTTAGAAATTGATGGATTTAATAGTGTTCACATTTATGGTCAAAAAAGCCCCATATGGTGTTAAACGAGGAAGACAAAGCGGAGGGATATCAGTTTATTATAAAAAAGAGCTTAAAAGCAAGATTTCTGTTGTTGAAAAACATGATTATGGGATAATTTGGTTAAAATTAGATAATTCTTTGTTCTTGTTTAATCAAGATGTTTATTTATGTCATGTTTATATACCACCCACTAGCTCAAAAGTGTTAAATGGTCGAAATATTGACTTACATGAAGAAATAGAAAAAGGAATAGAACAATATAGTTTACTGGGAAAGACATGTATAACAGGTGATTTGAATTCAAGAACTGCAAATTTAATTGATTATACCGAAATTGACCCATATTTAGATCAACACGATAATGTAAACAATGATCAGCTGTTTGTGAATAACATTCCATTAATAGTTAACTGCGATCACGTGGTTGATAGTAATGGGCGTAAACTAATCTCGCTTTGTAAATCTACAAATCACGTGATAGCAAATGGGCGGTTACTTAAAGATAAACCGGGTAACTATACATTCTGTTCACCGCGTGGTCTCAGTGTCACAGATTATCTATTACTTAATATTGACGATTTTCAATTACTTAGTAAATTTGAAGTTTTAAACTTGAATGAATTCTCAGATCATTCACTTCTTTATTTTTGCTTTAAACGTAAAAATATTAACACATGTAAATCAAATATGAAACATGACACAACTAATAATAATGATTATGAAACAAAAATCGTTTTCGATGAAAATAAAATAAGCTTTAAACACAATTTATTAAATAATATTGATGAATTGAATCAATACGTTGACTCAAGTGTCTCTGAGCAAGTAGACAAACTAACCACTTTTTTACGGAAAAATGCTGAAACTGTTTTTGGTAAGACATTTCCCTTACAGAGTAATAACAAAAATACAAATTTCGCCAATAGACCAAAATGGTTTGATAGCAATTGCTACAATGCTAAAATAAATTTTAAAACAGCTAGAAATGTTTTTAAACGAAACAAAAATGACGTTAATAGAAGTCACTTCATACAAATGCGGAACACTTACAACAAGATACGCAAAGCTGCCAAATATAAACATAAAGTAAACGAAGGTAAAAAATTGAATCGAATCGCAAAAACGCAACCTCGTAAATTTTGGACATCTCTAAAAAAGAGCTATAACACAAAGGCTAAAACTGAAAGCAATATAGAAATAAATGAATTATTTAAACACTTTTCGACTTTACTAGGCGAAAACGTTGAAAATATAAATAACAATAATAGTCAACAGTTTACTGACATTTCTGACAGACAATTGGATGCAAAAATATCTTTAGAAGAAATCAGAAAAGCTGTGTTTCACCAAAAAAGTGGTAAAGCAAAAGGACCAGATGGCATATCTTCGGAAATCATCAAATCTTCCTTTGAAATAATTGCACCATATTTATTCACATTATATAATAAGCTATTTAATAACTGTGAATACCCCCGAAAGCTGGGGATTGGGCTACATCGTACCAATTTTCAAAGGTGGAGATCCAACCCAGACAAAAAATTATCGTGGTATTACTTTAAATAATATCCTATCAAAAGTTTATTCTCAAGTACTTTTAAATCGATTAACAAAATGGAATGACGAACATGAAAATATATCTGAGTGTCAATTTGGATATCAAAAAGGCAAGAGTACTATAGATTGTGTGTTTATATTAAATGCAGTTATCACAAAAGTTTTAAATTCAGGTCAAAAACTGTATAGTACGTTTATTGACTATGAAAAAATGTTTTGATAAGATCAATAGAGCGTACCTTTGGCAAAAGCTTTTGTCACAAAATATCAGTACTAAAATAACAAAAGCTCTTCAATCAATGTATTCAGTTGTTAAGTCTGTTATCAAACACCACGGCTCTATCTCAGATCCTATTGATTCATTTTTAGGTGTTAAACAAGGGGATGCAAGTTCAGCTCTACTCTTCATGATGTTCGTCAATGATATTAATGAAAACATAAATACAAACATAGAAGGGATATTCACCTTAAATGAAATCAAATTATTCTTAATATTATATGCTGATGACCAAGTGGTATTTTCGACCTCTCCTGAATCTTTACAGTCTATGTTAAATGATATCGAAGCTTACTGCAATAGATGGGGCCTGAAAATCAATACGGACAAGAGAAAGTTGATGCAAGGCATCAATGTCGCCGGAAAAGACTGCATTGATTTATTTATGTATTCTTGACTTTCCTTAGTCTATTCAAACATTAGGAACGTTGAAATGAAAACATTTGCTTACAAATGTTATATTCATACCTATACATTAGGGTATCTATAACACATTAACGAAATGTGTACACATTTATCTTGGCTTAAATTTAATTTTGCTGTTGTTACTTATTTAAATAATAGTATTCATTCATATAATTTCAATGTTTGTCAATCTTATTCGAATCACAAGGTAAATATCCTGGTATTGCTTTAAAGGGAGGTAATTTGAAGTAAACAAAAGTCTTCAAAAGGAGAAATATATCAGCATTACCGTCTACAGTTTAAATTGTTCTATTGTTTGTGGATTTAAAAATGTTCTTTTTTTCTTATTTCTACATGTACAACGAAATATTGCGGCTTCTCTTTGACGCTTTGCGTCAAACATTCGTCTTGTACTTGTCTAAAATAAAATAATATCACTCACTTTTTCATATCGAAATGCGCATGCGCGAAAATCGATGTTAAAGGTCACGAAACTACACAACAGAATAGGGTCTATATTTAGCTTAGAAACAGTTCCTACTTTAGATATTCATGGATTAACATTATTAAATGAATTCTACACAAATCAAGACATCTCTTTGAACATGAAAACAACATTTAGTAAGTTAAAATTGCTATTAAAAGGAGAATCCGAAATTGACCTCATTGATGTCACATAAGAGTCTGCATTAGGGGGTGTTGGTTCACGTCTTGAAGGGACCACTTTTGTCTTCGTAAATAAGACAAAAAACTTAAATGCGAGTGAAATAAAAAAAAATGAAAACATTAAAAAATCGGAATATTTATTTCATTTTAGATGTGTCATTTATTAGTGTTCGTAAACAACCACAATTGTAATATGTTCAAATCATCTAGATTTGTTTCTTTCTAATAATAAGCCGCCCTCCCATGTGATTTCAGAAAACCTATTAAAAATAGAAGTCGCGGGCTTCTGCCCGGCGACTAATAAAACAAAGGTTCTCATATTTGAAAAGGGATCTAGATACACGAATCATTTGTTTAAGTTATACGGTAGCAAGCTAGAAATAGTAAATCAATTTAAATACCTTGGTGTAAATTTTTACAAAGGCCGATGGAATCAAACCCATAAATACATTGCTGAACATGCGCTTAAAGCCATGCAAAGATTATTCTCTGTTTTTAATAAATATGAATTTCCTGTTAAAGATAAGTTAAAACTATTTGATGTACTTGTTTCATCCGTACTAAATTACTCTTCAGAAGTTTCTGGATACCTTGAAGCAAAAGATATTGAAAATGTACATGTTAAATTTTTACGCAAACTTTTATGTGTAAACAAGTCTACTAATTTATCGGGTCTCTATGGAGAACTCGGTAGAATCCCTTTAACTATCATAAGGAAAGTAAACATGTTTCGTTACTGGTTAAAAATACTTAAATTAAATGAACGGTCACCTGTAAAACAAGTATACTTCCTTTTAAAAAATGATGCGAATAATAACACAAGCTACAATAAATTAAACTGGGCTTTTCAGATAAAGAATATGTTAGATAACTTAGGTTTAACAGAAATTTGGCATAACCAAGACATTTTAACAATACGCTTAGAAACCATAAAACAACGACTATTTGATCAGTATCATCAATCTTGGTACAGTAATATTAATAACTCGCAGAGGTTAAGCACTTATAGTATCTTTAAACACAATTTCAACCTAGAACCTTATCTAGACAGCATTATGAATAAACGTTTTAGAATTGCATTAAGTAGATTTAGACTTTCATCCCATAAATCAGAAATTGAACGCGGTCGTTATAATAACATCGATAAGGAAAATAGAATATGTAAATTTTGTAATTTAAAATCTATAGAAAATGAGTTCCACTTCATTTTAGTCTGTCCATTATATAGAGATATAAGGAAACAATACTTTAAACATTATTATTGTAGTTGGCCAACATTAAATAAATTTGAAACACTATTTTCATCAGTGAACAAAAAGGTCACCTTAAATCTATCAATTAGACAATTAATTATATTTCATATCTAGAATTATGCCAAAATTGATAAGCAAATCTTCTCATGTTTGTACCATATGTATGTCACATTTAATTTGAATGTTTGTATTAAGGCCAGAAGCATATGTAATGCTTAATGCCTAATAACATTTGAATTGAATTGAATTGAATTGAATAATAATGACAGATAAGGGGGCTATTGAATCACATTTGTCTTTATAAATTTATGTTCAAGGAATATAAAATATGTTCAAGTAGTTAATATGGTTTCTTCTGTAAAAACCTGTTGACCTTACGTAAATCAATACATCAAAATAGATATGTACTGACCCTCAACTTCAGATGTCTTATAATCAGGACTGTACAGTGTCTTGAAGAATGTTCCTTTGTTGTCTTGCCTTGGCAGGACCAAACATGAGAGCCACTTTTCTGTCGTCTTTTCAAATGGGCGTCTATCTGGCCATCACTCTTTCAATTACTGACAGGTATTGACATAAACAAGAAATGTAGAAGTGGAAGAAAAACATGGCCTTATTTTGACCTGATGGACAATCTGTTTGAGATAGATCCGACTGTCAACCCAATATCTGCTTTGTCATCAACGAAAGTTATTGTATGAATTATGTTTGTGTTTTGTTTGTTTATGGTTATAAGCTGCTTACGAAAAAAATAGTTATATGACAGCTTTTCTTGTCATCCGACTTCTCTGTCAAACGAAGTGCATTATAAATAACTCTTGAATTCCAAACATATTAATGAAACTTAAATGTGCATCCAGAGACATATAAACACAGAGATAAGCTACTCTGGATTTTCAATCAATAATATTGCGTAATATGATCCGTGTATTGAAAGCGCTTTATATAAAATGAAAAGCGTCTGACGACCCCGATTATTCACTCGGAATACCTTGTTTTACTTCGTAGGTTGTATACAGTTCTAAGCGAAGTCTTATTTGTCCCATATAAAATACTAGTTATATGTCTGTTGTCCCGTCAATATTTATCTTTGGTAGTTTAATAATGGAATACGAGAACAATTACACCATGACTCGTAAACATAGTAAGATCTAATGTTCACTTTTATGTTTAGGGACCGTTATCAACTAATAAACAGATAATTAATGATGGAAGACGAACACATATATACGTGTGCTTATATGTGTTAAACTGTATGTTGCTTTAAACATGTATACTGAACCAAAATAGAAACTTTCGTTAAGTACATACAAAATGTTCAGGTTTACCTAAAAGATCTACGCATAAATATACACGCGGTTATTTGTAAACCTGTTCTACTTTACAAAAATCGACACGTTAATCCCTGGATAAAAAGCAGGTCCGCTTATTTAACGCAAAGGCGATTTTCACGTGCACGTTAGGGATGGGCATATCCTGTCCACTGATCGGATATTCGTGTACGTCAAATTATTGCTCTGGTTGTATACATACTGAAGAAATAAAAACGTCTTTAAGCTGAAGTTTCTTGAGTCGGAATTTCAATGCCGAGAATTCCGGAAAATTCACGAGAGCGAGCCATAGGCATGCTTGAGGCTGGGGTTCGTACTGCAGAGGTTGCAGCACGAGTTGGGTCATCCGTGCAGGCAGTGAGGAGCCTTCGGCGGCGATTTGCGCAACAGCTACATCTGCCGTTACCCCCGGTAAACACAACAACCGGATTTCCGCCCAGACTGTGCGGAATCGTTTAGCCGATAACGGTTTGCACGGACGTCGTCCGTACGTCGGATAGGTTTTGACGCGCCGCCATCGCAATAGCAGAGAGCAATGGGCACTGGGACATATGCATTGGACAAGACAGCGTTGGCGGACGATTCTCTTTACGGATGAATCGAGATTTGCATTATCTAGAGGTGATGGCCGAGTACGAGTGTACCGACGTAGGAATGAGCGTTACGCTGACTCTTGCGTACTGGAGCGAGATCGGTTCGGTTATGGTGTGGGTCGGTATTGCTTACGGGTATCGCACCCCACTGGTTGTTATCGAGGGGAATCTGAATGCACAGTCATATAGGGAAAACATATAACGTCCTCATGTTGTCCCTCTGCTTCAGGCCCATGGCGTCATATCGACACTACAACAAGATAATGCCAGGCCCCATGTCGCTCGTGACAACATACGGTTTTTACAAAACCATAATGTTGATTTTATTGACAACTGACCCTCAAAAAGTCCGGATCTCAATCCTATAGAACATTTATGGGATAATCTTGATCGACGCCTACGTCGACGTCCAAACCCGCCTAACAACGTCAACGTCCTACGGGCAGCACTGCTTGAAGAGTGGAATAACATCCCACTGGCTGACATAAACAGACTTGTGCTCTCAATGCGACGTCGATTTCAAGCAGTCAGCATGACTCGCGGCGGCCACACACGCTATTGATAATAGACTTGAAATCGACCCTTCCTGTTTTATAATTAAATGAAACAATCAAATTGATATTTTCTGTCCAATAAACCAATTTCAGTAGATTCATAAGACAAACCTGTACAACAAACAGAAAATTTCATACAAATCTATTGAAACGTTAACACATTATCTACATTCAAACTTAGCGAAAGTTTCTTTTTTGGTTCAGTATATGTATGTTTTATGAAATAAAGTTTATTATTATTATATGTCTCTGATAAAAAATCCAACTTCCCACCTGCGACTATTTAATCCTGCGTACTTGTGTAAGATGATAATAGATGAAGAAACCAGAAAAAAATCTGTGTTTGATTACCCTTATACTCGGCAATACAGCGATATTGCAAGCAGCAATGTAGCTCCCTAAGGTAAGTTGCTTTATGATTTGTTTAATAAATAAACAACCAGTATGGTTTACATGACGATGTATTTTATTTCAATCCAAAGGACCTATTCCTTTAATTACATTTCCTGTTTGACATCATTTTGTTAATTAGAAGTTGACACCGAGTAAGTGTTTTCACACATTAGTGTAAATAGCACGAAATAAAATGAAACACGAACTTAAAGCATAGGAAACATGTCTTTCTTTTCAAATGTATCATAACTTAGTGTTTCAAACAATTGCATCCGTAATATTGTCGAGCCATTTACATTTAGTTTATCCTAAAAACAGGTTGTCCGATCATGTGAAATATGAAAAACCAATAAAACATATAGGCGCAGGCTTCTCATAAAACTCTCATATAAACCAGTTAAAAGGTCTTGGTTTAATACGCCCCCTTGTCGTGTACCAATCTTCTGTTTTGCATTTACACTTTCGCTCCATGATTCCGGAAATTGAGATTAAACTTTCATTGAATAATATTAAATGACAGATAAGGGGGCTATTGAATCACATTTTTATTTATATATTTATGTTCAGCTATACATTTCTTCCATCTGAGGAATTGTAACTACCTCTCATTTAAAGAATAACTAAGATCGTTAATGATGGCCAGGTACAAGCAAGTATACTTTTTCTCCTGTGATGATGACTTATACTTAGATATGTTACTGGGAGAATATACATGTGACGAATTAGAGAATAATTCTGAAGGAAAATACACTTTTTGTGTGTATCAGTGTCCTCAGTTTAATAAGGAATATAGAAGGAATATCCGGGTTTCGTGGTCATGTCAGGAATCCGCTAAGGTCGAGTGGTTAGCGTCGGAGATTTCGAAACCGGGTGTCCCGGGTTCGATCCCCAGTCGCGGCACTACGGTCATGGTGGAGTGCCCTTGGGCAAGGCACATTTTCTAGCCTATTACTGGTTTGTTTACCCAGGGATCATGAATAATTAAATTTAATTGCGCGCTAAATGACCTTAGCTGTCGATGCGCCATAAAACAATATACATTCATTCATTCGTGGTCATGTCTTGAAGAAGCACAACATGAATCTGAAAGGTCTGTACTTTCTTGTATATATTATCTATTCTATATGGTTGCTAGATTGTCATTCTAGTAATATAAACAAAAAAAGATCTGGTGTTTCATTTATATCAATTTATTTTCCAATATTACTTGTTGCAAAGAGAGATATTTCACATAATTAGAAGTTTCTCCTTTTGCCACCTTAATTCATTAATTGGTCTATTAGGTAATGTTTCCTTTGTCAACTTATGTCTAACACAATATATGATGTATGTGGAGTATGTATAACCATTTCCCACATACCAAAATCTGCAGCAGACGACTTTGAATCATTTAAGCAACAATGTCAAAAATACCGATAAATGGGAGTTAAATTATTAAATAGAATTGAAAACATTGTGCCAAATGGAGAAATCATGAGCATCTATATGTGGTAGAGGGTTAAAATTACCTAAAAAAACCAGTAAAATTAATTTTTAATCAAACAGACAACTTTCGTACATACAGTAAATCTGCAGCAGACTTGAAACACATGCAATACAGGTAGTCATACACTCATAGGGATAGACATGCATACCTTAAAAGGAATTATTATCGAATAAAGAAGAAAATAATGTTAGAAATTTCTCCTTTTGCCACAATGATTTCAAAAGTTTTTTTGCTGCAGTGCAGAGGCATCAAAAAGCGTCTACATATGATAAATCAAACATTGTGAATAAGTTCATAGAATTGCAGTTTGATCCAGGATTATACTGATTGCATATCTCAAAGATAGGTATAGAGTGCAATAGCAACATTGTTCTGTATGATAATGTTCTCATTAATTATTAATTTATTATCAAATAATTCCCTCATACAGATATTATTATGATAAACATGACAAAGCCTAACAACCTATCAACATCTAAAATAAAGAAAGAAACAAACAAATGTAAAAAATAATTAACAAATTACCACATACAGAAGTTCTCTGATACTTCTTCAGCCAACTTTTGAAAACATTGTAGCAAAAGGAGAAGTTGGTCATTATGATACAATTCCCTTTTTAAAACATTGTTTTTATCTCTGTTAATTAAAAGCAAATTCAGAGAATCATGGTCCCCCGCCAGGGTCAAGGTCACAAAAATTGGTATTGATGGAAAGGGGTTGTCACAAGGAATACACATGTGAAATATGAAAGCAGTACCTATTACGGTTCAGAAGTTATGACCAAGGTTAAAGTTTTTGTGACAGCGTGACGGACTGACGGACGGACTGACGAATGAGAAATAATAGTCCCCACGCTTTCGCTAAAGCGGGGGACAATAACATCAAGTGAGATAAGACCTATATACGTGTCAAAATTATAACGGCAAAATTCAGCTAATATTTTGTTAATTAACCTTACAGCAAACAACTAGAACTGTGAGTGAACTCACAAAGATACCCACCGCTGCGCTCACAAGACATATGGACAGACAGATATATTTCCGACCGGGATAATCTTACTTCATGCACATCCTCAGGTTGTGTACTGCAACTGTGTAAAGTTTCATCAAAATCGGTCCAGCCGTTTAGGAGGAGTTGCGCTTACAAGACATATAGGCGGACGGACGGACGGACAAACGGACGGACGGACAGGGTGATTCCTATGGTATACAGTTACCTCGTACCCTAGTTATTTTGTACTCTGTCATTTTCGGTTGTTTCGTACCCTAGTGTAACCAACATTATGCCTTGGATTAATTCCTGCAAATCTTGTATTTGTCTAGAAAAATGTAACTCGTAACTTGTTTAAGTATATGTGTATACACATTAAATACACACAACTTCACTTTGCGTATTCATTTCACATTATAAAAGGTTATATGATGGAATATAAGCTACATTATTTTGGCAATTCATATTATTGCATTTTATGTTTGAAGTGTGATAATCAATGATAATTAAGAACGCATGCTACACGTAATCAGTTAAAGTTGGTATTTGTTTTAACAGTTTTCAAAACCCCTTAATTTTTAACGGAATGTCTTACCAACTGTGAAAGATGCCTTTGTCACTTTGAACCTCGTATATGATATCATTAATTGGTACATAATCAAATCACTAGCAAAGGTGTTGCAACTTTACCTGGGATTGAATTATTTCATCTTCAGAAAAGCAGTTTCAAATTTCCTGTGCGTGGACATTCCAGGAACACCAAAATAGGTGTATCGTCTGGCAGGGTCTCTTTCACTGTGGACATAACCTTCAAGTCTAGAAATGAAACTGTCACCTAATACTGCAAATGCCATTTTGATTAAATGAGATTGTGTTTAAATTATACACACACACACACATATATATAATATATATATATATTAGCAAGCGAATATTTCATCAGACATGATTTACTTAAAGGCAAGCTGAGAAACAATTAAGATTTCATCAGGCATGATTTACTTAAAGGGATGCGGAGAAACAATTAAGATTTCATCAGACATGATTTAATTAAGGGACGCTGAGAAACAATTTAAAGCCAATCTGCTCTTTCATCTTCTGAAAAGCAGTTTCAAATTTCCTGTGCGTGGACATTCACACACCAAAATAGGTGTATCGTCTGGCAGGGTCTCTTTCACTGTGGACATAACCTTCAAGTCTAGAAATGAAACTGTCACATAATACTGCAAATGCCATTTTGATTAAAAGAGATTGTGTTTAAATTATACACACACACACACATATATATCAGGTGGAAAGCAATAGATTAGATGAAGTGTTCCCTGATGCCTACACCCAGAGTTCTTACAACCTTGCAAATGATCCCCTGTACAACTTCATATGTGACCCAAACGCAAGAATTGCAAAGTACTGTCAGACAGACAAAGTGAAACCTTATTTCAACAGTGTAATGGACAGGTGCTTCAGTACCCAAAGATATAGCACAACAGGTGAACGCGAAGTGCTAACGAAGAGAGTACACAGTGTCAGAACTGATCTACGTGTAATTGAGCAGGGTATTCAGGTGTTTAAAGAAAGTTTTACAGACACTGACATAACAGATTTGGACATTGAATGTTTCATTCAGGATATGATCATGGACCTCATTTGCGAGATATTCAAACAACGCATCAGCCTTGAACAAAAGACATCAGCAACAATTGTGCCATTGACAGAAGCCGATAATAAAGTAGTATACTACATATCAGGGTACATCATCAAAGCACTCCAGAAAAATTATTCAAAAAACAAAAAGGATAGACGCCAAGCTGGATGCAGTTAATGGATTAATAGATAATGTCAGTGAACCAACATTTACTAAAATATTTTCAAGTTGGTATGAGAAGAAGAATCGTGGTGGGCTTTAAATACCAAGTGACAATATGTTCTTTTTGGTTAGAGAATTCGAAAATATAGCCAGAAATTCCTAGTGATATGCAGTTATCAGAGCTAAAGGAAACTATATTAGACTCATTTATGGTTGGCCATTATCAGGGTGAACTTTTCCCAACCAGTGAAGATGGCATGGAGACCTCTCAGACTGGTTCATACATTGAAGACATGGTTGTGTTGTTTGTAAATATTCGTGGTTTTGCTCGTGCGAGACATTTGCAGAGAATATTGATTAAAGAAAAGTCAAACGGAAAACAAGGAAAAGCCTCATCCGGATTAAGGTCAACTTTGAAAGACTTATCTAATTGCAGGCAGTGATAATATGCCAATTGTTCTGGTTTCATCATGTTAATCCTTTCCCGCATTATTAATTTAAAAAAAATGTACACCGTTTCAAAGATATGTCTTCCTGACAAGACGGAATGAATGTATATTGTTTTATGGCGCATCGACAGCTAAGGTCATTTAGCGCGCAATTAAATTTAATTATTCATGATCCCTGGGTAAACAAACCAGTACTAGGCTAGAAAATGTGCACAATATGGAGCACTTGGCTTCACAATATTTGCAAACAAGATATTATTTGAGACAAGTTTTCCATATACTTCTCCTATACATATGAATTAATAAATATCAAAAACATCAATTATTATCAAACAATTTACCTTATTTAGTTTCCTGGATGTGTAAAAACAATTTTCCACCGCTCGCTTCCTTACACTCAATTTTGTAAAAGGCCGATACATAGAAAGTATTCATTAAGTATAACAGTAATAGTTCTATTAAAAACAATGTTTTTGTATCAGTTTGTTCCTTTCTTCATTTGTTTCGAGCTAAAATAAAGATCACCTATAATTTGATATGTATGTATGAATAGGGTGTGTATAGTAAGGCTTTTGAGCATCTTTCGAAGTTTTCCAACTCGAGTTATTTAATCTTGTCTTAACATATCGTAGAAAGGTTTCACACATAAATTAGAAAAAATTGCTTTGCATAATTTACAAATAGAATTGCATTTAGGAGGAAAATACAAAATAAATATCCTCTTTCATGTAAGTAATATATATGTTTATTTATATGATTTCATGAGGATCATAATCTTTTTCGAGCACGCACTCATAGCAAGCGTCTTTACTCAATCAGAAAAACAGAAGTAAACTAAGATAAAAATAGAATGACGACTAATATAAAAAGATATAAACGAAATCTTAATTGTCCCATCTCTATTTATTTCTCTTTGACAGTTATTAAATGAAATGTGAGAAAAAAATCTTGTTACTTGTTTCCTTAGAAAGAAACTAATACACATATATTACGATTGATTATTTTTTCAAGTTTACTGCATTTAATTAGATAATTACCCATACATATGCAATAACATTGTGTGTGTGGGGGGGGGGGGGGGGGGGGTAGCATTAATGTTTATGCCTTTAGCTCACCAAAGGAAACTATTCTGTGTATGAACTGTATGTTCTGTTTAGTAAACATTTAAATATTACGGCTGTGCACCTAATATATGTTATGTCTTCAACGAAAGATATGGTATGAATTATTATTTTGTTGTTTGTATATGGTTTTAAGCTACTTTCCAAAACAAAATTATATGACAGCATTATAAACTAACTCTTAAAGTAAAACAATTTCAATAATGAAATTTAAATGAGCATCCAAGACTTCTCTGAGATCATGCATGTTAAAACTAATTTGATCCAAGATCAGTCACATTTTAATTCTGATTTTAAGGTTCTGTTACAGTAAGATAGTCATCCTTTAAAAAGGATTATGTGCGATTAAAACTATCCACTAGGTCAACAATTGTTTAGTGTGTGTTTGAAAGTGGGTCATGTTCATTCAGAAACTTGGTGACTCGGTAAAATTAAACAATGTAAACAAATTATGAAATATGTTTCCAATTCTGATCAATCTCTGTACGTAGTAAATCATCATAAACATTTATATTTAAACGACATCTCATCTGTAACCACTTGACCAATTTCAACAAAAACTTTTCTGATAATCCATTTCATTTACAGTATCCACTAATTGCAGTTTTATTCCAAATCTTGGTAAAATATTACCCTATATTAGCAATTAAAACATTTGCTACTATACAAACACTTTGGTCATGTTGGCCTGCTTGTAAATAACTGGTAGACCGGCAAAATAGTTTTATTACCTCCACTGGATGAATGCCATTCAAGCTTTTGTCATTTTTGAAATTGTCTACTGTGAAGCTTCAACTGACTTCTTACGAGTAATTACTGATAAATGTTCCTTGGCTGATCATTTATCAGATTCATTTAAGCCATATTGATGTGTAAAAAGAATATGGCCAACAGGGAGTCGGGGATGTTTTACTTTATATGGTTTAAATGGTTAAAGTGATTTAATTATTGCCTAATGGCAGTGGAGCAAACTGGCCCTGTTTGACCCCTTGTTACTATCGTTTGAAGCAGGAGATCTCAATTCAACAAATTACTTGTTTTCAACATGTTTTCAAAGTGGGTAGGAGTATAATTGGTTATTGTGACATTCTAAATACTTACCAATAAATATTTGTATCCACACAACAATATATATGAACAAAATGATTTGCTTCTATTTCAGAAACACCAGCAATATCCAAAATCAAATGCCCAAATCATCAACTCAACCATACCACATGCCCAAATCATCAACTCAACCATACCAAATGCCCAAATCATCAACTCAACCATACCACATGCCCAAATATACACCTCATGGTTTCAACTCGCCCATACACAAGGTCATTTATTACACACAGCTCATGAGTCAACATACTCTTAGGTCCAATATAAAAGATCAAAATATATTTCTCACGAGACAACACAGCCACTAGACAACATTCAGTATTTCCCCGGACATAACAATGCACATTCATCTCAGATGGCTAATAAATATACCAACACCCAACCTGATTACCAGGAAATACGTCGTATACAAACACCTTATGCCCATAGGTCATCAGTTCATGCTTCTCCACAGCATAGGTCAACATACACATCAGCCCATACATCCGCAATGTCTTGATGGACGATTCCAACTTGGTTAAACTCGATCCTTTCCCAACAAAATATGTCTAGCTCATATTTACCCTCTACACCCATTATAAAGCATGATGTTGCAAGGTCAAGCCCCCAATACACATATGTTCCTGAGATACAGAACACTCCTCCCCAACCTATCCCATTTCAAAGAGTAGGTCATATTCATTAGGACATTGAAGAATAAAGAGGTGACAGTTTGTCAGCAAGAAGGATAAAATCATCTTTCCAAGACCCTCCTCAGTGGTTTCAAACGTTTCTGGAACAGAATAAATCTTTGTTTTGAGTTAATGCTGCACTTGAAGAATAAAATAATATTTTAGGTAAAATTGCCGATCGATACACATACAGACACTGATTTGTTATAACAAAGTATATTTATTGGTCTAGATTAGCGTGTGTCTAGCAGAACGTAAACAAATTCGCAGCATTCAATTATCTTTCACAATAAATGGAGAAAGAAAAATCAAGTGTTATATCTTTTTTTCAAATTTTATTTATTTGTTTTATAATATTATCATGCTGTAGGCATATAATTTGAAGTCCATGTCTTGCAAAGTTGTAAACAATGTTTAAAGAAAAGGCATATTTTCAACAACAAAATCACTTATTTGCCATTTTCTAAATGTTTAGAAGTAAAATATAAAGGGTTGTATTAACGTGTTGAAATGTAAAAATTTCTCATAAATGATCTATAGGAAAGGAGTTTCAAATTGCTTTTTTGTGAGGCGTTTTTTAACAGAGTTAAAATCATCGGTGCAAATGTAGACATAATGAGCAAATTCTCATTTTCCAATATTTAAATGTTGGTTAAATAATGCATTCACCCAGACACTTTTTAAATTTAATTTTGGTTTAATCTGAATGCAAATTGTACATATCATCGTTCATATCAAGCAATAGATACTTGCTCTTCGGTTCAGATCCTGCTTGATTCGATGCAAATTATTTACACAAAATAACTTGAAACAATTGCACTTTTTATTTGCTTTTCGGTACTCATCATTTTAAAAAGACTGTGTTAGCAAACTGTGATGAGAACTGGTACATGAAAAGGAAGAATTCAATCATTTCTAGATAGAACAACGTTTCGCTATGGAAACAGGAAGATACAATAAATTAATAAATTAATGTTGTCCACATTAAAAAATGAAAGTCCAAAGTTATCTGAAATTAATGTTATCAACTTTCTTTCAGCTGTATCCTGGACATATGAGGAAATAATTGTTCTTATTTCCTTATATGAAGAACAAAGATGTCTATTCGTAAGTATTTTGTTCAAAACATTGAAAACATTGGAAGTTTGGCGCAAAATAGCGGAAGAATGAATGCAAAAGGGTATATGTGACAGTTCAGAGCCATGATACATGAGTAAGTTTGTTGATTTCACTTTTCATTTCAAACTACTGGTGTAAACATTATTTTATAGTTAACACAAAGTTACCTTTGTTTACTGTCGGCATAATTTTGACATGCCATTAAACATGACTGTCAGGGGGGCTTTAATGTTAATGCCTTTAGCCCAAAATAGGTAAATCTTCTTTGCATGAACTGGTTCTGTTTAGAAAAAATTAACATGTTACTTGGTTAGAGATCTACAATGAACTTAACAATCATGTTGGTTGCAAGAAAGATATGATAGGTACTAGGACATGTTAGTTACCCTTATTTGCATATAGTTTAAACTTCAAGCCATGTTGATTTGTAAAAAAAAACCTGGCCACCAGGGTGTGGGTATGTTTTACTTAAGATGGATATAGTGATAACAGTATTGCCTTATGGCAGTGAAGCAAACTAGCCCTGTTTGGCTTCTTGTTACAATCTTTGAGATCAGTGGATCTCAATTCAACAAAATGACTTATTATCAACATGTTTTCAAAGTGGTCTGCCGCAGATAGTGGGAAAGAGTTAAATTGGTTATTGAGACATTTTAAATAAACTGAACAATATCAAATGTTATGCCCAGAAAGAAATATATGTACACAATTATTTTCTTTTATTTCAGAAACACCAGCAATATACAATATGACTGCTCTACAGTGTAAACAACTCCCAAATCAAATCACACATACCCAATGTCAAAATACACAGCTAATGATTCAACTCCAGCTCATACGACAACACAACCATCTTACACGCATCCACAAGACAACATTCAATATTACCCCAGACATAACATGGCACATACATCTCAGAAGGATTTATTCCTGGCTAATACATCCAACCTGAATAACGGGAAATATGTCATATACTAACTCCTTACGCCCATAGGTCAACATTGCATGCTTCTCCACAGCAAAGATTAACCAACACATCAACGCAGAACTCCGCAACGTCTTACAATTAACAGTTGGATATAAATAAATCCAAATGTAGGTTTAAGTCAACCTTTTCTCTACAAAGTATGTCTAGGTCATATATTATGCTTTCACCCATTATAAAGCATGATATTGAAAGGTCAATCCCCTCCCCCCCCCCCCCCCCCCCCCCCCCCCCCCCATTCACACAGTACCTGAGATACAGAACACTCCTCCCCAACCTATCCCATTTCAAAGAGTAGGTCATATTTATCAGGACAAGAAAAAAGCGTTTGTCAGCAAGAAGAAGACAATCATCTTCCAAAGACCCTCCACAGAATTAATCTCATTTTTAAATTGTGTATGGCCAAAAAAAAAATTCTAGAGCGAAGTGAGAGAGTTATTGCTGCTCTTGAAGAAAAAAAAAATATTTTAAGTAAAATTGCCGATCGATACAATAGTATCCATTTTCTTTCAGCTGTGTCCTGGAAATATGAGGAAGTAATTCTTCTAATTTCCTTATATGATGAACACAGAAATATTTGTGTAAGTAGTTCCTTTAATACATGTAAGTATTGCGTAAAATAGCGGAAAGAATGAATGAAAAAGGGTATATGTACACTGGTGCTCATTGTGACAAGACGTTTAGAGCCATGAAGCATAAATAAGTTTCTTGATTTCCCTTTTCATTTGAAACAACTGGTGAAATAATTATTTTCTTTTTAAAATAAAATTACCTTCGATTGTCTGCATTGACAATTATTTTGCTCTTTTCTTTAAGTAATTACGCTACTTATCTGTAGACCTGCACTCATTTTAAACTTTCAGTCCATTGTCTTCGTACTACAAATGGGCTGTAATAGCAAATTGTGTAGAGATCTGGTACAAGAAAGATATAATTCAGTTATTTCTAGGTAGAACATTGGCCTGCTATGGAAACAGGAAGATAAAGTGAAACAATAAATTAATGTTGTCCACATTAAAAAAAGAAAGTCCAAGAAATTTGTTTTCTGACATGAATGTTATCCATTTTCTTTCAGCTGTGTCCTGGAAATATCAGGAAGCAATTCTTTTTATTTCCTTATATGATGAACACAGAAATCTTTTTGTAAGTAGTTCCTTTAAAACATTGGCGCAAAATAGCGGAATGAATGAATGAAAAAGGGTATATGCAGACTGGTGCTCAGTGTGACAAGAAGTTCAGAGCCATGATACAGAAGTAAGTTTGTTGATACACTTTTCATTTCAAACTACCGGCGTAAACATTAGTTTCTATTTAACATAAAATTACCTTTGTTAACTGTCTCCATAATTTGGGCAAGCCAGTACACATGACGTTAATGTTTAGCCCACACTAGGAATATTGTTTGTATAGACTGGATCTGTTTAGAAAACATTTACATGTTACATGGTTGGAGATCTACAATGAACTTCACAAACATGTTGGTTGTAAGGAAAAATATGACATGTACTAGGCTATGTTAGTTACCCTTATTTGCTTATAGTGTAAACTTAGCATATTCACCCTTTGATTTCATATCAACTCGACGCATAAGGCTTCTCTTATAAGAAAGTTTTAGCTGAATCTTTGTTTTGAATTTACAAGAAACTTCTACTGTAAACTGCAACATCTGTTGCTTTTATTGCTTTTATTGTGTAATTTACACAATCGGGAACGAGAGGCTCGTTCACAAATATTCAAAAATGTCTGCTTGTGGATCAAAACTGATTTTTGCATATTGGTTTTTAGATAAGACAGGTATTTACCAAGAGAAGTTATATTTAGGAATATAAAATATATTCATGCAGTTACTATGGTTTCTTCTGTAAAAACCTGTTGACCCCCTAAACACAAATACATCAAAATACATCTGTACGAACCCGCAACTTGTGGCGTCTTATAATCAGGACTGTACAGTATCTTGAAGAATGTTCTTTTGTTGTCTACCTTGGCAGGGACAAACATGAGAGCCACTTTTCTGTCGTCTTTTCATATGGCCGTTTATCTGGCAGTCACTCTTTCAATTACTGACAAATTGGCATGCAATTTAAAATTATATTTAGTTCAGATACAAATAATTTATTGATACTAACAAGAAGAGTGGAAGGGAAGGACAAACATGGCCTTACTTTGAACTGATGGACAATCTGTTTGAGAAAGATCCGGCTATCAACCAATATCTGCGTTGTTATCAACGAAAGATATTGTATGAATTATTATTTTGTTTGTTTGTAATAGATTTTAAGCTGGGGTTTTTTAAAAAAAGTTTTACATCATTTCTTGCCATCCGACGTCTCTGTAACAGAACTGCAAAAGAATTGCATTATAAATAACTCTTTTTAAGTCAAACAATTCCAAAAATGAAATAATATATACTAAATGTACAAATACACTCATGATTCAACTCGCCCATACAAAAGTCATTACACACAGCTCATGAGTCAACATACCAATATAAAAAGTTCAAAAAATACATCTCATGAGATAAGACAGCAATCGTACACGCATCCACAAGACAACATTCAATATTTCCCCACATATAACATGGCACATTCGTCTCAGAAGAATTTATTCCAGGCTAATAAATTAACTACCAACACCCAACCTGATTACCAGTAAATATGTCATATACAATCTCATCACTGCATTCTTCTCCACCGCAAAGGTCAACCCACATATCTTTATTGGATATAACTAAATCCAACTTGAGGTTAAAGTAAATCTTTTCCCAACAATATATGTCTAGGACATATATTCCGCCTTCACCCATTATAAAGCATGATATTGCAAAGTCAAGACCAATCTCGTTTTAGATTCTACGGACGAACGAAGATGTACTTGTCCTTGCTAACGGTGCCTTAGAAGACGTTGTATTCGTCTTCTTTCCCAAAGAAAGGCCGAAACCGTATTTCTTTTTGAGAGTTGTATCTCTTTATCCGCAATTAAGCACGTGTGAGAGAAAACAATACGTTAAGCAGTTACCGTAAAACAATGTCGCAAATAAATTTCGACACTTATTGTTCGGCGAATAGAATTAAATAAAGTTTATTTGTCGAAACAAAAACAGTTGCTAACTAAACAGCTTGTAAATAGATTCTATATATTCTAAAGAATATACGAGAGGAATCTTCAAATAGTGCACTGACAAACATAGAAAAATGTCGTCACGGCTCGAATAAACGAAAAACCGGTCTTCACTATACTAGCTACTACAGCGCACTGACAAATACTGACACGGTCAATGCACATCTCATTTGGTTCCGGAAATAGTATGACGTTATAGATTACCGATTAATTTGTACATGTAGATGTGATTCTCATCTTCTTTTATGGAGAGTTAATTTAAGGTTGGTAGGTTTTGGACCGTTCCATAGACAAAGCTAAAACGCGTTTACGTTGCGTTTCACACACCTATACTGAACAAAAAAAGAAACTTGCGATTTGTACACATAGTGTTTGTTGTGTTAAAGAAATAATTGTGCATAGTTAGTAGACAGAAAATATTAGCCTTGACCTGTGTTATCAGGATTCATGAATGTTATCGATTTTACTTGCACTGTTATTCGTAGACAACGTGAAACTCGATTTGCACGTGCATACTTTGTTCAACATGTCCCGTGTGGTATTCGGTCAATTTGTTTTGCTTGTCTTACTGACATTGTTGTCAAGTGAACGAAAACGCTCCAAAATTTGAAAACAAAGTATTTTGTTTTACATTGTAGAATCTTTAGTATGCCAAGAATTTCTTACCCAATAATTTACGCGAACATGCGATTGGCATGTTGGGAGTTCTAGTAGAGCGATACGAAATCTTCGCGCACGATTTCGAACGACAAGAAGCATCGACGACTTGCCACGTAGTGGACGTCCGCTTGTTACAACGCGTGGTCAAGACCGCTATATAATGAACACTCATTTTCGCAATCGATTCCCAACTGCTACTGCTGCTAACACACCTGGACTTCATAATAACCGAATCAGTGGGCAAACTGTTCGTAATCGTCTGCGGGGGAACGGACGACGACGGACACGGACGACGTCCTTACGTCGGGTGCGTATTAATTAACACAACGTCATCGTGTAAGTCGTCTTAATTGGGCACGTTAACACACACGTTGGATACGACGACACTGAAATACCGTTGTTTTCGGATGAATCCAGATTTTGTTTACATCGTGCTGATGGCAGGGTGCGCGTCTACCGCAGGAGAAATGAACGCTATATTGGCTGTTGTATTCTTGAACGAGATCGTTTCGGTGTTGGCGGTTATGTCATGGTTTGGGCAGCCATTGCCCATGGTTATCGTTCATCACTAGTCGTCATTAATGGCAATATAAATGCTCAACGTTACCGCGATGACATTCTCGCTCATCACGTCATTCCTTTGTTCCAGAACAATGCCAACATCTCGATTTTCAGCATGATAATGCCACATCTCACACAGCTAGAGACACTGTAAAATTTCTTATTACAAATAACATTGATTTCATTGATGACTGGCCCGTTAAAAGTCCTGATCTCAACCCAATCGAGCACGCCTGGAATATTCTGGACAGGCGAGTGAGGCGTCGTCCCAACCCACCTGCTAAGGTCAACGAACTTCGTCAAGCGCTCATTCAGGAATGGAACAATATTCCATAGGCATAAATCAACAATTTAGTGAATTCTATGCGCCGGCGATGCAATGCAGTGGTCAACTAAAGAGGTGGTCATACCCGTTATTAAGTGTTATGTTTATTTTTAACCCCTACCTCACTTGGTCAAATTTCCCCCCATTTTCTGTTAACCTTTGGCCATCATTATATAACAGTGACTTCCCATGTTTGTTTTCATCCAGCTATACTCAAGCAAACTTAGTGGAAGTTTTTTTTTTTTTTCAGTATATATCAAAAAACCAGTTTTGCTATTGTACTCTGAGGCTCAAAATAAGGTGAGTTGCACGAGCAAATCGTGTTGTGTTTCGAAAAACTTACACAATTAAATTTTAAAACCCTGTTGATAGTCACACGTGAAAATTATAAAATTGGTCGATTAGTTCCTGAAGAAAGATGTAAAGTAAATGAAAATGCAGGAATGTCCCATTTCGAGATAATTTAAAGAAATCTCCAATTATATATTTTTTCTTTTTCACGTAGCGCGAAGGATGGGAGTACAGAAGAAAACCATCACAAAACTGCTTGTTAAGTGCATACGAATCGAAAGTGTGAATACTCTTCAAAGACATTACGTGTAAGTGTGACGACACCATCAATCCCCGGTGTTGCATAGGCTCCGCTCTGGTGGACTGCTAGTGTGCAATGAAGTCAAGAGAAAAGAGGGAGAAGTGTAATGGAGATGGGTAATAGGCACAAATACAATTTGTACAGCCTTGCTGTAGAAGGCGGCTTTTATAGGGACGTTTGATAGAGTGGTTTGTTTTTTCACGAAGTTAAGCAACGAACTTCGCGGTTAGTTCCTGGATGGCAGAGCCGCGGAAGCGTAACTCCGTGAAGGATCCGGTACACGTTACACCCTTAATCCGCAACAACAGAGGCATGTACATAATGCAATATGGCGCAAAATGTCACACAACTTTCACAGCACTTGAGTTGCTTCTACGTAACAGATTCAAAATATCCTGATCTAAATCCAATAGAGACCGTTTGGGATGATCTCGGGAGACGTTTTCATCGAGGACCTTACCAACCACACAATTTACATGAACTCGGACTAATACAAGATACAAAGTTTTCTTTTGTAAATAAAGGCCTCCGGCCCACAATACATAACATTTTTTACAACAAATTATGTGAGTTACGTATACAATATATATCTTATATTTGTAACTCATTTCTTTTTAAGATACAATATATGCAATACGAGACTTTTCTTATTTTGAAGTGTCCTCTAGTTGTAGAATATTATAAACATTTAAATGATCAGTAACACCAGAGTACCAAGAAAATAGATGGTTGACGTGAATCTGAGTATCTAGGGCATTTAAAAAATACATGATATTCATTTTCTAATATCAAAACGTTTTCAATAGTTTGGCATTAAGGACCGTAACGAATTTCTCGACCAATATTTTGATGTCGACCAGTAAATATGTTCCATGGAATGGGGAAATATTCCTAAAACCACTTTCAAAAGTACATTATGTCAAAGAGAGCACGCTGCCTCGCTGTCCTTCGTGCTAACGGTGGGTATTAGAGGTTTTGAAGAAAAACAAAGAACAGTTCATGATAACTTGTGGATGTTGCTCATTGGTTGCACTTTAAATATTGCTAAGTTATTCTGTTTTGAAGCTGTTAGAATGAATACATTTATTGAATTTCATTTCAGTTTTGTCTTCTTTTACTTTGTTTAAAGCCTCGTCAAAATACAACCAACCAAAACACATTTACAGTCAGGAAGGTTTTCTGAGTACTTATAAGTTTTGAGGAGTGTTTTTGCATTGTCTAGCAATAATGGAATAAACCAAACTTTGTCTTGAATTGAATTGTTTGCAGTTCTTATATATTTGGAAAATGGATCACTCATGTTTATAGACAGGTATAGTTATACATGTTTCAAACAACTATAGCATAAATCCTTTTATTAAGTGAAATAATTTTTACAGCTTTTTGAGAAAGCAGCTCAAAATCTATATACTTTTGGCAGTTTTATGCGTAAGTAAGCATTGACATTAAAACTACTATTTGGAAGAAACACCAAAGCTATGTGCAACTTTTCGATTAGTTGCATATATTCAATTAGCCTCGGTTGCACTTGATGACTGGCATACAAAGAACCCCTCTTTTGATTTAAAATACCCACAATAGACTGATAAAATGCACGAGTAAAACATATGGCAAAATGCAGTTATTGCTCATAAAGTGTAAACACGGATTTACTTAATTTTAACTCAGCCGGTAATACAAGGCAGTCGGTCATTAGTTTTTTCCAATGATTAATAAGTAATTGTGACTAGGGTAATTCGTCTTTCACCAATTGGCTAAACAGAGATTGGGGGGAGGTAGCCAGTCACATCGGAAGGATGTCATGTACAGAATAGTTGCGAGATATCATTAGGTGAACTGGCCGCCTTTTTATTTACTGAAATTCCGTTCAAGATGCGTTGGACTCCAATCAATCAATGTCTGCTGCAGATTTGTTGTAAGTTGGAAAGTGTTGATTATGGTCTATGTGTGGATGTATTATCGCTAAACCAAGTTTAGATCATTTTCACTCACATAACAGAAGATATAATGTGTTGGCAAGGCCAAATTCTCATTGTATCATATTAAAATTATATCCTTTTGTTTTATATTGCTCACTTTATATTGATATGTGTTTTATTTTAAGGTTATGACTGATATATTATCGTTTAAGGCTTACAGTTTTAAGAAACGAATTCAGGAGTCGTTATGAGTATTCAGGTACCATAGTTATTTCTTAATATATTTACAGATATTTCCTTATTCTTAATCGAAGTAAATGTCGCAATATTTAAAATATAAGGATGTGTAATAAAAGGAATGATATCTAAACTGATTCATACTGGTTATATTAAGAAATGCTGTCTGTTAAATAAAACGTGGTATTAAGCTTTTGACCTACACTATACAGTCTATGTGAGAAGGTTGCTAGTTGCATGAGAAGAATACTGTCTGGAAAGCCAGGACATATTTGGCTAGGTGATCTTACTGGTTTGATATAACTAAACGTTATTGCAAGGGTGTTAAACTCAAAGCAAAAATGAAGGGAATCGTTTTTTGTTTGTGAGTTATACTGCAGATGAAAAATTATAGTCAAAGCTGAATAATAAAGGAAAATGACAGTTGTAAAATTCTTGCATACTGCTCTCACGTATTGTCATCTTGTGAAACCATTCGGTAGTTTGTTTGAGTTAAGCTATAGACAAATCTCTTACATGTAAACACAGCGAAGAGAAATAACAGGAAAAATTAAAAAGTTAGTAGTTCTCATCGCTATCTATTTGCACACTTAATTTTAATTGATGCCATCCAATATGTAATGAGTCGAAGTTGAAAGGTATGAATGTAAACTCTTTCCAAGTTCAAACGACTTCTGTAAAACAAGAAAGTGAATTAAGGAAGAAATTAAAATATATAGTGCAATAGTTATTTTGAAGTGTACTAATCCTAATCACTTTATGGACATATTCTTACTTTTTAGTTACTTAATTAAAGATATTTGAAGTTCAAAGTTGCTCATATCTTATTTTAGGTCCTTTCCAATAAAGATTGATTTACAGGAAGCACGGTGAATATGTTACATGGTCAGAAAATATAAGCTTACTTTAGCTGTATACTTTATCATACAAGAAAAAATAATACGAAAAAAACCCATGAATGGGTTTTTTCGCTTATAGTTAACAGGTGTGAGATTTTTTTTTTTTTTTTTTTTTTTTTTTCAATAACCCATGAAGCTTTCTGAAATGAAACTGAAAAAAATCCATGGGGGCCTCCATTTTGGATATGTATAAAAGGCAGACGTAAAACACAGATTGAAAATTATTGTCGTCTTTTTAATCATTTTTTTTTTTAAATCGGTATTTTGGGTATGTATAAAATGAGCAGAAAAACACGGATTGAAAATTATTGTCGTCTTTTTAATCATTTTTTTTTAAATCGGTATTTTGGGTATGTATAAAATGAGCGGAAAAACACGGAAAATTATTGTCGTCTTTTTAATCATTTTTTTTTAAAATAGATATTTAAGATCATTAAAATGCTGTGTTATGTGGGAATTAACATTTGTACGAAAAGTTAAAACTAAATGGAAATCTGTAAGAAATATGTTTTCCCGTTCGTAAAAAAAACGACAGCATTAGCCTTCTACGCCCGAACCTAAATTTTGACTGTATCGTAGCCAAAGAAGGACGTGACGTCATTTCCGTTACACTTCATCTTAACGTAACGTCAATGGAGCGACGTCGTTTCCCGCAAAAAAAGTGGTATCAACATGAAAGACCCCAAATTCCTATACATGAGCTATTGCCACACTCATTCAAAGTATAATTATTTATCAAACATTGTGGCAAAAGTTTAACTTTCTGATAAGGAGCAATTGTTCTTTTGGTGACAATCTTTTCCTAAATCGTCTGTTGCATAGGCCTCAGAAACTGTCTCTAATAGGGAAAGGGTTTAGCAGAAATGTGACCCCTTACATAATTTGTTCCAGTCATATTGACTGGTTGAAAAAGGTAGTCGCCAGATGGCATCAGAAAAGGGCTGATCTATTTGCTTCTTTACCATAATGCAGGTGATCGATTAAGGATCATCTTGGCCCTCATGTTTTAACCTCGTTCATTATAAATGTATTCCTTGATTTTCTGAAAGTTTTTACTTTATTATTTTCTGTTCGTAATAATAGACGACAGCAATACGAATTCAAAATATGTTTTGATAATGCAAGAAACATGACATTACCATTATTATTGTCTAGTCAATTACTTATAAATCCTTTTTGTATGGCCAAAGTATGTTCTTTAATTTTTGTTTATAATTATCTTGCGTTTTTTCGTAAAT
The DNA here is from genome assembly GCA_031761405.1 of Serripes groenlandicus. Taxonomy (NCBI): domain Eukaryota; kingdom Metazoa; phylum Mollusca; class Bivalvia; order Cardiida; family Cardiidae; genus Serripes; species Serripes groenlandicus. The sequence goes on from JASEVX010000012.1 coordinate 47,611,731, forward strand.
AGGTAGCACCTATAGATATATTACAGAATAGAGAGTGGACAGAGAGCAAGAGAGTGGGAGAAAGAGAGATAGAAAGAAAGAGAGAGAGATAAAGGAGGGTAGGTGCGCGTATGAGAGGTTAGTTAATTGTATATTTCAAATATCCATACAAAATGAAATATAACATAAAAGATTCATAAAGAGTTGCAATTATTAATTTGTCGGAACACCACTGTTTCCAAGTGATTTTCACAGGATTTACACATGTACTTGACAATTTGAGACTTCCACCAACAAATGCGGTTATGCAACTCAAAAATGACATATTTAGGGTTAAGAGCTTGATTTTGCAGCAGGGTTGCAGGGTCAAGAATGCTGGGATTGTTCCCTAGGAGGTACACTAATGTTTTGTGATAATTTTCCTCAAGCATTTTATCATTCTTGAACTGAAGCGATGTTGTTGTCTTCAAGGTTTCATAAATAGACGAAGTGCGTTAAAACAACAGTTCAATATACTGCACTTTGTGCATGTGAATGTATTTTTGCGAGCAGTAAATGATAACCCCTTTTAACAAAAAAAAACAGTTACGTGATCAGTTCACTGAGTTTAAACATGCATCTATACATTAAAGCGGTAGAGTAGTGTTTGTCCAGTAAATGATGTGTTCTTTATATGAAAGCCATTATTGATGTAATAGACAAGGCCACGTGATTTAGATCGGAATAACTGAAAACAGAAGATAACCTAAAACGTAATCTTTGTAATAATTTAATAACTCATGCGCAAACAGGTCTGTCTGATTCACTGCAATTGTTTACATATATTGAATATCCTAGAATATCATCAGATTTTACTGTCATTAATATATTATTTAACAATTAATTGATTCAAAGCAAAATCCTTCACACCGGGTGTGTTGATACAATACAATACAATAGTTTATTTGCGTAGTTAGGCCTCCGGCCCACAATACATACATATTATATTAAATTTAATTTACAATGTAGTAATGTGCATAATCAAATTTCTTCAAAAAGCTTTGAAACATAAAGGGCTATATTTTTAATAACTAATGGATTTTCATTTTGAAGAAGACAATAAAAATTCTATAAGCTTGTTAACGAATTAAACCACGTATTTAAATACAAATCTCTTATAATCTTAAACTTTTCACAAACAAAGAAGGCACGAAACTCATCCTCGATAACTAAGGCATCTTTTTGCATAAAGCAATATACACAAATTCGATTTTCTCTTTCAATATTAAAATGACGACCAAGTTCAACGTTAAGTTTGTGGCTTGAGCATCTAAAACGCGACAGAGAACGTTTATAGTAGGGTTTAATGTCTAAATTTAAATACCTTTCTATATTTAATAATGTTTTAACATTTTTGAACAAATCACACCTTGAAGAAGTATTTATATATAAAATACGTTTCATTACCTATATCTTGCGAAAGCCACATACCAAAGCAGTACATAAATAGAAATTCTCTAACTTGTGTAACCCAATTAATTCTACCAATATCATCATACTTCTTAAGCATAACATAGCACTGTTTTGGATATCTGTCTTACCCAGTATTTGATAAATTTAATGTGGTAATTTATAGCTAGAGGAAATCTCCCACATTCACCCAATGCCATTGCGTCATTTACAGACGAATTGATACCAAGAAAGTTTTTACAGAATTTTGTCTGGATTTGTTCTACACATTGTTTAGTTTCATAGCCCCAAATCTCTGACCCATATGTAAGTATTGGAATAACCATAGAATCGAACATTTTAAAATATTCTTTATGACAAAATTTACCAAAAGGTTTTTCAAATCGCTTGATTTGGTAAAGAGATTTACGGGCCTGTGCTGCAAGTTTTGTTGTTGCTGAATGCCAGGATAACTTTGGTGTAAATAGTAAACCCATAAATGTATATGTTCACCCCTATAAATCCAACGTTCATACTTTCTTAATGGGCCCCCGTTTCTAAAAACAATTATTTCAGACTTTTTAAGGTTAACTACCATATCTGTTTCTGTACAAAATGTATCTATGATATTTAGTTGCTTTTGCAAATAGACGGCAGTGTCCGCACAATTCGCTACATCGTCTGCAAATAATAAACAAAATATATCAGGAATATCATGTGTTATGAAAATGCCCGTGTTACATTTTTGTTTAACATAAGTACACAATTCATTTATATAGGTATTTAACATTATTGGAGAACTTAAGTCACCTTGTTTCAATCCCATGTTACATAGAATAGGATGCGTCAATTTTGAGCCTTTTTTTACATGCGCCTTTATATTTGAATACATCGATATAATAATCTTAAAGAATTTTCCAGTTATACCCTTTTTGTTTAGACATGTAAAGAGTTTGTAATGGTTCAAGGAGTCAAATTCTTTTTGGAAATCAACATAAAGTACATAAAATCTACCACCAGGCTTAGATATATACTTTTGAACCATGGACTAGCGCATGCGTAGTGAGCATCTGTCAATGCGGTTTGATATCAGAAAAGTATGAGCGCATCGAACTAACCCATTCTTTTCCCAAAGAGACTGCATTTCTTTGACTATCGGAGAGTTAGTTATTCAGAATCATTGGCATTGATTGGCAGTCCGTTTTCACGATAAAGGTTTTATATCGACGGTAATCTTATTCTCTAGCCAGTATCAAATATGGTGTCCCTCAAGGGTCAATACTTGCACAGTCTTAATTTTTTATCTTTTTAGCTCACCTTTCACATAGTGACAAGGTGAGCTTTTGTGATCGCCCTTTGTCCGTCGTCCGTCCACAATTTCTTGTGAACAGCCATATCCGTCCATGCATGACTGAATTATTGCCCTTTAAAATTATCAAAATTGTTATAATTGAATTTGTGAACACGATAAAAACTTCATTTATTTGTCACATGTCCTTTACATTGGCAATTTTGACACATTGTTGGATGATGCAGATATTGAAAACAGAAATTCTACCTTTACGTTCGCTCCTTAAGAGAAGGTCAACGACATCTCAGTACTTTTCAAGATAAAGATTCGGAATGTTCCTTAATTGACCCACTATCAGATTCCTTCAAGCCATATTGATTGGTCGAAAAACATGGATGCCAGGGGGCGAGGCTATTTTGCCTTATATGGCTTGTGTGAAAACTTTAACAAATCTTCTCCGAAAGTGTTTGGCCGATTTTCAAATAATTTTGTAGAAATATTCCTAGGGTGACCCTCTATCAGATTCCTTCAAGCCATGTTTATTGGTCGAACAATATGGTCACCAGGTGGCGGGGCTTATATGGGTAAAGTGAAAAAAATAAAATCAGTTGAGCGATATAGGGCCATCATGGCCCTCTTGTTTAAGGATTATGTCAGCAATTACCTTTATATGCAGACCATTCTGGCATATTGAACATGAACACACACATGATTCAGTACATTAAGTCAAGTGCCTTGGTGCCACAATTTAACAAAACCTAGCTAGTGAGTCTAGGGCAAAGTCAGTATGCAAGGTTAAGTTTCTGTATAGAAAAAGCGACTTTTAAACACAGTATTTCATGAAGTCGTAGGGTATATCAATTATTCAGTGCCACATTGACTATGTGTGTACTATCTGGTTCCGAGGTTTGACACACTGTCGGAAGTAAATACTTTAGACAATCTTAAACCAACAAAATAAGATATATAGCGAAAAGAAAATAATAAGACTCGATATCTCAATTTGAACTAAACCATTTAAAGTTTTAAAAGTGGTTACCAGTTGATACAAAAAAGTTGACCACAGTAAATTGTGTCATGTCTTTAGTGTGACATCAGGTTATTTGGAAGAACACCTTAATCCTGTTCAATCACTAGATACTCCTTATAAAAAGCTTATGGTAACCTGCTGTCCGCATGCTGATGATATATCTAAGTAATTTTTAGGGAAAGTCAGTGTTTCTGAAGTCCAAACCAAGGTTGAGAATATTTGGTAAAAAGTCTTTCGCTATCAGGTCTGTATTGTATGGAACAATCTGCGCTAGCATTTACATAATATATCATTAAAGCAGTTTAAGGTAGCTGTCAAAAATCACTTGTTGGCTTAGTCTTGTTTGATTTGTTCTTAAGATCTTAGGTCATTTTAATTGTTTTATAGGCAGTTTTCTGTTGTGAACTAGATCATGGATAGTTTTTAAATGTGATGGAGTGGATAATGTCTGGGTAAATAACCATGATTTGTTATGTAGTGCCATCAATATCAAGGACCACAATAGAATTAAGGGAAAAATACTTTTCTCTTTTAGTGTTATCCTTGGTATTTATGTGCGTAACATGGTTCACGAACTTGTGCATGTACATCAATGATCTGTATGTGTATCCATCATGTTTGGTTTTAGCCGTGTATGTACATCTGTGATATACCGAAATAGATACATCTATCACTATATAATGGTCGGGTCCGTTATTATGTTACAGACTTGTAGTTATATGTATTTAATTTCAGTTTTATTTAGGCGATAATTGTATCCCATGCAACAGCCGAATATCCAAGAATTGGTCTTTTGAATGAGATATGTATTTGCTCTTGTGATCTACACTCAAGAATAAATTCCACTGTCCGTATTATATGTTCATTGATATACTTTTACTTTCATATTTATTACGTTTTTGTGCCATATTCTATTGTATTCAGATTTAACCCGTAATAGTTTGTTTGTGGGATGTTACATGTTGTTGTCGGTCGTTTTACATTGTCTGAAGATGATATGAAACCGTGTTATCCTTTCGAGTATTATAAGAAGACTTTCTGTTTTACTTGGATTAAAATCTGCCAATCAAATGTTGGTCCATTCATGTATTTGTGACAGTTTAGTGTTTTAATTTAACTGCTGCAAGAAGCGGTTCATCAACGATGATGTACATAGCTAGTGTAATAGTCAAAAAGTCATAAAGTAATGTTTATGTCATGTACAATGTAATCAATAACTATTGGGAAAAGAATAGGTCGGGGATAGAACCCTGGGGAATGCATGTAGCGATTTCAATAGTATGACAGGAACCACAAAGAAGAACAATATTTATATCACGATCAGATAAATAATTAGCAATCACAGTCAACAAACATCCCGAGATACTCCGGATTCCTGTTTATACAATAGTTAGTTGTTCCACACACTGTCAAAAGCTTAAGGAGTCTTGTCCAAGGTGAAGATGTTTACATTTGTTTTTGTTGAATTTTAAAAACCATGTATCTGACCACTTAATTAATGCGTTCACAACTTTCTGGAGGTTTTCCTTATCTGTAGAATTGTTTACTATTGAGTAGATCTTTGTGTCATCGGTAAATATGCTGGGTATTTCAATAACCATGTCCGGTAAGTTGATATAGATATGGATGTTACGTAGATGCTGGCGTGACGCTAACGTAGCCTAGTCCTGTGAATGAGGTCCCAGATGTGCTCAATCTTGTTAAGGTCGGGACACTTCGCTGGTGCCCAAAATTATTTCATTATTCTAAGGATAAATTGATTGTTAGCTTACCTGACGGACGGAAGCTCCTGTAGTCAGCAAAACGACTGCACGAAAACGCTCTTCATTCGCCATTCGCGGCATTAAAACTTACAAATTCATTTTGTACATGTACAATGTTCTGCATTGGTGCTTTAATTATCAGATATGGAATGTAACGACATTTTCTTAAAAGGAGTGTCAAAAAAGCAATACCGTAAAAATGTATCAGTATTCAGATAAAATTAAATGAAATATAGCAATTTAAACAAATGATGCATTAGAACTTTGGGTGAGTGTATATTTGTCCTTGTGCAAACAACGTAATACATGTTATTATGACAGCGAGTTGAATAAACTGTTACTTTCTGATAACCCAGCAGAATATGTAATATGAAGACAGTATACGTTCCTTGCTTGTCGCTCAGAATTGTTGTCGTTACGACTGATTTGCCGGTGTCAGGACAAATGGACCAGCAGTACTGGTAATTTCCCCCAAGGAACGTCATTATATAACTGAAAAAGTAACACGTTTAAAGCGGTTTAAAAGATCATATAAACCAAGAGAAATATTAACAGATGGAGGATGGAGAAGTGATTAGTATGTATCTTACTATCAAAGCAACATAAAACCATACACAGAAATCTAAGACTCAGGTTTTGAGCAAAACAACTTTTTTAGTGTATGCTGTACTTAAGATGTGTCCAAATACTATATGGGACATTGTGTAAGAATAATTGTGCGTCTCATCGGAATGACTGTATACATGTATGGATTGTAAAGTAAATAGCATTCCATTCAAATACTGTTTTAAAATCAACCTGCTTCTAGTTAGTAATGTCTGCTGACAGATCTTCATGTAAAGGGCATTTGTCAGTAAGACGCTTCTCTTGAGTTTTATTGAGTTATGGGAGATATATTTTGTGGAAAGACCATTGTTCACCCCTTTATATAGTCCTCTGCTGCTGACATAAGTCTCTTCAACGTTGGAAAATTCTGGTTGTAAAAGACTTGGATAATCCATGGTGGCCATAATTTTCTTTAAATGTGACGCTCTATTTCAATTTACGATTTAGCCTCATACAGCTCTTACGTTACGTCGAATTGCTTAGAACTGTTAGTTTTCAATTTGATGCAATAAGACACTTTCACACGCAACACAATATATGGCTATGCCAAGCCATGTTTGCCAAGCCATTTAATCGTACTTCTGATTCTATTTCTATGCACGATGAATTACAGTATTGAGGTGTTTAAGCTTACTGCTTGACATCCGATATTTTGAAACAAAGTTCGTGTAAACGGTCAATCTTGATAATTCTGTATCTGTTTGCGCTGACTGGTTTCACTGTGTTAAATGAAGACGGATAGACCCAACGATAGAAACACATCGATACTGGTTCGAGACTATCTCTTTCCCTAAAAAACCAGATACGAGCCTTCCTTTAAAACAATTGTGCTTTTAAAACAAATGATTCTCGCATAACGTCAATGCAGAAACAAAAGCGTTCTCACTAGCTCAGTTTTCTTTGTACCAACGCTTTCGCCAAATTTAAAAAGTTGGTGCAATTTTCCAAAAATCTGTGTACATTTGGAAAAACCGGTAGCCTGATTTCAGTTTGTTTTTTATCGTGGATCATTGGGTATGTAAGTGATGAACATTTACGCGTTAAAGTTATATGTTCATGTCTTGACCTTGCAAAGTATTATACACAGTACAAATAAATACACTTGAAATTGTATTAGGAATAAAACATATACAGTCGAACTTGCGTCAGCAGCTACCCAAGGGACATGATGAAACTGGTTGCTTAAGACAAGTGGCTGCTGATCACAAATTAGAAAAATAATCATTTACATAACAAATATTAAATTGTCTTTATAAACTCTTGTTACTATTTGCAATATACATGTATATGTCTTTACTCAATTTAATCTTTGGTCTTTGTACTTTTGTATATATACATTTATTTCGCCTCCCACGAAATTCTAGCAATTTCATTGGTTAAAGCGTGTCACGTGCAGACCCCCTTAAATTCCATAGGGGGTGAATTCAAAGGTTGGTTTTCGTAAAGTGGCTCTCAAATGTTACCAGTTACCCAGAAAGAAATGAAATGATTTAAAATAAATGGGTTCATGTGGAACCGGTGTATTTTTTTGAATAATATATCTATTCCAATTATTTAATCAATATTGATAGATCTTTTACTCAAGACGTCATATTATGCTACCAACACATATCAACAAGTTACAGTATAGTTCAGTTTAAAGTGGTCGACGAAATAAATACATTATTGGGTTTGTTACTGACCCACTACGGAAATATAGGGGGTCTGTTGGATGAATAGGGGGACTCGGCTATCGCCTCGCCACCTATTAATCCTACAGACCCCTATATTTCCGTAGTGGGTCAGTAACAAACCCAATAACTTATAGTATATCACGCAAGAAACACAATATAAATTTTATAACTTTTATTTATATTTTCTTATATTGTTTATGTTTATTACTATTAAAACCCTATGTTGTAGGTTCTCAAAAGAATCAAGTCAACTACGTATCTTGAGTGCCACAGCATAGAAGACAAAGATGAGAGTATGAGAAAACAAGTTTTAGAAAAAAAATAAGTTTAAAAGATAATAAATAATTAAACAATGAGTTGTTTTGTAACTTTTACTCCTCAGAAGTCTTACTTTGAAAAGAAATCTTTGATATTGCTTTGCTTTACTGTCTTTGATGTTCTCATGTTAACCATTAAGTCCTGCATAGACATTGAAAATTGCACATCATGTCATTACCTTGCTGAAATGCAAACTCACTGGCATCATTTAGTGTAATAGTAGGATAAACAGTTGGATCTCCATCCCTATCTCCATCTTCAATGTCTCCTTCATCATCACTGCTTTCACTTTTTAAGACTTTAAAATTAGCAGTCTTATCCCACTTTGATATATCATTGTCACATGTATCAAACATTGCATCAATCTCTATTAAATCTTTCAACTCGCAGTCAAACAGCTCAAACGAAAGTTTATAAATCGACAGGGGGTATTCATCAGCATCCAGCTCATCAACAACACTTGCTGGCACTACAGATGAATCACTGGTTTCAATCTGCAGAGTATTACTAGTAGTATTACACAACATGAAAAATCCAGAATTTAAAAAGCACTTCTCAATTGTGGACATAAGTGTGTCTTTCCAAGCTGTGTTAACCCAGTAAATTGCTTGCAACACAGTCACATCTTTTAATATCTGGGGACCTGTCTTACTCGGAAATCTTTCCATATCAGTTAAAATGTACTGCAACTGGCGCTTTCTGTATTTCAGCTTTAAAGTCTGAATGATCCCCTGATCCATGGGCTGGCAGATTGATGTTGTACTGGTGGAAGGAGAAGGATTTTCACATTGGTGAGACTGATCTTTGGGTGGGAGGGGGCGTTGTCTAGGAATAGTAGAACCTTTTTCTTCTGGTATTTCATCTTACGATCAACCCATTTCAGCCAGTCTGTCATGATAAAGGTTGCCATCCAGGCTTTTTTGTTGGCGAAGTATCGGACTGGTAGTTTGTCGATAGTAAAAGATTTCAAATATCTGATTTTTGAGCATTTTCTATGACAATGGGAGGGAGCTTTTCACCTACAAACAACAACAGCAACAATAAAAAAATTGTTTAGAAAGGGAGAGTTCCTTTTAAAACTTTCCTATTGATTCATTGACACCCATTGTTCACAATGTTTTCAATTTCATGGCACAGCAAGGTGAAAGCATTCACTTTTTTTACATCAACACATTTATACATTTTTAACATCTTTTCATACATAACCAATAGCTACTTTTCTCACGATGTTTTCAATGCACACGCAAATATTTCTTTACACTGTTTTCTGTGAATACCAATGACACATTTTGTACAGTTTCTTGTTTAATGATGTTTTCATACGAATGATGATAATTGAGATACGATGCCGTATATGGAAAAAAAAGACCAGTCATAGAGGCGCAGAGTCCTACAGTAATTCTTTCTTTTGATCGTTTTCCGCCAGTACACGTCTCGCCATTTCTTCACAGTATCACGGAAAAATATCACTTGGCGCATAGCCGTCACAACTTCCACTCAATTTAGATTTCCAGTTCCGAACAACACTCAAGTCCACGGCACCACGTTCACCAGATTGTACTTTCATCACAATGGTGTTTCGTTTCAAGAACGCGTCTAACCAACCATTCGACACCTTAAAATCATTAAATCCAAGATCACTGGCGAATTTGAGTGCTTTTTCTTTCAGGAGTGGCCCCGTAACGTTCACTTGACGCGAGTTAGCATCTAAAAACCACTCATAACACACATTGTTAATGTCCTCAAACGGCATAACACGTTTAGGTAATTTTGAGTCTGGATTGCCGATCTCAAACTCTTCGGTGACCTCACGTTTCCTTTTAGCCACATTCTGAATCTGTGTTCTACCGACACCAAACTGTATATCGAGGGCTTGGCGTGAAACGGTTGTAACTAAAATTGGTATGTTTTTACCAAGGTTAATCACCTCGCCATGAAGTCTTTATAAGCGTTAAATCATTTTTCTTGGTAAACTATGTAAATTTAGGTGCCATTGCTCGTTCTGAGCAATGGCACCTAAATTTGCATTGTTTACAAAGGGGTCAAAATTGCCCCTAAACCAGGGTTTTCAAAATAAGTTTTAAGTTACAACCGTTTCACGCCAAGCCCTCGATATTTCTTTTTTCAATCACACTTTCAAGCACAGTATTCATTTTGCTGAAACGATATCACTGTTAAATTATTCTTGATTTCTGACTAGCCCAGTGCTGAAACGACAGTTTAACATGCAAGACATATATATTTGGACCATCAATGAGGATTCGCATAAGTTGCTCTAATGTAGCAACTTTCATTCTGTTTCAGATCGCTGTCTTGATAAGATATTGACGGCTGAAACAAAATTCAGTCAACTGTAGATTATAAGAGCATTAGTAATCTTCTGGCTGCTTCTGGCAGAGGAGGACTCCCGATTCTTGATAGCCACATTATGGCATGTGTCCCTTACCCAAGAAGCCTAACTTCTCATTACTTTTGACAAGATTACCATTGTTACTGGAAAACCGTTTGACCTCCCTCCGCTGATATCCTACAAAACCAACAGGATTCTGGAAACAACCGAAACAACCTCATTGTCACTTTCCTTCGAAGAGGAATGCAGAAGGATTAAACACCTTCCATAGGGATGCCATAACCAAAGAATCTCCAGTACTACTAAATGTGGCTGTCAAGTTAGAAATCACATCAGTTATAAACTGGTCACAGATCGTAACGGTTTCCAAACGTTGCTTATTTCCATCTCTTGGCCATCTTGTTACATTTCACAGTGCCTTCCTTGTTGCTTTTGCAGCATACCCAAAAAAGACTACCCTACGATAGAAATATATACAGCGTAACATTGGTGGCTAGTGTAGGGGTCTACTCCGGTAGGGACATAGTTTCCAAACTAGCCTCTCGGATAGGGGTAAGCGTATCATACCTAGACTATAAGGTCCGCGCCATACAGAAAATTGTGTAAGGTGTTGTGAAAACATAGCGAACACTTTGAAAAAACCTGTTTTTTCTTTTTTGTTACAGTTATACCTGTCCTGGTCTTTTAATCTTTCTTAATTGTCAATCAACCCGAAATCAGACACAAATAAATATTTATTTCCTTAAAACTGTATGTTAACGCGTATCATTGAAATGAGCTCATCTCGTTACGGGTAAAGGGTAAATAATCCTTACAAGTCACGTAAAAATTGATCGACAATATCAGGGTATATTGCCGAAAAATTATAAAATGTTAATCAAAAAACACTTTTCCTGTCTAACAAAGCCAATCTTTCACTGTATGTCTTCACCTTATTGATATGCACTAGCATCTACTGTAACTACAGTTTTCCAAACTACACCATCAACAGCAAAACAACTGATCTATGCTTAAACAATCACTCCAGTTTCACGGGATGGATGTTTTACACATGTTTATGGGTACCAACAACAAAAAGGAACACAAACAACATAGGGTAAAGAAGTGATAGTGTTAGTAAGTAAAAATGAATGATATTTTAAGCTCAATAAAGTGCATATTCGGAACCGTAGTGAAATGTGAATGATATATGATGTGTGATGAATCGATGATAAACTTCTAAGCATAACAGCAGCCTGAATGCCAACACATTATGTAAAAAGAAAAAAAAAAGGATTACTATAAGAGCAATTGAACAAATACAACAATTATGCAATAATTTAACAAGCTAAAGCTTCCCTTTACACGATGTTTCCAAAAGTGTTCAATGTGATCAACATTTATCGCTCGAAAACGAAGCACAAATGATAACTTTAGTTTACACATAGCTCACATGAAAATTGAAAATAAAAGAAATTAAACAACTACAATGGCACTGCTCTATAACACTGTACTTGGGAGCCGTGGTCTTGCACAGCGCTATTAGTGAGGTTAAATTGATAACGCTGTTCCAAAAATCATTACCTCACCCAGCCACCTATAATGCATACACTAATTCAATTGCAAAGAGAGAGTGTTTTGGGCTAAAACAAGCTTGCAAGCAATATTTACCTATTTCTTTGACATTTGATAGATGTATTTGTATAATCAAATCTTGAAAATATTACAGGATTTTCGTAAAACAAATGTTAAAACTTTTTTTATTTTCTATTTTAGGTTTATTACCAATGTTGTAGTATTATTTACACGTCGTAAAATAAGTAAAGTATGCGGTAAGTATAACATTGGAAATTAATTTTGTTGCTTATTTTTTTCCTGACCAATTCCGGTATCCGTAATTAGGCCTGTTCAATTTGTGGCCCTTAAAATGGCCGTTTTGTAATCCTGAAAAGAACTGTTTATTCATTTTGAGTGCGCAGATCCCCGCCGAAAAAATCGGTCAGTTTTCTTTGGACACTCTTCCCTCTGGCTTCGGTTCTGGCATCATCTCTGAGGTTCCTGACATGCTTGATCTTGCATACTGTGCCATGCTGAGACATTTTAATCCAGCGCATCACAGTATCCAGAGATATTAACACTTCAGAACTCGCTGGTGGAGGCTCATACACGATATCGTCGTCTTCTTCTTCGACTGTAGGGGTGACAGTCTTCTGTCTTACACACTAGATTATTTCTTCGTCTGTTATTCTCTGAAAAGTCGGTTCATCATCGTCAATAGTTATCCAGTTTTGTAGAGCGTCACCGTCAAAATAAGTCCGAATGCTTGCTTCATTTTACGCAAGTCATCTAGACAAGAGCTCGCTCTTCAAAACCTTCAAACTCTTCGTCTGAGCTTTCTTCTTCCTGTATTCCGATTCCTCCTTTTCGCCAGCATCCAACGATGTTTCCTTTATGTTTAACTGACGCAGGTATTCTGAAACAGACATCTTGCTGTTAATATAGGTCGCAATCATCCCCTGTTCCAGTGGCTGTAACATAGACGTCGTGTTCTTGGGAAGGTAAACTGCCTTTATCTTTCCATCCAGTGATGTCAAAGAACCGACAGCTAGGTGGGCAGGACAGTGATCCATAAGAAGAATGGCCTTCAGCTCCAGTTTTCTATGACGGAGGTGCTTACGCACAGAAGGCACAAACTCCTCGTAAAACCACACCTCGAAGATTAGAGATGTCATCCATGCGTTCTTAGAATTTTGGTACAGCGCTGCTAGGCTCTTCATGTTGATGTGGTGGAAACCGCGGGGCTTTCCAAACTTACCAATCACCAGGGGAGTAAGCTTGTGCGTCCTTGCTTGATTCCATGTTAACAAGACAGTTATGCGATCTTTAGCTTGCTTAAACCCTAATGTACGTTGTTTGTCTGTTCTGCATGCGAGTGTCTTGTCTGGGAGCATCTTGTAGTAGACCAAAGTGATCTAACATGTTCTTTATCTGAAATGTCAAGTTAGATTTATTTTAGCTAATGATTTTGTTTGCATCACTGTTTAAAATGAAAAACATTTGTTTTACAGGTGATCATTCATTTAATTTAAGCATGTTTAACCAGTAACGACACATGTTTAATTTTCTTATGACAAAATCAATTTTCAGATTCCCCATTAACCCATCCTATACAATACTACTGCCACCTTCAAATCTGTCTCTCTCCTGAATACAACAATCTGTAAGTCTTTCATCTGCATGGCTGACAGTAAATCGCGACTCATCGCTAAAAGGTATCCTGGTTGCGCGTGAAATGCAAAGGACGTTGTGCCAGTCTGGCAATTCGGTGACGAGCTGTCAAAATCTGTCCAATATATCAACGACGAGCACTGATAGGAACATGGTTCTGTCTCATACGGTTAATGATCGTCTGTGCATGAACCCCTTAACGCCGAGCAGTAATTTTTGCTGATAAAAAGCGATTACGTAGGTGAGTAATTTATAGACTGACAGTCTAACTTCTACATCGTTTATTCGTAATGCTGTCATGATAAGGTTCTAAGTGTGTTTATAAATACTATAAGTGCTTAACCTCGGTGAACTATTAATATTACTGTATCAACACTGATGATAGTGATCAAATAGTCGATGTTTTCTGGTATCTAAGCGTAATGTTAAAATGTCTTGATTAAGCCAATGTTCTGTCAAACCAAAGTGATCTAACATGTTCTTTATCTGAAATGTCAAGTTAAATTTACTTTAGCTAATGGTTTTGTTTGCATCACTTTTTAAAATGAAATACATTGTTTTACAGGTGATCATTCATTTAATTTTAGTATGTTTAACCAGTAACGACACATGTTTAATTTTCTTATGACAAGATCAGTTTTCAGATTCCCCATTAACCCATCCTATACAATACTACTGCCACGTTCAAATCTGTCTGTCTCCTGAATACAACAATCTGTAAGTCTTTCATCTGCTTGGCTGACAGTAAATCGCGACTCATCGCTAAAATGTATCGAGTAAATGACGTTGTGCCAAAAACAGTCTGGCAGTTCGGTGACGAGCTGTCAATATATGTCCAATATACGAACGACGAGCACGAATAGGAACATGGTTCTGTCTCATACGGTTAATGATCGTCTTTGCATGAACCCCGTAACGCCGAGCAGTAATTGTTGCTGATAAGAAGCGATTACGTAGGTGAGTAAACGTGATAGCTCGTACGCGACAGCTCGTACGCGACCGCGTATTTCAAAAGATCTCTGACAGATCCTGTAGTGAATAGTCTGTCTGGAGCAGCAAAATGACGCACTACGTTATTTATCATTGACCCCACACGGAGCATACCAATAGCCTGGTTTCTCTGATCTCCAGAAAGACGTGGCATCACTAAATGCAATTGATTTTTTAAACAAATTCATTTTTGTATCTGTGCTAAGCGTAAAACCAGTAAGGGAAACCAATATTGCGGCGCAGGTGCAAAGTAAGGCAAAGCGTTTTTCGTGGTTGGACGCATGAATATACAAACGATTTTGCATAATCGTTACCCCCAATGAAATCGTGATAAACATGTGTAACATTTACCACAACATAGCTACTAAAAAAACAAATATCAAACTATCAATTGTTAAGTTATCATTTTGGGTCAGTGTAATAAGAGGTGGAATAGTCGAGCGCGCTGTCTTATGCCGAAGTCACATTTAGAAAATATCTACGGTAAATAGCATTTATAGGGCCGCCGCAGCATTCCTACGGTCACATACTGTAGCAGTCACATATGTTAGCGTAGCCGCACGGCGTATTCTGAATGTGTGGAGACAGAAAACCTGCGGCTGCCGTACGGCCTTTGAAGTGGCCTACGGTCGCCGTAGGTTTCTGACAAATACCAAGGCAGACGCAAGGTAGCTCTCGATGCACCTGCCTCAGCTGCATCCGCAGGTAGCTCAGCCTCATCCGTTGAAGAACAACCAGCGCCATCTGTGTCTAACTGTGCTACTATTTATATAAAGATATGAATTATAATATACATATAAAAAAGAGTATATATACCTGCGCCCCACACATGGCGCAAAATGCCACGGGGGGGGGGGGGGGGGGGGGGGGGGGGCCCGAACGGATAGCGTTCGGCGAACGTACGGTAGTCGTGTGAGGGCCTTGCGTTGCTCGCAGGATATGCCACATACCACAAAGCCATCGTACGGGCAACGTAGAGCGACCGAGGAATTCCCGCGGTCGCCGCAATAATTTTGGGGTCCGCAAATATCAATTGTAATTCATAAGACCCTAACGCAGCGGCAAGGCAAACGTTAGGCCACCGTACGCTCGACTTATGTTAGCATAATGTTTAACAGTATTAAGTAAATTGGTAACATTTTATCAATTGTTTGTTTTAAGTGTCCATTAAGTATTTGAAATATCCCTGGATTTTTTTTTTAAATGATTTTACAGCCGAGTCCCGGTAGCTCAGTCGGTAGCGACGCGGGCTGTCAATCCAGGGGCCGTGAGTTCGAATACCGGCTCGGCCAACTTTCTTTCTGAGGATTGACAAAAGTCAATGCGACATGCGTCATTCGTCTTCCACCAATGGGCTAAGTCTATGTGGAAAAGCAGCCAGTTACTTGGGAAGATTGTTGTGTGGAGTACTGGTGTATGAAAACCAGGAAATGCATGAGTAGGTGAACTGGCCGCCGTGATATAACTGAGAAATTGTTAAAAACGGCGTTTAACATCAATCAATCAATCAATCAACCTGGATTTGTTTGTTTTTAATGATTTTACAGTCGAGCCCCGGTAGCTCAGTGCATAGCGACGCGGGCTGTCAATCCAGGGGTTGTGAGTTCGAATCCTGGCTCGGCCAACTTTCTTTCCGACGATTGACAAAAGTCAATGCGACATGCGTCATTCGTCTAAGTCTATGTGGAAAAGCAGCCAGTTGCTTGGGAAAGATTGTTGTGTGGAGTACTTGTGTTAGAAAACTAGGAGATGCATGAGTAGGTGAACTGGCCGCCGTGATATAACTGAGAAATTGTTAAACACGGCGTTAAACCCCAATCAATCAATCAATTAATGATTTTACTGCTTAAATTATTCTTTATTCTGTAACTTCTGCATTAAGTATTTCATTATTTTGTTTGTAGAATTGTTTTCTTCGTTTAGGTTTGTTGTACAACTCATTTGCATTTGTGTTGGATTTATATATTTCTTCTAGTTTAAAATTAACATTGTTATCCGTTATGTATATTCAGTTAATAATGTTTTCAGTAATCCCTGGGATTTAAAGATTTAAGTTTCTTAAGGTTTTGTACCGTGTTTTCCTTGTGGTTTTGTTATGACTCTTTAATTCCCTCATACTACTGACTCACACATTTTAGAATAGTCTTGTTTCTGTCACCGTTTATACCCTTGCAATGTGATATATAATTTTTAGTTGTTTGCATTCCATGTTAAACCAAGGTTAGTGTTCCTTTTTTTATAGACTTTGGTGTATTAAGTTTCTGTAATGTTCTTACCAAAAGTATCATAGCAAGCATTTTGGAAAATAATTTATTTTTCAATCAAACGTTCTTCAATGTCCTCATGTGTTACTTCTGATTCTAATTATTTTGATATCAACATTAATTTATCATCGTCTAGCTTTTTATTTATTATCATTGTTATGGAGTTATGACTTACTTTTGTCTCAAAGTTGCTGTTTGGTATTCGAATTGTTTTCATCTAGTTTAGTTGCACTGCACACATTCTTATAGGAATACCAAGTTCCTTACTTAACTCTATAGGGTTATCAATTCTGAGTATAAGTTTGACAAGAGGTGTCGGTAGACAGCGCGCTCGACTATACATACGCTTATTCAGTTAAGCACTATTTCAGTATATTGACTTTAACTACTATTAAATCATATATACTCTATATGTAAAAGCAAATGAATAGATACATACACATAAATATATATGATTCAAAAAATCAATTGTATAAAAAAACTAAAAATGTATGAACATTGATATCAGTACTCGCCTCTAAAATCGTTTTCTTCGTTACTACATGCACACACATTTTAGATAACTGTTCAAAGCATCAAGTGAAAAGCACAAACATTATTCAGATGTACATGTAAGTGAAGATCACAACAAATTTCCTAAGTCAATCAAGGACCATAACTCCATATTTAGGATACAATGGAGTTATCTAACCTAATTGTGTGATGGTCCTGAACAAATGTGTATGAAGTGATTTGAATGAAGTGTATTGGAGTTATTTATGAAAATGACAGCTTGCCCTTAAACATAAACCGGACACCGACACAGGGGCGAGTATTAGAGCCGTCATTATTCTTTGTATAGTCTAGATAAAAGCGAAACTTTAACGTTGAGCTAAACACAAATGTTACATCTGACCGAGTCAAAAAGGTTTTCCAACTGTTTGACACCGAAACTCTTTTGATATGTTGAAGGACTATAATTGATAAAAGAATGATCACAATTAGAAAGGAATGTAACAAAACAATATGAATTTATCTCAAATTCTCAAAATCAACCAAAATCATTTGATGTAATTATATTCACAATATGAAAGCACAAATACTTATTGAGAAAGAAAAAAAATGAAATTGCCAACTTGTCCTCAAACTTAAACCACCCCAAATAATGAGTTTTACTCAAAAAAGAAGGTCACACTCAGCATCTTCACCATACAATGTGAAGAAGGGTATTAGATGCAATTATATTCGAAATATGAAAGCGCTAACCAAAATACTTAATGATAACAAATAAAATGATCAATGAAAATGCCAACTTTAACACCCCCAAAACAATTTAAGGATTTAATGTGGTGAAAGGTATAAGATGTAATTATTTTCCAAATATGAAAGCCCTAATACAAGTACTTATTGAGAAAAAGTCGTCTCAAATTTACTTACGAATACATTTGTACAGGACACGTGTTTCGAATTATTTGTTTGCATGTAAACTCAACAGCACATTATTTTTCATATTTTTTAATTTTCATCTGAACTAGAACTAACACCAATCATTCGCATTAGTTTAGGCCCTTTTTTTGTGATAAACTTGTTATACGCTCCTTGGTTTTCACGTATAAGTTCTGCCAAAGGGCGTTTCCTTTGTCGCCTGCGTCTACCATGTCCTCGGTGTTGACGAAGCTGTTCCCCGTTGCTGGAATCAGAGGACTGAGCAGCAGCAATGTCCTCTCTGACAACTGGTCGTGGTGGATCTGCTGGTCCAGCTTCCACCTGCTCCAATGGCTGTTGTTCTGTTATCGGATCGGGTCTTGGAATTAACCGTCGTTCATGGTTTTTAGCTCGGCTTTTTCTGGAGAAAATACGAGAGCTATTGTCATGACCCTGGCGTCGTTGTCGTCGTCGGCGGCGGCGTGGTCGTCCGGTTAAAGTGTTTTGTTCAGCTCAGCTTTTTTTCTGTTTTCTAACAAACTTCTACTGTTAAAGTCACAAACTTCATAAACATAATCATAATATGTTAAATAATAAAAGTATATAGCTGGAAATCTAAGGTTGAGGTTTATTGTGAGGAATCCGCTGTGGTCGAGTGGTTAGCGTCGGGGATTTCGAAACCGGGTGTCCCGGGTTCGATCCCCAATCGCGGCACCTCGGTCATGGTTGAATGCCCTTGGGCAAGGCACATTTTCTAGCCTAGAACTGGTTTGTTTACACAGGGGTCATGAATAAGTGAACTGTCGCCGTGATATAACTGAAATAATGTTGAAAGCGGCGTAAAACCCCAATAAATATATAAATAATAAGGTGTTTTGTTTAGCTCGGTTTTTTGACAATTTTTTACTCACGATTTTTCATATCTTAAAAACTGTTGGTTTTTTTTTGCTTGAAACTGTTGTGGTTTTTTAGCTCGACTATTCGAAGAATATGAGAGCTTTACTACTCGCCCCGGCGTCGGCGTCGGCGTCTCCGTCGGCGTACGGTTAAAGTTTTAGGGCAAGTTGGGATTTTCATTCATAAGTATTTGTGCTAGGGCTTTCATATTTGGAATATAGTTACATCTTATACCTTTCTTCACATTGAACGCAAAGATGCTGAGTGTGACCTTCCTTTTGGGGAAAAAAACATGATTTTCGGGGGTTAAAGTTTTAGGGCAAGTTGGATTTTTTTTTTCTCAATAAGTACTTGTGCTAGGGCTTTCATATTTGGAATATAATTACATCTAATACCTTTCTTTATATTGTATCCTGAAGATTCTGAGTTTTACCTTCATTTTGGGGTAAAAGACATGATTTTGGGTGGTTAAAGTTTTAGGGCAAGTTGGCATTTTCATTTAATTTTTTAATTTTTCTCTATAAGAATTTGTGCTAGGGCTTTAATATTTAGAATATAGTTACATCTTATACCTTTCTCAACATTGAATGCTGAAGATGCTGAGTGTGACCTTCTTTTTGGGGTAAAAAACATGATTTTCGGTTAAAGTTTTGGGGCAAGTAGGATTTTATTTTATTTTTTTAACTTTTTCTGAATAAGTACTTGTGCTAGGGCTTTTATATTTGGAAAATAATTACATTTAATACATTTCTTCATATTACATTCTGAAGATGCTGAGTGTGACCTTCTGTTTGCGGTAAAACACATGCTTTTGGGTGGTTAAAGTTTAAGCGCAAGTTGGCTTTTTCAATTAATTTTCAAATTTTTCTAAATAAGTACTTGTATTAGGGCTTCCATATTTGGAATATAATTACATGTAATTCCTTTCTTCACATTGTATGTTGAAGATGCTGAGTGTGACTTTTAGGGGGTAAAAAACATGATTTTTGTTTGATTTTGAGAATTTTAGATAAATTCTTTATTTTTGGTTACATTTCTTTCTAATTGTGATCATTTATTTATCAAATATAATTCTTCAATATATCAAACGGGTTTTGCATGGTGTCAAACATTAGGAAAACCTTTTTTTAAGGTTTTTGCTAATTTTGGACTCGGTCAGTTTTAACATTTGCGTTTAGCTCAACGTTAAAGTTACATCATTCAAATCACTTCATACTTCACATATTTGTTAAGGACCATCGTACAATTAGGTTAGATAACTCCATTGTATCCTAAATATGGAGTAATGGCCCTTGATTGACTTAGGACATTTTATTTTTAAATTATATTTAAATGTATGTATATATCTATTCAGTTGCTTTTACATATAGAGTATATAATATGATTTAATAGTACTTAAGTGCAATATAATGAAATAGTGCTTTATGTGAATAAGCGGCATGTAGTCGAGCGCGCTGTCCTCCGACAGCTCTTGTTTTGCTTGAACTTTGTGAGTGTCTTAAGTTGACCTTATATAACAAGTTTCATAACTCTAAATAGTTTTGACAAAATTATCTCCCCTTTTGGATTTAGAAAATCTAGTTTGAAGGGACAAAAATGGTGATAACTCAAAAGCAATTTTTCAGCTATAGCTTTGAAACTTCCTAAACTTATTCAATGTCTTAAGATAACTTGATACAAAAAGTTCCATAACCCTGAACTTAATATTGACCAAATTATCCCCCCTTTTTGACTTGGAAAATCTAGACTGAAGGTGTTGTCATCCGGTTAAGGTTTTTTATTTAGCTTCTTCAATACCTTTAGGTGACCTTATATAACAACTTCCATAACTCTGACATTGATATTTACCAAATTTTTCCCCGATTCGGACTTAGATCTAGTTAACTTTTTTCTAATCAGTTAATATTTCATTAACCATTTCAACTATAGCTTTAAAACATCACATGCTTCTTCAATACCGTTAGGTGACCTTATATACCAACTTCCATAACTCTGACATAACTATTTACCAAATTATGCACCCTTTCTGACATAAATTATGCACCCTTTCACACTTACAAAATCTAGTAAATCTTTTCCTTATCAGCTAATATTTTAATAACTATTTCAGCTATACCTTTCAAACTTCTCATGCTTGCTTAATACTTTTCACTGACCTTATATAACAACTTCCATTAATCTGACATAAATATTTAACTAATTATTTCCCTTTCTCACTTATAAAATCTATACTTTTTGTAATATATTATACATCAAACTTTATTCATGCTTTGCCTTTGATACTTAACACACGACTTCAATGTGTTTATGTTACTTGCATTAGAAGTCCCAAAACTCTCCAATTCCTTTTAATCAAAATATTTTCCACTTTTTATACACCCGTTTTGAAAAAACGGATCGTATTATAGTTTTACCTGCGGCGTACGGGCGGGCTGGCGGCGTCCAGTATGTTGTCAGCTCAATAACTTTAGAAGCCTTTGTCCAATCATCACCAAATTTGGTCAGAATGTGTATTGGGATAATATCTCGGACAAGTTCGATAACTAGCCATATCGCTTTAGTCAATCGAGAGTTATCGCCCATTAATTATAGAAATTACCCAAAATTGGTCTTGTCAGCTCAATAACTTTAGAAGCCTTTGTCCAATCATCACCAAATTTAGTCAGAATATGTATTGGCATAATATATCGGACAAGTTCGATAACTTACCACGTTATCTTAGTCACTACACACTTATGCCCCTTGAAATGGCTAAAACTGTACTAACAGTGCTCTCTAAATTTGACTTATGTACAACCAATTATCACTATACTTAATTGGTCTCATAAAAACAGGACGGGCGTATTTTGTGACATTTGGCGCTCTTGTTCACTTGTAACTTCTATTTTTATTTTCTCTGTACTCACACCATGCCTTATTGATCAGCTTTTTCACAAGGGGTCAACACAGCATATTACGAGTATAATCCGCGCTTTTTTGTGTGTGCACCTTCAAAACTACTGCAGTAAGTATGTTTGTATTACTTAGTAATTTTTATGTATCATTATTTTTTTTATTTTTTTTTTAATTAATTATATCATGTGTTACTTTCAGTACATGTTTCAAAGTACGTAAGTACGTATGCATTTTCATTTATTGATGACCAGGACTTGGCAGATTTCTAAAGAATGTCTTTTATAAATCTTGTTCACTGCTACGGTATTTCAACTTAAAAACATAAAAAATATATAAACTTCACATTCTGTATTAGTCTGCCAATTGTTCTGATAATTAGTAATTTACTCAGATTTATTTCACTTATGTTGGAAATGGGTGTCTCATTCACACATAACTTATTTTTGTCTCACTGTTTCTAGCATTGCTGACACTGCGGGATTACTTTGACACAGGGAGAACTCAAT
Organism: Serripes groenlandicus; assembly: GCA_031761405.1. NCBI lineage: Eukaryota > Metazoa > Mollusca > Bivalvia > Cardiida > Cardiidae > Serripes > Serripes groenlandicus. Next base: position 47,634,332 of record JASEVX010000012.1, read on the forward strand.
TTTACAGTTTATTACTCATTATTATTTTTAATCTTGATAAAAAATATTAAATCTGCTCACACATTACTCATTATATTTACTACTAAATGTCACTTTCTATGCTGCTATTGTCAGAATCTCTTTAATGTCGCAGAAATAGGCACGGTATTGGTTAAAATCTATAACAATATATTGTAAGTGCCACAAATTGTTGTACATTTTCTCTTCTTCCTCTAAATCCTATCGGATATCATTACCAACAGTCAAAATGTAACATGTACATATCTTTTATATTAACAATTTCCTTAATACATTTAAATTTAAATCTTATTTATTATATAAGTATTCCTCCAATACTTTCGCTGTGTAATCACTTTTCATTTATTTACTATGCCATATTTGGTAGCAAACATTTAATTTCTTTATTATTATTTTCAGATGAGGCCACTTCAACTATGAGTTTTCTACTGGGAAACAAAGGAGCTCACATCTACAATGGAAACATATATACCTGTAAAACCTGTGGCAAGACATACAAAACAAAACATGGCATAGTCACCCATATATGTCTCATTTGTAAGGACTGTGGTAAAACGTTTGCATCTGCACAGAAACTTCATTCACATAAAAGTTGAAGTTAAGCTCAAATGAATACCTATACAAACAGTGCAAGATTATGTACACAAGTGAAAAAACCATATAAAAAACATAAGTGTTGTTACTGTACAAGTTGTAATATTAAGTACATTACATACCAAAAGTTGTTGGCACACAAATGCTCATCTAAAACAATAACTCATACAACAAAATATGAAACAATTCAACATAGTAAAAAAAACTTCATGTACTTCTGAAACATGTGGCAATGAAGATAATCACCATCATAGTGACACACCGGTCATTTCAATAGATTTAACATATGTAGATAAACCTAACTCACCTATTCAAACCACAGTAGTTTCATTAAACACTCTAAGTGCTGTAACATTTTGTCAAGTAAACAGAATGTGGCAGATCTCTAAGTGTAACAAATTAGCTTTGAACTTCAACACAAGTTTCAATGATAACAGACTAAACAACAACTGCTTACTGCTTAATCAAAGTCCTGCCTCAGTTCAGAAGATTGTTGGGGATGGTAACTGTTTTTTTAGAGTCTTATCATACATTATTACGGGAAATGAGAGTAACCATCGTCAGATAAGAGAGGCTATAGTGTATCATTCATATTCTCTAGGACAAAAGTTGCAAACTGTAATGCCAACGCCTGTCTCTGTAGATCAATATATACGTACTTCAAATATGATACAAATATGTTACAAACTAATATATACTTGTATACAAAGTCAGGACAAGAGGTTAATTGGAAATGGATGGAATACAAGTGTAGGTTCATGGACAAAACATATACTCCTAATGAAAAGGCAATATACCTAAATCACAACAACTTAAATCATTTTGAAGTAGTTCTAACAATCGAGAAAAAGAGAAACTTCACAAGCAGGAAAAAGGAAAGTCGCTTAAATATAAAGAAAATAAAAGAACACAAATGCAAGAGAAAATAAATTCACTACATTATCAAACAAAGGAAACATTAGCAAAGAAAGAGAAAAAAAAATCACTAGATTATCAAACAAAAGAAATTTTAGCAAAGAAAGAGAAAAGAAAATCACTAGATTATCAAACAAAAGAAACTTTAGCAAATAAAGAGAAAAGAAAATCACTAGATTATCAAACAAAAGAAACTTTAGCAATGAAAGAGAAAAGAAAAGCACTAGATTATCAAACAAAAGAAACTTTATCAAAGAAGAAAATCACTAAATTATCAAACAAAAGAATCTTTATCAAAGAAAGAGAAAAGAAAAACTCACAGATTATCGAACAAAAAAAAAAAGATTGGTAAAGCAAGAGGAGAGAAAATCAACAGATTCTCAAACAAAAGAAAGATTGGCTAGGCAATTAAAAAGAAAAAATAGTGATGTTAAAAACCATGAAAGGGAGATGAAAATAAGAAACAGGTCTGATGATCCTCAATATAAAAAACATGAACTTCATAATAAAAGAGATAAATGATTGAAAAGTTTCATAAAAGTGTACAAAAAGGACCAAATTACATTTGTACATGTTGTGACCTATTATGGTACAAAAACAATGGGTTTGTTAGTAACTTCATTTAGTTCTACTAGTGAAATTTTGAGGCAATTGTGTCTTACAGGAGTGAAAAGTAAAGATGGAAACGAATACATTTGCTCTAATGGTAAGTTGTCTTTAAAAAACAATAAAATTCCTACATTAGCTAAAGCAAATGGTGTACATTTTCCAGAAATTCCTCCAGAGTTAGATCTCACACAGTTAGAAGAAAGGCTGGTTGCAGCCAGAATTCCATTTATGCAACTTAGGGAATTACCGAGAGGTGGACAGATGAGCATAACTGGAAATGTTGTAAATGTTCCAACCAATATTAATCAAACACTACGTGTTTTGCCAAGAAAACAATCTGATGAATGTATTCCAATAAAGTTGAAACGCAAACTTTCTTACAAACATCATTACTCATACGAATATGTTCGACCCAATAAAGTTATGGAGGCAATAACCTGGCTTGTTGAAAACAGTAAATTATACAAGAACGAGGGTATAGCTGTTGATAATGAATGGATCAGATCAGAATCAGAACCAGAAATATCAGCAGAGCAAGATGAATGTGACAAAAGTTAACCTAATGCAGATGATATGTGGGATAAACAGCACCTAGAACAATTACCAGTTGGTCCCTTCGACACACTACTACAACCATTAGATTTAATGGAAGAAAGTCGTGACAGTTTGTCTGTGGCTCAAGGAGAAGGAAATTCACCTTTAAGTAATTTTATTGATAACAATGCTGAATCTTTATCTTTCCCAACATTATTCCGTGGAGAAGAACTAAAGAGTCCCAATGACTATGACAAAAAAAGTCCATTACAGTGACTTGACAAAATCTGAACTTCGTCGAGAAGATAGACGGGTGGCTGGACATATGCCAGATATATTTTTTAAACTTAAGAAAACACAAATGAAACATATTTTAGACAAAGCCAACATATGTTTACGAAAAATAACAAATAATAAAAAAGATATCACTGCAGGATTGTTAAAATCAACTGATAACTTAAACAGCTTAATACACACAGACTTCGGGTTTAGAATATTTAAAGAACTCTTAGAGGATCACCACCGTACTGGGAAAGAGTTAAAAAAGATCTCTTTGCTATGATAAGACTTTTAGGCATTCCAACATGGTTTACCTCATTATGTCTCCCCCTGTATACAGGGGAGATATATTGTTTTTGTCCTGGGCGTCTGTCTGTCTGTCCGTCTGTCCGAAATCGTGTCCGCTCCATATCTCCAAGACGGCTTGAAGGATTTTTATGAAACTTGTGTCAGATGTTCACCTCATGAAGGCGATGTGCAGAACCCATGTCCCGACCATACAGGTTCAATGTCAAGGACAGACTTGAAGGTCAAAGGTTTGAGCCTTAATTTCGTGTCCGCTCCATATCTCCAAAACGGCTTGAAGAATTTTCATGAAACTTGTGTCAGATGTTCACCTCACGAAGGCGATGTGCAGAACCCATGTTCCGACCATACCGGTTCAAGGTCAATGTCAGGCTTGAAGGTCAAAGGTTTGAGCCTGTTTTTCGTGTCCGCTCCATATCTCCAAAACGGCTTGAAGGATTTTCATGAAACTTGTGTCAGATGTTCACCTCATCAAGGTGATGTGCAGAACCCATTGTCTGCTTTATAGGTTGGAATGTTTTGAGAGATTTTGACAGATATTTGAGGGGGAGACATCTGTTTTTTCAAAAACAATTCTAGTTTTCATCAGCAGATACCCGTTGGATACATTTATTACAAATAAAAGGAGAAACTGTTGATAAAAAACTTTATACAAAGGAAAAAGCAGAACACTTTTCATGGTTTAAAAAACAAGAACTAGTTAAGAAAGATCCAGTTACATGTGCAAGACATTTTGACTACCAGGTTCGAACCTTTTTGAAAGATGTGCTGAAGAATATATCTTGTCCCATTGGAGAAAACCTACATTTTATTTCAAATGCGAGGATCTCCTCATATTCACATGCTGCTTTGGATAAAGGATGCCCCAAAGTTTGATGACAATACAGAAGAAGAAGTCATCAAATTGTTGGACAAGTATGTTACATGTGAGAAGTCAAAAGATGTTATTGATTTAATTGGTTTACAGACACACTCTTATTCCAGGACTTGTAAAAAAAAATAAGCCTGTTTGTCGTTTCAACTTCCCATTACCACCTATGGAACACACATGCATTCTCGAACCTTTACAAGCTGACGGCGATGATCTTGAAGGTTACAAAAAGCATAAAAGTAACTTCGAAAAGATAAATAAACTTATCAATAGTTTATAAACAGAGGATACTGAAATGGATTTCACCACCTTCTTGGAACGACTGAAACTAGATGAAGAACAGTACTTCAAGGCAATTCGATCATCACTCTCATCAACAAATTTGTTCTTGAGAAGATCTGTGTCAGAAGTGCGTGTAAATAGTTACAATCCAACTCTTCTTAAATGTTGGAGGGCAAACATGGACTTGCAGTTTGTCCTCGATGCATATTCTTGTGCTATGTATATAGTTATTATGTCTCCCCCCTCCGGAGGAGACATATTGCTTTTGCCTGCGCCGTCTGTCTGTCTGTCTGTCTGTCTGTACGTCCACATTTCTTGTCCGGCCTTTATCTCACAACCCCTTGGCCACATTTCTATGAAACTTCACAGGAGTCATCGGTACAATGTCTTGTTGCGCATATTACGAGGGCGTTTAATTTGACCTACTTTTGGATGAGTTATTGCCCTTTTTTTAAATTGCCATTTCATTCTTGTCCGACCTTCATCTCACAAACCCTTGGCCACATTTCTATGAAACTTCACAGGAGTCATCAGTACAACGTCTAGTTGCGCATATTACGAGGGCGTTTAATTTGACCTAATTTTGGTTGAGTTATTGCTCTTTTTTTAAAATTGTCATTTCATTCTTGTCCAGCCTTCATCTCACAACCCCTTTGCCACATTTCTATGAAACTTCACAGGAGTCATCGGTACAATGTGTTGTTGCGCATATTACGAGGGCGTTTAATTTGACCTACTTTTGGATGAGTTATTGCCCTTTTTTTAAATTTGTTTGTCTGTCTCTCTGTCTGTCTGTACGTCCACATTTCTTGTCCGGCCTTTATCTCACAACCCCTTGGCCACATTTCTATGAAACTTCACAGGAGTCATCGGTACAATGTCTTGTTGCGCATATTACGAGGGCGTTTAATTTGACCTACTTTTGGTTGAGTTATTGCCCTTTTTTTAAATTGCCATTTCATTCTTGTCCGGCCTTCATCTCACAACCCCTTGGCCACATTTCTATGAAACTTCACAGGAGTCATCGGTACAACGTCTAGTTGCGCATATTACGAGGGCGTTTAATTTGACCTAATTTTGGTTGAGTTATTGCCCTTTTTTTTAAATTGCCATTTCATTCTTGTCCGGCCTTCATCTCACAACCCCTTTGCCACATTTCTATGAAACTTCACAGGAGTCATCGGTACAATGTGTTGTTGCGCATATTACGAGGGCGTTTAATTTGACCTACTTTTGGATGGGTTATTGCCCTTTTTTTAAATTTGTTTGTCTGTCTGTACGTCCACATTTCTTGTCCGGCCTTTATCTCACAACCCCTTGGCCACATTTCTATGAAACTTCACAGGAGTCATCGGTACAATGTCTTGTTGCGCATATTACGAGGGCGTTTAATTTGACCTACTTTTGGATGAGTTATTGCCCTTTTTTTAAATTGCCATTTCATTCTTGTCCGGCCTTCATCTCACAACCCCTTGGCCACATTTCTATGAAACTTCACAGGAGTCATCGGTACAACGTCTAGTTGCGCATATTACGAAGGCGTTTAATTTGACCTAATTTTGGTTGAGTTATTGCCCTTTTTTTAAAATTGCCATTTCATTCTTGTCCGGCCTTCATCTCACAACCCCTTTGCCACATTTCTATGAAACTTCACAGGAGTCATCGGTACAATGTCTTGTTGCGCATATTACGAGGGCGTTTAATTTGACCTACTTTTGGATGAGTTATTGCCCTTTTTTAAAATAAATCACTAACTGACAAAATACAGTCAGCCAGACAAATACCCCTTGGGGGAGACATACGTTTTTCCCAAAAACAACCTCTAGTTTATGTAGCAAAACGTCAAAGAGGTATGAGTAACCTGTTGTATTGTGCAGCTAAGGAAGCGAGAGAGGGAAATAGTGAAATTCATGGGTAATAAGTTGTTGAACAATGTTGAAGTATCTGCTCAAGAGGCTGTATTTTTCTTGCTTCAGATTCCTCTATATAGGTCATCTAGAGATGTAATATTTATCAATACAAGTCCTATGGAAAAAAGAACAGTTATGCTTAGAAGCTTCAGTGTGATACAAAGTTTACCAGAGGGTAGTGACCAGGTTATTGGAGCAGGTGTTCTTCATCACTATGCTAATAGACCAATACCATTAGAAAACTGTTGTTTGGCAGATGTTGTTGCCAAGTATAGCCGAAAGATAGACAATCATTCAAAAACTAAAACATTCAAAAACAATTTAGATGAAAGTGAGGATGATGATAGTAATGATCCGGCTATTCCAACAGAACTTTACCATTTACAAAATGGCTACAAACTAGTGAAAAGGAAAACATCTGTTTGTATCAGATATGTAAAATACCATCATGCCAACGATAAAGAAAATCATTTTAGAGAGATTTTAATGCTATTTCATCCTTGGCGAAGTGAAGAGGAACTGATTGGAGATCATTCTACATAGTGATCAGTTTGAGACTTTGTCAAAAGTACATGTCCATATTACTTTAAAAATGAAAGAATATCATCACAAATCTAATGAACTAGAAATGGCTATTGAACAGCTGGAAACCCTGGATGAGGACGTTCTAGAGGACCAGTGGAACCAAATAGCACCTAATGCAGAACACAATGAGAAACAATGTGCTGACGTTTCTGTGTCTGCAGCTTTCAAAGAAATGGGATCAGTCCAGGATGCACCACCAGAAGCTGTGGAACTGACACAAGGTCTAGGCCTAAAACCTGCACAATCAAAAGAAGACTTTGTAATCAACATGATAAGTGATTGTGAATACTATACTTTGGTTCAGTCTCTTAACAAAGAACAGAGAGAATTCTTTTACAGTATAACACATGAAGTAAAATGTCATGTTGAAACACCCTTCCATGTATTTTTGACTGTTGGAGCTGGTGTAGGAAAAACTGCTGTTATCAAAGCATTATATCAGATGCATTTCAGATACCTAAACAAAGAACCAGGATCTAATCCAGATTATTTGAAGATACTGTTAGGTGCGCCTACAGGCAAAGCAGCAAATCTTATTGGAGGAAATACTCTACATAATCTATTTCGTATACCAGCATCTCAAGGGTTTCAGTACAAGAAGCTAGCTTATGATAAATTGAATACATTGAGATGCCGATACAAGAGTGTCAAAGTCCTTATTAGTGATGAATGTTCAATGGTTGGTAATCAAATGTTTAACTTTATAAACCAACGTTTAAAAGAGATAATGGGAAATACAAAAGACTTTGGTGGACTTTCCATAATTGCAGTTGGTGATTTATTTCAACTTAAGCCAGTGTTTGATGGGTGGATTTTCAACAACTTATCTCATGAATATGGCTCTCTAGCAAGAAATGGCAAGATCTCTTTAACATGTTCCACCTTTTTCAAATTATGCGCCAACAAGATGACATTTTATATGCACAGCTACTTAATATATTAAGAACTTGACTTCACACATAAGAGGATATTGACTATCAACAATAGGTTGTCAACTTAGGCACAATATGCAGCATTTATTATACGCCCGTTTTGAAAAAACAGATCGTATTATAGTTTTACCTGCGGCGTACGGGCGGGTTGGCGGGCGGGCGGGCGACGTCCAGTATGTTGTCAGCTCAATAACTTAAGAGGCATTTGTCTAATCATCACCAAATTTGGTCAGAATGTGTATTGGGATAATATCTCAGACAATTTCGATAACTAGCCATATCGCTCAAGTCAATCAAGAGTTATTGCCCTTTTACTAAAGAAATTACCTAAAATTGGTCTTGTCAGCTCAATAACTTTAGAAGCCTTTGTGTAATCATCACCAAATTTAGTCAGAATTTGTATTGGCATAATATCTCAGACAAGTTCGATAACTAGCCATATCGCTTTAGTCAATCAAGAGTTATTGCCCTTTAATTATAGAAAATACCTAAAATTAGTCTTGTCAGCTCAATTACTTTAAAGGCCTTTGTCCAATCATCACCAACTTTGGTCCGAATATGTATTGGCATAATATCTCAGACAAGTTCGATAACTAGCAATATCGCTTCAGTCAATCAAGAGTTATCGCCCTTTAATTATAGAAATTACCTCAAATTGGTCTTGCCAGCTCAATAACTTTAGAAGCCTTTGTCCAATCATCACCAAATTTGGTCAGAATGTATATTGGCATAATATCTTGGACAAGTTCGATAACTTACCACGTTATCTTAGTCACTACACACTTATGTCCCTCAAAATGGCCAAAACTGTACTAACAGTGTCTGCGCTCTAAATTTGCCTAATGTACAACCAATTATCACTATACTTTATTGGTCTCAAAAAACAGGACGGGCGTATTTTGTGACATTTGGCGCTCTTGTTTTTAAATAATGTGCCAAAGGACTGGACACTCATTGCATAAATGTGCAGAAGTACTTCGAACACAGTTTCCTGTCCGACCTGCATCTGCAAAAACAGCACATCGTTGTCAGGGAGATACAATGGAGACAGCTGTTGTGGACTTCAATGGACGGACTCAGTGTCATGCTCACTATGTTTCTCTCAGCAGAGTTAAATCCATCGACAAACTGTTTGTTTAGTCATTAAGAGAAGATAAAATCAATGTTAGTCAGGAGGTAAAAGGGGAGATGAAGAGACTTAATTCAGAAAGACCTTTCATGAAATCTTTAACATTCCCTGCAGATCTTGATTTGGAAGATTTCACAGTACTTTACCAGAATGTTCGGTCATTACATGCACATTTTAAAGACATTGACAATGATCCAAACTTATAATGTGCTACCATTAATATCTTCACTGAAACTAAATAGTGTGAATCAGATGAGGATGCTAGTTATTCACTGTCACAATACAACCTATATCGTCATGACTTTGAATTACCTCCTGCTAAAAGGTCTTCTTACGGAATAGCTGTGTACTCAAAAATACAACTGAACGATTAACAGATTAGAAAACAGCGATGGATCAGTTATAGAGATGGTCTTTTTGACTTTGCAACATCCTTCATTTTGTCAGGAAACAGTTGTTATTGTTGAAATGTATGTATCACCAAAAGTCTCTCTAGCTGAGTTGAAAAAGTTCATGAGGCAGACAATGTCTGCTTTAGAAGGATCACTAGTTGTTCTGCTTGGAGATTTTAATGTTGACCTCCTCAAAAGGCAATCATCACCATTGCTTGGTGTATTACCGGGATACCGCCAGTGTATTACAACACCAACTACAGACTACCAGTCACTTCTGGATCATATTTATACAAATGTTCCCCAAGATCATATTCAAAGTGGTGTGTTTGAGTCTTATTTCACTGATCATAAACCTATATGGGCACTGTTAAATGGTATATAAGTTTATTGTTTACAATACATTCATTATACAACAAAGAATTATGCCTCAGCTTGAAATGTTTCAATATGCAATCCTCACATGCTTAAATTTATTTATCTCATACATGCAAATTGAAATTACTTTTTGCTATAGATAGTCAATGAATAAACTTTGCTCAAACTTTACTGTTGGAAAATTTGCCATCTGTAATCTGATTGACTTAATTTTATATATGTTTTTAAGAAATTAATCTTATCATTCTTATAAAAATTTATCTTTATCATATTAACTGATATGGACGTTTAATCTGTTATTATGATATGTACTTGCTGAAGGTGTTCGGAAAATAGTTTGTATTGAGAATATTTTGCATTGATACAGATAATTACTAAAGTACATGTGTATTATTTTTAAATTATTGTATTGTCTAATGTGGGTATACAGGAATGTTTGTATCTATCTAGAGACAGAGTCTTGATATGATGTGGATGCATCTGCATAGTTACAAAGGCGAATACAATACTTCAAAACAATGTCCTTTTATTGTATAGTTTAAGACATCGCAGAATGCTTTTGATCATTGTAAATATTTTTGCTTATGCTAAGTAGAAACTTAATATATATATGCTTTATTTTTTGTTTGTTTTACAATGTTTTAAATTGAGTCATGTTAATTGAAAGCACACAAGCTGTCTATCATAATAAGTTTTTCTTCCTGGTAACCTTTTATAGATGAATGCTATTGGATAAGTAGTTTTCTCTTTGAATTCATTGCTTTGTTGAAAAGTTGTTCTCGCACTTTATTTATTTTTTTACTTGTGATGACATTTGCATATCTAGTGGAATAAATTAATTATATTACCTATTTAAAATACTTTCCATAAAGAAAAATTATATAAATTGTTATTTAACTTAATGAAAAATATTTACACACTTTTAAATTCTTGTTAAAATGTCGCCAGGACAATAGATATATGAACTGTAAAATCAACATGAAATATTAATATGTATCATGTTTTATTTAATTTATTGAAAATAAACAGTTTACTTCATACATTTTCTTCTTTGTTATACGATAAATTTCCAATTGCTTTCTAACTAAACAAACCTACAAATCTTAGTGGAAAGTAAAAAACTACTATGTTTCTCAAGCAGGATTTCAAAGTCCACCTCATGAATATTTTTGTCTCGCCTTCTTTAGCATGGAAGATACTTAGGGATTACTTTTTTTTTTCGTCGTCTGGCAGACACTTAGTGATTACTTTTATTGTCCAGCGTCTCACTTTTTGTCACACTTTTTATGCTCGTTTTCAAATTTCTGTTTTTCTATTTGAAAGATTTGAATAAACTTTTAAGACAAAATGTAATGTTTATATCTGTATGTGCGATGGGTACAAACAAGGGACAAAATCCAAATAAAATTATGAGAGAGTTATTGTCCCTCTTCTGTCAAAAATTAAGTTTTACTGACAAGTAGTCAGCAGCCTACACAGATGCTTGGGGGAGCACACCATCCTAGTTATTATATGTCGATGAAAAAGCTTTATTGATCTATGTACTACTTTAGAAAGATATAAAAATAGGTTGGCTCAACTTGAAACTAAACAAGTAGTTGGGTTTTGGATTTATAGACTAAGGGCCAACAAAATTCATATGTGCACCACATTTTATTACTGCAGGAATAAAATTTACAAAATTAATATCAATGATATACCTGTATGTTATGAATATCACTGATCATAGCCAACTTAGAAATTCTAGATTGTTTCATAGACAAACGTGGCCATAAGTCGAGCGTCTGTGACGTACGCGGTGCTCTTGTTTATATCTTCTACTGCATCCCCGAAACGAAAATGATTACAGTGGCGGAATAAAATTTATTCAGGAAAAATTACCTCTGCATATCTGACATATTGTTGAAAACGGAGATAAAAAGAAGTAAACAAATCCTTTTATCCTTGAATGTATGTAAGCATGTGGACACTTATCCTACATTGCTTATAATTTACTTTGATTATGGAAGTATCATACCTTATATCCGCATCAGGTATATCCTCTGGTGTCTTCTTAATGAGGAAATCGATTTTTCCAGACATTCGATCTCGCAGTTGTCTGAGACTGCCAGTGGTGTAAACTTCCATGGCGGCTCATGACAAAATATTTAGATTTTGTTTCACTTCATCAAGAATTTCCGGCCAGCTTGTTGGATGGTTAATATAGGCTCGTAAGATCAGCAGAGTTTCTTCTTTATTTATCTTTACAGATTTTCGGCGCCTTTGAAGCAATGTACCTAAAACATAGACATCATGTATTAGTATGATTGAGGAAAATGTATTATCATGAATTTATTTGTATAGTATGTGTACTTAGATATATATGATAATAAACTATTGCATTGTACACGCACACGTATGTCTCGACACCGACACCTGCTAATTTATTTTTCTATCCTGGAAAACACGGAACCGTGTGGTAAACGACATCAGTTAACTGACACGAAAACATCATAAACCCGTGCTCATACGAGAAAACGAACGAAAGTTTTGTTTATAAAACAGAAAGGTAAAATATCTTTTTTAAATAATTATTTATTTAAATTCACTTACCTATGTTATTGTTATCCATAACTTTAGACAAAGTAACTTCCGAAAATTATTTTGGTTACGCTTTAGGTAGATGTTTAAGTTAGTGTATTAAACCGTGCTAGTTGTAGTGTTTATTTTGCGATTTTGTTCCGTACAGGGGCGTATGTAATGATCTCTTTTTTTATATTTCTTACAGGTGTAATGGATCGTCAAACAAAGCGTGTTCTTAAGTGCTTTTTACAAGCATTACTTCAACCACCCCCGGTTGTAACACAATATTTTGGCTTATTGTGTCACGTTATCTTGAATATTGTCCGTTTACCACCGGACCCTGTTTTAGACATCAGACATCGCCTGTTTGGTTCAGATGAACATACATACAGTGGCCGAAATATTTTCCGATTGTTTGCTAAGCATTGGTACCAATTCTTTGAAGTGACGGGTGAAACACCGGAGACATTTTTAATTCTTGTTGAACAACTACATGTATGTTCATTTCGTAGACATACTCTATCAATTAAAAACAGAGTTCTGCTGGTCCTGATGTGGTTTCGATGTTACAGCACATATCGCATGCTTTCAGCATTATTTAACATCAGTGTATCAACAGTTAAAGAGGAAAGTAGAACTTTTATTCCAATATTCTATTATTTGGCCATCTGTTGAGCAATGGCAAAGTATGAGTTACAGTTGGGTGAAAATACCTGCCGGCGTCGGAGCCATAGACGGTACCTCTCATGAAATTTACAGACCAAGCAATGAACAACAACAACAATATTACTCTGGTCGCAGAAAGTATTATTCGATGCATTCACAAGTGATAGTTGACAATACTGGCAAAATCAGATATATTGAAAGTGGTTTTATTGGACATTTAAATGATGAACAACAGTTCGCATTAATGCGCCACATAGGAAATAACCTACCATTCCCAGACGATTGTGTGTTACTTGGTGACAAAATATATCCAATAGACACCCAATTGTAACTGCATATTCCGAGGCTCAGCTGCGGCTAATGGATTACCGACGGAAGAGAAAGTGTCGCAAATTAAACAGATATATACAACAGTATCGTGTTTTTGTTGAACATGCAATAGCAGAAATAAAGTGCTACAGGTCTGTAGGAACAATATGGAGACATCATCGAGAAGTGTTACCCCGAGTAGTATCCATTTGCGCAGGTCTTGTGTGCCGGAAGAAGGACATCGGTTTAATATTGTAAAGTGTGGTTAAACCAGGTTGGTTAGCAAATAAAAGGTACGCCTCTGTAACTTTGTGTTCATAATTATTTTTGAGACGACCCCCAATTTAATCGAAAGTCCGATGTCGTTCGCCGTCACCGGCTTAAATCACAAATGTCTATTACCCCCAAAAAGATCACACTCAGCATCTTCAGCATACAATATGAAGAAAGGTATTAGATGTAATAGTATACCAAATATGAAAGCCATAGCACAAGTACTTATTGAGATAAAAATCAAAATGCCAACTTGCCCTAACCACAACAAATCATGTTTTTTACCCCAAAAAAGAAGGTCAGGTCACACTCAGCATCTTCAGCTTTCAATGTGAAGAAAGGTATAAGATATAACTACATTCCAAATATAAAAGCCCTAGCACAAGTACTTATGAAAGAAAAAAAGCCAACTTGCCCTAAAACTATAGCCTTTGCGCCGATGCCGGGGCGAGTAGTAAAGCTTTCATTATTCTTCGAACAGTTGAGCTAAAAATGGTTTGAAATTTAATTCTTTAACTTATTTTGTAATTCACTAATAGAAAATTGAGTGTGTCTCAGCTGCTCTATGCAAAATATATGCTGTATTTTTAATGCTAGTTAGGGACTAACGTTTTGGACTAAAGTGTCGTTTATGTATAGGTATTCCTTGTTCATACCAAGCCTGTATACTTTACTCATACGAATGTGTCTTTTAATACCCAACTCATAGCTAAATAATGCTTTGAGTAGACCAGCCGTGTACTCTCTTGCATCATTTAGGCAATAAGGCTCTGTAATGCCAAAGAAAATGAGTTCATTTTCCATTGTAATACACTTTACTTCTACAGTTGAATCTCTCTGTAAATCTATATATACTCGTCTTCGATTTGTTCCTCTTGACTGGTTATTTGTTTATCATGTTGTTCGATCTATTTCAGTAAGTTACCATGGATCTCACATAGTGTTTAGTACTTGTAACAAGGTCTGACGCTTTGTTACAAATCTTTACACAACACTGGTTTAATAACTATAGATATATAATGTTTAAGCATTTTCATTCACAGCATGTTGAAACAGTTCCAGCTCTTGTACTTCAAGGGAAATTACTGCCCGAAATGTCAACGCGGCTTCCGAGAAGAGAATAAAAGAAGTTCAAATATGGTTTGACTGTTTATTAACTACATATCTGATCGTTAAAAATAGAAAACAGAATTACACACATGCTTGTAAATGTGAATACATATATAATGATTATAAAAAATCGTTCCGTCAGCCGGAAAGGGGTCTTAATGCATCTCGGTAACGGAATCGGATAACTATCACATAGGTGGCGTAAAATCAGCACATCTACACTTCCGTTTGTTTGTCAATTGTTGCATCTGATAGTATATTGCAAGCAGTTGGACAGTGAAGGCTCTGGTCAAACTGTTCGTACGTACAGGCTCACCTGGAGCAATACTGTTCGTACATGCAACTAGACCCCTTTTCGTCTGGCGTGATCTATTAATATATACAACGAAATCACTGTCAATGTGTTAAAAATTTACCTGATATTAGCTCATGCATGACAAAAGATATAAGTTAGCATTTATAAACATTGCAGTAGGTTTAGATAATTTATTTCAACTCAAGTCTTATCAGAATCTACACCAGTTGACATTATCTTCTTACAATCTTGTGAAAGTAATATGTGAACAGTGTAGATCTTGTTCACACTGTGCGAATGCAGAAGCTGATCTGCATCTGCACTGTTCACAAAACGCCACTCCGTACCTTTTCTCATGCACTGCTTCATATAATATTGTAAGGAGTCACCAGCTTTGATAGTTAGCAGTTTCAGTAATATTTCCTTTTTTCAACAATCTTTTCAAAGTTGTTTACTCTGAAGGCGTCAACTGCGATCTGTATCAAGGCAAGGGTTAACTAATCAACATAGTAAAAATAAATTGGCCTTGTCGTTTATTAGCACGATTTGGTGCAATGATGGCTTGGACCATACGAAAGCACGTATGATATGTGTTGTATAGTCCCTTCGTTTACACATAAACACGTTTTCGGTTGATCGCCAGAATAACTACGCTTAATCATAGCAATGGTGACGTGCCGACCTTCCCATTGATTCTTCTCGATGTTTAACGTAGAGAAAATAAAAAAAACTAATTATTAGCACGCGGCATGTAACTGTGTATACACACGCACTTATAAAAATACGCCTGCCCTCAATTATAATTGAGTTCGTGTTGCTTTTTTTCCAACTAATCGATATTAGTCACATATATCGAGGGCTTGACGTGAAACGGTTGTAACTAAAACCTATTTTGAAAACCCTGGTTTAGGGGCAATTTTGACCCCTTTGTAAACAATGCAAATTTAGGTGCCATTGCTCAGAACGAGCAATGGCACCTAAATTTCCATTGTTTACCAAGGAAAATGATTTAACGCTTATAAAGAGTTTATGGCGCGGTGATTAACCTTGGTAAAAAAAAATACCAATTTGAGTTACAACTGTTTCACGCCAAGCCCTCGATATGTGTCCTAAATAGGTACACAGTCACCAAAAGCATTTATAACTGAGTGTGCTGGACTAACGGAGCACAGGGTATTGTATGTGTGTGCACTTAAAAATAGCCTAACATATATACATATATAAGATCACATGATTAAAACAACCAATCAAACGTGCGTTTAAGGTAAAATGTTGAAATTGAAAGAAGGGAATTATAAACATTGAACTTGAAAAATGAAATTATCTTTCAAAATTGATCCAAACAAAGATGGCACTATTTCTGACGGTTGAACTAAGATTGCTGTGATCAATCTGGTTTTGCACTGTATTTAGTGACAGTCCTTTCATATGTCTACATAAGAAGTAATCCCGACTTGTTTTCAAAACATCTATCTTACAACTATCATTCAATATACCCTGGCAGAGTTCTAGACAAGGGGCGTTTTGCATGTTCTAAAATCATTATTTGACCCTCTAATCCTATGTTGTGGGTACTCAAAAGAATCGACTAAGTGAGACGATTCTTTTTAGTACCCACAACATAGGGTTTGCTTTAATAAAAAGAGAGAAAGTGTGGGGGAAAGAGCTGAATACCCCTCCTTATCTGGACATCTGTAACCCTATAGTCTATTTGGAACAAACCGTAAAATGATCAGAGTCTTTAAACAAATCAGTTTCTGTAGCCACTACTGATTAAGGAGAGAATTACATCCTTTAACCTTCTCCAACACATAGGCGCTTTCTGACGCCTCTGCAGCAGACGACTGTTGCCATAATTTTGTCAACTCTATTTATTAATTAAACTCTCATTTGTGGAGATTTTTCGCGTTTTTGCTCATTTGTTTTTAAAGTGGTCTGCTGCATATTTTGTTGTATGTGGGAAAGTGTTAAAATTCATCGCTACACAGGATAATAAAAGACTGCTTCAACGACGTTAAGGTCTGATTTTAATGAGATTATAAATGCTGTATGTACTTCATATTAAAAACAGAAACAATGATCACAGAATATAAATGTCAATGCCGAAGAAGTAGAACTGTAGATTTACGTACGAAAAGTATTCGCAAAAGAAACGATTCTTTTATTTTCCAAATCCCAGTTATAAGACATAGAAAATCAAACTAATAAAGTACAATGTCAATTTAATATATGTCAACATTTCGATCACAACTAGAGTATTACTGGCCAATAGTTCACTGCCACTTTCGGTGAATAAGCCTTACATTAGAACAAAGGTACAAAGAGGGATGACCCATACGTTGTAAGTACTCAAAATATTCGTCTCGCTGGGACTGTTATTTTGAGTTCCCACACTAAAGGGTTGAAGGACCAATTAAAAAGTTTAGAACATGAATAAACGCCCATCATCTAGAGCTCTGCATGAGTACGTTATTTCTTTTTATAAATGAAATTATTTTATTGAGCTATCCCTTCTTAGAGGTTTCAACAGCATGGTTGCCATGTTCATAAGAAGTGTATCAATGACACATATTGAACATGACAGAGACAACTGCACTTTCCAAATATCGAAGAATTCTTTTGTGAATACAAGTTCTTTTATAAACACAATCCAGTCAAAAGAAACTCTCTTTCATTATTATTTTATTTCAGTTTCAGGAAATGTGTTTCATTCAAAATATACAACGGTATATCCAGGAAAATATCCATTTCCAGACGCTTTCTGAGGCAGACAACTTATATAAATGAAGTGGGCAAAAGAAACAAAACGATCATAACGACCTATTTCTTCTTTTGCCACAATGTTTAAATCTCTATTCAATAATTATACTTTCATTAATAAAAGAATTTCCACAGTTTTAACTTGACGTTCTCAAAGTTCGTCTGATGCAGATGTGTTGTAGCTGGGAAGTGAAATAATCGACTTTACTTCTAAACCGAGGGCTTGGCGTGAAACGGTTGTATCTAAAATTGGTATTTTTTTACCAAGGTTAATCACCTCGCCATAAAGTCTTTATAAGAGTTAAATCACTTTTCTTGGTAAACAATGTAAATTTAGGTGCCATTGCTCGTTCTGAGCAATGGCACCTAAATTTGCATTGTTTACAAAAGGGTCAAAATTGCCCCTAAACCAGGGTTTTCAAAATAGGTTTTAAGTTACAACTGTTTCACGCCAAGCCCTCGAAACAGTAATAACATATTATTACGCTTGACACGAAGATAACATTTAACACTGTCTTTACCCTCGTACACTTATTCTCTCCACTCCACGCACACCATACGACAGCACACATACACATATACTCCCACTGCACAACTTTTCTCACATATATACATAAATGCAATGATTGAATGTAGAATTGTGGTCCATAAAAAGTACTGTATCACCATAATGCTTACAACCTTTCATTGTGTAACCCTTTCTCTTATACAACAACTCTGCAGCAGACGACTTTGAAAACATTAAGTAAAAAATATAGAAATTCTCTTTAATGAAAGAATAATGTTTTAATAAAGTTGTAAATACTACAGCAAAATGAGACATTGCTCAATATGAGCGGTTTCTCCTCGTGTCGTAATGATTACCAACAGTCGTCTGCTGCAGAGGCAACAGAAGGGGTATATTTTGGGAAAAGTTAAATCCTTTCCCACATACAACAAATCTACAGCAAATGCGTCAAAATGCTTCTACATTGACAAACGGTTAAGGAACTAACAATAACACATAAAATGCACATAATATCAATGAATATTAACATAATTACAAGCGCGCCGTTTTCGGTATATGTGTCTCAAGTCTGATCGCCTATTTGGATTGCGAAAAGTATGTTGGCTTTCCTTACAGGTTTATCCTGGTTTATTTTGAAATTTAGAAAAAGAAAATACCTTTAGAAAACGCGATTTGTCTTTTAATCAAATATTTTCTAAAATCACTACTACAAGACTTGTTTCTTTCTACTGACTTTTGTAATATCCAGGAAGCAACACATGATATGAACTATTATGTGTACGAATACATACTTTACCCCTTTCCCACCTGTAGAAGCATTTTGACGCAATAGCAGCAGACGATCTTTTCAGACATTGTGGCTATAGGTGAAATTGCTCATGATGAGCAATTTCACCATTGGCCACAATGTTTCAACTTTATTTAACAATTAAGCTATATTTTTCATGGTAACTTTTCATTTTTTGTCTATGTTTCACAGTCGTCTGCTGCAGATATGTCGTATGTGGGAAAGGGTTAAAACCAGTCGCTACACGCGAGTATCACCGAAAAGGCGTTTTGTTCGTTGCTCTTACTGTCGGACAACTGCAAACCCCGCCCACTGAATACATTTACATAATGGATGGATGATTATACATGATAACAATGGCTGCAGCTATAACTACTTTAAAATTTTAGTCCTAAAAAAATACGATATTCTATTTTATACACGCGTATATTGGAGAAGGAAGAACATACAGAATCCTACAATGTGATAGCCTATTTAGTATATTCAAGATATACACAGGCAATAGAGTAGGTTTTGTTTGTGTTTCCGCTCAACTCATCATCAACTTTACACTCCAATGAGACAACAAGATAAAAAATAATAAACCTTAAATTGTATGTGTATTTGTGAAAATATATAATGATTAATGTAGTAGTATTAATAAATTTACGAAAACTCTCAATTTTAATAAGACAACCATTGCTGGAAAAATTATCATAATAAAAACCAAGCGCCGTTAGCCTTCATCATAAAAGAAAAGAACAAATTAGAGAATAAGAATTGTGACCATGATAAGCAAATGCCCTTCACTTGTGCACTCTGTTTGAATATTGAATGTCAATGAGGATAACTCCTGTAGACACTCAATGTCAAATAAGTATTGAGATGTGCGAGGTACAACAACCCGAAGATAACACATCTAAATTCAACTCGTCACATTGAGGACATGAATATTAAAATAGATAATGAGAATGATTTTGTTATATGACATTAATTAATAACCGCTCTGGTAAGATCATTGTCTAAAATGCCTCTCGAAGTTTCAATTTATGATATGTTAATTAAACGTTGTCGACGTACTTATTGTGTCCAAATATGGTCCGAATATTTAAATGCCAACTTACGTCATAAACTATCTAAATGCCGAGTGTTTTTACGTCATGTGTTTGCATTAAATGCCTATCGTAAAATCACTTCATTAAACTAACTGGAATGCCTCTCGATAATAAAGCATGGTCCCACAGAACAATATCCACGCTTAACCCTTTCAGCGCCGAATTGTTTAAAGTAGACTCTTCCATAGTCAAACTCGGACGACTCTAGTTTCATGTTATAGGATTTTTGGAATATTTTTATAACACACAGCCAAACAATGCAGATTTCAGGTGAGACAGCTCGTTACGAGCTGACTCACCTGAATCTGCACTGTTTGCAAAAACCTCAATATTGCCTTTGACGCCGAAAGAGTTAAAAGCAATGTACAACTTCAGAAAAATATGACACAGAAAATATCAATGTTAACATCGTGCTATCAAAAATAAGTGTTTTATAAATGCAAGTATAAATGCCTCGGAGAGTTTTGTTTTATAAACGCATATATAAATGTCTCGGAGAGTTTGTTTTATAAACGCAAGTATAAATGCCTCGGAGAGTTTGTTTTAAAAACGTCTATCTTAAACTGCCGACTTAATTTACTTAGTCACCCGAACCTTGGACATGGTCTTGTTTTGATGATGCTTTTGTAATAGACACAATTGTATAATAACATTCTACACTTTACAATACATAAGTTTCAATTAGCTATGCAAACCAATAAAAATATGATAACCAAATGTATATTAAATGCCAGGAAAACGAGAACAATTATAGAACAAACTACAATGGGTTTAATGAAAATCTGGTCTAATGACCATTTGTTTCACCAAAGTTTCATAAGTTATACTGTATTCGATTGCGAGTTCTACAGTTCTATTCATGAATGCCTCCTGATAGATCACATATAGTGAGATACAGCCAAATGAAAAAATGCCACTTGATAATGCATTACTTGAAGCAATTAAATGAGCAGTCGCTTTTGTAGCACACTGAATAAGTATCTTTCTACCAGCTATATAACATTTTCAAACTTATATCATTGTCCCGTGTGTGATGTACATTGCGTAACTGACAATTGCCATAAACGACCATTACCACTGGCAATATATAGATTTGGGTTTAACGCCGTTTTCAACAATTTTCCAGTCATATCACGGCGACCAGTTCATCTACTCATGTGTTTCATGGCTTCATATCACACCAGTACTGTCCACACAACATACTTTCCAAGCAACTGGCTGCTTTTCAACATAGATTGTTAAACAGCCCATTAATGAATGACGAATGACGCTTGTCACAGTGACTTTTGTCAATTGTCGGAAAGAATATTGGCCGAGCTTGGGTTCCACAACTCACAACCCCTGGATTGACAGCCCACGTCGCTACCGACTGAGATACCGGTGCTCGCCTTACCACTGGCAAGAATATCTGAGCTGAGCGTCGAATATTACAAGATTTCTGTTACAAAATGATGAAGAGTGTGCAGTTGTTTCATGCTGCGCGGAAGCACATATAGATCTAGCCATACACTGATCATAAAAGCCGCATGGTAGTTTTCAGATAACACAACTCATTTGGTGTTCAGGCTTGTATGCTTTGGAATGCGTAAATATGTCCTAGCACAGCTCCTTCCTATATCGTCCGGGAGATATCGCTTTGTTTTTAAGGTTAACATTTAAGTTCAAATACAGTGCTTGTAAATGTCTCGGTTTGGTTCTGAAAAAAATCAATCCAAGAAGTATTGAATGCCGAAATGAAAAAACCATGATATGGAAAACGTTCTACTTAAGGCTTATATACAAGTAGCACCATCATTCGATATTGGCAATATGCATGAAAGTAAATGTTTGTGAAGGGGGGTTAATAATCCTGGCCATAATAAATCATCGATTTCTAAGCAACATAACTTACTTTAAGTCGTTACATGCTAATCAACACTGATTTTTTAAAATATGATTATCAATGAATTGTATTTGTAACTGTTTGACATATTTTCATATTATATTTTGTAGTCCCACATTTCAACAATTTAGATCCATTTCACATACTATACTTAAATTGTTCATCACAGAGATGAGTGCAATTTCCATGTAAAAATATTAACCTATGGTGTCCCATTAAGACCATCGATGCGTCGTTCTTTTTACCTCATGATTTGAAAGAGAAATCACTATGTACATGTACTAGAAAAATAATTATTTTGGCATCACGTGCATTTAACTTCTAGTCTTGCTTTTGAAGCCAATAATCACACTGTGTATAGTTGGATAATCACCCTGTCTCAGCACATGTTGTATCATGATACCTCATCCATACAAATCATCAACAAAAGAACAACATATGAAAAAGGGATGGCCTTAACGGTTCACCACCATACATGTGTTTAAGAATTGTGAGGTCTAAAGTCCAGTGGAGGTTTTTCATTATTCCTGCCCAAGAGTTTCGCGTCTTCGTCTTCGTTCAGTGGTGGGTATTCGGGTTGTTTCGGCTCTTCCCGTAAACGGTAGTTGACCCACATACAATCGAGTAAGTCTGTGATCACCATGTCTGTAGAGTTCATGCCTATCATTCGTGCCACGAAACAACCATCGTCCCTAAAATAAATATACAACGGTTAATATTTGAGACGTTATATTATCCCTTTCCTGCATACAGCACATACCTAGCAGACGACTATGAAAACAATAATGGAAGATGAATGTGTGAAGAGTGGAAACATGAAGGTAAGGGAGACATGATCATGTTGAGCAAATTCACCGTATGCCAAAATCGTTTAACAAACCGTATTTCATAGATTCACCAAACTGCGCCATCATAAAGTTAAGGTTAAACACTTCTTGATACAGAATTTTGACTTGGTTTATTATTATGAGGAAATAAATAAAACTTTTTGGAAAAAACGTTCGATGATTTTAATAATTCCGGAACAAAATGACCGATTTCCTGTTCTAATTCACTCCGAATCACTTTTATCTAGGCTGACCGTTTACTATCAGGCGTTTAGTTGGAAAGGATTCTGTAACCTCTCCACACACCGGGACTAATTTCACTTGCTTGATGTATTGGTGTTTTACGCCGATTTCAGCGTTCTTTTAGTTATAACCCGGAGTTTCCTGGGTAAGTTACCAGTGTTTCTGGTCCATGTATCCTGACATCTGATACCAGCCAGTCAGTCGTAATGCTTACTCCACAACCCTGAGCGCCAAGGAGGCATCCATAACTGCTATTGTTTCAGTCCTTGGTATGACCGGGACGGGGATTGAACCCGCGTCCTCCCGCACTCAGGCGATCTTGAACAACGTCTAAAGTATGAATTATGTGTACGATCTTGAACAACGTCTAAAGTATGAATTATGTGTACGATCTTGAACAACGTCTAAAGTATGAATTATGTGTACGATCTTGAACAACGTCTAAAGTATGAATTATGTGTACGATCTTGAACAACGTCTAAAGTATGAATTATGTGTACGATCTTGAACAACGTCTAAAGTATGAATTATGTGTACGATCTTGAACAACGTCTAAAGTATGAATTATGTGTACGATCTTGAACAACGTCTAAAGTATGAATTATGTGTACGATCTTGAACAACGTCTAAAGTATGAATTATGTGTACGATCTTGAACAACGTCTAAAGTATGAATTATGTGTACGATCTTGAACAACGTCTAAAGTATGAATTATGTGTACGATCTTGAACAACGTCTAAAGTATGAATTATGTGTACGATCTTGAACAACGTCTAAAGTATGATTTATGTGTACGATCTTGAACAACGTCTAAAGTATGAATTATGTGTACGATCTTGAGCAACGTCTAAAGTATGAATTATGTGTACGATCTTGAACAACGTCTAAAGTATGAATTATGTGTACGATTTTAATCTGAACGTGTTTCAATGTGCAAGTGTTATATAGTTTGTTTGGTAGGAATTAAACCCTTTCCACCATACAAACACATTCTGACGCCTCTGGTGCAGACGACTTTTGAAAACATTGCGGCAAGAGGTGAAATTGCTCATTATTGTTCGTATGCTGCAGATTTGTCATATGTGGGAAAGGGTTAACTTAACGCCGTTTTAAACAGTATTTCAGTTATCACGACGGTCAGTATAACCAACCACGTGTTTCCTGTCTTTCTCGCGCCAGCTTCTACGCAACAGGCTACATTCAAACATCACCTATGTAGTCCGTTGGTGGAAGAAGAACGACACTTGTCACAATTGAATGAAATTAACATACCTAAGGTAATTCTCGGCGAATTTTCTGCACACTTTCTTGTCTGATGGCGAGTTCAATTTATCTGTGATGGTCAAATATTTCTTCACAAACTGATAGTTATTTCTCTTGAAGACAATCAAGAAACACCACTGAAACACAGAAGTATTTACTGTAGTTATGTTTATAAGGGGAGTGGATAAGTATGAGAATTGAAATACATGTATATCCCAAATACTGACGATTTCTTAAGCCTCTTCACCTTTGAAAACATTGTGACACAATAAGAAATTGCTCATATATATTGAGAAATTTCTTCTTTTGCCACAATGCTTTCAACTCTATTCAATAGCTTAACGTTATTTTTAGAGTCAAAGATCTATTTTTGTGTAGACGAAAATCAACTAATCAGACATCATTTGATATTTCATTCAACACTCACCTAGTACCAAGGCAATGTCTTTTGGAGTATCCATAACCCGGGTGCTCATGAGATATGATTTATCCCAAAATAGTTAGGAGAAGTGAAACGAAAATCGACCATTGTGACTCGATCCCGTCCATGGTAACGTAGACATGGTGACGTGCACATGTTCTAGCCTAGTTCTTGTTTGTGACCAAGGGATATGAAAACATGTTTGACTCCATGATTTTAAAGAAACACTGTTGAAAATGGCTTACCAAAGATAATTTCAATTCAATTTCCTCATTTGCATATTACATTGTACATGTTGTTGCAACATTTACATACTAAACGTTTGTAAAATAATATGTAAAGTATAGTTAAAATAAATCATAAGGCAAACCTACCTTGATCAAGTTGAATCCGCTCATGCAGGCAATGAAGAAGAACCAGAACCACATAAACATGAAGATTTTCTCGTTGAAAAGATTGATTGGTAACACACATTGTACTGTCCACCTAAAATAACAAAAACTTGTTGAAATAAACGTGATTCTCTGGTTAGAAAGATTGATTCAATGGCAACACACATTATATTTTCCACATTATCATCTGTGACACTTACCTGATTTTCTTGCCGAATTAGTTATAAATTTGTTTCAATTATTTTTAAAATGAATTATTTGTTAATGGGTCAGAATATGTAATAAACATCAATTTCGATCACAATCAAGTATAACACAGTTTAAGATTCAGTAACCATTTCCCACATACAACAAATCTGAAGTAGACGACTTTGAAATCATCTATTGTAAAATATGGAAAATCTTTACATATGAAAGTAAAGTTTTGCGGCAAAGGGAGAAAGTTCACCGTTCGCCACACTGTTTCATTTATAAATGCCGTCTTCTGTAGAGGCGTCAAAAAGCGTCTGTATGACGGAAACGATTAATATTAACAGACATTTTAAATAAAGTGCTTCAGATAGACCGACATATTGTATATCGTATAGTTACCTTTGAATGTTCTGGAGTTGTCTGATCTGGAAGTCACACAACGTCACACGGGGAAACCTCGGTGATTCTCGCATACTCTCGCCGTTTTGCATCATCTTGATAAATTCAAATCCATACATATTATAGTCTGTGGCCATGAATGCGTTCAACAAGAAGAACTGTCCTATACAGTTACCCAAGAACAAAACCTTGATGCAGAGATACAGGGCTGTCAGAAATGTTCCCTCTCTCTTATTGCACAAGAAGCAAAACAACCTTGAAGCCTTGGCCTTGATACGGGACACCATGTTGTGCTTGTAGGGTCGGTGGGTCAGCAGCCAGCGATCCAAGAAGAAAGCCATGTTTTGAATGGTGGACTTCCTGTCATCTGGAGCTCCCCATTGGGTCTCATCGGCAAGTTTGCAAATTTTGTCCAAGTTGAGGCCGGATCCACCGTTCAACATCTTCCATAAAACGTTTGGGAATTTAAACATGAAGGCTTGGAAGAGCAAGATTAATGGCACCCATTGGTAGTACGTGATCTCGGCTTCCTGTGAAGAGAAATAGATGGTATTCTGGATCAATGTATCAATCGACAATATTCACTTGGTATTCTGAATAAATGTATCATACCACAATATTCACCTGGTATTCTGGATAAATGTATCATACCACAATATTGACCTGGTATTCTGCATAAATGTATCAATCGACAGTATTGACCTGGTATGCTTTATCAATGTATTGACCTAGTATTCTAGACAGTATTTAGCTGGCCTTTATATTATCATGACGAACATGTATTTCTATCAAATTTACATGGTGGGATAATGTAAACTACCTTTTCGTCCTCATGATATTTACGAACACCACTAACGATTTTGGATCTTAACGCTTTCCCATATACAACACATCTTACAACAGACAACTTAGAAAGCATCTCAGAAAACATAGGGAATATCTCTATAACTCAGACAACATAGGGAATATCTCTATAACTCAGACAGCATAGGGAATATCTCTATAACTCAGACAACATAGGGAATATCTCTATAACTCAGAACAAAATTGGAAAATATCTCTATAACTCAGAAAACATAGGGAATATCGCTATAACTCAGAAAACATAGGGAATATCTCAATAACTCTGAAAGCTTATGCATGTGAGAAAGAGTTTATTCACCTCCGTACAATGGGTACCCAGAAAAGAGCCTTCACTGACCGTATACATGTAATTTACTCATGGGAGCATCTTTTGACATACAACTAGAACTACTGTCCACTTAATTTAACACCAATCTGTATTCATATGGCCCAACTACGGAGAGCCAATCAGAGCCATAAATCGTCACACTCGACCCATATATAGTTGCATAAAGGTCAGAATCGGGTCAAAATTGTCGAGAGATAAATGTCTTTAGAATGTCTTCAGAATGTCATCAGGACTCGATAAACATATCACTAATAAATTTACTTCAAACGTTACGTTTAGGGGCGCATTTCATTTGTTAAAATCATTGTATGACTCTCAACGAATAAACCCTTTCGCTGCCAAAGGCAATAAGGTATCTTGCAGACAGCCCATAACGAGCCGTCTCACGTGAAATATGTACTTAGACATTTAATTTTACCAAATGTCCTACTGGACGAAACATGGAGTGGACCAATGTTCAACATGAAAGAGTCGACTTTTGAAATTCGGCAGTGAAAAATTTAACTATGTTTCATGAAAAAAAATATCTGTTCGATTGTATCTGTTATTATATATATTAAGCTCTACCGGAAAAAAAATCCTTTCAATGAAATATTTTGTAACCTACCTGTCTCTTGTGAATATCAATTGGTATGGTTTCCATCATAGGAATATAGTACGTATTTTTAATCCAGCAGTAGTTCTTTGTATACGCTTCGAATGCACCCGTGAATTGTGCGGGGCACCAGCAATGGATCGGGTCACCGACGAACTGACCAGTGCTGACCAGGACAGCGAAAATGACCAGTAGGAAGACGGTATAGATGTGGTTCATACGATCTATCCAATCATCGCTCCGACTTGAGCTGAGCTTTTTGAACGAGGGCACCGCCCCCAATAATCCTGCAACCCTGTAATAGAAAAGAACATACATGTATAAGCTATAATCGACATTGTTAAAAACAAGTGTCAGGGGCGTAGCTTGGCAATAATCAATGTGTAGGTTCTGCGTAAAGTATCGACCCGGATCAGCCTAACCATGCCACACAGGCGTACCCGGATATACACTTTTCGTCTCTTGTGGATTTTCTGTTTCAGGAATCACTACTCTATCTATTCCCCCTTAGACGGAATGTGTCGGCCGGATCAAGTCTGCGCGGACAGCGCAGGCTGATCTGGTCGATACATTACGCAGATGTGTATCGCCGCAGCTGCATTTTGTAGAACAAAATGTGTAGGCACGTGCCTACAGTGCCTAAAAGGAGCTACGCCCCTGAGTGTGTTATATGTGGTAGGCCCTACTGTTTCCTGAATACCAGCCTTTTCCCATATACAACAATGCTGTAGCAGACGACTATGAAAACAGCAAGGCAAACATATAGAAAGTCTCAATAAATGAAAATTCAATTATTGAATATAGTTGAAAATCATTGTGGCAAATGGAGAAATTTCTCATAATGAGAAATATTTTATTTGTTTCGCAATGCTTTCAAAAGTCGTCTGCTTCATAAGCGTCAGAATGCGTGCGCATGTTGAAAGGTTTAATGTGGTTTAAACATTAAGACAATTGAGTATTCGTACAGTCACGTAGTCTGTAATGAAGATTAGAGCTTTCAGAGTTCTACGTGTATCTATGTTTCATGCGAAAACGTGAGAGACTAAAACGTGCACTTCAGACTCGAACATGAATTGTGAATCCGCATATTCTAATGAAGATTTGAGCTTTCAGAGTTTACAGTTTACAGTTTATTGATTTCTAGTATTCAAAGGCCACCGGCCCACAATACAATAATTTAGAGCAGTGAAAATATAGTAAATATTATAACACAAATACAATGCAATACACAATATTATAATAGCAAAAAATGAATGTGAAAATATCGAACTTGGCATGAACATACATAATACATACATTTTATGATTGTAGATAACGTTAAATATATGACCCGTATGGCACGTTCTACGTTATCAATGTATCATGCGATAAACGGAGATACCTAAATTAAGACAGAGTTACGGCCTTTTGAAGGTTATACGTCTTCCAGGAGACGTTTCAAGATGCTTAGTGTAGACAGTACCATTGATTGTGTTGTGTCGTTTTAAGTAAGATATTTGAAGAAAAAACGGTTGATCAAGTCTAGAACTCTAGTTTGGAATAATAACAAAACTTACTCTATCATTTCACAGTATCTTATTCCTAGATTTATTCACATGCATTGCTATTCATAATATCTACATCCATTTTGAAAAAATGCACTAGCTGTCACTATCATCGATTTAAAGTTACGTTTCATATATCAATAATGTCCAATGAACAAATATAATTCCTTTTAAAAAACAAATCAAGTCAAAATAAGCGTGCTACAATTCCTTATCTTATTGAATTATTCAGACTGCGATGAAAAGGAATCTTTAGGTTTCTTTAACCCTTTCCCTCATACGACAATTCTGCAGCAGACGACTTTGAACAATTTTTGTCAACAAATAGAAAATCTCTATAATTGAATGGATAACCTATGACTAAAAGCGGAAAACATTGTGGCAAAAGGAGAAATTGCACGTTTTGTGCAATTTCTTCTTTTGTCACTATGTTTTCAAAAAGCCGTTAAATGATAATATTGCGCAATAATAACTATCGGGGATCGCTGTCTGACTAAAATGAGACTTGAATTGTTTCATAACACAAACAGCTAGTACTTTGACTGGCAGACCGTATTGTTTTAACCCCGCGTTAATCGTACAGTGCAGATTCCATAATATTAAAACAATCAGTATAAACACCGACCACATATTGTGATTGAAAGCCGGTGTCCGATCTTTAGCAACATTATTTATATAATGATGACAGCTTTGTGTGTGAAGAAGGGTTCTTTAAATGTGTTGTATGCAATACGGACATACTCCATCTATGTACGAGTGTCCGTATTACATCCTAAATCGATAATCTGCACCTTACAATAAAAGTACAGTCAGTGCATGTTATGGTACATTATGGTCAGCGCAAACAGACTACATGAAGACAAAAGGTTAATCAAGTTAACAATAAAGTACAGTCAGTGCATGTTAAAATGGTACATTATGGCCAGCGCAAACAGACTACATAAAGACAAAAGGTTGGTCAAGTTTACAATTCTGAACGCAAAGGATTGTTTTTTAAAATAGAAAAAGAAGAAACGTGTCTTCTCTAAACAATAAGCGTTTTCACATTTCGTTTCACGTGTCCAAACGCATCCAACACAATGTAAGACACTTACAAATTGCTTTCCAATTTGTTTTGTTCAAACTAATTGACCACATGCACACGCAACTTACGGCTACTGCACTTGATTTTTGCTTAGATACGATGTACACTTTCTAGAACGATCGTATAGATCAGTATCGCTTTGCACATAAATCCATTACTAATACATGTACTGTGTTTACGCGTTTACGAGTAAAGTGAACTGAATGATGCATTCACGTGTCCACTGTCACTTGGCCTTCACAAACAAAAAAATAATATAACACCTTTTTAAAAAAAAAAGAAGAATACGTTATATAAAGCACGAACACGATTTAAATATGAATCCTTTCAAACAAGTCGGGATAAACTTGTTAAATGCAATTTCAAGAACACATAAAAAGCACTCAAAAGTCGTGTTTATTTTCCGAGTATTTTACCTTTATACAAACTGGTCCTGTCCATTCTGCATGTGTAAAGCATGTAATAATACAAAAAGTAAAGTATAATGTTAACTATCATTATTAGAAGTATTACTAGTATTTATTGTCAAATGCTACAGGGAGAAGAACAATGTCGGACAGGGAGCAAGTTCCCCTCTTTAGATAATGATGTTTTAAATTTGATTTTCCACTTTATTTTGTATTATGACAGTGAAGGAAACCCCTCGAATCAAATCCAATCTATGCAAGTCTAGCTAATCTGCTAATTTTCATAAATATCTATATACATATCGACGATCCCCTTAGAGACGGCTGTGCTTTATTTGCATAGGACTAATCCATGTCCTTTACAATATATACAGACATGGAAATCCTTCTTCACCGAATGACTCGAGTGTATTTACCCTTCTCTGATATAGACGATCGATTAATTGATCGATTAATGTATTGATTGATTGGGTGTTATGCTATTACCACATATGTTTTCAGTCATGTCAGGGCGGCTAGTTAACCTCCTCATGTGTCTCCTGGCTTTCTCACACCAGTAGGTCACGCAAGAGTCGTTCCAAGTAAATGGCTGCTTTTCCCTGATAAAGACGACAGTTAAAATATCTGCAGCAGACGTCTCGAGTTTTGTAAACATTGTTAGAAAATGAGGAATTACTTAAAATTAGTAATTTCTCCATTTACCACAATGTATTCAACTATAGTCATATATTGTCCAAGATGTTTCCAAAGTCATCTGCTGTAGATTTGTCGTATGTGGGAAATGGTTACGGCTATCATATCAGGAGAGATATCAGCTTTTTTGAAATGATCGGGGGGAAAAGGCTGCAGTAGACGACTTTGAAAGCATGTACGCAACACTCTAGTATATTGAACAAAACATATATTTAAAAGGGTTGAAAACAATTTCGCAAAGCAAAAAGAACGATATATCCCTTTGTAACAATGTTTTCCAAAGTGTGCTGTCCTAGAAGATGGCCAATACCATGCTTGAAGTAATGGTCGTATATGCTTAAGCAGATCAAAATATTGCAAAATACAATTTTGATAACGTGGAACGAAAATATGAAGGATAAATAACGAAATTGCGATAATTGAGTTGCTTCCCTTTGACTTAGGGGTACTAGCGCAATCTACAATATGTGAACACAAGTGGTGTGTTTTCTAATACTGTCAACATCCGTGAAATAGCGTGTATAAATGGAAAAAAATGACAAAATATAATTTGAAAATATTCTTGTAGTATAACTATAAATTAAAAAAAATCAATACGGTTATCTGGAAAAAAAAAATCACTTTGAAAATACAGTTTCATCGGCATTTGAGTCATATTGTAAAGTTAAAATGTATATAAATTTAGAATAATCAAACACACATAAAACAAGAAATAGAACAACCAGAACATAAAGAACAAGAAAAGGTATAACAAAAAATACGTACATTTATTTTGTTAATCGAGTACGAAAGCGTTGAGACAAAGTTAGTATAAAATCGAGTAACTCCTCACAATACACTATATATTATCTCCGTCCGATATTTTGCAATACAGTGACGCCATTTCAAAATGGCGCTGTATTTGATATTGCACCCAGATTCTTTTGTCGTTATCAGTGTGTGACAGACATTCTATCTTACAATTTTCAAATTACTTTCATCATGTTTTTCACTTTGTAGTGATCTGTTTTAGAATGACATTAGAGTGCATTAATCCACTTGTTTGAAAAATAAAATCTTTGATTCGGATTAGAGAAAACCTCTGCAATTTTATTTTATTTTGAACACAATCTTGATAATTAAACGTCTTTAATGTTAAAGTCTGTATACATTCAAAAGTCAAGTTTATACTTAAAAACGTCAATATCGAACTAGTAGACCTTACAGTGATATTTCTGTGTCTTGGACATGAGCTTAAAAGTTGGCCTTAGATGAATTAGACGTCAGATGTTTAAGAGAAGGGCGAAACACTTCATTGCGAACAACGATCGAGAAAGATAGATGTTGGGGTAGAGCGAGACTATTTAACAATGACAGACAAGACTCGTTACTTCGGGGCTTCAACTGTATGCGTCAGTTGAGTTAAAAACATTGCAGTAAAAGTTGTAATTGCTCCTTTTGAGCCATTTCTCCAAGTGTCACATTGTTTTCAAAAGTCGTCTACAGTAACGACGCCTGAAAGCGTTTGGCTTGTATGTGGGAATTGATTAATGCTGTGGGTACCAGGCAGAGTCTAACACGATTATTTCCAGTACCACAACATGAAATTGCTTAAATTGTTCTTTGCTCTACCATATCTATCTAGCCAATTTCACAATTCCGCCATACGTGGATTAACAATGGTTGTTCTCCTATAAGCAGAGACTTATTACGTTTCTTTCTTCGAAGAAGTGTCCTAGTAGGCAAGTGTCCTAGTAGGCAAGTGTCCTAGTAGGCAAGTGTCCTAGTAGGCAATGCAGCTCTTTGAAAAAGACGAGTTTTGAAAACAATGTGACACTTGGAGAAATATCTCCTTTTGCCACAATGTTTTCAACTTTTTTTCATTTATTATACTTTCAATTATAGAGAATGTCCATGCTTTTGCCTAGATGTTTTGAAAGTCGTCCGCTGCAGATTGTTGTATGTGGGAAAGGGTTAAGCATCTAGTATGCATACTTGTTCCTAGACAGTCCTGGATTCGTAATAGGACTAAAATGACACAAGAAAAAAGCTGAGGTATGCGAATTTAGGCCTGTTCGTCATTGGGCGTATATATTGTTAAGAGAAGGGTAGAATTTAACGACAGATTTAAAGGTGTACATAGCTTAAATTCCGTATCGATCAAAATAATTCCCTTTCTTTCTACCAAAGGGTAAGGTCTTAAGTTGGCATTGAATGTAGATGTACTAGTACAACATTAAAACATTTCTAGGTGTATTTTACGGCCTGTCATGAACATTGTAATTATAGACATGTATTTTCAGAGAAGACGGAAGTGTTTGACAAGAGCGTTCCCGTAACGAGTGATATTGAGTCACATTATACGATGTGTTTTTAGAGTTTGTAACGCACTCATTCTAACGTACTTACTCATCATTAGACGACGTGAGAGTGTATTGGCTTGTGATATCGTAAGTGGACAAGGTCAGGAATTAGATCGTGCTTTATGACGCTTTTTGACGCATCTATAGCAGACGACTTTTTTTTATATTCAATATAACACTCTCGTTTACAGAGATTTACTACATTCAGTCCTGTGTTTGGTTTGCTTGTTTGAACGGTGTTTAACGCCGCTTTCAACAAGGTCTCCTGGGTAAGTTACCAGTACAACTGGTCCATTTATCCCGACACATGCCAGTCAGTCGTGATGATGTTCTCGCAACCCTGAGCGCAGCCATTACTACCATTACTTCACAAGTATTTGGTATGACCCCGCCGGGGATCGATCGGACAACATCCCGAACCCGTGACGGACGCTCTTCCGCTACACCACCGATGTAGTCCTGTGTATTATAGTCAAAACTACAAGCGTCTAGTCCGACGCTAGTTATCACTACTCGAAGGCCGAGACCTGGTAGCACAGTCGGAAAAGGAATCCGCTGTGGTCGAGTGGTTAGCGTCGGGGTTTTCGAAACCGGGTGTCCCGGGTTCGATCCCCAGTCGTGGCACTACGGTCATGGTGGAGTGCCCTTGGGCAAGGCACATTTTCTAGCCTAGTACTGGTTTGTTTACCCAGGGATCATGAATAATTAAATCTAATTGCGCGCTAAATGACCTTAGCTGTCGATGCGCCATAAAAAAATATACATTCATTCATTCATTCACTCGGAAGAGACGCAAGTTGTCAATCCAGGGGTTGTGAGTTCGAATAGTTGTGTTGCTCGACCAACATTCTGTCTGTTATTTGTAAAAAATCATTGTGGCAATGGGCTAACAGTCTATGTGGAAAATCAGCAAGTTGATTGGAAAGATTGTTGTGTGGATTACTGGTGTGAGAAAGCCAGGAAACACAAGAGTAGGTGAACTGGCAGCCGTCAACTGGCAGCCGTCATATGTCTGAAAACTGGTTGAATTGTTGAGGGCGTTACAACCAAATCAATCAAAACCACTCCTCTGTGTGATATTTTATTACTATATCTAAGTGTTTACAAGTAAATAAAGGTTGTACTTTAAACGGGCCTATTCAATACGAATTTGATGAAAGCGACCCCGCATTTGTGTGGGTGTTTGAATATCTTTCTCATGTCACATCATTTAAATATGTTGTTGATGTATGAAATCTCATCGCAGATTCCCTTAATAAGATGTTCCCTTAATAAGATGAAAAATTAAACCATAAACATATAT
Organism: Serripes groenlandicus; assembly: GCA_031761405.1. Taxonomy (NCBI): domain Eukaryota; kingdom Metazoa; phylum Mollusca; class Bivalvia; order Cardiida; family Cardiidae; genus Serripes; species Serripes groenlandicus. The sequence continues at coordinate 47,669,210 of JASEVX010000012.1, forward strand.
ACATGTTTCGTTATATTATAACTGGTAATTCGGACCTCAAACCAAACGATGCTTCGTGAAAATCGAGTATATTTTCATTTACAAAGATTTCACATATTTTTTCCTAATTATTTTCAATGTCGTCTGCTACATGTGTGTAACAGTGTTGCATGTGGGACAGGGTTAATGTTCAAGTTGATTATTTATTGTCTATTTTAACGGATCCCAGAAGTATATAGTGCTGATACACATTAAACAATGATTATGTGAACATAAACAAATATTTATATCAAGTTCCTCGTCATAATAGGATTACTTTTAATTCTCATTTCAAAATATACTACTCGACATTTCGTTGAAGTTACGTAAAACATGGTAATCCTTGGTATACAAGTCTTGCATTTGGAAATAATAAACCAAATTATCGACAATTTCTTTAACAATGTCTCCCTTTGTAATATTGTCAGCATATTCATCATTTAAAGACAAATAGCTTTTCAACCGTTTGTCTCTTTGAAGCATTCTTTCGATTTGGTCTTGCACAAGCAGATAGATTATGATCTAGAGCGAGCAGTCATTTCACATATCCTAAGGACTTAGGAAAACAGTTATACTGGCAAATGGAACCGTAAGAGACATTAAACAGTTTTTCATAAAAGAAAGTTCCTAACACCTATTCCACAAACAGATAATGGCATTAAAGATTATACGTGAACAATTTAAACAAGAGGGCCAAGAGGGTCCTAAATCGATCGCCTTAGTGATAGTATAGTAACAAATGAGTATTTCCCAATATCAGGGATAATTTGATAAAGCCTGTTAAAATACGATGAGCAAATTCAGGAGATGAATTTAGGCATTTTGCCACCTTTCTGATAGCGCAGCAACCAAAGTTATCCACGGAATTTATATCTTTGAACAATTTTGAAAGAGGACCATCAAAGGAACATGCCTGTGAAGTTTCGTTGAAATTGGTCTTCTGGTTAAATTATGAGGAGGTTATGTTTAAAGCTAAAATTTAACGACGAACGACGGACGGACAGACGGACGATGGACAGAGAAAGATCAGAATAGATCACCTTGAGCCTTCGACGCAGGTGATCTAAACATAAAGGATAGTTTTTTTAAATGTCAAAGGTGAGCGGTTATAATTACATTAAAGGGAGATAACTATTGTAATGGTTTTGAGACAAGGGATATAATTATTGTAATGGCTTTAAGACATCTATTACACACGGGGAGATGATGACCCATTTGTATATTTTATCTACACTAAGACTGATTTCCTAACTGATACATACACCAGAGGTCCAGATAAGGGGGAGCATACAGCTCTTTTACCCACAATATCTCTCATATCATCCAACCAAACCCTATGATCAGTGCTTTCATTAAGGGCCAATTCCAGGAATTTTTAAATTCCTGGTCAAAATTTTAGGAATTTTTGTCAGAATTCTGGAAGTTTTGTATTTGTCGTTAACAGGAATGCTTATTTATTTATTTACTTTTATTAAATAAAATAAATTGTATTTTATTAATTTAACACGTTTTCATGGGCAAACCTATGTCATCATAACTGGGACGTTTTGGTTACACATCTATTTAAACAAAAATAAATGTTTATTTTTTTTATTTTAATAACTATGACAAAGCAATGGGTCGTTTGAAATATACATCTATTTAAACAAAAAAAATAGTGTTTATTTATTTGATTTTATTAATGATGACAACCGGTAAAGCTTTGCTGGCAATGTCAACAAAAAGTCCAGGCCGAATAGGGGGTGAGTGGTTCGCTAATTTCTCGCGAACAATTCAGCTGTTAGTCGCGGGAAATGTCAGTATCAAGATATGGCAGAGAAGCATAAAGTCGTCTTACTAATATCTATCAAATCTGCACTTTCAATGCCCTCAAATTCTGCTTCAGAGTCGAAATTTCGAAAAATGTCGGCAAAAAAATATTTTACATCCGCCATTTTGGAATCTCGGAAAGTACCTCTTCAGAATAGATTGATGACGTATTTATTATTTCAATTCTAACCAATCAAATTCATTATTCGGGGAGGAATCCATTAGGAACGAGGCTGCATATTTTCCAAGTAGTTATGCATACAGAATATATAAATAACTTCCAATTTATAGTTTCCGAAGTGATAATCGGTATAAATCATCAACAAATATTTTTAACAGATAAAGAAAACGTCCGAATTTTATAGTTACCGAAGTGATAATCGGTATTTCTCGTCATCAAATATTTTTAAAAGATAAATAAAACGTCCGACCTAATTAATTAATTAACGTTATTTGAAAGAAAGACCGTCGTCGGATTAGGCAAACTTTTAATCCAATTAGCGTAATCAAGTTAAACTACCCTACAAACAGAGGTCGTAAAGGTGATGTCTGGTACACACGATAAGAACTCGGGTAAGCGTGTACTCGTGCTTTGACAATTATCGATTTTTTACACGTTCACCTCTGCACTTTCACCCTTTATACTTTATTTAGGGTTATTCTGAAAACGTCCATGTGTAAATTTACGGACGTTTTGGGGAATTTCTGGACGTATAATAAACGTCCAGTGCTCAATTTTCGGACGTTTTTTGGGATTTTTCGGACGTATATTACGTCCACGTCCGCTTAATGAAAGCACTGCAGTATGATGTGGGTACTTAAAATAATCGTCTCAATCAGACGAGTCTGTTGAGTACCCCCAACATTGGGTTGGAGGATAAAATAAGGAATTTAATAAATACAAAATTCGTCTAAGCTAGAGCTCATGCTACATACACGGTCTGAATATGAATCTAGTAATACTTGCTCGGACTTGAATACATATAAAGTTTGACTAGTATAACATTAAGACAATAGCTTCAAAGTCATTCTTTGTTAAAATGAAATTAAATAGACTTCAAATCGATTTAAAAGTCGATCGAACAGTATTAATTGGGTATCGTTCGAAGCGTACAGCGACTGAGTTTGAATGTAAACTATTTTAGAGACGTTGTCACGACATTTTATCATCAACATGATTTTACGATATGTTCACGATTTACGACTCAGTGGTTGTTTTTATTAACTACGAATACTTATAAAGCTATTTCGGAAATTGGTATGGTAAAGTTTATCAAAGTACATGTACATTTATTTGGATACTTTGACACGATGATTCACACTTTGCGCTCCAATCAGCTTGTTTCTAAATGCGTACGTAGCTAAATTGCAAAACCCGCTTTACTCTTTCCCAGGTATAGACGCATTTCGACACATCCTTAGCAAACAAACAAAAGTGCTTTTCAATAATTTGGTTTCGTTTATATATATGTTTTCATATTAAGCCTATATCTTTTCAAAGTTGTATTAAATAGATTATGTGTTTTGGGGAAAGGGTTATATATAAAAAGCAATATGCGTTATCCAGCGTGCAACGGCATCAACAAAAGGTTTTTCGTCCCTAGATTTGGAACCATTATCTCTCGCAGATAAAATGGCTGTGTAGCGAATTGAGTATCAGCACGAAAGGTCATGGGAAAGGCGTTTAATGAACGTGCGATTGTTTTAATGATATGTCAAAGTATGCTGCGAATACTTGCATTAGATAAAACGCTTTCTTTTGAACTGAAGAGTAAGTATTTTAGTGTTCTAGATTGTTCATAAGAAGTGATTTCAATACAGTAAATACTCCGAATACTACTTCTATCTATATCATCAGTTACAATAGATTTAATTCAAATCAATTTTGCATTTAAATGTGATAAAATATTGTTCCAATTTCACATCATGTTGCTCCGAATACTTATCATATCACAGAATAATTCGAGAAAAGGCAGGAAGAATTAATCTTGATAAATGCCGACTTTACAAATAATCATTTGAAATCAAGTAAAGAGTTGACATTCACACATGGATATGACTTTGTTTTTTTGTTTGTTTAGAGTTTAACGCCGCTTTCAACAGCTTTGGTCATATCACGGCGGTCAGTGCACCTACCCATGTTTTCCTGGCTTTCCCACACCAGTACTTACACAACATTCTTTCGAAGCCACTGACTACTTTCTCACATAGATCAGAGGTGAGAGGCAATGGAAAACACCGCCCGAAAGAATGTCGCCGCAACCGGGTATCGAACCCGTGACCTCCAGATCACGAGTCAGATACGCTACCAATTGAGCTACCCGGCCGGGTCATGGATATGACATCCAATGGCATGTTAAAACAATTCTTATGTAATGCATTATTCGAATAAATGTCAAGTATTTCTTAAGACATTGAGTAATTTCTCAGTGCAGTCAATTTGAGCCGTCCCATGAGAAAACCAAAAGTGTGGTCTCTGCGTAAAGTATGGACAGGATCAGCCTGAGCATGCAGCGCAGGCTAACCCGAACAAACACTTTTTGCCTCTAGTGGATTTTCTTGTTCATGAATCATAACTTTATACCTCTTTCCCACTGAGAAGGAATGTGTCGACCCGGATCAGTCTGCGCGGACTGCGCAGGCTGGTCTTGGTCGATACATTACGCAGAGGCCATAATGTTGGCTTTCTCGCGGGACTGCTCATTTATACATATTCAATTTTTGACAGTCAAATTCATTTTTAACCCATGCCAAAAGTATCATTACGAAATTAAAATTTCAACTGATATTTGGAAATAAATAACAAAGCTCTTCGTGATCTTAGATTTTAAGGCAGGTCAAGGTAAGTATGTAAGCTGACATAAAAGGAACTATCAATGACGTAGTCTGCTAAAATATGCAGTATAACACGTACGTGCTGTGAATACATAGTTTCTTTTTTAAGAAGCTGAGCACGCCAAAGGTAAAAGGTACTACATGATGCGAAGATTGAATGCTCAGACAGATATGAGATTTGAGCGTACGGACAATCTAAAAAAGAGCAGACAATGGTAGCCGTCATTTATCGCATTACAATAAACGCAGCCTTGACAAAGATCTGGAATTGTGTTACTACCCACTTCTATGTATTTTCATGCATATGTATGATGGACCTTTGTACCTTTGTATCGATGTCAAATTGGTGCAGAGCCTGATCAGACTGCAACGATGCGCTTGTTTATCTGGAGCATCAGTTGTTGCAAGTTGGCACAGTACCGGTCATATGTAGAATTGGCTGAGTAAGCCATTCACACTGCTCATTTATCATATTGCAGAGCGACGCCTTAACCGCAAAATAAACATTCAAACTGTTTACAATTGAAAGAAATAAACAGGTTGAACAGGTACATGTCCGTACCGTTTGTGTTTGCCTGAATTATGTTGGCCGTTATGTAACTCAGCAAGGGTTCGAATTCAGGATCTCTTGTCCCGGAGGCGAACACTCTACCACGTCGCTACAAAAGCTAGCTCTATAGCAAGGCTGTATAAGTATCCCCTAATTCAAACATATAGCTTCATATTGTCTATCTATGGGATAGACCACTATACTTCATTTATGTAACGTTCGACATCAACTTAGCTAGCATTGTGTGGTTTACGAGTTATTAAATTAACGTATTTCGTTTTGCTCAAACAAACATGTTTTGGTTGCCCAGTTAGTATACATGAATGTTGTGTGGAATACTGGTGTAAGAATGGTAGAAAACACGTTAATATTAGAGCGAACTGTCCACAGATTAACAACTACACTAGTGTTGAAAACTGCGTTAAACCATCATCAATCAATGCATTCAAAATGTTAAATTTTAAACTAATAATCTAGGATGATCTATCTGTTTGACGCCTCACAAAAGTATCGGTACCACATGCATTACTACATCTTTATATGTTCGGCTTGTCGGTATATTCTGACTGAATATAATTACTTAATTTCATTAACATAACTGACAACCTGTCATTTAAAGGGAACAATACTAATTTAATACCGTGACACGCGATACACCAGATAACAATTAAGTTTACTTATACCAAGTGTTACCGTGTTGTATTCTTCCATGATGGATGGATTGATTGATTGATTGGGGTTTAACGCCGTTTTAAACAATTTCTCAGTTATAACACGGCGGCCAGTTCACCTACTCATGCATTTCCTGGTTTTCTCACACCAGTACTCCACACAACAATCTTCCCAAGCAACTGGCTGCTTTTCCACATAGACTTAGTCGATTTGGTGGAAGACGAATGACGCGTGTCGCATTGACTTTTGTCAATCGTCGGAAAGAAATTTGGCCGAGCCGGGATTCGAACTCACAACCCCTGGATTGACAGCCCGCGTCGCTACCGACTGAACTACCGGGGCTCGGCATGATGGATGGATGTTTAATGGCATTTCACCAATAAAAAGACGTAAACAATATTTCAATGTATGGATGTTCTTTTAAAGATGTTATTACGGGTTGAGCAAAATGTATATAAAGAAAATATTTCTGTATAAAGCATTACTGGAACCAATAATAAGGACGTTTTGTTAACGTTTTCAATGTTGAGTTTTTTAAATGGACATGTCCAGCAGTGTATCTGGAAGCTAAATCTAGGTATGGAAGAGAAAAATGGTGGAGTTGATAGCAGCTGAGGCGGACGCATCAAAGCGACACCGTTGCATGTTTCCTGGGTAAACAAACCAGTACTAGGCTAGAAAATGTGCCTTGCCCACGGCGGATTCCTGCATGGAGGTTATTATGTCTTCCATCTCCACCATGCAAAATACGTAAGTGCAGATAAAGGGAAACATTAATAAGTGTTTTATTAAAAGTACAAGGTTTTGTTAAGTTGTCATTAAACACTCTCTACATGAAACTAATATGCAGCAGATTTTGAGATAAAATGCCTAGGCAAAATTATTGAAAAAAATAATTTAAAATATAATTATTTATTGTTCCAAAAGGAGACATTGATCATTGTTTTCAAATGTCATGTGCAGCAGATGCGTCCGCATGTGGGAAACTGTTAACGTTGAAACTGTTAACGTTGAAGGAGTTAACGTTGAAGGTGTTAACGTTGAAGGTGTTAACGTTGAAACTGTTAACGTTGAAGGTGTTAACGTTGAAGGTGTTAACGTTGAAACTGTTAACGTTGAAGGTGTTAACGTTGAAGGTGTTAACGTTGAAACTGTTAACGTTGAAGGTGTTAACGTTGAAGGTGTTAACGTTGAAGGTGTTAACGTTGAAGGTGTTAACGTTGAAACTGTTAACGTTGAAGTTGTCTTAATAAGTCAGGGAAATAGTCCAGACAAATAGTCTTACGCCCACAGTTCATAAATATATTTACCCCAAAGCCCTCGTGACGAAAATTAGAATATTAATGGACTTGATTCTTATCGAACACGGTTTTGACATATTGGTTTATTACGGACACCCTTTCTAAATACACTAAATAGCAGTGGTCTCTAAATAACGAACCTAACCCTTTCCCACTTGTAGACTCAAGTCTGACGCCTCTGCAGCAGACGAATTTTGAAAACAGTGTGGCAAAAGGAGAAATTGCTCATAATGAGCAATTTCTCCATTTGCAACAATGTTTTCAAATCTAATTATGAAGATTTTTCAAATATCTGATAGGATATTTTCAAAGTCGTTTGCTACATATTTGTTATATGTGGGAAAGGGTAAAACCTGGCCGCGTCAAGTTATGTTGGGTCTTACTAACAAATCGCTTTGACATCGTTTACACACATGTTGGAATAAAAGTACTTGGGGTTACACTTCCAGTTTTTGTCAGAATGTGCATTCAGTTATGTATACGTTAAATGCGGCCTATTAGCGACTGTAATAACACAAAGGCTCGATTGAGAATCCACTACTCAGATGCATTAAGACCTCAAATCGGAATACGCGGATAAAAAATCTTGGAAAACGAAATATTACATTTAAATATCGTTAATTGATAATGCCGCTTTTCCTTTCTGCAAGTATTGAGTTACTATGCGGATAATTTACACTACGGAATAATGATAGGTAAGCCAACTTATACGCCAACACATTTAATATGGCACCGAGGCATGTACATCTGCACAAGGAGAAAGGATAAACTTTGATCGAAGCCGAAATCAATAATCGATAAATCGGTTTGTAACAAATGATCGGCTATTGAATAGTGGTTTAAAGTTTATCCTTTAGCCTGAAAGATCAGTCTTCTAGTTTTGCAGGTACTTTTTAGGTTCACTAAAATGCTTTTGATAAGCAGAAGAGCCGTTAGCATCCAATGTATTCGAAGCTGATAGTTAGATGCATACGTATGAGGTTTTTAATCAAATACATCTACATGCAGTCGTATCACTCAACGTACTGTAAGTTTACCAAACCGTTACATTGACTTTAGGGTGAAGGGTTTAAAGTCGAAAGAAAATCCATTAAATCCATGAAACCTGGCGAAACCGTCTCAAATAAGTGTGACGGTCAAACAGCGAACTCATCTAGACAGACGGTTGTTTTTTAAACATTACCTATAACTTTTGCCGTAAATATGGGGACTATTTTTCTGTATTTTGTATCACACTTCCCAAAATGTAGAGGTTTGTTTGTTTGTTTGAATGTTTTATGCCGCTTTCAACAAGTATTCAGTTATACCATGGCTTCAACAAGTATTCAGTTATACCACGGCTTTCAACAAGTATTCAGTTATACCAGGACGTTACCTGGGTACAGCTAGTACGTTTTACCTAACACCAGCAACTCGGTAATGCTTACCCAATACTCCTGATCGGCAAGGAATAATAGCCACAAATATCATCTTTGAAAAAAATTGGTATGACCCGGCCGGCGACAGGACCCGCGATCTCCCGCACTTAAGGCGGACGCTCTATCACACAGACCGTTATAACAATGTCGAAGAAACATTGGACTTCTTTGATCCATGCTGAGTTCTTTTACGTCGAATTTAAGAACCATTATACAGCTCGCCAATGATATCTGGATCACGATCAACTCAGTAATAGGGTAGGAAGTAAGCCTTGCCATACTACAATGTAATCTGTCGCGATGTGGATTGAACCCGGAATGGCCTGTCTCAAATTCCGCTTACCCGTGCTTGTCAGACGGGCGGCGGATTGCTCAACGTAATATATATATTTGATAAGCAAATGGCACTAACAAACATTTTGAAAAATAAAGAATTTGATTCTGTTAAACTCGGTCACGCACGCATTCTGAAAGTGCTGCATAAATAATAAAGGGATGACTGCTAATCCGATATGGACAATCAATTATGCCAAGTCAATTAAAGAACCCTGCTTCGCTGTTGGACATGGACATGGTTGATTTCGGAAAATCCTCCATAAACTACGACTGTGAAAGGTTTCCATGGTAACGTATAATTTTTGCATCAATAGCCCAGACCTAAAACTAACGATTAGCATGTGTCCTTGAACGTTTGTATGCGTGATTGTTGAAGGTTTAACCCGGGTAAATGTCTGTACATATAATTATTTGAGCAATATATTACCCGTCAAGTTTGCTTTGTGTTTGATTGTGGAAAAAAGATCAATTAAATATAGTTGTCAAGTTTAAACTTATTTTCTTTTTGATAACAATGAATCAAAAAGAAAGTTGTGCCAAAATCACGTAATACTAGGACATGAATATGCGTGACTGGTTTCAACAGAGATTGTGAATCTTTAACATAGTTCAGTTTGACTATGTCAAGAACAGTTACGTTTTATCACGACGTTTCCTGTGTAAATTACCAGTACTGTCGGTATTACTTATTCAGAAACCGATGCATCATCAGTCGCATTGCTATCCCCACAATCCTGAACGCCATTACTGGTTTGTGATAAGTCCCGACCGGGACCGGGGGTCGAATCCTGGTCTCCCGTTCACTATGCGGACACCTTTACCACATGCATTCAGTGTCGATATAATATCTAACAGTACAGACATTGTTTGACTCTGATTTCGCCATAAGCAGATGACTATAACTTTACTATATATGAGGTGAAAGGCAAACACTTTAGTTCTACACAGACGCATTTTAGCTCGCCTACAGTCGACGTTTTCAGGAAACAGTGAAGCAAAGGGGGAATTGCGCATTATGAGCAGTTTTCCTTTTGCCACAATGTTTTTAAGTGAATCCGAAAAGTATACTTTCATTAACGATTAATAGAGATTTTATAACTGAGTGTTGGTTGATTTTATTTACGAGTGTTTATCCGTTCTTATCAAGCTTTGTGTAATCTAGTGCACTTCAAACAGTGATAAAGACAGTACAAATATTGACATTTAGGCACCGCCAATAAAATCGATAATATCGGATATTAGGGATCTATAATGAACCCCTAAATCTTCGTGATGAATGAAAGGAAACCCTGCAGTCTTTGATAACGTTGGAAATAACGTTGACCATTGTCTCTTTGGTGTTGATGTCCTTTTCAAAATGTCAGCTTGCAGCTCCCTTGATAACTGCTTAACGTGGACATTCATTTCGCTAAATACCAAGGATAATTGACAAGTAACAGATAATTGTATTATTCCCATGAGGACGATGATTATCATTAGGTATAACAATAATGAAGAACACCCTCCCTTACCCACAAAGAAAAAATCTGCATCAGACATTTTGAAACAATCTTGGCATTATTTATAATCATATCCTAACTGAATGAAGCTGAAAACATTGTGACAAAGAAGAACTTGCTCACTGAGAGCAGTGAATTATTTGTCGCATTAGTTTCCAAAAGGCTCATCATGGGCAATTTCTTCGTTGTCACCATGTCCTTAGTTAAAAGTCATCTGCTGCAAAAGCGTCGATATGTGTGTACACGTGGGATATTGTTAAACGATTGAACGGATATCCTTGTGAATGCCCCAACATTTTGATTCATGTTACCCACTAGCATTAGGGTCTGCCTCGATATATAAAGTTCTACAACCTGCCCGTTTATTGAATGAAAGAGTACACGGTGAAGGTGCTGCGTCGGCTATACAAGAAAGTGTCGGTTGGATGTAAGAAACACTCCGATTCTAGGAACCACTTAACCCTTTCCCTCATACGACAATTCTGCAGCAGACGACTTTAAACATATTTTGTCAAAACATAGAAAATCTCTATACAGTATAATTGAATGGATAACCTATGACGAAAAGTTGAAAACATTGTGGCAAAAGGAGAAATTGCACGTTTTGTGCAATTTCTTCTTTTGTCACTATGTTTTTAAAAACCCGTTCAGAAAGCGTCTATATGAGGGAAATGGTTAATACTGACAAGTTGATCAGCAGGAATTATGTAATATTTGATTCATCCTTACGGGGAACGCGCTATAAATAACAGGGGATGCACAACGGGAGACTGGAAACCCCGCCACCTGACGGTGAAAATTAGCACTACCTTCAAAGATAACCCGCTAAGTACTATGTTACATTCCATTTATTGCATTTATTACACCTGCGTCTGGAAAAAAGGTGCTTTCCTATTAAAAGTTGTGCAATATTTTAAATCTCGAAATTGTTTTTGCGTACAAGTCAAAATACATCTGCTTGCATACAAAAGGTTGATGCACTAAATGTCTATGTTACCCTTGCATATCCAAACTGCTACAGTAAAACATCACAGGAAAGGTATTGAAAATCAGTTGGACAAGGTAAGACTTAGTGTCCGGACGATCAGCAATTTGTTTATAGAACTGTTCTATCCGTCGGGGTAAATATTTATCAGTGTTAATTGACACATTGATTGTATATTTGAATGCCGACATAGTGTGACGTAATCATGTGTCTATCAGAGCAGCGTGAACTTTGGTTACGTCACAATAAAGATTACGACGGCTATTAGCTAAATTTAGCTCGTCCGGTCGTTCACCCTTAACCCTTTCAGCGCCGAATTGTTTAATGTAGACTATTCCATGTATAAAATCTGGTGTGTCAATTTCTCAATTTATGAAGGTGTTGGACTATTTTGGTAACTAAGAGGCAAGCAATGCTGATTTCAGGTGAGACAGCTCGTTACGAGCTGACTCACCTGAATCTGCATTGTTTGCAAAAACCTCATTATTGCCTTTGGCGCTGAAAGAGTTAACTCTTTCCTTCATTCGACAATTCTGCAGCAGACGACTTTGAACATATTTTGTCAAATAATGGAAAATCTCTATAATTGAATGGATAACCTATGACTAAAAATGGAAAACATTGTGTCAAAAGGAGAAATTGCTCGTTTTGATCAATTTCTTCTTTTGTCACTATGTTTTCAAAAAGCTATCTGCTGCAGAGGCGTCAGAAAGCGTCTATATGAGGTAAAGGGTTAATTCGCTACGTGAAAAGAATTAATTAAATGTGCCATAGGTATATAGTTTATTAGTTACATCAAAGTGTTTTTCCCCCTTTTAAGCATTTCTCAAATCCGACGATTGTACAGCAACAACTGTTTAAACATTGTGACAAATGAACAAATACTTCACAATGAATGTGATCTCCATTTTCCACAATGGTTTCAATTTCTATTCTATAAGTGTTCTCAAATTAATAGATAGTTTACAAGGTTTTGTCTATATGATGTCTATCGCAGATTTGTCATAAGTGGGATATGTTTAACCTTTCTTTGCATTTTTGCGTTGCAGTGCATGTTGCTGCATTATCAAATTAGAGTAAACAACTACTTAGCGCAAAAGGTTTTCTCTTTTTATTCGATATACAACTCGTGATTATGGTCACACCCTCCCCGCCGTCTATGCCAGAAGGGTTAACACTGGACAATGCTCTATTTGCATTCCGTCTGCATCTGAAACCCTTTTGTTCTATTCATTTTGAAAGTAGGTCATCTGGCCCTTTACCCAAATCACAAAGGAATGATAAGGTTTCCAGGTGTGTGCATCGGAGTAGTTTCCATTGCGACATTCCGCTTTTCCACTGTTCATTTCCCTGTTACAGACGTCCTTGGACACGTCCATTGCTTATGACTTTGACAATAGCGTAGCGGGTAAAATTCAATATTACGTTGAACGATCTGTTTCTTTTCTCTTACGAGCTCGAAATAATAAATATTCGTTCAAGATGGTGACATTTTGTAATAAAACAACCATCTTTAATCTTTGATATCTGTCGAATGATGATGTCAACATGAGGGAACAGTGATCTCAATGAATGAACCAATAGGTACCTTAGGACCTCGTGTATGAAGCATACGTGAGCCAATACCGGAATGTTTTAAAAAATGAGTGTTCTTTGAAAACCAACATACGGGAATGTTTCGGTCGGTGTAGATCAGGCCATGATCAAACTTAGCATCCTTGCGGATTGATCGGGATCTGCAGAAGCACTGTTCGCTAATAGGTCAAAGATACGGCTAAGACCCCGTGGCTGCGCATGCAGGGCTTTTAGATACACGTGTACTAATAATGCTAATGTTGGTTTTTCTGAAGCATCTCTCATAATATATACTCGTGTAATAATTACGCTTTGGTTGTTTCCATGGAGCACCGCTTTTATATACATGTCTTACAAAGTGTTTAGTCGTTGACATTTAACGTCAGGGCGTACGAATATAGGTGAAATGAAGACATTAACTTGATGTAAATCTAGTGCACTTGTATGTTCAAACAGCGCAGTGTTGTCCGATAATATAGAGACATATATACATATATTTTTAATGTATTTATATGTCTCTCGATAATACAGAGACATATATACATATATTTAATATATATATGTCTCTCGATAATACAGAGACATATATACATATATTTAATGTATTTATATGTCTCTCGATAATACATGTGGCACTCTTTTTTTCTTAGATCTGTGACATTTATAAGAACACATTTAAGACAGTGTAAACATAAGTGGTTGTAGCAATGCTTACGTGTTAACATTACTTACATGAATACTTTGAGCACTTATAGGCCTTTACACTGATGGATAAATAACTTTGCAGGGGTGGCGAAATATGATTTTGACTTACTTGTCCGTTTTTTCAAAATGCTATTTTGCACTTGTCCGTTTGATATGTATAGAGTGAATCCCTACAAAATGTCACTTGTCCATACAGGCTCTGGGACAAGCTGGGCATTACGGACAATGGATTTCGCCACCCCTGCTTTGCCCAACAGTTTATGTCATATAAGTAAAATAAAAAATCCCAAGTTTGTGGGTTTTCAAAATAATCGCCTTACTGATGATACCCACAATATCGAGTATTTAGGTCAAATAGCGATTGAGAACTTAATCATTTCCCGAAATTCAACAAATCTGCAGCAGACGACTCGAACAACGTTTAGGCAAAAAGATAGATATCCTCTAAAATTGAAAGTATAATAGATTGAATACAGTTGAAGACATAGCCGAATGCTTGTAAAAGAACAAATTTCTCATGAGATATCTTTACTTTGTACAGCAAACGGCTTCTGATAAGATGGTGGCGTAAAAAAGCATTGCTCAAACTGTGTTATTATACCTTTCTTTCAAAGAACATGCTTTTAAACCTTTCCCTTTTACAACAATTCTACAGCGGACGACTTTAAACATATTTCGCCAACAAATAGAAAATCTCTATAATCTATGCCTAGAAGTGGAAAATAGTGTGGCAAAAGGAAAAATCATACGACAATTGTGCAGCAGACTACTTTGAACATATTTTGTCAAATAATGGAAAATCTCTATAATTGAATGGATAAACTATGACTTAAAGTGGAAAACATTGTGTCAAAAGGAGAAATTGCTCGATTTGAGCAATTTCTTCTTTTGGCACTATGTTTTCAAATTGCCATCTGCTGCAGAGGTGTCAGAAAGCGTATATATGAGGTAAAGGGTAAAAGTCGTCTGATGCACAGTTCCGTCTGCAAGCGGAAAAGTGTTACCGCACCCTTATCTATGGCTCTGATCACAGACGACCGATAGCCTCGAGTGGTTTGGACTCGAAATAAAAGGTGATGACAGTTTACATGAATAGTGAAATTCTAAGAAAGATATTTATCTTGTCTGGATTTTATCTTCTTGTCAACGTTTTGAAGAGCAAATTATTGACGTGGCTTTACACATGAGGATTGAGCACGCGATTATTTTCGAAAGGCAGCAAATATATAGTAGAAAAGACACAGAAAACGAATTAACCCTTTCCCACAAACAAAATCGGCAGCTGACGACTTTGAAAGCATACTCGATAAAAAAAAAAGGTGGAAACCCCCTCAAGGAAAGTTCACTGATTAAATAGAGTTGAAAACATGGTGACAAAAGGAAAAATTGCTCGTTTTGAGCAATTTCTTCTTGTGGCGCCATGTTTTTTTTAAATTCGTCTGCTGCAAAGGCACAAGAAAGCGTCTATATTAAGGGAAGGATTAATTAAACGAAAGTATATTAATCTGTTGAGAATAGTTTTGAAAACAAATAAGCCAAATGAAAATATTCTCAAAAAGTAATTTATCTTATTGACATGTCATCTGAAGATGTGTTTGCTTGCGGGAAAGAGGGGTAAACACTCCCTTATCTATTGTTCTGATCACTTACGTCGACTGTGACGGACAGCCTCGAGTGGTTCGCACTCGAAATGGAATTTGATGACAGTGTACATGAATAGTGAAAGTCTTAAAATAACATTATCTTGTCAGGATTTTATCTTTTTTAATCAAACTATTCAAAGTGCAAAATGTCGACGTGGCTTTACAAATAAATCATGTCCATTTTGTAAGCAATAATGAATTTAAAAAATAAATAACATTAACGTAAAATTGAAAATAGAAGTCATTTAACCCTTTCCCACATACAAAATGTATGCAGCAGATAACTTGGAAAACAAGAACTTCGAAGGCAATATGAATTCTTTATCAATAAAAGTATTTTACCCCGACGGATAGAACAGTTCTATAAACAAAACATTGTGGTAAAATGCGAAATTGAACATTATCCTTCTGACACAATGATTTCGAATGCCCTATGCTGCAAGAGCGTTAAATTGCGTATACGATTAGAAAAAATGTCAACTTCCTGTTACTTAAAACATTTTGCTGTGAATAGAAATAATATAAACAACAGTTGAACTGTAAATAAATAGATATATGTAGTCGCATTTGTTTATGTGTTAGCGAAATCTGACAACGTTTCGTTAAAAAAAGAGATGTTTGTAAATATCTAAATTAAGATCGAAAGAATCAATTCATCAAACATGACAATTTTATAAAAGGTTGTTCTGCAGGCGTCTGTACGTGGGAAAGACTGTATAACGGTACAGTTGTAGAGTCTACTAGGCGGCGATTTAGTAAAATACTAGCAGAAACAAAACACAAAACGCATGTATAATTAAATAAATTACAACACGAATTACAGATTATGATTAACACGAAAGCTAAAGGTTTACTTACATGGTTGTGGTTTAGTCTATATAAGTCCGATTATGTCGAGAATAAATGCAGTAAAATGAACGTCTCTCCCCCCGGCTAAAACAAACAATCTGGACTTCCTTTGTCGCTAATGTCCCAGCTAGATTACACTGGAAAAGGAAAACACCATTTTATTACCCGCATGCAATTTGTCTACACGGTTGTTAACACCGAACGCGTTTTGGTCAATGTGAAATAAACACGATTTTGTGTTTCTATATTTCTTGTACTATTTTGAGCAATGAACATCCGGTCATGAATGCGTTGACAGTAGATCCACATCAGTCTACGCCTACGGGCAGTGGCGATCAAGATCAAAATTCTTCGATGTTCCTCATTACTATGTTCGAACATCATGGAAGTATGTGAATAACTGTTATGGACAATGAAATATGTGTACATGTACGCGGCCAAATAGTAATAAGATTGTTTTCTGAACATACGCCTTTTCCCACATACTACAAATTCGATGATATCCAGGCAAACCTTTGGAATCTTTGAATAATAGTAATAATCAAAAACAGTTTAACACATTTTATTCAAAGTAGAACATTCTCAAAATGTCTTTTAAGTCTACAAGTGGTACATTTATTCTTGTTGAGTGGAATGTTCGTGAGTATAATCACTTTGATCAATGTTGTTTGCAATGTACAATGGACTCGTCCCAAGAAGGAAGTGCATTTTAATTATTATACATGTGCCTCCAAATATACCCATTTTAAATACTGTCGAATTATGGTGTAGGTCAAATTGATGCTCACAAAAGTAGCAATCAACGAACATTATTTGCGAAAAATTCAAACAAAGGTAAACATTAACTAACTAGAGCCAAAACGACGGGATAATCCTCTCCTGTTAATAAAACTCAAACTAAACACTTTCAATCATCGAATGTTATCTATTGTAATTAAATCTGTAACAAAAATATAGTTCATAGTGCAGACCAATACGTCAACAATCAAATAAACATACATGTACAAAATAACTCCGTTTGAAAATAAAAATACACACCTGTACATAACAAAAATATCCAACCTCTATATCGGGTGTGAGTGAAAGTCAAACTAAATGACCATACACTTTACACATATGTACATATGTCTTAGCGTTTATCACACTTATGTTATTTATAAAATCCAACACAGTGCATACAGTAAGTTCCTATCTCTTACTTACAACCTACGGTTTGACCTATCTATATCACTAGCCCCAGTGTAGTACTTTATTGAAAACTAAACAAAACTTTCAAGCGCTGCTTGACCCACATTGCCAGTGATAAAAGCAGCTTATCAATTTGCCTATGCGTTAACCCTTTCCAAATTGTAGACGCCTTTTGGCGTACCTGCAACAGTCGACATTGGATAATGTTGTGGCAAAAGGAAAAATTGCTCATAATGACAAATTTCTCCTGTTGCTACAATGTTTTCAACTCTACTTCGTACATTGTTTTATTAAAAGGTTCGCACAATGTTCTGCTGCAAATGTGTTGTATGTGGAAAAGGGTTAAGCGGCACGTGAAAATTACTTTTTCTCACGATCACAGTTTACCTTGCTTAAGCGGTTCAGCTTTTAAAATACGCAATGATAAATGTGTACACATTTAGTATATATACATATATATATATATATATATATATACACATACACTTTTTATCTATTTTAAAAAGGATAAGATAAAAGTTGTTATTGTTTACGAGAACTCTCTCGTTTTACCTCTATGCAGTTGAGTCGTGGAAAAAGATGGCTTTATGTGGTAAAATGATAAACAGAACTTTGTTTATGTTATCACATTGAAGAGTGCACCTGTGAAGTACCGGGTACACATATTTATAGACTGGAAACAGGTCTGAACAATTTTAGTCAACAAAACAACTGCTTGGTGAGAAATTTTTAAATTCAGAAGACAAACTTCATCTGAGAGAGAGACCTTGATGAATCAACTGAACAGATAAAGGTGGATGCTAGCGAGTAAATGGATGCGTGACATTACACTGTCCAACCTGTGTATAAAGACCGCCAACGGAAGGAGAACACTCTGGTCTTTTTTCACAGATGGTCTTTAATTACAGGGTCATTTATGCAGAAAATGAGAAATCGGGAAATTAAAAGTGTGATTGCTATAGACAGAATAGTGTTAAACAAATGTGGTCTTAAGCACAGTTGTGACTGTATACACATAGTTAGTATATACACTTAATTAAACTATTTAACTATTTTAAATAAGATAAGAAAAAGTTATTGAGGGAGAAGAGACGGCTTTTTTTTAGTGCATATTTTTACAAGTCGACGTCTGATCATAACCGCTCTCACGAGACTTTAAATATGCTTGCAAGACTATATTGCGAACAGGACAGATCATGATCAGACTGCGAAGAATGTTAAAGATCGGCGTTTTCCCCCTTCAAAAGACGTTGTAGTATTATTCACGGTCATGTTACGTAAATAATCTAATATTTATTAATCGAAATGTAATCATAAGTTGATGTTGCTTTAACCTTTACCCACGTACAACAAATCTGCAGCAGACGAATTAAAAAATATGAAAAAATGTCTTTAATTAAAATATACATTTTTAATAGATTTGAAAAAAAAAAAATTCAAATGGCGTCTGCTACAGAAGCTTCAGAATTCGTCTGCTACGGATACTCCAGAAAGCGTCTGCAGGTGACAACAAACTCAAGGGTCCATGGGATATACAATATTCCCAACAACAATGGCATGTTCAAACGCCTCTTCCTAACATACCAATTGATTAAACAATAAATCTTACATGTGACCCCAAAACTTATCTCAAAGTCAATAAGAAAGACAGCTATCTGTAGGATATATTCTTCATGCTGTCAAACAAATTCTATCCCATACAGAGGCGGGTACTTAGAGATAACTCCGTGGTGAAAGCATCTCGACATAACTATGTATCCGGATCGATCGAGGACTGATAGGTGCATTATAAAGGTCGATAACTCTTTCCCACAAACAACTGATCTGCAGCAGATTATTAACCCTTTCCCTCATATAGACGTTTTCTGACGCCTCTGCAGCAGACGGCTATTTGAAAACATAGTGACAAAAGAAGAAATTGCACAAAACGTTAAATTTCTCCTTCTGCCACAATGTTTTCCACTTTTAGTCATAGGTTATCCATTCAATTATAGAGATGTTCTACTTGTTGACAAAATATGTTCGAAGTCGTCTGCTGCAGAATTGCCGTATAAGGGAAAGGTTTAAGTTAAATTTCAAGACAAAGGCGTAAAATCAATGTTAAATAATTGACTAGAGTTGTCAACGTGTCTTAAATGTAGAAGTTGCTCATCATAAACACGTTTAATCTTCGCAAGTTTTTCGGTTTAAACGGTTGATTGATTGATTGGGGTTTTACGCCGTTTTTAACAATTTCTCAGTTATATCACGGTGGCCAGTTCACATACTCATGCATTTCCTGGTTTTCTCACACCAGTACTCCACACAACAATCTTCCAAAGCAACTGGCTGCTTTTCCACATAGACTTAGCCCATTGGTGGAAGACGAATGACGCATGTCGCATTGACTTTTGTCAATCGTCGGAAAGAATGTTGGCCGAGCCGGGATTCGAACTCACAACCCCTGGACTGACAGCCCGCGTCGCTACCGACTGAGCTACCGGGGCTCGGGTCGGTTTAAACGGATACTTGTTTATGTATGGAAGTGCATTTAAGTAAATATTCTGTTCATGTAACTGACAACTAAATGGGTCTACTAAAACGATGGTATATATAACATAGATGTTTTGGAATGGTATTGCTCACATCGGCCAAACTGATGTTCTCGTTATAAAGTTATATGATACCAAAGCAAATTTGTTTTCTAAAGTTGACATGTATCATATTGTTTGTTTTCCTTACCCTTTACCACATATAGGCGCTTTTTGATGCCCCTGCAGCAGACGATTATTTAAAACAATGTGACGAAATGTCTCCATTTGCAACAATGTTTCAACTTTGTTTCAGAAATTATACCTGCAGTTATAGAGTTGCCTAGAAGTTTTCAGAATTTTCTGCTGCAGAGTTATTGTATGTGGGAAAGGGTTAATTATTTCTTTTGAAAGCGACTTATAGGCCAAAGGGGACGGGTGTTATTTATTACGTTTCATACTATTGTTATCTTAATGTATAACTATGTATACACATGACATTACAATTAAAAACATATTTAATTACATGATTGATACGAGCTTGACGCCGTGCGATGGCCGTTCACAGTTGCCAAAGTGGGGTGCCCTTGGGCGAGGCTGATTTCCTAGCCTAGTACTAAGAAATCATTTAAAACAGTTCAGTTGAAGTTCTAATATATGGAAAACATTGTGACAAAAGGAGAAATTGCACGTTTTGTGCAATTTCTTCTTTTGTCACTATGTTTTCAAAAATAGATATTCTTTATTTTGTAACGTAAACTGTACATAGTTTCTAGTTACAAACAAAATAGTATATACATATTTTAACACAAAGTCATGAATGTCAGTTATAAGCATTAATTCGATATAACACATACATATACGAGGATGAACAAAACATAGATATTTACATTTATAAGTAAACTATATACTTAATATATGTGCAATTTAAGACCTATGTATTCAATTTATATTTGTTTATATTTTTCAATAATAATTATTTTTTCTAGCCAAAATAAGCATAAACTGTGTTATTATTAAGCTATATGTATGACATTTTAAATTTCTGTTCATTCTCCTTTGAACTTGTCAGTTTGTATTGTTTATCACATGAGGTTAAATATTATGTAAAAATGTTTTGTATGTAACAAGATACATTTATATGTATACGTTAATAAAATAATAACATTTTTATTTTTAATAATTATAATTTTTTGAACAAAGCAATGGCAACATTTTCATTCATGGTTAATGTCAGATTAGTTTGAGTATTTCTATGAGTAAATGTCAGAGGTAGAGCCTTTCGGATATATTAAGCCAGATTCATCAATGTTTTCTTGCTATCACTTTTTAAGAGTTCGACACAATTATATACACATGGCTTGGTTGTATAGTAAGCTTTGAAATATCTAGTTCTAATAATATAATTGAAATACCGATGAAAACGGCGTTAATCTCCAGTTATCTTTCCCTTTTATTCGAAAGGGTCAATGTGTAGATGGCATAAACGTCACTCGAGCAAAGATTCAAGATTAACCGTTTACAACATACATATCTGCAGTGGACGACATCGAGACAAAACAAATGAACGTAAACAGTTGGAAGCATTTTGGTAGAACGAGAGATTAATCGTTTTGAGTGAGCAATTTCTACATTTGTCATAATGTTTTTAAAAGGCTACTGCTGCAGAGTTTATGTGGGGAAGGGTTAAATCTGTTTTCAAAGTATAATGATGAAGTTTCTTCTTTTTCCACAATGTTGTCAAATGTTATCTGCTGCAGATACTCGAACATGCGTCTTCAAGCGATAAAAGGTTAAATTCATAAGTATTTATGCATTGAACAATGCAGATTTGATCAGCAGACGATCATTTATATACTTGTTGAAAAGACTCTCGGTTAACATCAAAATCATAATTTTTCTATCGTCATTGTCTTTAGCACAGATTATTTTCATACACAGACGATTGTGACATTGCCAATAGTGACGGCTGATCTTAGAGCACTCTATTGTGTTGTATCCCATAGAGTTATCTCTCTTGGCACATACCAGAAGTTAGTAATGTCGTAGCATCGTCATTGTCCGTGCATGTGTCAAATGTAGACATATTTAGGGCATACCAAAACGTTTTCATGGCGACATATGTGTGGTTCAGTGTTAAACAGACGAGTGCGTATTTTATGACAGATGTAGTTAATTGACTTTGCTGTTAGTTGTGGATTGAGTTAAAAATCTAATGACCAATTACTTCCGACTGTCACATTTACATTTATCATGCATATATAAATAGGTGCACTTATACATCATTCAGCAGGTGCTGTTGAATCAACTCTTTCAGCGCCGAATTGTTTAAAGTAGACTCTTCCATGTACAAAATCGGGCGACTCTATTTTATATGTTATAAGAATTTTAGAATATTTGGAAAACTATAAGGCAAACAATGCTGATTTCAGGTGAGACAGCTCGTTACGAGCTGACTCACCTAAATCTGTATTGTTTGCAAAAACATCTATATTGCCTTTGACGCTGAAAGAGTTAAAGTGCACAAGTAACTTTAGAATGACTTAAAATACCTATATATATATATATCAGTTAAGTTATGAAACGTGACTTCTAAATACCGATTTTGGTTAGTTAATGTAGACATTACGACAGTTTAGCGACCGATCGCAGGCAAAGATTAAACAGTTTGAAAAAAGCAGCACGTCGAAAAATGCCACCCGTAACCGTGCCTTTCCCATTAAAGGTACTGAACTCCAGATGGAGATCAAACTTTATAAATATTGAAACTTCCGCAAATATTGCTAATAGTGACAACAAAGTAAGTAATACATAGTTCAAAACTAATTTGGCAGTAAATGTTGAAAAACAGTCATGTGAAGGCTATGAAAATGTACACAATATGTCTACCCAGTAACGATGAAGCACACACGATTAATATCAGATGTTTATTGTACTTGAAAGAGAACTTATTACTCTACCTTTATCTCAGAAGTATGATTCTTATATTTCAATACAACTTTTGAACAGTTTTAAAACTTTGACTGTACTATCTATAATCTGGAGTTCTACACCTTTAAATGTACATATTTGCGTATCTGGGATATGACGACATCGTTGACCCATGTTTCAATTGCCCCCGAGCAAATGTAATAATGTTATACCTGATGTTTTTTTAATTTGTCAGAGTCGTTGAATGCAGCCCCCAGGCCATCAGTACTTCAGTGCTTTGATTAAATTTGTCAGAGTCGTTGATTGGTACATTATGTGATGGGTTGGGTTGGCCAATACAACTTTTAAGTTAAGTAGACTGGAATCAGTCTCTAATGTGCACAAGATCAGAGTTCAATAACATCATTAGCTTTTTCTATAGCAGTTTTACATTAATGCCTGATAATTGTTTTGTCATTTCAGGTTCAAAGAGATGTATTTATTTTGAAGATTTTAAAAATTAAAAGAAGCATCACTTAAAAGATTTGAATAAATGGAATGTTTCCAATCCATACATTGAGTGTTTGCTTGAATTGTGTTTTATTCCGATTTCAACAGAATTTCAGTTATATCAAGTAGTTTTCCTCGGTTAATTACCAGTTCTATCGATATAATTTATCCTGACAACGGTGCAACAGAGTCGCAATGCTTTCCTGGCAACACTTCGCCAATGAGGGAAGCCATAAGTACCATTTTTAAAGTGTTTGATATCACCAAACTTGAGATCGAACACTGGTCTCCGGCTTCCTAGGCGGACTCTCTTATCACTTAGTACAGCAAAACTTGTGTTAGCAGTCATTCATCTGTGTTCAACAAACACATTTTGACCCCCCCCCCCCCCCCCCCCGGGGGTGGATGTATATACATTGAATAACTACATATGCTAGTAACACGGAACATAGTCACATGGATAATGTTTTATTTGACCTTCGGTCAAAAGGTCAGGTCATTTCGACTGGATACTCAATCACTAATACTGTCAATATTTTAAAACAATTTCCTCCAAATTGAAAGTTTACAGTTATTACAGTATCTTACACATTTTAACTTAGTGGGAAAGGACGCCTTGTCTCGCCAATATCAATCGACATTATTTCTGTAACTTTATTAAAGATTTGTATATTGTAGATCTGTAATGCTGAATTATGAAGTTTTGACCTTTAAAAGAAAGGGCCTTACATGGGGTTAATTGGCTGTTTATAAGGTATTATAGCGGTTACAAATCTAATAAAACAACAGAGTGTGCTGGTACGAAATTGCTTTCAGTAAACAAGTAAGATTTGGCGATGAATTCTCTCGATCGTTTAGAGTTAAACCCTTTCTCACTTGTAGACGCAATTTGACGCGTTTGTGTGATGATGACTCAAAAACTCCATCCTCTGCAATAATTAACGCACGTTCATCAGCTTTAATTGCAATCGATATCGGTAATTTCAAATAAAAAAACATCTCAGGAAACATTTCTTTCCTTCATAAAGACGCTTTCTGAAGCCTCTGCAGCAGACGGCTTTTTGAAAACATGGCGACAGAAGAAGAAGTTGCTCAAAACGACAAATATCTCTTTTTGTCACCATGTTTTCAACTCCATTCAATTATTGTCCTTACATTTAAAGGGATTTTCTGCGCTTTTACCTAGACGTGTTCAAGGTCGTCTGCTGCAGATGTGTTGTATGTGGGAAGGGGTTAACTCTGTCGCTAGACGTGTTCAAGGTCGTCTGCTGCAGATGTGTTGTATGTGGGAAGGGGTTAACTCTGTCGCTAGACGTGTTCAAGGTCGTCTGCTGCAGACTTGTTGTATGTGGGAAGGGGTTAACTCTGTCGCTAGACGTGTTCAAGGTCGTCTGCTGCAGACTTGTTGTATGTGGGAAGGGGTTAACTCTGTCGCTAGACATGTTCAAGGTCGTCTGCTGCAGACTTGTTGTATGTGGGAAGGGGTTAACTCTGTCGCTAGACATGTTCAAGGTCGTCTGCTGCAGACTTGTTGTATGTGGGAAGGGGTTAACTCTGTCGCTAGACATGTTCAAGGTCGTCTGCTGCAGACTTGTTGTATGTGGGAAGGGGTTAACTCTGTCGCTAGACATGTTCAAGGTCGTCTGCTGCAGACTTGTTGTATGTGGGAAGGGGTTAACTCTGTCGCTAGACATGTTCAAGGTCGTCTGCTGCAGACTTGTTGTATGTGGGAAGGGGTTAACTCTGTCGCTAGACATGTTCAAGGTCGTCTGCTGCAGACTTGTTGTATGTGGGAAGGGGTTAACTCTGTCGCTAGACATGTTCAAGGTCGTCTGCTGCAGACTTGTTGTATGTGGGAAGGGGTTAACTCTGTCGCTGCCAAATGCAACTAAAGCACTTTGTCACGAGCTGTCTCTCCTGAAATCTGCGTTGTTTGTCGCTTAGACATTTTATTTGACCAAATTCCCTGTTGGACGAAAGATGGAGATGAAATATGGTCCAATCTTCGCCATGGAAGAGTCGACTTTGTGAAATTCGCCAGTGAAAGACGGACGAATTATTGCAATTGTGCATCAATCATCGCTAGCCATAATTGAGGTGTTTTTTGGTCACAACCATTACCACTCTATTCAAGAATGATAATACCAATTTTATATTATTAACTCTTTCAGCGCCACAGGCAATATTGAGGTTTTTTGCAAACAATGCAGATTCAGGCGAGTCAGCTCGTAACGAGCTGTCTCACCTGAAATCAGCATTGTTTTCCGTTTAGTTACTAAAATAGTCCAAAACTGTCATAAATTGATAAATGGACATAACCGATCTTGAACATTGAAGAGTCTACTTTAAACAATTCGGCGCTGATAGAGTTAATAGAGAGTTTCCATAGTTTAAACTCAAATGTGTGCACAAAGTTATCTTATACAGATGTGGTATATTATACAGTTAAAGTTTGAGATGTATATACGTAGATCTACATGATTTACTTTACAAATTCTAAATAGAAACGATGTTATTCCCGCTCTAGTGATTACAAAATTCAAATTCGAAAATATATCATAACGCCAGGCCTGCATAACGCCATCGTATCTTTTCAAAAAGTTAAAACCTGTTTTTGGTATACGATGTATATAGATTGTTTAACCCTGTCTCTGACTAGATTTACATATTCTTATAACAATGCTGAAAGCATAAACCATTATGAATTGAGATAAACATTACCTTTTTTGAAATTACTTGTTTATTTACCACCGTTCTTGAAATAAATTATATATCAACTTTTAAATAATTCTCCAGTCATTTTAAAAAAATACTATTGATTGTTTTTGCGTAGTTCACCCTTTCCCACGTGTAGACGCTCTCTGACGCCTCTGCAGCAGACGACTTTTGAAAACACTGCAATTTCTCCTTTTGTCACAGTGTTTTCAACTTTATTCAATTATTATACTATTAATTATAGAGTTTTTTCACATTTTTGCAAATATCTTTTCAAAGTCGTCTGCTGCAGATTTGTTGTATGTGGGAAAGTGTTAACTTAAATAGAAGATGTGTTTAATGAGGGAGTGACGAATGTGTTTATGTTCAAAACGTATTGAACTGATGCGAGACCACACACTTTCCATTACATTTAGAACGACTTAAGATAATATTGATGGTGATACACATGTATATGTATGGGGTAAATTAAGCCCTTTTTGTCTGAATAAAATCTATATATTTATATTATTTGTATTGTCAGGTTTTATTCATAACCGTTCCTGGATAGCTTCGAAGATGCTTGTACCACTAGATGGAAAACAGTGAAGATTCAGATCCTACTGACCGGGGGTGTAGGTTGATCTTGATCTCTCCTTGTCGCAATACCACGGAGGCCGATTTTCATGTCACGTGGTCCATCACGTGAATCGGGTGTGGCGGACAGGATTCTAGCTACATAACCTTCCCATATGGTTACTTTATGCAGCTTTCAGCACAATTTCAAGGCTTTTCATGAGTAACTTACCAGTACAACTGGTCCATTTATCCTCACACCAGTGAAGTCATTCGTAATGATAACCCTAACATGCTGAGCGCCAAGGAGAAACAGTCATTGCTACTATGTTAACGTTCTTTTGGAGAGACGATTCTTTGCATACGGATAACATGCTCGTGTTCAGCAATTTCTTCTTTAGCCACAATGTTGTCAACTTTGTTCAATAATTGTGCTTTCATTTGATTGATAAGAGTTTTCATATATTTGACTAAATGTGTTCAAAGTAGTCTGTTGGTGATTTGCTGTATGTGGGAAAGGGTAAACACATCTGATTAACTTATCTAAACTGTTGGCTTCATTCCTCCGTAATTGATATCGAATCGTAACGTGTTGTATCAACACATCTGTTTATCTTCTTATTTCCCAGAGACATTAATTAACCCTTTCCCTCATATAGACGCTTTCTGACGCCTCTACAGCAGACGGATGTTTGAAAACATAGTGACAAAAGAAGAAATTGCACAAAACGTGCAATTTCTCCTTTTGCCACAATGTTTTCCACTTTTAGTCACAGGTTATCCATTCAATTGTAGAGATTTTCTATTTTTTGACAAAATATGTTCAAAGTCGTCTGCCGCAGAATTGTCGTATGAGGTAAAGGGTTAAAAGTGTGTGAACAGTTGATGAATATTGCGGAATATCCCTTTCCTACATACATTACATCTGCAGCAGACGTCTTTGGAAACATGTAAACAAAGCTATCAATAATTCATGTAAACAAATATATAATTATTGAAAATAGTTGAACACATCGTGGCAAAAGGAGAAATTGCGCATGATGAGCATTTTTTTCAATAGCCGTCTGCTATAAAAGGCATATGCATTTAAGCCGTTCCATGAGAAAACCAACATTATGGACTCTACATAATGTATCGACCCGGATAAGCATGCGCAATCTGCGCAGGCTCATCCGGGCCGACACAGATTGTTTGAACTGAGCGGGATAGAGGTATAGAGTAATGATTCCTGAAACAGAAAATCCACAAGAGGCGAAAAATGTCTGTCCCGGCGAAAATTTGCGGCATGCTTAGGCTGATCCGGGTCGATACTTTACGCAGAGTCAACAATGTTGGATTTCTCGTGGGACGCCTCATGTAGGATAGGGCTAATATCAGACTAATCTGTACGCAAATGGCCTAAGGTTAGTTTTCCTGGTCGAATATCAATGTTGTTATCACAGCATATGCCGATCGCCAAATTCCTACATAGTGTAAACGCTTGTCATAATTTAGCCATCTTAACAGAGGTCACACGTTGACCATAAGTTTGCCATTTGACTTCGCTAAAATAAATATTTACATGGAATGTGGGGAATGTGGGGGAATATCTGCCATTCTTCAAATGTCCCGAATCAAATGTATTGTCTTCTATATATGTCCCACTGTTATACAAAGATGTAAATACGAAAGTATTTATTATACTGACACCATAACTATATATGACGAGTGACACTACGTATATTTGAAAGAGTTGCCTGAGAAGTACGTTGCTGCATCACAATCAACTTACAGTAAACATTTCCACAGAATAAAGAGGCCAAGGGGTACAAATTTATAAGGAAATACAATTCTATTCCCTTAAAAATCTGTATAAAAGACACAAGGAATCTCTTACTGAAGACTGATTTTAAAATGAAAAGCGAAATTCGTGTAGTCTAAGCTTGATCTGCATTGTTTGCAATTGAAGGTTAAAAATATGTTCTGTGCTGTATTTATGACACCAACTAATCCAAATATCATCGGATTTCAGAATAGTTCAGTGTAACATCTATTGTGCATTGTCCTTGTGAATTATGTTAATCAGTGCAAGTCAAATAGCTAGTAAACCTTTCAAGTACAACCATCTTAACCATTAACTCTTTTAGCGCCGAATTGTTTAAGTAGACCTTTCTATGTTGAAAATCGGACGACTCTATTTTCGTGTTATAGGAGTTTTGGAATATTTTCATAACTAAAAGCCAAGCAATGCTGATTTCAGGTGAAACAGCTCGTAACGAGCTGACTCCCCTGAATCAGTATTGTTTGCAAAAACCTCAACATTGCCTTTGGCGCTGAAAGAGTTAAAAATGAGAGATGAAAACATCGTGTTAAAAGGACAAATTTCCTTACTGTTATCAAAATCCGTCTAGTGCAGAGGCGTCAAAATACGCCTACATATGGGAAAGTGTTATTGGGAGCAAATACCCAAGTTTAAAAGCTAGTCAACCCTTCACATCTTCAAGAAAAACACTCTTATTACAAAAGCTAAATGGAAGCCAAAGGTTAAATGGAAGTCAAAACCATATATACAGTCGCATTTTGACACACAGCTACCATTATAGCAAAAGTTGTTTAATAATTATACTTGTATAGACGAAATGTAAAAACAAAGAGCACTTCCAGTTTTCGTCACAAATTTACCTACCCCATTTGTATATATGTGGGACGGTTACACAGCATAACTTCACACAGGTGTATGGCTATAGGTCAATGACATTTATGGCATCTGTTGAATACCAACAATTATAAATTATATGTAATGGGTGAACTTTAGAAAAATAGATGACCAAATAGAACCACGTATATTGATTCTGCGAGTTATTGCCCTTCCAAAATGATATCATACCAAAGCATTTAACGGTGCTGAACTATAGATGGAAAATTAAAATTTTGAAATGTTGAAACTTCTGCAAATAGTGCTAGTAGTGACAAGAAAGTAAGTAATAAATAGTTCAAAACTATTTTGGCATTAAATGTTGAAAAACAGTCCATTAAAAGTCAAAACAATGTACAAAATGTGGCTAACTGGGTGTCTACCCAGTAAAGATGAAGCGTACACGATCAATATTTAGATGTCAATTGTACTGGAAGTGAAATTATTACTTCAATTTTATCCCAGAATTATGATCATAATATTTCAAGACAACTTTTGAACAGTTTTAAAACGTTGACTTTACTATCTATAATCTAGAGTTCAGCACCTTTAAGAATTTAAGAAAATTGTGGTTGCTACCACCATTACTGATGCTACTACTTCTACTGATGATTCGCCTTAAATAACAATAATTCAATATGAGTTCAAACTACTCTGGATACTACGAAGTGCTAAGAAATACAAGACTGTTGGATCGATAATAATCATCATACTGTTTGAAGAAATATTTATATTGTTACCTTGTTGCATTGACTATTTCACGTTCATTTCTACATTATCAATTCCTACTTATTCAGTACAACTATGTTAATACAGTGTTCATGTAATTGTTCTTTTAAATTGCAAATATTCAATTCACTTGAATTCGTGAATGACTATTGTTTTCAGTTATCTACATAACCATTTATTAATTCCAAATACTTGTATATGTTCTTATTAAGGACTGGTCGTCACTGCAATGTCTTAGATCTTTCTAAAGAATTATTTTGTAAAATTCTTTATATATCAACATAGGAAGGTGTGAAGATGTAATCAACCATCTTTATCTGTGACACGGTTAGCTTAATCAACCATCTTTCTCTGTGACACGGTTATCCTTCTATAAGTTCATTGTTCCTTTTGACAGGCGCAATTGATCAGTCTACAGGGTTGACATCTGACCAATAGTTAATAGACTAACTTCCCTAAGGCAGTTGGGAGATTGTATAAGTACTGGACTGTTTTCATATCAAGACAGTCACGCTGGTGACATTAGCTGAGCAGACATGTTGCTGGAAGAGCGACAACTATGGGTTTTGGGATATTGTACTTCTCGTAATAAACAAGCTATAATGTATTATTGAGTTGCTACTTTGTTACACGTGAATGACTAGCTAGATAAAAGGAATACGTTGATTGAATGTCGTTGAGGTTTATATGAGTCTTCGCTAATGATCCTAATCGACCATTTTCGCTAAGTTGCTTTTCCCGTGGCCTTTCTTTTACATAATTAGTCATTTTATAATAAATGTTCTACTAAAGAAATCGTAAGGTATGAATGAAATAACTACAGCTCTATTTTCGGTCGACGATTGACAGTCTGTTATAGGAGCGACACTTATAGAATAGAGATCTGCCAAGGTTTCGTGAATTTCGGGTCAATGGTCCATGCAATTAAAGATCTAGGGGAGATTTGGTTAACTACACGGGTAGAAATAATCACTATGTTAATTGTTCCTCAACTATAATTTCACAAGGCACGTGGCCCACCAAATAGTAATAAGTTGGGCCATCTAGGAATTTAAGAGGGACAATGTCCTACAAACCGCATCTTTGGCAGATGTCAAATGACGATATAATACGATACGAGAACAGAGAAGTGACTTTAGTCTCTCGGGAAGTTGTCAGGAAGCAAGAATCGTCCGAGTCTTCATTGTTCGTGAAGGCAGCAGGCCCGGAACCCATTGAACGCGTCTCAAATCAATTTGGATCTTAAGTCATATTAACATATTTTCAAAAAATGAAACAATATACTAGATATATACTTTTCAACGTTTTCAGTGTTACATCATGTATATATAGGAGAGCGTCTCGTTGGTGTTGTGGTCAAGCGTCCGCATCGGAAGCGGTCAGTCGCGGTGTTGATCCCGGCTGGGTTATACCAAATATTTTGAAAAGGGTAGTAAATGTTTTCCCCTCGGATTGTGAGGTAAGCATCACGACTGAACCAGCTGGTATCAGGACAAATGGACCTGTAGTACTCGTTTAATACCAAGAAAACGTCATGATATAACTAAACAATTGTTGAAAGCGGCGTAAATCTCAATATAAACAACATGTCGTATTTGCCAATAGAAAGCCTCTATTGTTGGCGTTAATATCACAGAGGAAAGGTTATTACCGTTTAACAATAACATAGTTATTTAAGTTGATAACGACTTTGATTTTTGTTTCTATATAATATATGAGCCGTTCGACGAGAAAATCCACAATATGGGTTCTGCGTAAAATAACGACCCAGATCAGCCTAAGAATACTAACCCAGACAGTCACTGTTCGACTCCTGTGGATTTTCTGTTATTATAAGGAATCATTTCTCTACACCTCAATCTACCTGAGACCAAATGTGTCGGCCCGGATTTGCCTGCGCGGACTGCGCAGACTAATCTGAGCCGAGTTCATAATGTTGGTTTTCTCATGGAACGGTTCACATGCGAATATAGAAAGCACACAAATAACATGGTAAATTTAATAGAACAAAAAGTATGTATACGTGAAGAGAGTAAAAAAATAAAATTAAATCTCAATACTCCATAAATAAATTATATCGATATGGGTCATAAACACTTGTAAAATATTTAAAGGTTACACCCAAAAATTAAAGTAAAATGGCCGCCCTCGCGTCTTACATAGAGTGTCTTCTACCTTTTAAATGGAACATGTACTTTAGATAATAACACACACTTTAGGAATGCAGTCTGTATAAGAAAAAAAACATAACATTTGAAATATTGAAAGCTTGCTATCCGTCATTTGTGTATAATCCGTACGGTTAAGTATTCAACGTGACATCCATACTTGATATTAGTCGCTTCACGAGAAAACAAACATTATGCTCTATAAGAGTCCATAATGTTGGTTTTCTCGTGAGGCGGCTCAGGCTTATCCGGGTCGACACATTCCACATTCTGTCTCAGGGCGATAGAGGTATAGACTAATGATACCTGAAACAGAACCTCCACAGGAGGCGAAACGTGACTGTCGCGGGACGGCTCATATACTGCCACAGGCTACATTAACCTTTTCCCTCATACGACAATTCTGCAGCAGACGACTTTGAACGTATTTTGTCAGATGGATAACCTATGACTAAAAGTGGAAAACATTGTGACAAAAGGAGAAATTGCACGTTCTGTGCAATTTCTTCTTTTGTCACTATGTTTTCAAAACGCCGTCTGCTTTAACCCTTTCCCTCATACGACAATTCTGCAGCAGACGACTTTGAACGTATTTTGTCAAAAAATAGAAAATCTCTATAATTGAATGGATAACCTATGAGAAAAAGTTGAAAACATTGTGGCAAAAGGAGAAATTGCACGTTTTGTGCAATTTCTTCTTTTGTCAGTATGTTTTCAAAAAGCCGTCTGCTGCAGAGGCGTCAGAAAGTGTCTATATGAGGGAAAGGGTTAAGATCGGTCGCGAACTAGTCCTCACTCCCAAATATATTTCTTTATACTATTTCAAACCTTATGCTGTGGGTAATCAAACGAATCGTCTCACTGCGACGCTTCTTTTGAGTACCCACAACAAAGGGTTTGGGGTCGGATAAGGATTTTAAAACATGAAAACCGCTTTCGATCTTGACCTTTGATGTTTTTTGAATCATCTACTGTGAAGACATCATTTAGATTGTTTGAATGGTGGACGCCGCTTTCAACAATATATCCGTGTTATCAGGGCGTCTCCTCGGTCAAGTTTATCCTGACACAAGCGAGTCAGTCGTAATGGTATAACCGTACAACGAAACTCATTTCTACCATTCTTTAATTCGTCGAATGACCCGGCATTGAATCGAACAAGTGACCTCTCGTA
The DNA here is from genome assembly GCA_031761405.1 of Serripes groenlandicus. Lineage (NCBI taxonomy): Eukaryota > Metazoa > Mollusca > Bivalvia > Cardiida > Cardiidae > Serripes > Serripes groenlandicus. The sequence goes on from JASEVX010000012.1 coordinate 47,702,538, forward strand.
CACGAGGCGGACGCTCTACCAATTCACCACCGAGTCGATCATGTGAACGAAAACGGAACATTTCCAAGCCTTTATTATTACGGTCTGGAAAATGTCGTGGGAAAATTGCGAAGTTTGTAATTTTGGGCAATTTTCTTATTTTCTTAATATGTTTCCAAAAATGTCTTCAGTATTTCTATGCGTCAAAATTCGTCGATATCTGGATTAAAACGCTTACATCTAGACTGAGTCAGTCGAAGTGTAGAATTACAGGCTATTCACGTTAACTCTATTAAATTACCTGCCCATTGTTTTATGGTCTTCTTGTTGCGTGCTGTTTCATAGACGGAGCTGTTGCATACAATAGCATAGAAAAACGGATTTGAGTATCGATAGCGACGCGGGTTGTCAATCCTGGTGTTCGAATCCCAGCTCGGCCATCATTCTTTCCGACAAAAGTCACTGTGACAAGCGTCATTCGTTTTTCACCAATGGGCTAACAGTCTATGTAGAAAAGCACCCAGTTGATTAAAAATAAAGTATGTTGTGTGGAGGACTGGTGTGCGACTGCTAGGAAACATAATGAGTAGGTGAACTGGCAGCCGTGTCATGGCTGGCAAATTGTTGAAAACGGCGTTAAACCCAAATCAATCAATATAATTGATCTGATGGACAATTCCGTTAGTTACGCGAACCTTTAGTTTCAACTTATTTATTTTACATCGATTGCGAAACAAACTCAGTGTCTGCGCGAAACTTTGGTACACCGAGAATCGTCAAAAACACAAAGTTCAAAATGGAATGGGTTGAACTTTTCTTGAACAGAGTGAATAGCTACCATCGTATACAATTTGTTGTAATTTACGAATTGAATAAAACAACGCTAAAATCCGGATATCTTGGCGTTTAACTCTTGAATAGTGACGCTAAAGTATGCGTGATCCTATCGTATGATCGAAGCGTGATCACTCCAAACTAGAAGTTTAAATTAAAGTTTTAAACTAAAAAAGTTCCAGAGGTCCAGATAAGGAGGAGTATACAGCTCTTTTCCCCACAATATCTCTCGTATGATCCAACCAAATTATATTATGTAGGAACTCAAAAGAATCGGTCTCATTGAGTGCCCACATCATAGTGTTTAAATAGAGGGTAAAATACGGATTTAAGATCATAAAAACTCCACTTATCTAGAACTCTGAAAAGACGACAATACGAATTTGCGTGGAATATTAATGTTCAACATTCCAAATACACATATTTAAAGTCCCGAAGCTTATTATACAAGATTTTCAATGGCGTTCAAACTTTGTTTACTTTGTGAAAACTGTCCACCATGTTTGTCGCAGTAGACCCATTCAACGAAACGAGAAATATGTTAAATACAATTCGGGTTTAGACGCAGAAAAACGTTGGTACTTACATTTTGTTTGAGTCCCCTTTCTAGAAAAACACGAAAATCCGAAACTTGAGTCCGAGATAACCAGTTATTGAAGTGTGGAACACCTTTGAAAGCGAAAAGAAATCCCTTTTTATCTTGATGTGAATACACACTCGATCTACACGTTAAGTTTAACTATTAAGATGGGGGCTTTACATCGACAAATTTCTAACACTATGCATAGAGAGTCCAAAGGGACGGGAAAATACACCAGGCCTAACCCTTTCTGACATTTGAAGCGTGGAAGAAATTTAGTTCACAATTATGCGGTGAATTATCAAAAGAAAACTAGAAAACCTTTTATGTTTCTATATATGCAAACGTTGAAAATTAGATAACTCTACCATAACGCTAAAAAATACAGGCAGAAAAACATAACAGTCATTCAGATTAACCCTTTCCCACATACAACACTTAATTATACAGCAGACGACTTTGAAATCCACTTGGGAAAAAGATCAAATGGTTCCTTTATTGAAAGCAGAATATTTGAAGAGTGTGGAAAACAATGTGGGGCAAAAGAACGTATTGTTTATTCTCAAATAAACAAAAGGACAAACAATGGGACAAAACTCAATATGAGCCAGAACGTTTTCAAAAGTAAACTGCTGAAGACGCCTTAAAATGCACCTGTATGCGGGAAATGTCTCAATACGATATTACAGGTAAAACGCTATTAAAACATCGTGATTATGAACAAAAAACTTTGATGTTCGTGTTCTGATTTTGTAATAAAGATAGTGGAAAAATTTACATTTAGTTAAACATCGCCTAAATTGGATTTAGAAGCTTTTCTAAAATACTAAAAATAAAATTTAGTTAAGAAAGGGATAAACTTATTTAATATATAAACTAATCTATCACAACATATTTGTATATAAATTTGAAAGACAGAAAAGTTTAAGTAATTTACAATAAAAAAAAAAGAACAAATTGTATGAACTTCTTTGAAAGAAGGATATCTTTTCCAAGAAACACCAATATTAAAATATATGTACATAATATTTCCAATTGGGTCATGCAAAAGAAGGAAAAGAGCGTCTTCCGAGATTGTTTTGAATTTAAAAGAACTATTTATTTATAGAAAAGACGAATAAGATTATTAATGCAATTACAGAAAATGTATTTCTAAGATCAATATCTTTTCCCAGAAACATAAATCTAAAATATATATATATATATTTCCACGTATAAAATATAAAACTTATTAATCACAAACTATTTTTCTGTGAAATATGTGTAGAAATAATAATCACAGGTGCACAACCAACGACGAAATTATTACAATTTAAAAGAAGAAAAAGATCTATTAGCTAATTATATACAAAACAATGATGACAAAATGTACCCATTCAATGAAATGTACAAACAAAGAATAATACGTCCCTATGGAATATAAATGAATAAATTAAATTAACTATTTCCGAACTGTAGACGCATTCTGAAGCATCTGCAGCAGGCTGGTGTTGATAATACACTTTGGCAAAAGGAGAAATTCTTCATGATGAGCAATTGCTGCTTTTGTCGCAATGTCCGCAATTTTATTCAATAATAATACTTTCATTTATAGAGATTAACTACATTTTTACCTGGATGTTTTCATAGTCGTCTGATGCAGATGCGTTTTATGTGGGAAAAGGTTAAACAGAACAATGCTCTTTTTACAATCTGTCAATAGGTTTTCAACGTTCTTTTTCATAACAATTTGTAAAGTAATACAGAGGCATTGATACCCATCCACACAATGACCATTCATAGCAATGTCTACCAAGGTGCTACTTGCTTTGTTAAAACAAAAGGATTCATATACAATCATACATGTATTAAAATATCAAAATGCTACCTACTAGTATATAATGATTATGGGCCAGTGCATTGGAGAAGATAGCTTTTGTGAATAGTGAAGATTCAGATGAGGATTTGAATCCGCAAAGTCTGATCAATATATTCAAATGTCACGTATTACGTACACACGCTTGCTAGAAGCTTCTATCAACTTGTGTATATTCCGATAGGACAGAGCGCTGATATTAAGGCTGATACTGAACACAAACTTCATGAATACCAACTTGTACCTTTACCAATGCACGGCGTCATATTATATGTATATGTGTCGCGTCAATATAGAATCGAACTTATTTATTGATTGATTTAAATGGCATACTGCTATAACCGACGTTACGATGGTGGTGTAATGGTAGATCGTCCGTCTCGTGTGCGGAAGGTCACGGATAGGATCGGGTCATACCAGAGTCTTTTAACAAATAGTATAATGGCTTTCCTTCCTAAATGCTCTGGATTGTGGGGGGTAAATATTACGACTAAATCGCTGGTGGCAGGTTAAATGAACCAGTTGTACTGGTAACTTACCAACGAAATGCAATGATATAACTGAATAAATGTTTAAATGAACCAGTTGTACTGGTAACTTACCAACGAAATGCAATGATATAACTGAATAAATGTTTAAATGAACCAGTTGTACTGGTAACTTACCAACGAAATGCAATGATATAACTGAATAAATGTTTAAATGAAAGCGGAGTAAAACACTATACACACAAATCAACATCAATTCAAACATAATTTGTTTAAATATCCTCCTGCTATAATTAAACAACAATAACAGCACGTATATAGTTATGTGTACATGTTTGATTCACACCAAAGACTTTTAAAACGGTAGTAATGGCACCCCCCCCCCCCCCCCTTTGGCGCTCAGGATAACGACTATATTGCTGGTATTAGGATAAATGGACCAACAATACTGTTTATTTATTCAGGAAACGCTGTGATACAACTGAAATCGTGTTTAAAGAGGCCAAAACTGCAATGCAAGCAAACACAAATCGTATGCTAGACACTAGACCCCCTTTCTCGTGTCCCTCTTGCACCCGAACTATCGGGCCGCCAATCATACCTCATATCAACTTTCATCCGATGTGAATACAACCATTATTATTGACACATTAATCCTTTCCTTCATAGGGTCACTGCACCTCAATTAAACGGTTGTTCTAACTTCTTGTATAATACCACATTATTATTATATTACTTAAATATAGTTTATATACAAACATTGCTCTAGGAAAACCAACCTTTGCGTAGTTTTTACACGTGTGGAAAAAAAACTGCATGGGCATCCATAGTTAGATACCAACAGAAGTTTCTTGAAACCTTATTTAACTAGTTGGTAAACAGAGCGGATCGAGATCAGACTGCTCGGGATAAACGCTTGCACCTTACGATGGGTTTTCGCAAAAGCTAATGATAATTTGCCTTTTTTTTTGTCAAATGTATTTATTTGAGACGCAACACATCGTCTGCGGTGGGTAAGAGTCTCCAAACAAAAAGACCATTCATTATACTGGCATCGATTTCACAAAACTAGATTGGCCAAATTGGTTTATTTTGACGGCCTGATAAACTATTAAGTTACTTTTCATTTAGAATAATGTTATCTTCGTCATCTTAATGACCCATAAAAAATGATATAATAACTATTTATATTGAATCGTAGATAAACAATGTTGGTATGTCATCAACCTACACATATTGATACGAGAGGTAACCAGTTCTGGATTTCACCCATACATACGCATAGTGACCAGGGGCGTAGCTTGGCAATAATCAATGTGTAGGCCGTCTCGTGAGAAAATCAACATTGTGGACTCTGCGTAAAGTATCGATCCGGATCAGCCTAAGCATGATACACAGGCCTACCCGGATATACACTTTCGCCTCCTGTGGATTTTCTGTTTCAGGAATCACTACTCTATCTATCCCCCCTTAGACGGAATGTGTCGGCCGGATCAGTCTGCGCGGACAGCGCAGGCTGATATGGTCGATACATTACGCAGATGTGTATTTTAGAAAAAAAGTTTAGGCACGTGCCTTCAGTGCCTAAAGGGAGCTACACCCCTGGTGACGCCTAGCATTAAACGACATATGCAATCATTTGAAAACATTGTGGCAAACAGAAAAATTGATCACAGAGAAATGTGCACAGAGATTTTCCGTATTGTAGTCATATTTTCTAAGTATTCTGCTTCAGATTTGGTGTATGTTGAACAGGGACAAAACAGACCTATTTGGGAGAAATGTGGTCTCTTCCCAGCACCGTCTCTCTCTCTTATTGCTAAACCAAAATCTATGTTGTGGGTTCCCAAAATAATGATTCAATGATTCAATTAATTTGGTTACCTACATCATAAGATTTTAAACAGCTTTGTAAATAATTAACTTATGCAATCAAGTTTATCTAAAATTGTGACATGTGTTACATACTATACAATGGACCAATACAACGTTATTGTAGATATACAAATGATAGCCGTAAACTATACAATGGACCTATACAGCGTTATGCTTGGAATCAACATATATAAAAGGAAACAAACTACTTTCGGAGCTTTCCCTTATATTGACGATTTATAAAGCCTCTGCAGCAGACGGCTTTTTGAAAACATAGTGAAAAAGAAGAAATTACTAAAAACGAGCAATTTCTCCTTTGGCCACAATGTGTTCCACTTTAAGTCATAGGTTATCCATTCAATTCAAGAGATTTTGTATTTTTTGACAAAATATGTTCAAAGTAGTCTGCTGTAGAATTGTCGTATGAGGGAAAGGGTTAAAAGATTTAACCAATTTGGTTCACAAGAAAATGTTGTCTCCAAGACTTGTTTGTGCTGCACCATGTCCAATTGGCGCCGTCATTATTGGTGTACGAACATCTCCGATACACTTTGAACTATTATTTATTTCGTAAAATCGGATTTAGATTATACTTTTGTCCCTTATATGTGCTAGTCGAGC
>JASEVX010000012.1:47708969-48001469 GCA_031761405.1 Serripes groenlandicus
ACCACAGGCTGATTTGAGACACAAGCTTGTTATACGATTATGTCAACTTGTGTATATTCTGATAACACTGAGCGGGTTGACATTATGATTTGACTTTGCACTCATGAATGCCATATTGTACCTTTTCTCATGCACTGGCTCATCTTATCTGCATGACTTGAAATGCTCCTGCATAAATGTCGATATCGTATGGCCCGGTGCACACATATTCCCACATATCCATATAGAGTATCAATATGAATAATGCGAAATAAAATAAACATATTGCCACGCGAATAGGTGCATGAACAATCAGCGTATCAATCAATCAGTGTTTCCCATATAGTCATTTAGTCTCATTCCCACATACAACAACTATGCAGTAGACGATGTTGACAACATCATGCCAACAATATGAAAAAAAATATGTAAATGAAAGCATAATAGTCGAACAGAGTTGAACACATTGTGGCAAAAGGAGAAATTGCTCATTATGAACATTTACTCTGGTCACAGTGTTTTTAAAGGTCGTCTGCTGCAGAGTCGTCAGGAAGCGTCTGTATGAAAGGGTAAATCATCAAAGAAGACCCTGGAGAGTGCTTGTAACATACAGAAGACTCTACATATAACATATATATTAGCCGTTCCACGAGAAAAGCAACATTATGGACTCTGCGTAATGTATCGATCCATATCAGCCTGCGCAGGCTAATCCGGGGCGACACATTCCATCTAAGGGGAATAGAGGTAGAGAGTAATGATTCCTAAAACAGAAAATCCACAGGAGGCGAGAATTGTCTGTCCGTGTTAGCCTGCGCGGCATGATTAGGCTGATCCGGGTCGATACTTTACGCAGAGTCCACAATGTTGGTTTTCTCGCGAAACGGCTCATATATATATATATAACGATATCTTGCTTATCTCGGTTTCTTCACATCGTTAACCCTTTCCCTCATACGACAATTCTGCAGCAGACGACTTTGAACATATTTTGTCAAAACATAGAAAATCTCCATAATTGAATGGATAACCTATGACAAAATGTGGAAAACATTGTGGCAAAAGGAGAAATTGCACGTTCTGTGCAATTTCTTCTTTTGTCACTATGTTTTCAAAAAGCCGTCTGCTGCAGAGGCTTCAGAAAGCGTCTATATGAGGGCAAGGGTTAAAGGTCGTTTTCTGTGTGACGTGGCTGAAATTACGTTTTCTCCATGTTGAAGCATCTACAGCGGACGACTTTTGAAAACATTATGGCAACAGGAGAAATTACTCATTATGCGTAATCTTTTACCACAATGTTTTCCATTCTATCTCCTAGTTGAACCATCACTTATGGAGACTTTTTCACATTTTGCCAAGATGTTTTAAAACAGTCGTCTGCTGCAGATTTGATGCATGCGGAAAAGGGTTAAACCAACAATGATCATTGATTGTGACATTTTAGGGTAAAAACTGAAGTTATCAGCCATTTTAAACTAGACATCTTAGACATATTTTGGAGTATGGGAATGTGGAGACAGGATATTTACATATCAGACCATATATAACTTCGTTCAGCAAGGGCGCATTGGTGGTGTTGTGGGAGAGCGTCCGCCTCGGGTGCGGTAGATCACGGATTCCATCCCTAGCCGGGTCATACCAAATACCTTAAAATGGTAGTAATGGCTGCCCTTCTTGGCGTTCAGGGTTTCGGGGTTAGCATTACGACTGACTGACTGTTGTCAGGGTAAATGGATCAGTAGTACTAGTAAGTTTACCAGGAAATGCCGTGATATAACTGAACAATTGTTGAAAGCGTCGTAAAACAGCAAGCAATAAATCAATCAATTGTTCAGAAAGTAACATGTTTTTAATCAGAATTCTCACGAGATCTTGTACCCCCTGATTGTAGACTGTAATCAGGAAGTAAACATCGAGTGTGATCATGATACGTTGTTAGAACCTGTCTGGCAGTTAAATGTTAAATCAATTAGTTTAACCCTTTCCCTCATATAGACGCTTTCTGACGCCTCTGTAGCAGACGGCTTTTTGAAAACATAGTGACAAAAGAAGAAATTGCACAAAACGTGCAATTTCTCCTTTTGCCACAATGTTTTCCACTTTTTGTCATAGGTTATCCATTCAATTATGGAGATTTTCTATGTTTTGACAATACGTTCAAAGTCGTCTGCTGCAGAATGATTGCCGTATGAGGGAAAGGGTTAAATTAATAAGTTTAAAGTGTTTAACTAAACGCAAGACTTGAAACTGTGGTCCGACCTGGCGTCGCCTCGTTGACACGCCGTGTTTTCTGAAGACTATTTATTTAACTACGCAGAATGCAACGACTAAAGACGGGTATACTAAAACCGACCATGACTAGACGTGTTGTCGGCAATGCTGAAAAAAAGTCTTCAACTCAATAAAATAAGACATTTATCATTAAACTAATGTAAGAAAGCATGTCAATTGAACTGGTTTCGTTTCCCTGTAAATCGTTTAGTATTTCCCCCCTAACAAATGGGAATAAAAAGTAGTTTAACGTAGAGAACCCCTTTTCGTATGAGGACGGTTTTTATTAAATATATCGTAAGCCAGCGCCAGACAGTTGTAACTGCTTCTTACATTACATAAAGTTACAACCGTTTCACGCTAGGCCATCGATATCTGTTGGAAGTCGTAACATATCGGGTTTGCTCGTGAACTTATCGGTCGTTTCCTCCGTAAAAGACCGACACGACTACGAACAATTCCGATCTTTAACGACTTCATACAGAAATCTTACTTGGGATGTTCTACATTAAAGATGGTTCGAGGGGCGTCGGGGTTCGATCTGCAATCCTTAGTGTGAATATCTATGTAGGTTTCGATTGCGTGTTGTGAAACGGACTATATTTGACACTTTAGTAGGCGACGAGTTTTGAAAACATTATCAGAAAAGGAAGAACTATTTAAAACGAGCGATTTCGTTGTTCCTACAATGTCTTTAACCATGAATTTAAATCTTACTTCCAATGGCTCCTATGTTTCAGACGGTTAACGTTTAAATATGAAACGGCCAGTCGTCAGCTGTAGTGTATAAACCAACATGCTGACACGTCTGTAGAGGAAGGTTAATTGGAAACATTTTGAAAACATGGTGACAAAAGGAGAAATTGCTCGTTTTGAGCAATTTCTTCTTTTGTTGCCTTGTTTTCAAAAAGCATTCTACTGCAGAGGCGTCAGAAAGCGTCTGTATGAGGGAAAGGGTTAACCTTTCACACATACAACACATCTGCAGTAGACGACTTTGAAAATGTCTACTAAAACATATGGAAAATCTCTATAATTGTTGGTATAATTACCGAACAAAGTTGAAAACATTGTGGCAAAAGGAGAAACTGCTCGGTTTGAGCAATTTCTCCTTTTGTCGCGATGTTTTCAAAAGTCGTCTGCTGCAGACATGTTGGAAATGGTTAAGCAACTCTATTCAAACCTTCTACTTTCATTTATAAGGATGATTATCTATATAATTACCCAAAACTTGACAAAGTCGCTCGGTGCAAATGTGTTTTATTTTGACTGAGAAAGGGGGAAATGTCACCGTTTTTACATGACGATCGAAATCATAATGGGCTAGGCTTTGTGAAACCGTCTTGGGTGTTTACGTGATTGGCTTGACGAGGTTCCGGGTTCTAGTATAGTACGTACACATGTATACTGTAAACAACTATTACTTATTTATGGGCTTAAAACAGGATCCAACGCCTACGTATTGTGATTTTTTTTTAAATTAAATAAATGAGATTACATTTCTTGACATATTCATCGGGGTATATTTACCCTCACACAGCAAAACTGAGGTAGACAACGTTAAAAACATATTGTCAAAATTGCGGAAATTCCGTTTGTTTGTTTTATTAGGTTTTTACGCCGTTTTCAACATTATTTCATTTACGGTGACAGTTCACTTATTCATGATCCCTGGGTAAACACATCAGTACTAGGCTAGAACATGTGCCTTGCCCAAGGGCACTCCACCTTGACCGTCGTGCCGCGATTGGGGACCGAACCCGGGACGACCGGTTTCAAATCCCGAAAATTCCGTATACGGTGATACAATTATAAGATAAATTTCATGAATATCTTAGACAAAAGGAGAAACTGCTCATCATGAACATTTTCCCTATCTGTACTCTGTTTTCAAATATCGGCTGATGTATTTCCCTATAGGCACACTATTTTCAAATGTCTACAGATGTGTTAAAGGATAAAAAAATATCCTTTTTAACCCTTTCAGCGCCGAATTGTTTAAAGTAGACTCTTCCATGTTCAAACTCGGACGACTCTATTTTCATGGTATAGGAATATTTTTATAACTCACAGCCAAACAATGCAGGTTTCAGGTGAGACAGCTCGTTACGAGCTGACTCACCTGAATCTGCATTGTTTGCAAAAAGCTCAATATTGCCTTTGGCGCCGAAAGAGGTAAAGTTAATAACAACATTTGGATTCCTGATGGAGATATGAGTCGTTCTATAATTTGTGTAATTTACTGTCTTTTGGTTCTAATATTTCTCAAATATTTCGGATAAACATAAATATGGCCTCAAATGATACAAAACAACACTACGAAGTAATTGGGAAGAGCAAATCTGACATATTGTTAACTGTTGTATTATACTTCATTGACTTTTGAATAATAATATTAATATTAATATAAATATAAAGAATAATTTTAATAGATATAATAACAATAATGATAACATTGGTATCGGCTGTACGATATAAATGTAGATAACTCTGGCAAATTTGTTGTCTGTTTTTGTAACGTTTTTTACTTCGCTTCAACAGTTTTTAAGTTATATCACGGCGTTTCCTGAGTGAGTTATCAGTACAACTGTGCCATTTATTCTGACACAGGGAGTGAAAACGAATATCATCGAAACAATAGTAAACTAAAAGGAGCATCAGCATCAATGGTGAGCTGTAGATCAGAGTTTGACCTCTCCTCGAATTAGACAAACTATTCAAAATGGAAAAAAAGTTGTTTCACATCTTTGAGCACAGGATGGTCTAACATTACGACTAGCTGTGTCACATCTTTGAGCACAGTACGACACAGGATGGTCTAACAGTACGACTAGCTGTGTCACATATTTGAGCACAGTACGAAACAGGATGGTCTAACAGTACGACTAGCTGTGTCACATATTTGAGCACAGTACGACACAGGATGGTCTAACAGTACGACTAGCTGTGTCACATCTTTGAGCACAGTACGACACAGGATGGTCTAACAGTACGACTAGCTGTGTCACATCTTTGAGCACAGTACGACACAGGATGGTCTAACAGTACGACTAGCTGTGTCACATCTTTGAGCACAGTACGACACAGGAGGGCTAACAGTACGACTGGTGCAACATTGATTGATTGTGGTTGAACGTCGTAGTCAACATATTTTCAGTAATATCACGCCGGCCCGTTCCCCTATTAATGTGTTTCCTGGATTTCGCACACGATTATTTCACACAAAAAGTCTTACCAAACCGACAGTTGCACAAGGTGTCGGGATAAACTTTCAGTATTTATTCATATATTTACTCAGAAGGCATTTTTATCCTTTCCCATTTGCAGACGCAATTTGACGCACCTGCAGCTGACAATTTTTTAAAAAAATATGAAAAAAGGAGAAATTGCTTATGATAAGCAATGTGTCGTCTTGTCACAATGTTTTCAATTACTTTCAATAATTATACGTCTTCAGTCCATATGAGCATATATTTTCAGTCGTCTAAAGCAGAATTGTCGTATTTTAGGAAGCGTTAATATAACTCCGAAACTCTTGACAATGACGTAAATACTTTATTTGAGAATGTGCACTTTACGCCCACTTGTCACCTGATGTAATAACGTGGCGACAAGTTCAAGGTCAAAGTAAACAAAATACACCCGTGGGAAGGTCATTCATGAGCTGTGCAGGTACGCAAGTATATCTCGCTCCACACTTAGCCAAAGCAGTTGAAAACGACGTAAACCATGACTTACATACGCCCACTAGTCACCTGTTGTGATGACGTGGAGATAAGGTCAGTAATGGCATCAGTTTTGAGAGCTCGTGTACTGGTTCCCCTCAATCGACACGACTTTGACATACATTTCTTACAGTCAAGATACATAAATAAACGTCTAGACATACATTAATGTGTCTTTCTTTTGGAGATTGTTGATTTGTGTGGCGCTTCAAGATAACCAATCTGGACGAAGAGCATTTGTGAGCAGTGTAGACCCAGGTCAAGCTGCACATCTGCATTATTTGCAAAAAAGTTAATAGAAGGGTTGAAGAAACGTCTAGCACACATCGTCCATTTGAAATGTAATGTAATTATAGAGACCAATGGCTTTGATTGAGCATAAGCTCTTTAGCTTATATAGGCCCATTTGGCAGTGTATACTATATCATGTACAAGTATTCTGACAGGTGTAGATACATTCAAGACACATAGTTAGATACAAGCGATTCCGGGTTTGATACCCTGGCTCTTTCCGAAAAGACGCCTTGGTTCTTTTACGTACTCAGTGTATAGAACCGATACACTCGATGTCCCCTTTCCTGGAAAGGACCGGTACTTGACCTCTAGTTCAGTGGAGGACACTTTAAAGCACATCAATGTTTGAACCCAGTACCTCTGAATTGACAGTGCAAGCGTGTTAACCACTAGATAACCGGGCCTCTATATTAGGCTCCAATCATATTGTTGTGCTGACGTATTCCGCTAAGGTTGTTTTTTCCCAGAGCATCGCTCGTTAATGCAGTTTGAGATCAACCCCCACATCCAGTCATGGACACTCACGATTGAAATAAGCATCGAGTAGTAATAGTTTTCAAACAGAAAGAAAACAATCATTTAACACTTTTCAACATACAACAAATTTGCTGCAGACGACTTCGAAAACATCTAGGCTAAATATACAAATGATCATCTTCTATTCGAAGTGAATTTATTGAATAGAGTTTAAAACATTGTAATAAAAGAATGAAATGCTCATGGTGAGCAATGTTTTCTTTAGCCACAATGTTATGCGATCGTTTGCTGCATAGGCGTCAGAAAGCGTCTATCAAGAACCTAAGCAAACAACTTTGGTATATCACTAATAACTCATTACAAAAGAGTGCACATTCTAGCGACAAGGTAGATATAAAATAGCTCCAAGAAAAACAACCTCATCCTATTTATGATTCTATTTTCGTAAGCCCCGATAGCTCAGTCGGTAGCTATCGGTAGCCAGGGGTTGTGAGTTCGAACCCCAACTCAGCCAACATTCTTTCCGACATTTGACAAAAGTCACTGTTACAAGCGTCATTCTGCTTTCACCAATGGGCTAACAGTCTATGTGGAAAAGCAGCCTGTTGTTTGAAGAGTATGTTGTATGGGGTACTGGTATGAGAAAACCAGGAAACATATGAGTAGGTGAACTGGCCGATATGACTGAAAAATTGTTAAAAACGGCGTTAAACCCCAATAAATTTTCATATTTCAAGTGTAGATAATCATCAGACTATGTATATGTATCTCATATGATCCAGATTAACAACGTTTGGCAAATACTTCTTAAATCCATATGCGACTTGTTGACAACGAATTCAGATTCAGAGGCAATTGCGCGGATGCGTAGGTTCAAGTAGATGTGTACAGGATGAAAGACGCCCTGTGATTGGTTGGCGTATATCTCGCCTCATACGTGTATATATATATATATATATATAAAAGGTGCGGTAACACTTTTTTCGCCGTAGATAAGAAACGCTTAACTCTTTTACCGCCGAATTGTTTAGAGTAAACTCTTCCATGTTCAAAATCGGGTGTTTCCATTTCTCAATTTATGAAAGTTTTGGACTATTTTGGTAACTAAAAGGCAAACAATGCTGATATCAGGTGAGACAGCTCGTCACGAGCTAACTCACCTGAATCTGCATTGTTTGCAAAAACTTCAATATTGCCTGTGGCGCTGAAAGAGTTAACCTTTTTCAACATAAAACAAAATTGCAGCAGACGACAATCAGGCAAAATCTCCATAAATGAAATTTTAGTTATTGAACAAAGTTGAAAACAATGTGTCATATAGAAAAATATCTCCTTTTGCCACACTGTTTTCAATTATTGTCTGCTTTAGATTCGTCTATATGTGGGAATGTCCTAATCTTAGTCCACGCTTTGAGAGAGTCGTCTTTTGATGATCAGTGTCACACCGTTTATTATTCGGAAGTGTGGTTCACGTGGGTGAGTTTTTGCGTTTTAATTGCGAAGGAGGAGGAGGGGGTTTTGCGTTTTATTTGCATTTCATGCGTCAATTTTGTAGTTCAAAGAACGTCACAATTAATCCACCATTTTACTTGCTTTAAATCATGCATGCATGAAACTACTAGCACGCAGACTTTCGGACGTGCAACGCCAACCCTTGCCCACACGCAGGCGAGACTTCTGCAGAAAACCTTTGAGAACTGTGTAACAAAGAGAGAACTCCTCGTTCTCAGCCATGTCTACCTTTGTCACAATGTTATTCATCATGATTGAATAATTATACGTACATTGTATGAGTTATCATACTTTACCGATATGTTTTAAGACTGAAACTATGATCGGAAGGAATATTAAAACCGAATAACTCGTTTTAATTAGTTAGTGATATGATGTATATCAAGATTAGCCTCCACATACCGAAGACTTTTAAAATGGAAGTAATGGCGTTCGTTCCTTTACGCTCAGGTTTGTGGAGATAGTATTACGACAGACTGGCTGGCTGATGTCAGGATAAATAGACCATACACACAAACAGATCCACTTACGCAAAATCTAAAATAAGTCTTAGTTCGCTATTCGTATATCAATCTTAGGATAAATTTCTCAATTACTCTTTAATTTTTTCACCGACCCGACCTGTCAAACACAAATTTTGATTAATGAATCATTTGCAGGAATTTAGATAGAACCTACGTGCATTGCGCTACTTTGATTATATTTTACAACATAAATAAATTATCCACACTTCGCGGGTGACATATCTGATAATGTGAATTTAACAAATCTGCAGCAGACGACTTTGGAAACATCCTGACAAAAAAGTGAAATAAAGGTATAACTATTGAATAAAGTTGAAAACACTGTGGCAAAAGGAGAAAGTGCTCGTTTTGAGGAATTTCTCCCTTTTGTCACAGTGTTTTCAAAAGGCGTATGCAGCAGAAGCGTCAGAATGCGTCTACAAGCGAGAAAGGGTTAACAGAGCAAGGGTTAAGGCCCCTTATCAACAAGATAAAAAACACTTCAGCGTTACGACGCTCTCTGTTAGAACTTGTTAGAGTACTTGATAATCTCCAAAGACACTTTAATGACCCGTATTTAATAGTTACGTGAACTGGCTTGTAACCGTCATCCATCTATGACAGTATGTTTAAAACTGTGATCAAAGATGCAGGCATACTGCTGATTATGTACATTCTACTTCTGATTATCAATATTTTCCGATCCAATGTGATTACTGATGTTGCAATCCTGTGTACTGGACGTCGATCACATGTATACTTACCTCTTTAGGAACTTTATTATTACTTTCCTAATGTATGTTTGAACACTACTTATGTCTTTAAATAATGCCAAGTAACGTGTAAACTTACGTTGTTTTCGGACACGGACTGTACCATTTGCTCAATTATATGTATTGTAATATTTGTAATTGTTAAATTACTAATGTCAATATTAACTTTTCGTAATCTCATTTAAACTAGACATACATTTCTCTACAGTAGCAAACACCCGTATACTTATGATGACTGCATATTTAAGGCCGTTTTAGATTGATCTTTGCATCAGCTTATCAAAATGTCTCCTATGAAATCGTTATGTATCAACAGGGGGAAACAACACAACTAGATTAACGAGAACGAGAAGCGGTGATGGCCGATCATTGGTTGTATTGTTCGATTTCATTGGACCGAAAACTGAGAACCTGCTCATTAATATGTACATGTAAAGTGTCAATTCATGACGACCTTTTACGCGGTGTCGTCAGTATTTTAGTTAGATTGGTACATTGCATGCCAGTAACTGTCAACTCATGGACATGTAGCCCTGCTCAATGAATTCATCACGGAGAAGTACGGAGAAGTACATCTTAGTATGGCAAAAGGTGTTGAGAACATTTTTGTTTATGTGTAATAAATACGCTAAGGTTGGATTTAAAAAATCACTGCTAATTACAATAGGAATACCTTAATATAGTCTTTATTATGAAGAAGGGTAACCCGTCTGGATTACTTTATTGCGCGGCTGCATCAGCACCAGTGCATATATTGGTTGTGTTTAGAACTACCACTGGTGCAATGGGCAATGGGCTTACGCATGCGCCGGGTTAATCCTCTTGATCGCGCATGCGCCGTATTTTACCGTCAGCTCTCGGATATTTCCGTAGTAGTTCGTCACTAGACTGGTTCTCGTTCGAGTTTACAATAGAAGATTAAGATTAGTGAACCAGTCTATTTATATGCGAGTATTTTTTTTATAATTAAAATGTAAATTAAAACCATAGTGTAACGTGTACCGGCGTTAAGCCAACACTAACCGCGATGAACGTTGCTTAACTTTACGAAAAGATCAACCACTCTACCAACGTCGCTATAAAACCCGGCGTTCACAGCAAGGCTGTAAAAGTGATATATCAACTCATATAAAGGATGAACTTTTGTAAATCATCATAAACCAAAAGTACAATATAATTATATGAATTCCTATCATTATCGTTACAATACACAATATATAGAGGATATTACATGAGTGGTCATTCAACTCGTTTTCTAAAATTATGTATTGAATGAACACGAATGTTATATTCTATTTATATCATGAATTCCAATTCGACGATTATTAGCGCAAAATATATATAACGTCGCCAAATAGCGCGGTCATTTTCAATGCTTTTCATTATGACTTTTTGTAGCATTGTTATTACACTAGTTATATACCGAAAATTCTAACACTATTGACAATTTCGCTTCTATACACAAAGAAGGATTTGAGCGTGATCTAAATGCAGTATATCACTCTAAATGTCCGGAACTATTTTTGGCTGTTGAAATTCCCTCCCGAGTTTTTTTCATACAACGTTTCTCAGAGCGCATGCGTTACTACATTGGGCTTGACATTTTATGAATGAAGTTACGAGCTTTTGTTGTAAATGCCGTTTGGAAATTTGAATTGTAACGGTGACGTTATTGTTTTACATGACGTCATTCACGTGTTTGACCAAAATTTTTGGCGCGGTCGAAAACGTTGTGTTAGAATGAGACCGTAACAAATTGCTCATGATGAGTTTAAGAACAATTGAAAAAGTTATAATAAGAATAAAATGTTCATAGACTGTTAATATAACTGATTTCAAAATGTTGTTAGTTGAAAAAGTCGAATATTACCAAAACAAATACAATGGGGAGTAAAGATAGAATAGCCTACACGTTATTTTATCAAGGAAAACAACGTCATGTCAAAACATAGTTCACCCTTAATTCGTATCCCTTTAAGTTATAAAAAAGTGCTAGAATTGAAATAGATCTCATTTTGAGTGACATACCGGCTCTTATATCACGATGTGTCGTTCAGGTGTGTTTAAATTAATCACTCAGGCCATTCGGCCTTCGTGATTAATTACTACACACCTGAACTCCCAATCGTGATATACGAGCCGGTATATCACTCAAAATGAGATCTATTTCCTAAATATAGAATGACGTTATTTCATGCTGGCGACGTCATTTATGATATAAGAACGATTTCTTTCATAAATGGTTGGCGTACAAGGTCTATTCTCAGAAAACATTCGGTGACGACAGTGGGTTTCAATCCAGGGACTCTTGAGTTCGAAATGACTGACAAAAGACATTGTGTTAATCACCTTTCAGCAATGGGCTAAAGAAAGTATATGAGTGAAGTTAGCCAGTTGCCTGGGGAAAATGTTATGTTACTTGCGAAAGAAAAACAAGGCAACACTTGCTTAGGTCAATTGACCGCCGTAATGTAGCTGAAGGACTTTTTGCAACGACTTAAACTCCAGTCAACACTTATAAACAGATGATTTGTCTGGAGTATACGTTTTTGGAAAGAAGAAATAAGGTCAATTAGATAAAGGAACATACCAACACAATAATGGGCAAACATTTCAATTAGCTAAGTCTAGATTGTTTCCGATTGTTAGATAACAATGTTATCACTTGTTAAAGACATAAACTGTTTATTAACGTCTATGTTTACCTATGTATTCAACTACAATCTACGGATAACAATGTTATCAAAGATTTAAGGGATTTGCAGTCATAGACAATCTTAATTATATATACTTTGTGTTGCTGCTCAATTTTTTAAATTTTCCTTTCAATACAAGTTGGCAGTCTATCAAAAAGACGTTCTTTCAAAGCTTACTGAATAAACATATTTAGTTTGAATGATTTAAAAACAAAAGTATGTTTACAGTAGGGCGTGATGTCTACATCTATCTCTACAATCGTCTATACAAACAGTCTGATACTGAACAACATTATCTCCTAATTCCAATTTCATTGAAACCGACTAACAAAGGGCTTTATCTAAGAAGACCATCTGGCTTTTACAACCACTGTCGTAAATTCCAAACAGATGATCTCTACAGCTTATTTGGTCTTTTCTGTTAACCCTTTCCCACATACAGACGCTTTCTGCAGCAGACGAATTCTGAAAAAACAAACATTTTGTCACAATATTTTTAACTCTTTCAGCGCCGAATTGTTTAAAGTAGACTCTTCCATGTTCAAACTCGGACGACTCTATGTTCATGTTATAGGATTTTTGAAATATTTCTATAACTCACAGCCAAACAATGCAGATTTCAGGTGAGACAGCTCGTTACGAGCTGTCTTACCTGAATCTGTATTGTTTGCAAAAAGCTCAATATTGCCTTTGGCGCTGATTACTAATACTTTCATTAAGAGATTTTCCATGATTATTTTTTGCCAAGATGTTTCAAAAGTCGTCGGCAGCCGATTTGCTGTTTTTGGAAAGGGTTACATCGTTCTCAACAACATAATTGAGCCGATTTACGAGAAATCCAACATTGTGGACATTGCGTAAAGTATCGACCAGATCAGCATGATCCGCGCAGGCTTACCCGGACATACACTTTTCTCCTCCTCTGGATTTTCTGTTTCAGAAAACATTACTTCTATCGCCCTGAAACGGAATGTGTCGGCCCGGATCAGTAGGCTGATCTGAGTCGATACATTACGCAGAGGCCATAATGCTGGTTGTCTCGCGGGACGGCTCATTTCAGTCTCATCCCGTCATTTACAGGGTATACCTACAGGGTCCAATACCACCTACCTTACTTAGTGATAAGTAATACCTAAATGCTTAAGAGCATATTTCATCATTTTTGTTTCCCTAATATTTTGTAAAACATTTATAATGAAAATGTATTTCACTAAATTACTAAGTTGAAATAAAATGAATAACAATACTTGTTAAGAAATTACATTTTTGGGCATTTTTATTAGGGAAATTAAAATGATGAAATATGAAATATTAAAGTTTTACACAGAGGGCTAGATTAGAGGGAGTATACAGGTCTTTTCCCCACAATATTTCTCTTTTTACTCAACCAAGTCCTATGTTGTGGGTACTCAAAAGAATCCTCTAACTGAGACGATTCTTTTGAGTACCCGCAATTTAGGAATTGAATGTCAAATAAGGATTTTAGAACTTGATTAGTTAGCGCTAAATAATGTTGGTGGAATATTGGAATATGTGAGTTCATCCCGTTATCGGTAGTAAGCCTGGACGGTAAGGAGTGAGTGGAGTCCCATACACTCTTACGTTGTTAAATATTTGTGAATTCTTCTGGAAACATCCGTGTCTTCGTATAACCTCGCCTATTTTCTGTCTTTGCTATAAAAATATTGTTTGATGTCTTCAGCAAAAATATATATTGTATTGTATTGTATTGTATTGTATTCAGTGGAACCTTTGTTATTACCCAACGCAGGTTTGAACCTTGTCTACCGCTTACAAAATGGAATATCTAAGAACTACACCACTAAGCCGGTCTCACCATATATTTGACCAACCTAGTCAAAACGAAAATAAATATTACTAGTTATAGATAAACAACACTCTTACGGGCGTGATTTCACTTTATGAGCCGTTCCACGAGAAAATCAACATTATGGACTCTGTGTAATGTATCGACCCAGATCATCCGGGCCGTCTCAGCGGGATAGCGGTATAGAGTAGTGATTCCTGAAACAGAATATCGATAGGAGGCGGAAAGTTTCTGTCCGGGTTAGCCTGCGCGGCATGCTTAGGGTGATCCGGGTCGATACTTTACGCAGAGTTCAACATTTTAGTTTTCTCTTGGAACAGCTCATATGCTGATTGGAATTATTTATAAATCAACGATGATTTAAGAAAGGCGAAACTGAAAACAAAACACATACACTAAACATTTCGACGTATACAGTGTTTAGGACAGACTCCCTCCCGTTTAAGCTAAATTCGAGTCTGTGCTATAGACCACCATAAAATAGCAATTCCCTCTCTATTACAAACCCACTTTAGTTTCCAAGTTACTCAATGTTCTGTATAAATGTCCCTGCTAATAGAGGCCACCTGTGAACAAAGACCATCTACTTGTCTTCCCATGGGTGGTCTTCATACTCAAGTCCAATTGTATTTGTTTTATTTCATTGTATGAGGCAACTCACTCATAATGAAATGCGCCACGTCAAATGAAATAAAATGTTGTATCAATTTGTAAATGTTTAAATTGTTTATACGATGCTGCAATCATAGGTTATGTGGTGGTTATCAGATTATTGGGCATTGACATCAAAGTCTATATTCGTCTCGCTACCAAAGACAAGAACGGCTTTTGCAAACAATGCAGATTCAGGTGAGACAGCTCATGACGTGCTATGTCTCCTGAAATCTGCATTGTTTGCCACTTAGACTTTAAATTAGACCACAGAGGTCCAATTTTCAACATTCAAGAGTTTAGCGTTTACCATTCATTCTCTCCAGAGGTTTCCCGGATGTGTATGATCGACATGGAGACTGACATTGAACATCCAGATTAGTTCACACGTTTGTTTTGACGGTGGCTTGAACCCCATACAAGTATGTAATGGAATGTCACATTCAACATATGATTGCATCATCTTATAAAGAAATTCAACATTTACAAATGCATACAATATTTTATTATATAAACAGTTTCCTTTTATGTCACTGCGCCAATCATTCCTTCACGCTGCTACAAACTATCAAAAGGCTTAAATGCACCACAAAACTATCATTGAAATGGTAACAATAGTTATTATTACGTCTAGACGTACTTGTTATACAAACCATCACAATTTATTGCGAATACAGATATGTGTCTGCTAATGGTCTTTGATTTATATGTTATATCCCTCACGCCGAAACCGAACTTCGGGCATTTGCGCCGAGCCCCGGTTTCTGCGCGGTCTCTCTCATTCTTTGCGACGTTTGACAAAAGGCACTGCGGCAAGCGCATTTGTCTTCCACCGATGGGCTAACTTTGTTTATGTGGAAAAGCAGCCAGTTTCTTGGAAATATTGATGTGTTGAGTACTGTTGCGAGAAATCCAGGAAACACATATATAGGTAAACTGGCCGCCGTGATAATAAAACTTGTTGAAACGGAATTCAAAATCATTCAATCAATCAATCAGACATTGTAGATCCAAGTTAACATATTCGTCTGTGCAATCGGGTCAGGATCTGACATTGTAGATCCAAGTTAACATATTCGTCTGTGCAATCGGGTCAGGATCTGACATTGTAGATCCAAGTTAACATATTCGTCTGTGCAATCGGGTCAGGATCTGACATTGTAGATCCAAGTTAACATATTCGTCTGTGCAATCGGGTCAGGATCTGACATTGTAGATCCAAGTTAACATATTCGTCTGTGCAATCGGGTCAGGATCTGACATGTTCGACACCTAGGTCCAAAACTATTAAACTCTGTAAACGTCATCTGTGCTCAGAAATTAACTCAATTCTTCAAATAAGACTTCTGATTTGTCAATTTGGAGAACGAATTTGCTTCTGATCAATCAGACACTTGAGCAAAATTTCTGAGCACGGATTAATTTTTAACACTTTTGGAGCCTGGCCGTACAATGATCATTGCATATGTTTGCAAATGGTAACGAATCTCTGCCACGTGGTATACAGGAGACTCCCAGTAATGGGATCTCATCGAGGTTAGTGGGGCGCTACACTTATAGTGGATTAAATTATTAAATTACATGTATACGGACAGTGCAGACTCTGATGAACACAGTGCGCTTGCACTGGCTCTCATGAGTCTTGACGTTACGCATATGAGCCGTCCCGCGAAAAAAACAACAACATTATGGTCTCTGCGTAATGTATCAATCCAGATCAGCCTGCGCAGTCCGCGCAGGCTAATCCGGGGCGACGCATTCCGTCTTAGGGTTGATATATGTATAAAGTAATGATTCCTGAAACAGAAAATCCACAGGAGGCGAAAAGTGTCTGTCCGGGTAAGCCTGTGCGGCATGCTAAGGCTGATCCGGATCGATACTTTACGCAGAGTCCACACTGTTGGTTTATTCGCGGGACGGCTCATATGCAATAAGACCCTAAATCGCTAGACGCGATTCAGAAGTGGTTTTTGTATCCTAATTTGAGTTCATAACGAAACATGAATACAAAACGAGAGTGTGCAACACTGCACGTAGATGCATACAAACAATGCATATCTGACCTCACATGTTATAACAATATTGCACCAAAATAGATAGAAAGATGTACTTTTCAAGCAATTTGTCACGCCACCAGCGTTTACGTGATATCATCATTTAGAGTCCTTTGCTGTGAAAACATACAAGAACGTTGTAACATCTAGACATTCTCGAAGTTCATTATTGATACATTTTAAATTTTAATCATTGTAGAAAACAGAGAAAAATCTCATTTTTAGCAATTTATCATTTCTTCGCCGATTTATAGAACATACTGCTGCGTTCAATACGGGAGATATATCTTGTCCAGAGAAAAGGTCAATGTTAAGGTGAACTGTTCTTCAATACAGGCAAATTGAGCAACCTCCCTTTTTCCCCATTTTCTTTTCATCTTTTTAACGAAAGTTTTCTTGTGATGCTACGTTTGAGCCGTCCCGCGAGAAAACCAACATTGTGGTCTCTGCGTAAAGTATGGACCCGGATCTGCCTAAGCATGCCACGCAGGCTTACCCAGATAGACACTTTTCGCCTCCTGTGGATTTTCTGTTTCAGGAAACATTACTCTATACCTCTATACGGAATGTGTCGGCCCAGATTAGCATGCGCGGACTGCGCAGGCTGATCTGGGTCGATACATTACGCAGAGGCCATTATGTTGGTTTTCTCGCGGGACGGCTCCTTTTCTTCTTTTTATATTCCCAGGTATGTTATATGCCGCTTAAGCAGAATACTGTATGCGACAACACAAAGCGTCTAGACCCTGGTTCGATCATGGGACGGGTCATACTTTTATGGTTCTATTTAATATTATTTACCCGTATATCTTGGTGGGGGTAAAGTTCAATGGAATCTTAGCTGTTGCTTCACAGGTTCAACATGCCAGCGAGTGGATACACGACAAGGTCTTCTGTTCCTTGATTTGCCCCCAGACGTTAAGAAAAACATAATTAGAAACAAGGGCTAAAGTAAAGGGTAATATTTCGTTGTTGACGTTGATACATTACAACACATTCAATCGCAATTGAATATGATACAAGCTTTTTAGAATACAGGTTTTCAAATGTTGGCCGTGCCACAGAAAATCACGACTTTCAGGATATTGCCACAAGCAGAGATCTAGATCAGCCTGGAGAACATTTGTGATCCCAATCTCACTATCTGGTATGCAGCTTGATCTTTAATAAATTGAGTGCAGTCTAACGTATCTACATTATGAACCGTAGAACGAACGTATAATGTTTACCGTTCGATGTATTCAGAGTATATAAATTACATGAGAAACGAAGAAACAATATACAGTAGCTATCTTTTCCTATTTCAATTGTATTCAAAGCGCCATTTACAATTACTCTGGATCCGCATCTTGCGATTAAAGACCTTACTGCCACTGCGAATAGTGAATCACGCCCCAGTGTCATCAGACTCGTTCGCCCCTTTTTTCGTATGAACTATGTGTAAATTCACATTGGACAGGATCGTAGCCACTCATGTGACACGCCCACATCCCGTGTGATGGAATCGCATTACGGATACGCAACTGAGGCTTTTTGCCTTAACACGTCATGTAGAATTTTAAAACATCTTTGCGAGCGAAGACACAAATAAGCGGGGCCATGCCAAAAACCTCAGGGCATTTACGACAAGTATAAAATCCAGATCAGTAACCGCACCCACGCAGTATGATCCGGACCTGCACTATTCGTTAATACATTAAAGAAGTATCTCAGAAGCCTCTGAATTTTAGTATACGTTTAAATTACATTATGGTGTGGCTGTGTAAATTTGTAATTTGTCTACACTCTGACCTGGCCATTCATTCTCCCCGGTGATAGTTTGTTTGGTGTTATACGCCGCTTTCAACAATTATTCAGTTATATCACGGTGTTTCCTGGGTAAGTTACCAGTAATACTGGTCCATGTATACTGACACCAGTCAGTCAGTCGTAATGCTGACACCAGCCAGTCAGTCGTAATGCTGACACCAGCCAGTCAGTCGTAATGCTGACACCAGCCAGTCAGTCGTAATGCTGACACCAGCCAGTCAGTCGTAATGCTGATACCAGCCAGTCAGTCGTAATGCTGACACCAGCCAGTCAGTCGTAATGCTGACACCAGCCAGTCAGTCGTAATGCTGACACCAGTCAGTCAGTCGTAATGCTGACACCAGCCAGTCAGTCGTAATGCTGACACCAGTCAGTCAGTCGTAATGCTGACACCAGCCAGTCAGTCGTAATGCTGACACCAGCCAGTCAGTCGTAATGCTGACACCAGCCAGTCAGTCGTAATGCTGACACCAGTCAGTCAGTCGTAATGCTGACACCAGTCAGTCAGTCGTAATGCTGACACCAGTCAGTCAGTCGTAATGCTGACACCAGTCAGTCAGTCGTAATGCTGACACCAGTCAGTCAGTCGTAATGCTGACACCAGCCAGTCAGTCGTAATGCTGACACCAGTCAGTCAGTCGTAATGCTGACACCAGTCAGTCAGTCGTAATGCTGACACCAGCCAGTCAGTCGTAATGCTGACACCAGCCAGTCAGTCGTAATGCTGACACCAGCCAGTCAGTCGTAATGCTGACACCAGTCAGTCAGTCGTAATGCTGACACCAGCCAGTCAGTCGTAATGCTGACACCAGTCAGTCAGTCGTAATGCTGACACCAGCCAGTCAGTCGTAATGCTGACACCAGCCAGTCAGTCGTAATGCTGACACCAGTCAGTCAGTCGTAATGCTGACACCAGTCAGTCAGTCGTAATGCTGACACCAGCCAGTCAGTCGTAATGCTGACACCAGCCAGTCAGTCGTAATGCTGACACCAGCCAGTCAGTCGTAATGCTGACACCAGCCAGTCAGTCGTAATGCTGACACCAGCCAGTCAGTCGTAATGCTGACACCAGTCAGTCAGTCGTAATGCTGACACCAGCCAGTCAGTCGTAATGCTGACGCCAGCCAGTCAGTCGTAATGCTGACGCCAGCCAGTCAGTCGTAATGCTGACACCAGCCAGTCAGTCGTAATGCTGACACCAGCCAGTCAGTCGTAATGCTGACACCAGCCAGTCAGTCGTAATGCTGACACCAGCCAGTCAGTCGTAATGCTGACACCAGCCAGTCAGTCGTAATGCTGACACCAGCCAGTCAGTCGTAATGCTGACACCAGCCAGTCAGTCGTAATGCTGACACCAGCCAGTCAGTCGTAATGCTGACACCAGCCAGTCAGTCGTAATGCTGACACCAGCCAGTCAGTCGTAATGCTGACACCAGCCAGTCAGTCGTAATGCTGACACCAGCCAGTCAGTCGTAATGCTGACACCAGCCAGTCAGTCGTAATGCTGACACCAGCCAGTCAGTCGTAATGCTGACACCAGCCAGTCAGTCGTAATGCTGACACCAGCCAGTCAGTCGTAATGCTGACACCAGCCAGTCAGTCGTAATGCTGACACCAGCCAGTCAGTCGTAATGCTGACACCAGCCAGTCAGTCGTAATGCTGACACCAGCCAGTCAGTCGTAATGCTGACACCAGTCAGTCAGTCGTAATGCTGACACCAGCCAGTCAGTCGTAATGCTGACACCAGCCAGTCAGTCGTAATGCTGACACCAGCCAGTCAGTCGTAATGCTGACACCAGCCAGTCAGTCGTAATGCTGACACCAGCCAGTCAGTCGTAATGCTGACACCAGCCAGTCAGTCGTAATGCTGACACCAGCCAGTCAGTCGTAATGCTGACACCAGCCAGTCAGTCGTAATGCTGACACCAGTCAGTCAGTCGTAATGCTGACACCAACCAGTCAGTCGTAATGCTGACACCAGTCAGTCAGTCGTAATGCTGACACCAGCCAGTCAGTCGTAATGCTGACACCAGCCAGTCAGTCGTAATGCTGACACCAGTCAGTCAGTCGTAATGCTGACACCAGCCAGTCAGTCGTAATGCTGACACCAGCCAGTCAGTCGTAATGCTGACACCAGCCAGTCAGTCGTAATGCTGACACCAGCCAGTCAGTCGTAATGCTAACGCCAGCCAGTCAGTCGTAATGCTGACACCAGCCAGTCAGTCGTAATGCTGACACCAGCCAGTCAGTCGTAATGCTGACACCAGTCAGTCAGTCGTAATGCTGACACCAGCCAGTCAGTCGTAATGCTGACACCAGCCAGTCAGTCGTAATGCTGACACCAGTCAGTCAGTCGTAATGCTGACACCAGCCAGTCAGTCGTAATGCTGACGCCAGCCAGTCAGTCGTAATGCTGACACCAGCCAGTCAGTCGTAATGCTGACACCAGTCAGTCAGTCGTAATGCTGACACCAGCCAGTCAGTCGTAATGCTGACGCCAGCCAGTCAGTCGTAATGCTGACACCAGCCAGTCAGTCGTAATGCTGACACCAGCCAGTCAGTCGTAATGCTGACACCAGCCAGTCAGTCGTAATGCTGACACCAGTCAGTCAGTCGTAATGCTGACACCAGCCAGTCAGTCGTAATGCTGACACCAGTCAGTCAGTCGTAATGCTGACACCAGCCAGTCAGTCGTAATGCTGACACCAGCCAGTCAGTCGTAATGCTGACACCAGCCAGTCAGTCGTAATGCTGACACCAGCCAGTCAGTCGTAATGCTGACACCAGCCAGTCAGTCGTAATGCTGACACCAGCCAGTCAGTCGTAATGCTGACACCAGCCAGTCAGTCGTAATGCTGACACCAGCCAGTCAGTCGTAATGCTGACACCAGTCAGTCAGTCGTAATGCTGACACCAGTCAGTCAGTCGTAATGCTGACACCAGTCAGTCAGTCGTAATGCTGACACCAGTCAGTCAGTCGTAATGCTGACACCAGTCAGTCAGTCGTAATGCTGACACCAGCCAGTCAGTCGTAATGCTGACACCAGTCAGTCAGTCGTAATGCTGACACCAGTCAGTCAGTCGTAATGCTGACACCAGCCAGTCAGTCGTAATGCTGACACCAGCCAGTCAGTCGTAATGCTGACACCAGCCAGTCAGTCGTAATGCTGACACCAGCCAGTCAGTCGTAATGCTGACACCAGTCAGTCAGTCGTAATGCTGACACCAGCCAGTCAGTCGTAATGCTGACACCAGTCAGTCAGTCGTAATGCTGACACCAGTCAGTCAGTCGTAATGCTGACACCAGTCAGTCAGTCGTAATGCTGACACCAGCCAGTCAGTCGTAATGCTGACACCAGCCAGTCAGTCGTAATGCTGACACCAGCCAGTCAGTCGTAATGCTGACACCAGCCAGTCAGTCGTAATGCTGACACCAGCCAGTCAGTCGTAATGCTGACACCAGCCAGTCAGTCGTAATGCTGACACCAGCCAGTCAGTCGTAATGCTGACACCAGCCAGTCAGTCGTAATGCTGACACCAGCCAGTCAGTCGTAATGCTGACACCAGCCAGTCAGTCGTAATGCTGACGCCAGCCAGTCAGTCGTAATGCTGACACCAGCCAGTCAGTCGTAATGCTGACACCAGCCAGTCAGTCGTAATGCTGACGCCAGCCAGTCAGTCGTAATGCTGACACCAGCCAGTCAGTCGTAATGCTGACACCGCAATCCTGAGCGCCAAGGAGGGTAGCCATTAATACCTTTTTGAAAGTCTGTGTTGTATGACCCGGTCGGGGGTTATCGAACCCGCGACCTCCAGCACCCGAGGCGGAAGCTCTACCACTACACAACCAAGCTGGTCCCAAAACCGATAGTGTGTTTGTTTGTTTGTTTTGTTGGGGTTTTACACCGTTTCAATATCATTTCAGTTATATCACGGAGACTCTTCACTTTTTCACAATCCCTTGATAAAACCAGTACTAGGCTAGGAAATGTGCCTTGCTCAAAAGCACTCCACCATGACCTCATCGCAGCAACTGGGGATCGAGCGCGGGACGCCCGCTTTAAAATCTCCGACGCTAACCAATAGTCAACTGCGGATTCCTAAACCGATAAACGCGGATCACATTTCTTCACACTGTGTCGTCATGTGCTCTAGAAAAGTGTCACAACTCGTGGATTCTCAAATCTATTTTAAACATTGACGTTCAAGTTCCAATGTGACGGCTGAATCACAAGTCATCAAAAGTGCATTTATGCTGAACTAGGATTGAAAAATACGAAATAAAAAAAAACCAGACAGCAAAATATGAACATATGTATGATAGCAGAGTCTTATAGACAAATAGGTAATGGGTTTTGCCAGCAGGCAGTTTTTCACGAAAATCGCCACTGGACGTGGACATGGTACGGATATACAATACAATTATATGAACCACGCTTCTGAGAAAACCAACATTAGCGTACGAAAGTGTCTAGATCTGTCTGCGAATCCATGCAATGTGATCTGATCCTAATGTACAATTATTATGAGAAGTATCTCCAAACCCTAATGTGTTTAATTGTGGAACAGAGCAACCAGGTCATAGTTCAAGGATATCCAATGGTCACCACATGCCCCGAGGATTATTCCCCTAGAGCACCGCTTCATAAAGACTCGTGTATGAAGATATAAACTTTTCAACTTTCACTTTTTATTTGATATTAAAATATGCTCACTAAGAAACATTAAAATTCAAATTAAACCCAGCATGGATGGCAAAAGTACTTATAAAAGAAGGTCAAAAACGCATGACCGTGTCTGAACTTTAGGCCAGATACAGTCATGCGTATTCTATTGCATTCTCCAATATGTACATTTACCTTTCGTGTCCCATGCTGGCTTTAATTTGTTCTGTATGAAGTATGCTGTTTGTACGTTAAGGGCGATCATCTTAGTGGTGTACTGGTTAGAGGTCCTGCTGTCCTGGAAGTTGGAAATTCGAAGACTATAAATGGTAATAATGGCTGCCTCCTTGGCGCTAAAGGTTACAAGGATAACGTTAGAACTAAAGCACTCGTATTCGGATAAATGTCACCGATAGGACTGGTGACGTCCGATATTACCGAAATACTGTTGTTGTGATAGTCTACTTTGCCCTTTGTGTTCTAGACCATCCCTTTTGGTCAGTTGCTGGGTCCATAAATTCTGGTTCCCAGTTTGGAGGAACCAGCAAAACGTGTGACATGAACATGGCCCACTTGGACTAAGGCAGCAGTGCAGTGCAGACGTGTGTTGACTTAGACTGATGACTGAGACAAGACAAGACTCTTTAAGACCAATCAAATGATAATATAATGCAGTTTATAGGATTAGCTATGGGTGAGTGACAACTGTTGAAAGCGGTGTAAAACATCATTCCTGTAAAGTACACTTTGACGATAAACTATCCTTGGAGATCATGGAACATCTACACACTCGTCCATTCAATCATTTCGATGGTTGATACAGTCAGTCTGACTAGCGTCATTCATCTTTCACCAAATGGCTAAAAAGTATATTTTGGAAGGGAGCCAGTTACCCGGGAAGAATGTCGTGCGCAGTACTAGTACGAGAAAGTCAGGAAAGACGCGTTAGGGGAACTGGCTGCCGTGATATAATTGAAATACCGTTATTAACGGCCATGCATTCCAATCAGTCAGTCTAACAAAGTATAATCCTCTCATACATTACATAGTGTAATGACTTATCTTCAACACATTCAAGTAGACTGCAGAGCTCTATATGCGGGTTCTAAAATCCTTATTTGACCTAATAACCCTATGTTGTAGGTACTCAAAAGAATCGTCTAATTGAGAGGATTCTTTTGAGTACCATAGTATAGGGTTCGATTGTATGATAAGAGAGATATTGTGGGGAAAAGAGCTGTATGCTCCTCCTTTAGAGATCACATGCATTAATTGTCAACTGACCACTACGACATGCATACATTAACCTCTTCTAGTTTCGTTTCTGCTTTAACCTGATCCAACATACAACAATAATGCAGTAGACGACTTTGAAATTATCTAGGCAAACACACAATGAATTTATAATTACTGAAAATAATTGAAAACATTGTGGCAAAAGAGGAAATTGCTCGTTTTGAGCAATTTCTTCTTTTGCCACAGTGTTTTCAAAAGTCGTCTTCTGCAGAGGCGTCAGAAAGCGTCTATATGTGGGGAAAAGGATAAGTACATTGCTCTTGAATATTCGATGGTTTATTTATATATCTCCTGAATACTCTTAGCTAATATTTGACAGAAAGAAAAGCAAACAAAACAGACCTAAATGAGGTGCCTTAATTTATGCCTGTAGTGCGATAAGTCAATGATGTTTAACCCTTGCCAACATGCAGAATAATCTTTATGCATCTGCTGCAGACGGCTTCTGAAATCAGTGTGGCAAATGGAAACAAATCTCCATATTGAGCAATCTCTCCATTTACCACACTGTTTCCAACTCTGATGAATAATTTTACTTTTTTATAGAAATTGTCCATAATTTTGCCTCTATGTGTTCCAAGTCGTCTGCTGCAGATTGAGTGCATGTGTGAAAAGGGTAAAAGTCACGTACAGCGGCGGGATAAGGGTTAAGATATAGTATTAGAATATACATAGTTCGCCCACGGTCCTAGCTATGACTTATCAACACGCGGTTTTTTTACGCACAGTACTCCTTCAAAATAACCCTCGACATTTGTTCACGTTCGCGCTCTTCAATTTGTTCAACCCTTTCCCACATACAGACGCTTGCTGACGCATATGCAGCGGACGACTTTTGAAAACATTGTGACAAAAGAAGAAATTGCTCATAATGAGCAATTTCTCCTTTTGCCACAATGTTTTCAACTTTTTTTCATTAACTATACTTTCATTTATAGAGATATCCCGTGTTTTTGTCTAGATGTCTTCAAAGTCGTCTGCTGCAGATGTGTTGTATGAGGGAAAGTGTTGAGAGTAAATGTGGACAATGACTCACTTCTCACCCATCATAGTGATCGTACATGTATGTGTCATAGTATAACTATTATAAGAGAGACTTTGGGGTTAATTGTCTCTCCGTAACATTACAATACAAATACAATACAACGCAATACAACATAATACAATATAATATCATATAATACAATACAACACAATACAATATATAACATTATACAATACAAAACAAAACAATATAATACAATACAACATAATACAATATAATACACTACAACACCAGTATAATACAATACAAGTACAATACAATACACTTATTTATTTCGGTGATGATTTTATGCTGAATACATGTGTGACATCTCTGCTGCGCTATAGTACATCGTGATCAGATGAAGGTAAAACTATTGGGTATTCAGTTTTTTTTGTCAAGATGCCGTGCATTTAGGATTGATACTAAATGTTGACAAACAGTGAAGACTCTAGTGAGACTGTGCGGATGCCTTAAGACTCCGAATCGCTAGACGAAGCGCTTGTCTAGTCCTAGCAAAGCACTTTCATTTTTGGAAGGTGATTATTATAATAATCTTCTTCCTATGGGATTGCACACCGTAATGGAATATGCCCTACAACACACATCCTCTCTATAAACTATATGATCTCTTCATACATACGCTAGTCAATATAGTTCGCAAAAAATCAATGTAAATTCATACTTTAAGTGTTTTCATGTACAATCAGTTTGATGTAGAAACTGGTTTGGACAATTAAATTTTCAAACAATTCATGTTTTTGTGGCTTTGAAAATTAAAATTGATTTTGACTTTCCAAATACACATCTTTCTGCGGTAAACATTGTTACCTGTATATTCTTACGCGCCACGCTTTTGTGAACAACACCGATACACCGGATCAGATATACATTATTATTATTAATATTTTATTTCAGTCTCATCCAATATACATAGTTTTACAGCACACATAATTTGATACAATATATACATTATGTAATTGGCCATTCTATAAAGAATTATAAGAGACTATCGTTTCTAAACAATATATTTACATACTAACACTTAGATGACCATTGCTAATCCTTAGACTAAAATCTACAGTTAAAGTTTACTATAAAATACTGAAAATAAAATGAGAAATCTCTTTAAAAAATCATCGAATATCAGCCCTGATCAGATCAGGAGTGAACAGATTAGCAATAATTATCTAAACATTTATGGGAAAAACAATCACTGTTGCATATATAAAAATACATTCTTCATAAATGCTACATTAAAAGTATTCCCTTTAAAATGTTTGAAAACATTTTACTTAAGTTTATTTAGAAAATAGTAGTTCCAAGACACACCATCCTGTCTTAATAGGACTCTAAATTCTTCCTAATTAATAGCCTTTCATGTAAAGCAATACTAACTTTTGAACTGTCAATCAGAAAGAAAAAAAAAAAAAAAAAATATATATATAATAATAATATTAAGAAAGAAACATTAATTCACTTTTCATTTTGACTGGGTTTAATTTCACTTTAAAATAGCTTTCAACTTTTGATAATTGGAAAAGACAGAATGAGTGTCTCAAACTTTACTCTCTATTTTTTTAATATACATATACTTTAAAATCATATTTAGTAACTCTATATTAAAAACATAGATTTAGTGGTATAGACAATTTCTTCTAATTTTAAGTATTTCTGAGCAGGATTTTGCAGTAAATTTAACAATTTTTTCATCTGACAATAGGAAGCATAATTTTTCAATATCACTATATGTACGGAAACTATTGCACACACTAACCGCCTTCTCATATAACTTTTGGCGGACATCATTATATAAGTAACAGTAAAGCAAAACATGCATTTCATCTTCTATCCCATGTGTACATACAGGACATATTCGTTCATTAAGGTCCAATCTTTCATATCGCCCAGTCTCAACCCGAATTGGGGCAACACCACATCTAAATTTTGCTAATGCTGATCTATGACCATATGGCATGACTGTATTTACATAGTGTTCAGGTTCATAATCAAGTTTAAATTTCTGATACAGTCTTAACTTGTTTCTACCTTGTCCATTTTTACTTAAAATACCATGCACTGACAGAACCCATTCATCAATAAATACCTCCATGGCAGATCCTGACAATCTCTGAGCTAGAACATTTTTGTTCAAAGGAGAATTTAAGCTACAAAAGTCAATACAACCCAATTTTGAAAACAAGTTTGTGACTCTAAAATACCAATTTCTACAATTCCTATTTGCTAATTTACAATAAAAATTTGACACTTTAAAATTAAGCCTATTTCGATTCATAACTGATAATCTACACCAAAAGTTGGCAATACATTTCATCTGTTTGACAAAAACTGGATCCCAGCCCATATCACCAGCAACAGCAGCGCTCGGGGTGTACTTTCCAGTACCAAGAAAGAACCGCATTGCACGATTCTCTACAGCCTCAATACATGAAAACTTTGTGGTACCCCAGATGGCAGCTCCATATGCTATAACTGGCCATACCATTGAGTCATACAGTTTTTTATATACGTGATGGGGCATACCACCTAGAAGTTTGTATTTTGCTACTAAGACACCCAAAGCTCTGCTAGCCGCCCGTGACACAAATTTGGCAGTAACATTGTAGTCCAAATGCGCATTGATAACCAGTCCAAGATAAACATACTTATTAACAATGTTGAGGGTTTTGTTACCACAAGAAAAGCCAAAATTTGTTTTGATAGTTGAAATATTTCTAAAATGTACTATATTGCTTTTCTTTTCATTTATCAACATATTATTTGTATTACACCAATCTGATATACAATTGAGCATTTGTTGGAGATCTTGTTCATTAGAAGCTAGCAATACAATGTCATCAGCATAAAGCAAAATGGATAACTTTTCATCATTTTCAATGTCAATACCCAGGCCTAGTGCCTTGATTTTCACTGCTATGTCATTGATAAAACAGTTAAAAAGTATTGGTGACAATATACAACCTTGTCTTAGTCCCAGTTTTACATCAAACCAATCAGATAATATACCATTTACCTTTACACAACACGTAACATTTTCATAAATTGCGTGTATTGCATTATACATTTTTCCATTAACACCAATGTTTTTCAACTTATCAAACAATAAAGATCTGTCAACCAAATCGTAAGCTTTTCTAAAGTCTATAAAGGCCGCAAATGTAGATTACATTACACGAACTAGGTCAATTCGAGGACATACCGTGTCGTAAGGTAGTTTCCCCAAAATATGCTAATCTATCCTTAATTACGACTTTCAGTTTTGTTCTTTATATTTCCTCTAGCATATTCATTTATAGGTGTTTACATCAGTTATATATATATTATATGTATATATATATTTACTAATTGAAACGTTGTGAGAAAAAAGGAAAAAAATCCCTCTCAGATATTTTCAAAATCGTCTGCTGCATTTGGAGTCCTGGGATAAATTTCTTATGTTTTGTTACAATGTTGTCAATAGTTGTGTGCTAGGGAGAAATGTTAGTTATCTGGTAATTCACGAATGGTGTGTTCTCCCGAACGACTACTCGACTAAATATGTATAAGGGGATTAGTGGGGCATTCTTAATGGTAAATTACAGAATGATTATATAAAAAGGATTGATTGAATAGGCTTTAACGCCGTTTTCAACAATGGTTCAGTCATATCACGGCGGCCAGTTCACCTATTCATGTGTTGTCTGGCTTTCTCACACAAGTAATCCACACAACATTCTTTCCAAGCAACTGGCTTCTTTTCCAAATAGACTGTTAGCCCATTGGTGAAAGATGAATGACGCTTGTCACAATGACAGAAAGAATGATGGCCGAGCTTCGATTCGAACTTACAAATGCTTGATTGACAGCCCGCGTCGCTACCGACTGATTTACCGGAGGAAAGTTGAAAGATGTGGAAATCACTTTTCCTGAATTGGTATGGTAAAATCGAACTCATGCATACTGGATAAGCACCCTAACATGTTGCCTCTTTAGATATTGTAGCTCTTGAAACAAAATGTTGTGGGAAAAGAAGCCTTTGGTTTTAATATGCATTGGGTGTTTTTTTTTTAACAATTCGTTTCATTCAATCAGATTTTATCCGAATATCTAATTGTTTTAAATTGTAAAATATTTGGAAGTGTTTGAATCCACGCTTGACGCGTAATACACATCAAATAAAATTATTTCTATAAAAATCTGATCATCGTGAGTTGTCATGATATTATTTAGATTTTACAACACTTTCTTAATGTTTTTGTTATGTGAGAATTGATTTAAATTGAGGGCACACCTATACTTAATTAAGCTTTCATGCAAGGAGAAAACATTACGTTCTACGTTGTATCCTCATTCAGACACAGTTTATCGAACATTGTTGCAAATGTAAAATTAATT
Organism: Serripes groenlandicus; assembly: GCA_031761405.1. NCBI lineage: Eukaryota > Metazoa > Mollusca > Bivalvia > Cardiida > Cardiidae > Serripes > Serripes groenlandicus. Next base: position 47,738,922 of record JASEVX010000012.1, read on the forward strand.
CATGTTTTCATATTTTCATTCATAGCACTTGTATACGTTCATGCATAGCATTCGTTCACTTGTGAAAAGCAAATTTGAAAGACAGTGGCTGTCATAGATTTTTTTTATGACGAGCAAGTTCTCCTATTGTTACAATGTTTTAACTATATATTTATGTTCTCACTTTTGTAATGTTTAATATTAAATGTACTTGCTCTTCAAATTTGGAAGAAATAAAGAATATCTATCTATATATCTTTGTCCTTATACAGACGCATAGAAAGATAGTATTAGCTATTGACGGATATGACTGAATGTTATTCTTTCCTGTACTTTTCTGTCTAAATATGAAAAAATGCTTTCTATATTTTTTACAAATATTTCTCTCTATATTTTTTACCAAAAATATATTTTGTTTCAATGCAATTTCTAAATGAATTGTATGTATGCAATACTCCTCACTTCTTGACAGTGTTTGCTAACTATTGTGAATATAAAATAATGTCCAGCTGTCAACAATTTTGAAGTTTTATTCTTTCTTTCTTATTGTATTCTACTGATGAAGGCGTTCTTCCATTTGTTTGATTTATTATTTTTATACAATTTTACCTATTCCGAAACTGCAGCAAAATAAAGAAGTTTTAAAGACTTAAATTCTTTCATTCATTTATTTTCCAACATATTTGCTCTCGTTTGTTCCTATCCATATATCCTAGCCATGATCTGTTCATACCTTGCATACAATGCATTATCCCATCTGCACCTGGCTGACATCACTCTAAAATCACCTTCCAGCAGTACTTTCAGTACTTTGATTGTAATAGGGCGTAACCGTTATTGGAAAGAAAATGGATTGTGGTGAGATACCTTGCCGTAACTTGGACAGTACGTATATGTTTATGAAGTAAAGTTAAACATACCCACTGGAGGTTTGAATCTGTTTAAATCTAAATAAGCTTATCTTTTATAGATTTACTTTATGCACGAATATATAACACCTACCTCTCATATCGCCATGGGGGCGCAAAACCCTTCACCTTTTACAGACGACATTTGAGGTTTTTCACCTGATTAATCCGGGCTTATTCAGGCCGACACATTCCGTCTCAGGTGGATATAGGTATAAAGTAATGCTTCATGAAACAGAAAATCCACAGGAGGCGAAAAGTTTCTGTCTGGGTTAACCTGGCGCGGTCGATACTTTACGCAGAGTCCACACCGTTCGTTTTCTCGTGGCACGACTCATTTCAAGAATTTGCAGGAAAAACCAGAACATTCTCCTGTTCCATCAAGGTTCCACCGCGGTGAGCTAAAGGTGTACCTCCTGACGTAACATGATCTTATTTTACCTGATTTGGAAGGAAAAACGGTTAAAATAACTTTTTTGAAAAACGCTATTAAAATTCTAGTGCAGTGTTTTCTTTTCTGCAAACACGTAACCAGGTCTTACAAAACAGTAGAATACTAACTTACTTCTAGTCTATTCTTGTCAGATATATAATTTACATACTAGCGAACATTGAAGACTCAACACAGTCTGTGCGTATTCACAGACTCACCTGTGTCTGCACTGATCGCATTTTGTGAAATAAAACCCGACCTCGCGCGGACGCGGTGATCAAATAATTACATATGTAAACACTTTCCCACATATTTATAAGCGCTCTGCAGCATACGACTTTTGAAAACATTGTGACAAAAGAAGAAATTGCTCAGAATGAGCAATTTCTTCTTTTGCCGCAATGTTGAAAAACTCTATTTGATATCTAAACTTTCATTAATGCAGATTTTTTTTCTCATTTTTGCAACCATGTTTTCGAAGTCGTGTGCTGCAGATTTGTTGTATCTGGGAAAGGATTCAAACAAAAAGTGCATCGTTCATTCAAATCTAAGTGAACGCTTATCCTGCGAACAATGTATATCAATATCAGGGTGCACGGTCTTGCCGTCTGATCATTATTCACATTAGTCGTATATTGATACGGCTCAGAGATTCTTTCCACACAGATTGCTAGAATTTGCCGAAAATTATAGATGCATACAGGAAAACGACAAATTCATTTTTTACCAACATAAAACAAATATTAACCGACACTATTGTAAATATATACGTTAACATATGGAAAATCTCTGAACAAATGAAAGTTCTTTTATTACATACAATTGCAAACATTGTGGCAAAAGGTGAAATTGCTCATAATAATCGATTTTGCATTTAGCCTCAATGTTTTAAATAGTCACCCGCTACCGTTAAAATAAAATGTTGTTTTCCGATGGGGAAAGAGTGAAAGGAAAAGCAATGGAAGGCGTTAATGTATTGCCTTCGATGTATCATAAATTCGATATCAAAAGAAAAGTACATGGTTAGTTTGCACCGAGGATGAACTATATAGTCGCGGTTTGCATAATGACTTCGGGTCAGACTGACGACAGATCCGTGCTATAACCCTTACCCACATACAGACGCGTGTTGACGCATAGATCTGCGACATGCGACTTTCAAAAACCTTTTGACAAAAGAAGAAATTGCTCCTTTTGCCAAAATGTTTTCAGTTTTATCACACAATTATTAGTCGCCGGGCAGAAGCCCGCGACTTCTATTTTTAATAGGTTTTCGGAAATCACATGGGAGGGGGGATTATTATTAGAAAGAAACACATTTAGATGTCTTGAACGTATTACAATTATGTTTGTTTAAAAACACTAAGTAATTACACATCTAAAATGAAATAAATATTCCGATGTTTTAGGTATTTTCAGTTTCTTTATTTTGACTCGCATTTATGTTTTTTTTGTTTTATTTACGAAGACAAAACAGTCCCTATTTGCTAGAATGAAATACTGTATTTTACACTATATACTACATGTAATCAAAAGGCTATAACTACAAACCTTTACGTCGCACAGTCTAATGTTGTTTACATACGCGCACCTGCTGATGAAAATGACGTCGAATATTCTCCTTCTAATGGCAATTTTAACTTACTGAATGTTATTTTCATGTTCAAAGAGATGTCTTGATTTGTGAAGAAGGCATTTTATAATGTTTATCCATGTATATCTAAAATATGAACTGTTTCTAAGCTAAAACTGTTGATCGCGTGACTCGCGAATACCAACTGCGTAGATCAATCTCCTTTGCAGAGAGCCGCTCTTCCTTTACACTCACTAACAAATAGTAAATCATATGCGATTTAAAATGTTTATTTGGTTCGAAACAAATGAAGAAAAGAACAAACCGAGATAAAACTGGTTTTAATAGAATTACTTTGAACGAACACTCTCTGCCTATAAAGAGAGTTTCAAGAACGACACCTCTGCGAATAAGAAAGAATCGGGTCTTTCGTACAAAATTATTTCGTCCTTGACAGTTTTAAATGTGTCATTTAATTCCCTAAAAGCATATTGCTTCCGATCTGCATAGTGTTTTGCATCATTGACACAAGGGCGCTCATCATAATATAATTTTAAAACATGAGTAGTTTGTTATTTTCATTATGAAAAAGGAAGGAAAGAATTAAAATAAATTAACATGTTGTAGGGCTCAGTTTATGTTCGAAATTAAGTTTAAGGTATTAGATGCCTAATGAAAACCTCCTTTTGAAACTCTTCAATTTTAATGCTTTAGCCTATGTTGTTAAGCACAGGACTACAACTCTTTTGAGGGTTTCAAAGGTAGTGGTTCGAATCCAACCAGAAGCACACATTTTTTTTCTCTTTTTTTCTTCTTTGTTTTCATTAGCTAACAATTTTTGCAGAGGTTTATATTGTATTTTCATTAAAAAGCAATTAAATACATATTTACACATAAATATTAGCTTCTTTGAAGATTGTATTACTTGCAGTCACGGCTGAAATAGGTGGTTGGGATTTTCAAACTCTATTTTTGGTAGACTTGCGCATGCGCAGAGGCTGCCATAGTCATAGTGAGTTTGAAGTCACGTGATGTATATGCCCTTCACCACCAACAATTAAGTGCAATTTTTGGTTTGACTAATTTACGAATGCTCACAAAAGCAAACTTAGAGTAACTAAAAAAAATCCGATTATTCAAGCTTATAATAGAAAATAACAAGTCTTGTAAGTGTAAATATCATATTTAAAGTGTACACAATTATTTAGATATCACTACGCCAATATAGCACTGCACCGCGCAATTACCCTTTGTAAATTGTAACCCTTTTTTCACTCTCGGCAGAGATGTAAACATCCACTCGCCCGCTAGCATAAGCGAGTGGAATGAAGGATCGGCTAGTACGAAATTTTAGGCGCTAGTCCATACATATTCGTTCATGTCCTTATTCATAAAGATAGTATGCATTGCTAAGCATTTTCTTTCTCTTTCTCTCAGTCCATCTATTCCTTCGACAACGATTAACGATGACTTGCATTTTGGATAGTGCTTTCGACAAGGTCCGCGTCTAAAGAAACAAATTTCATCAAATGATTTGAGCGCTTTAAATCACTTGTTTATAAAGCGTTTAGAATACTTTGATTATAATAGGCAGAACGAATAACGAATAAATCTTGCAAGAAATCGATCATTTCTTTCGGCCAAAATCAGGTAAATGACCCGCGGATATTGGTTGTTACAACATAACTGAATCATCCTTTTATTCTAAATTTGTATTACACAGTTAAAAATTAGATTTTGACAGTTTGTTCGTTATGATTTTGACGCGATTCAAGATTTTGACGCGATTATTTCGTTCATAGAGTTGATTACTAACAGATGACTAAGTTGATGATGGAAAGAACATTAACAAGTTAAGTTAAGCTAAAACATGCACAGGCAGGCGAGTGTTTCATTAGGATAAGTGCAACACTCAATTCCCAATCCTGCTTGCCCTTTAACAAATCACAACCCACCCCACAATATAAAAACTCTGCAGCAGACGAATTAAAAAAAATCTGAGCAAAGATACAGAAAATCACATTTATTGGAAGTGTAATCATTGAATATAGTTGAAAACATTGTTGCAAAAGGAGAAAGCTTGTTATGAGCAATTTCTTCTTCTGCATCAATGTTTTCAAAAGTCGTCGGCTGCAATTACGTATGCAAGTGGGAAAGGTTTAAATAAGAAACACTTTTTCAAATGATAGTCAGTTGGCTATTCTAGTATATAATGTCCGTCTTAAATAATAATGACAAAACTTTCAAAAAACAAGAAAAAGATTTTTTACAATTTAATTGAAAACATATTTAATCAAAGTTGGGAAAGTTGTCCCTTTCCGTGCTTTTTTTATGAGAGTTCAAATCACAAGCAAAACTTATGGGACAGAGTTGACAAATAACACATTGACACAATTTCAGATTTAGGCTTTGTTTCTGTCAAACTGCTGAAGAAGACAACACTGAGACACACATTTTGATTAAAAGTTTATTTAAAAAAAGGAATAATTTTATTTATGATAAACAACATTACAATGATGGTGTAGAAAATACATGTCAACAATACATTTTTCAATTTGTACATTCATTGCACAGACCAAATCTTAGCAAGTTTGAAATTATGGACCTCTCAGCACATTTTGTTCTCAATTCAAAACTTCTTGGCAGGATTTTACTGCTAAAATTGATGATTTTTTTTAATTTTTGGCCGGATTGCTTTAGCAATTCCGGTCTATAGATTGGCGATGTCTGTCTCTCCGTCTGTCTGTTCGTCAACATTTTGGTTAAAGTTTCAGGTTGAGGCAAAATCTCAGCACTGGAAAGGGTTACACACTTGAAACTTTACCTGAAGGTAACCGGTAAAATAAATATTCATATATGCACTTCTGTATCTCTTCTTAAACGATCGCAATTCTACCTTCAGTACTTTGTACTTTGATTTTAAAAATGAAATGGTAAAACATTTTCATTTTTTGGCATAATGTTCCCAAAAGGTTAAAGATAATTATTAATAAAGAACAGGTCATGAGTATTTCTAGAACTTGTTCATTTTGCTTTTAAAGGTCGATGTTCCAATTTTACGCGGTCAAAACAGTATGTTAAAATTGTAAAACCATATGGCTATTTAAGTACAGTTTGATTATGTTTGTTGGTGATGTGATCAATAATGTATTATTTCTGAAAGCAAATATATTTTTTGTTACTTTGATACCAAATTATTACCAAGATGTTGAAAAATAAATGAAATAAAGGATTTTCTTGTCTCTCGGGTGATGTCGTTTTTATCGAAAATTCTGAAATAGGGGTAGGGTAATTCAAATTAAAATAAAATTGTTATTTTACGGTAAATTTCTTTTAAATTTTGTTTTTGAATTCAGGAAATGATACACATTAAGAAATTATCAAGCTGATCATAGTTTGAAATGATGCCCATTACGCATCTAATACCTTAAATTATACAACAATTTCAATGAGATTTAACTGTGTAGTTGATATTATATTTCGAAGGTGGTCTAATTTATAAATATTGAACTATATTTCAACATTTGTTAAAGTATGATATAATTAGGATGCCAAGCTAATATCATCTTGAGAAAAAGAGAAAACTCATGTCTTCAGCGATTTAACCCTTATCTCATTGTTTTAAAGTAGATTGCTGCAAAGGTGTCCACTGTTGACTTTAATAGAGGAAAGGTAAAATGACGTGCTATTGCATGCGAATCCTAAATTGTCTGTTTTGTGGTTTTATTGAAAAATAATAAAATTCAAATATTCTGACAAACATCTTGAAAAGTGTATGTGGAATTCACAAATCTTATAATTATTCCTTAATACTGTAATACATACTAAGACTAATGATTGGCAAGATTACTCATTTCCATTACTGTTTATGATCAATAATTAGTTGGTTGTGTGTATGGTCAACCTACTTTGGAATGGGGATTGATCATAAACAATGAAAGGCTTCAATTATAATTCACTTCGTTGACAAAACAATGCAAGTTATGATACATTTTCACTTGACCCCACCCCTGATGTTCCAATATGCCCCTCAGTTGATAACTGTTTATTCAACTACTATAATGTTAGTGTTATGCATAACTGCAGTATGGATTTCCGGCGACATTGATGCGTTGCATCAACTTTCTCTTGTACTTTATATTGACAGTTTTCATTATTAACGCATAGTCGTCAGATTCAGATATGTCGTATGTGGGAATGGGTTAAAGACAAACGAGCATAACAAATGTGGTAGAAGGCCCACCATGCTATCGGTAGTATTTAACCCGTTCCCTCATATAGACGCTTTCTGACGCATCTGCAGCAGACAGCTTTTTGAAAACATAGTGACAAAAGAAGAAATTGCTCAAAACGAGCAATTTCTCCTTTTGCCACAATGTTTGCCACTTTTTGTCTTAGGTTATCCATTCAATTAGAGAGATTTTCATCTTTTGACATATGTTCAAAGTCGTCTATTGCAGAATTGTCGTATGAGGGAATAGATGATCCCGTCCATGGGAAAGGGTACAAGTTGGTTTTTGTGAACAGTGTAGACCCAGATCAGCCTGTATACCCACACTAGTCTGTCTAATCGAGATTGTTCGCGTATTACTTACATAGGCTAGATTTATTAGATTATGTTAAGACAGAGCATATGTGCCTTACCGGCTGATCTGGCCGAGCCCCGGTAGGTCAGTCGGTAGCGACGCGGGCTGTCAATCCAGGGGTTGTGAGTTCGAATCCCGGCTCGGCCAACTTTCTTTCCGACGATTGACAAAAGTCAATGCGACATGCGTCATTCGTCTTGCACCAATGGGCTAAGTCTATGTGGAAAAGCAGCCAGTTGCTTGGGGAGATTGTTGTGTGTAGTACTGGTGTGAGAAAACCAGGAAATGCATGAGTAGGTGAACTGGCCGCCGTGATATAACTGAGAAATTGTTAAAAACGGCGTTAAACGTCAATCAATCAATCAATCAATTACCGGCTGATCTAAAACTACACTGTCCTGAACTATCAACAAGCACATTTTCCCACTGACTGGCTCATATAGGATCGGCTATTTCCGTCAGAGCTTGTAAGAAGAGATCGGTATTGTTCGTGTACTTGTCGGTCATTTCCGGAGGACATTTTAGGGATGATTGATGAGACGTTTCTCATTACATTATAAATATCTCATGTTACTTATATTGCATGAACCAAATGCACAAAAACGAATTACAAAAACTGAAATGCAATGTACGTGTTAATTCTGTCAAGCATAAACTAATCGTAAAACATACTTAAATTGAGACATTTTTTTTATAAATATGCCTACATCAACATCATATACGTAAATATGTTTTTTGTGTGGCAAGTAATTATATACTGAATGATTATAGTTGTTACGCATGGGCGCTAGGAGTTGAAACATTATTACTTATGTTTTTATATTTTTTATATTTGATATAAATATTGTGTTGACACTTGCAATATTTCCCAACATTAGAATAATACATCGTTAGTATCATCTCAATATATATAGTCACGTGATGTAACCGTTACTTCTTTATGCTTTCAATTATGTTGTTTAAAAACGGTTAACTAGCAAATCTATGTAGCTGCTGAACTCCAGGTGGAGATCAACATTTTGAAATGTTGAAACTTCTGCAAATATTGCTAATTGTGACAACAAAGTAAGAAATAAATAGCTCAAAACTATTTTGGAAGTAAATGTTGAAAATACAGTCATTTGAAAGTCATGAAAATGTACACAATTTGACTTACTGGGTATGTCTACCCAGTAAAAATAAAGCTTTATATTTAGATGTTTATTGTACTGGAAAGTAAATTTATTATTCTAATTTTATCCCAGAATGAAGATCCTATTATTTCAAGACAAATTTTGAATAGTTTTAAAACTTTGACTATACTATCTATAATATGGAGTTCAACACCTTTAAAGTCTAACTATTTACAAAACGGTTTCAGACCGTGACCAAGTGATGACCCTATAACGCTCTCATGAGTAAACATAACTATATTGTATTAAAGAAAAACATTTTCAGCATATATGCAAATCCTACCCCGCCCCATGTTGCCCTTAATAATTGAAAACTATTTTTAACTAGATGTTCTTTTGTACCAAACTATTCTGAATTCTGACAGTTGTATGATCATTTTTACGCATCTCTAGAAGACGATCTTTGAAAACCTATTGGAAAAGGCAGTAATGTTGTTGTATTTGTGAAAGGGGTAAAGTTGCAAACCTTTTAAATTGGATTATTAGGTATCTGGTTAACGTGTACGTTTTAAAAGTACACACATTTCGCTGTATCATCACTTTATGTGGGTCACACAAGGTGGTTTAATTTGTTCTCTTTTAGCTCCATTCGGATACTTTCTGTAGCAATTTACAATATTTGATTTTAAACGAGACCAGATGACTTGTCACCCAGATTGTTACCATGTTACCGCATTGACGAGTAAACAAAATTACAATTCTCAAAAAGTGATCCAAACTTTATAGGAAAGACTATGATAATGATCTTTTCTGTTAGAAAATGTAGCTATTCAAAAAAATCAGTTATTGTCTAATTCAGCTTGATCTTGAGAAAAGGTACACGTTGGTGTTTGTGAACGGTGTACATTGAGATCTGCCTTTGTATCCGCACAGTCTGATTAATATATACACTGTTCACTTATTACTTACATACACTTATTAGAAGTTTCTGTCAACGTATGTGGATTATGATAAGGCAGAGCAGTAGTACATGCTGATCTAAACATACACTTTACACTTTACGGAAAAATAACTGGGTTTTTTTACGTGCAATTGCTCGATTATGAAAGAACACAGGTTTGATCATGAGTTCTAGTTTATAGATACTTCGCTGCGTAAACATAATATAAAGCAATACGAAAATTAAACCAGATGAATTTGAAAACATTGTGAATTTGTATTTCTCACAATGAGCAACTTCTCTCTTTGCTTCAATGTTATCAACTCAATGTGATAAATGTTCCTCCTTTTAAAGATTCTTTTGCATAATGTTGCCAGAATGCTTTTTTCAAAATTGTCTGCTGCACCTTTGTTGCATAAGGAAACGGGATAGACACAATATCACACTAAGTGAACACACTATTTTGATTTATTACATTACGTATTTAATCAGAAGATTCAATCAGCCAGAACCTTTACTTTAGTAGATTGCATCTCTTTCCATGTATGAAAAAAATGAAAACACAGACAATATTTTTCTCAAAATCAAGCACTGAACCATGTATCCTATTAGTTTAAGGTCTGACAGCTATTTTACCACGAATGATGCATTTTTTTTTAATGATTAGTTTTCGTCTCTAAAAATACAGTGTCCGTTTAGTAATTGTTACCGTAGACCATCCGTCTCTGAAGTCGCGTGTTCGATACCCTGCCGACATTAGCATTGGTAATAATGGCTTCCCTCATTGGCGCTTATAGTTGTGGGGATAGAATAACGACTAATGCATAGATGTCAGGATAAATAATACCGATCTAACTGGTTAGGTGCCCAGAAAACGCCGCGATATAACTGGTTAGGTGCCAAAAAAAAAACCGCGATATAACTGGTTAGGTGCCCAGGAAACGCCGCGATATTACTGGTTAAGTACCCAGAAAACGCCGCGATAAAACTGGTTTAGTGCCCAGAAAACGCCACGATATAACTGGTTAGGTGCCAAGAAAACGCCGCGATATAACTGGTTAGGTGCCCAGGAAACGCCGCGATATTACTGGTTAAGTACCCAGAAAACGCCGCGATAAAACTGGTTAAGTACCCAGAAAACGCCGCGATAAAACTGGTTAAGTGCCCAGAAAACTCCGCGATATAACTGGTTAAGTGCCCAGAAAACGCCGCGATATAACTGGTTAAGTGCCCAGAAAACGCCGAGATAAAACTGGTTAAGTGCCCAGAAAACGCCGCGATATAACTGGTTAAGTGCCCAGAAAACGCCGTGATATTACTGGTTAAATGCACAGGAAACGCCGTGATATAACTGAAATACTGTTGAAAACTACATTAAATATAATCAAAAACAAACAAAAAAGCCTTATAACAGAGAAAAATGTTGACAATTTATTTTCCATGTTTTATGACAGACAATATATTACATTGTCTAACCTGAGATAAACATACTCTTTATAAATGTACGTTCTTTCATTTTTTTGGTACAAACATGTTGAATCAACGAAGTTTTTTTTTTTCTGCTTCTACTTCAAGTTGTATATGTAATCGATCTTTTACAAGTTATTTACGACAGAACTTATTGGAAATGGTTTGCATATGCAGGTATTGGATACGCCAATATATCAAAAAAATTTAAATGCACATTCAATATATGCTTCTCCTTTCATCTTGATCAAGTTTCATACAGTAACTTAAAAGATGCTATCATTCAAATAAAGTGTCTTCATTCTCATTTTATATAACTTTGCTTGGTGTCAATTCATATACACATTTAATTAAAATGTTACGTATGGTAATGAAATGTCATTGATTTTGCAGTCATATATACACTATCTTGTTCAAATATATCTGCCAGTATGTATCTTTTTTCTTTATTCACAGTAAGGTAAGATGCATCATCCTCAAGCAGAATTACCTCATATGAGTCGTCCCGCGAGAAAACCACCATTATGGCTTCTGCGTAATATATCGACCCATATCAGCCTTCGCAGTCGGCGCAGACTGATCCGGGCCGACACATTTCGTCTCAGGGTGAAAGAGATATAGAGTAATGATTCTTGAAACAGAAAATATACAGGAGGCGAAACGTGTCTATCCGGGTAAGCCTGCGCGGTATGCTTAGTCTGATTCGGGTCGATACTTGACGCAGAGTCAACACTGTTGGTTTTCTCGCGGGACGGCTCATATCAATATATCTGCGTAATGTATCGACCAGATCAGCCTGCGCTGTCCGCGCAGACTGATCCGGCCGATACATTCCGTCTAAGGGGGGTAGATAGAGTAGTGATTCCTGAAACAGAAAATCCACAGGAGGCGAAAAGTGTCTATCCGGGTAAGCCTGCGCGGCATGCTTAGTCTGATCCGGGTCGATACTTTACGCAGAGTCCACAATGTTGGTTTTCCGCGGGACGGCTCATATACCGTAAGGGCTTTTTTTAAAATAGTAGACACCTGCATACTAAAATATTATACACGTTTCATACTTCTTCACAGACCATTTCTAAGCAATTCGTTGACATTGAAATGTGTGTGTCAGAAACGAAATATATACTATATCACAGCACACACTCCAAGTTACGGGAAAACAAGACTTACTTCAAGTTACGGGAAAACAAGACTTACTCCAAGTTACGGGAAAACAAGACTTATTCTAAGCTACTGGATAATGAGACTTTCTCACAGACACGGGAAAACGGGACTTACTCTACGCTGGGAAGACGAACACACTTAATGATTGCTGTTTAACCCTGGATTAACCGACTACCACAGACATGCTGATACAGCAGGCGACTCTAAAATTCTTGGCAAAAAATTATAAAAATAATGATATTTGTATTGACAACAATGTTGCAAAAGGGAAGGTAATTGCCCAGAGTAAGCAATACCCGTGCGCTAAAATTATTTCAAAAATATAAATGCACCAGATGCGTCAAAATGCGCCTGCATGTGTAAATGAGTTTACACGCACTTTTAGCAACCATAGCTTGCGGATCAAGCATTTCCGATGTTTATCGAACCAGTACTTCATCAAAATATTATTACGTTGCAACTGGCTCCTTCGCGCATAGTCCTTTATGTAGGAAGACTCAGACCTAAACGTGCAGATGACATTTTCATGGTATTTTAAAATGTGTCTCGTCGAAACAAAACAATAAAGCAACGCATTATTGAAGGTCATAAAACGTGTATGTGTCTCTTTTGAAATGAGATGTCGTAAACATTATATAAAAGGAGGGCGTCTGGTTACTTGAAGATTGTTTGTATCCGCGAAGAGTGAAGACTCATGTGCGCATATATGCATACGCACATAATCTTCATAGTCCGAGTACATGCAGTATAGCCCCTGATGTATTTTATGGCGAATAACTATAAGTGTAGAGCTACGCGTATGTCATTAATATATGCCCTTATTAGTGATTGTGAACTCTGCTTAAAGTATTGACCCTGATATCAGCCTAAAAACATGCCGTGCAGGCTAACCCGGGCAGACACTTTTCGCCTTCTGTAGATTTTCTGTTTCAGAAATCATTACCTCTGATATGGAATGTGTCGTCCCGGATTACCCAACGCGGACTGCGCAGGCTGATCTGGGTCGATATATTACGCAGAATCCATAATGTGGTTTTTCTCTTGGAACGGCTAATATCATAAAATTGTATGCGGATTGCGTATAAAAGTACAACTTGTACATGAGTTGAGAATGTAACATATATTTATTAAACATTTATTGGTTTATAAAAGTGCAGATACAGCCGATAACTATATCAAGTGTGTGGTGTTAATAAAACCTTTATGTTCAGTTATATCACGTTGTTTCCTGGGTTAGTTACCAGTACTTCAGGTCCATTTATCCTGACACCAGCGAATCAGGTCGTAATGCTATCCCCGAAACCCTGAACGTAAAAGAAGGAAAACAATAACTTCCATTTTGTATGTCTTTTGTATGACCTATAGGCATCGTAAAACATACATATGTAGCAAGAGGAACATCTCGTTCTTGTGAGGAAATACAACATATATTTTATAAAACATATACTTTTCTAATATATTAGTATTTTAAAGTAGATGTATATAAATCGTTACATCACGTGACAATATAGATTGAGATGATACTAACGATGTCCTATTTTAATTTTGGGAAATATTTCAACTGTCAACACAATATTTATATAAAATGTTTAAGGTGTTTGCTGACCCGACCCGTATCCCGGACCTCCCACTCACAAGGCGGACCTGCTACTTTAGTGTGCTAAGAAAACTATCGGGGTTGTGTAAAGAAGAATTCAAACTGCCTATGACGTAAACGGAACATTTGATAACAAAGTAAGGATGGGCAAATAAACTGGTTGTTTTTGCACTTGAACAAAAAACTAATTTAATGTTGGATTTCTTAGATCACGGCTAGCTCAGTCGGTGGAGTTGCGAGCTCTCAATCCAGGGGTTGTGAGTTCGAACCCTAGATATGTCAAAATTCAATCCGACGTTTGACAAAAGTCAATGAGATAAGCGTTATTCGTCTTACACCGATGGTTAATAGTCTATGTTGAAAAGCAGCCAGTTGCTTTGAAAATCTGGTTTTGGCTGAGCTGGGGTTTGAACTTAAAACACCTCGAAATACAACCCTTTGGCGTTACCGACTTAGCAACTAAGTTACATAACTTGGAAATATATATTTACACATTTAGATAAATGTATCGCCCGTATCTAACAACATTCCTGCTTATATGTGTATAGAAGAAAACCAACAAATCATAACCAAGCAACCATGTTACATACAAATCATAACTAAAATAAGATGGTCTATTCATTCAGTTTACTTTTATATTTTAAAGCTTTATACAGTTGTGCTTTTGTGAGTTTAACACTTTCTCACACAGAAACGCATTTTGGCGCCTCTGAAGCATATGTCTTTTGAAAACATTGTGGCAAAAGGAGTATTTGCTCATCATGGGCAATTTCTCATTTGACCACAACGTTTTCAATAATTACATTTTCATTTACAGAGATCTTTCATATTTTTGCGAAAACGTTTTAAAAAATATCTGCTTCCGTATCGTTGTTTATGGGAAAGGGTAATAGCGATCTTTTGTAAATATGTGGGATTCGGTAGAGAAGGATGTACATGTGTGGTCTAGAGAAGGCTATACGCCAACAATATTTTCAGTCTGGTTGGATGTCAGACATATAAACGTCTTACATCGCTTTGATGATTAATGAATTTCTATATATGGACTTTTATTATGACAACGTTTTACATCTTTCAAATCCTATTTAGAATAAACGCATGACTTGTTTCCGAAAAGGTGTAACTACCTACGGTTACAAGATATAGTTACGTCAGTTTGTGTTTGACTGAGGGACGTTATAATTAAGATATCTAAACGTCACTGAAGCGTTACGTCAATATACATACCGAGGGCTTGGCGTGAAACGGTTGTAACTAAAAAACCTATTTTGGAAACCCTGGTTCAGGGGCAATTTTGACCCTTTTGTAAACAATGCAGATTTAGGTGCCATTGCTCAGAACGAGCAATGGCACCTAAATTTCCATTGCTTACCAAGAAAAATGATTTAATACTTTTAAAGACTTTATGGCGAGGTGATAAACCTTGGTAAAATATACCAATTTTAGTTACAACCGTTTCACACCAAGCCCTCGATACATCAATACAGTTCAATAAATATCTACTAATGGTTTACCCTTTTAATTCGACAATCGTTATTCGTCTTCCACACACTGTCTATGTGGAAAAGAAGCCAGATGTTTAGAGGGTTGCTTGTGTGGAGTACTGTTGTTAGAAAGCCAGGAAAAACATAGGTGTGTGAACTGGCCGCCGTGATATCAATGAACAAATGTTGACACAAACGGCGTTTCAAGTTAAATTACCCTTCCAACAGGTAATTGTATACGTATATGCATCAGACATTTTACTTTTCACACAATACTTTTGAAAACTATATCAAATTAATTGCAGTTTTAACAGATGTTAAAAGATTAACAGATGTTAAAAGTATTTTGAAGACGCATATTTGTTTAATGGAGAATAACAATACTTTCAACAGTATTTCATTTATATCATGGCGTTTCCTGGGTAAGTTACCTACAGTAATCGTCCAGCCACTGATGCATCGTAATGCTTTCCCCGCAACCCTGAGAGTCAAATAGAAAAGCCATAACTATTTAATAGATTCGACCAGGGATTGAACCATGATCTCCGGTTCCCGAAGCGTGCGCCCTTACCATATCAAATAAGTGTACTGGTCACAAGGAAAATCAAGCCTAGAAGTATCAATGTCCAGTACATTTATCAGTAAACGCTTCGGGTCATTGAACATCTTTACCGCATACAGCACTATATATCAGATGACTTTGAAAACACAAGGCAAACATTTTGAAAATCTCTTTAGATAAAAGGCTTACTTATAGAAAAGAAAAGAATAGAAAACCTGGTTGCAAACAGAGAAATTGTTCATATCGTTTTAAAATGTCGTCTGCTATTCGTGCTTCAAAATGTGTCTGTTTGTGGAAAAGGGTTAAAAACAGTTTGTGATAGGACAGGAAAACATTTCAAGATGTCAAACGATCCAAAAAAAATGTCAAATTTCATCAGCGCTGATACAAAATAGACAAACCGCATTTCCGTGTACTTAATAAATTACACATATCCAAAAGCATTTTTCATTTGTTTTAATAGTTCATTCCGTTCAAAAAAGTGTCACAGAGCTCTAGATAAGGATCGTTTTGCATGTTCTAAAATCATTATTTGACCCTCTAACCCTATGTTGTGGGTACTCAAAAGAATCGTCTCACTGAGACGATTCTTTTGAGTACCCACAACATAGGGTTTGCTTTAATAATATGTGATACATTGTGGGAGTTGCACCGAATACCACTCCTTATTTGGACCTCTGGGTTCATATTGTTTACACTTTTACCCGAAGCAGAATTACAAACGGCTAGAAGAAAAGAAAACTCTGGTTCATTTCGCCGGAAACACGTAACGTCAATCAATAAATAGTATATAATAGAATGTTCATTCCCAAGTGAAGTACTTGATGAAACCAATCGGGTAAAAAACAAACAAAAAATCGTCAGTGTTAATTGGTTACACTTACATAAGTATAATTGTATCATGAACATTTAATTTTTCGTTTTCGTTCTCTAAATTGTGTACATGTAGCTTAACCACAACATCCCCACTCGTGATTCATGTGACGGTTGAAAGCTATGTAAAAATATCATTGTAAATAACCCGAGGCAGGGTATGTTGGGCCTTATTGTCTTGTCGTATACGAATCACGTAGAGGTAAATTGTCGTTAAACTGATGATGCTACACTTCTAGTTTGAAGTCAGAAGGTTCGTTCATGAATTAAGTATATGTAGACGGACCGAGACGAATCTGGCGAGACTGTGGGGATGCATTCACTGTTCGCAACGTGCATTATATGCATTTATACCCTAACTCGATAGGCGCGGCTTCAGTAAAAGATGATAATTTGTTATTCAAATAAACGTTAATTTGCATTAATTATACGCTTTTCCTGAACGGATTCTTTGTTTAAGGATCCAGACAAATAGTCGGCTACCTTTGAACAGTCAACATTGAACACTTCTTTACTTTTCTGAAATTAAAAACGCTATAAATGTCGTCATTTTAATCAGTTTCTTGAATAAATCACAGCGAACACACACCACTAAATTATGGTCACAGTACGTTTTAACCATTTATCTGAGATCATCCCTTTAGAGTCGATTGCTTTGAAAGAAAATGAGAATAAACTAATACATTCTGAAGATCCTAAAACGTATAATGTTATACTAGGATGCAAAGTTGCTCTTTCCAAAATGCTTTAGAAACGTTAGATAACTAGTCTCTGTATTGGGTAAAGGGTTAACAAACGCGTTACTGTCATCAATGGAGATTTTTTAATGTAGGAGTTAGTAATTCAGTGGAAGATCACCGCCCTTTTAATTATATATTCAACTGAAATCCATCTATTGCATGTAGTATTTTATTAAAAGAATGGTCCGAGGAACGTGCCTGTCAATAAGAAGTAACTACAACCAATTAAGTGCAATGTAACGTATACAGACAGATGGACGACCAAACGAACGGACGAACGTAAACTGATCAACAAGTGTCACCCAACCTGACAGACAGGTAAAACAAAAAAGACACTTTCGGATACAAATGCGGTAAAATTCGTCTGCGCCACTGACGAGTATAACTACGTGCGCCAAGGTCACGTGTTTGACATTGCTCCTTTTCTGACGAAATAGCTAATACAGAAACTTTATGAGGCCTCTGCAGCAGATAACTTTTGAAAGCATTGTAGCAAAAAGATAAATCACCCAAAAGGAGCAATTTTTCTTCTTGCCTCACTTTTTTCTTCTTTATTCATTAATTATACTTTAATAAATAAAGATATTCCAATTTGTATGTAGATGATTTTAGAGTCGTCTGCTGCAGATTTGTTGTATGTGGGAAGGGTTCAAGTCACAATCATGACATTGCTCATATTCTGATGAAATTTCTAAATCTCCTAAATCTTTTTATTTAATAACATATGTTCTGTGTCTACATACCTGTCCTAAATTAAGAGATGAAATGAAATTTTCGTGTAGGTACAAGCAAGTTTGTTTATATTAAAAATTGAAATTTAAAGCCATAAATAATTACGTTTACACCGGGGCTTGCCATATTAAGCTACAACGAGATGATTCATGTTGCCATCTTATTTATTTTTTGTTTTAAAATGTTACTTCATTAAAAAAAATATATAAATTGTATTCGGCATTTATAAGATAACTTAGTTGTCTTTGATGAGGTCTGTTATTTACGGGAGTCTGGAGCCGGCCGTTCCGAGTTTAAAACAAACCCGTTGTTGACAGCTCAAATGTACAAGATAAGTTAAGTACCAGAGAGATACCAAAGGCTTAAACCTCAAATAGAATAGATAAATTATGGCCACGAAACTTCTTATCCCTTTCCCATATACAATACTATCATCTTCAGTAGACGTCTTTGAAAACATTTTGAAGGACATACGGAGATGAAAAGTTGTATTATTGTATTAAGTTGAAAACAGTGTAGCAACAGGCTACATTGTTCTTAGTGCAACAACATTTTCATAAGTTGTCTGCTTCTATTTCGTCAAAATGTGTGGGAAAGGAGTAATGCTTTGGTCCACAATCTAGGCGCATGTTCGTCTAACATAATACAATCTTAAATGTGTATGGAACAAAACTTCCTTTTCCGTTGGAAATTTCATTGATTCTATAGTTTCTGCTTCAATTTGAACTTGACTCTTTCAGCGCCAAAGGCAATATTGAGCTTTTTGCAAACAATACAGATTCAGGTGAGTCAGCTCGTAACGAGCTGTCTCACCTGAAATCTGCATTGTTTGGCTGTGAGTTATAAATATATTCCAAAAATCCTATAACATGAAAATAGAGTCGTCAGAGTTTGAACATGGAAGAGTCTGCTTTAAACAATTCGGCGCTGAAAGGGTTAAAAACGTTTTTTGTTAAGATTAACTGTAACCCGATGTTGTTGGCTATGATTGAACCAAGTTTAGCAATTACTGTTTGGCAAAGATATCATGCGGTACACTTATTACGTCTTTGTCTTCATGCAGAAGTTTTAATGACGGCCGTAGAATATGTAAATACAAACATTATGTGAATACGACATAACAAATGTCATTTAACAGTGTGCCGTATGCTTCGTGTCTGTAAACATTCATTTAATTAACCCTTTCCTTCAAGCATACGCATATATTAACACAATCGTAACAGACGACATTTGAAAACATTGAGACAAAAGGAGAAATGACTCATGATAAGCAATTCTAACATATAATCAAACTTTCACTATGGAGATTTTGCATACTTTAACCTATATGTTTTCAAGGTCGTCTTCTGCAGATTTGTTGTTTGTCGGCAAGGGTAAATTACGAACAAAGACTAGGTTGTTTATGATTTTCTTATTCAAATGATTTCAAGTTGAAAACTTAAATGGAATACATATAGACTAACGCCATTCAATATATTTATTATTGTTTTCTTGTTGGCATTTACAAGGGACATGGTTGTTAATGGATTCGGTGGCCTTCCATTTTCACAACTTGAGAGGTATAACACGCCCGATTCCCTATTGCGGAAAGAAGCTTTCAAAATATAAAGTTGCGTGTTGACTAGTCGACTAACCCGGTAGGACTAGGTTTGATCAGCTCTATAAAACAAACTATTCATCCAACAAATACTATAGATTGTTCAACTCAGATCGAAAGTGTTCTGCCAAGTCTTGATTGATTGGTATTTTACACCACTTCCAACAATGTTTCAGTCATACCACGGCATTTCCTAGGTAAGATACCAGTACTAATGGTTCATTTATCCTGACACCAGCCAGTCAGTAAGATACCAGCACTACTGGTTCATTAATCCTGACACCAGCCAGTCAGTAAGATACCAGTACTACTGGTTAATTTATCCTGACACCAGCCAGTCAGTAAGATACCAGTACTACCAGTACTACTTGTTCATTTGTCCTGAAACCAGCCAGTCAGTAAGATTCCAGTACTACTGGTTCATTTACCCTGACACCAGCCAGTCAGTAAGATTCCAGTACTACTGGTTCATTTATCCTGACACCAGCCAGTCAGTAAGATACCAGTACTACTGGTTCATTTATCCTGACACCAGCCAGTCAGTAAGATACCAGTACTACTGGTTCATTTATCCTGACACCAGCCAGTCAGTAAGATACCAGTACTACTGGTTCATTTATCCTGACACCAGCCAGTCAGTAAGATACCAGTACTACTGGTTCATTTATCCTGACACCAGCCAGTCAGTAAGATACCAGTACTACTGGTTCATTTATCCTGACACCAGCCAGTCAGTATGATACCAGTACTACTGGTTCATTTATCCTGACACCAGCCAGTCAGTAAGATACCAGTACTACTTGTTCATTTATCCTGACACCAGCCAGTCAGTAAGATACCAGTATTACTGGTTCATTTATCCTGACACCAGCCAGTCAGTACGATACCAGTACTAAGGGTTCATTTATCCTGAAACCAGCCAGTCAGTACGATACCAGTACTACGGGTTCATTTATCCTGACACCAGCCAGTCAGTAAGATACCAGTACTACTGGTTCATTTATCCTGACACCAGCCAGTCAGTAAGATACCAGTACTACTGGTTCATTTATCCTGACACCAGTCAGTCAGTAAGATACCAGTACTACTGGTTCATTTATCCTGACACCAGCCAGTCAGTAAGATACCAGTACTACTGGTTCATTTATCCTGACACCAGCCAGTCAGTAAGATACCAGTACTACTGGTTCATTTATCCTGACACCAGCCAGTCAGTAAGATACCAGTATTACTGGTTCATTTATCCTGACACCAGCCAGTCAGTACGATACCAGTAATACGGGTTCATTTATCCTGACACCAGCCAGTCAGTAAGATACCAGTACTACGGGTGCATTTATCCTGACACCAGCCAGTCAGTCAGATACCAGTACTACTTGTTCATTTATCCTGACACCAGCCAGTCAGTAAGATACCAGTACTACTGGTTCATTTATCCTGACACCAGCCAGTTAGTAAGATACCAGTACTACTGGTTCATTTATCCTGACACCAGCCAGTCAGTAAGATACCAGTACTACTGGTTCATTTATCCTGACACCAGCCAGTCAGTAAGATACCAGTACTACTGGTTCATTTATCCTGACACCAGCCAGTCAGTAAGATACCCGTACTACTGGTTCATTTATCCTGACACCAGCCAGTCAGTAAGATACCAGTACTACTGGTTCATGTATCCTGACACCAGCCAGTCAATCGTAATGCTAAATCCGCAATACTGTGTATCAAGGAGGGAAGATATTACAACCATTTTTAGAATATTTGGTATGAACCGGCCGGGGATCGAGCCTGCAACCGAAATGGACGCTCTACCTCCACACCAGCGAGGTGGACGCTCTACCACTACACCAGCGAGGTGGACACTCTACCACTACACCAGCGAAGTGGACGCTCTACCACTACACCAGCGAGGTGGACGCTCTACCTCCACACCAGCGAGGTGGACGCTCTACTACTACACCAGCGAGGTGGACGCTCTACCACTACACAGCGAGGTGGACGCTCTTCAACTACACCAGCGAGGTGGACGCTCTACCACTACACCAGCGAGGTGGACGCTCTACCACTACACCAGCGAGGTGGACGCTCTACCCCTACACCAGCGAGGTGGACGCTCTACCACTACACCAGCGAGGTGGACGCTCTACCACTACACCAGCGAGGTGGACGCTCTACCACTACACCAGCGAGGTGGACGCTCTACCACTACACCAGCGAGGTGGACGCTCTACCACTACACCAGTGAGGTGGACGCTCTACCACTACACCAGCGAGGTGAACGCTCTACCACTACACCAGCGAGGTGGACGCTCTACCACTACACCAGCGAGGTGGACGCTCTACCATTACACCAGCGAGGTGGACACTGTACCACTACACAAGCGAGGTGGACGCTCTACCACTACACCAGCGAGGTGAACGCTCTACCACTACACCAGCGAGGTGGACGCTCTACCACTACACCAGCGAGGTGGACGCTCTACCACTACACCAGCGAGGTGGACACTCTACCACTACACCAGCGAGGTGGACACTGTACCACTACACCAGCGAGGTGAACGCTCTACCACTACACCAGCGAGGTGGACGCTCTACCACTACACCAGCGAGGTGGACGCTCTACCACTACACCAGCGAGGTGGACGCTCTACCACTACATCAGCGAGGTGGACGCTCTACCACTACATCAGCGAGGTGGACACTCTACCACTACACCAGCGAGGTGGTCTCTCTACCACTACACCAGCGAGGTGGACGCTCTACCACTACACCAGCGAGGTGGACACTCTATCACTACACCAGCGAGGTGAACGCTCTACCACTACACCAGCGAGGTGGTCTCTCTACCACTACACCAGCGAGGTGGACGCTCTACCACTACACCAGCGAGGTGGGCGCTCTACCACTACACCAGCGATGTGGACGCTCTACCACTACACCAGCGAGGTGGTCTCTCTGCCTCTACACCAGCGAGGTGGACGCTCTACCACTACACCAGCGAGGTGGACGCTCTACCACTACACCAGCGAGGTGAACGCTCTACCACTACACCAGCGAGGTGGACGCTCTACCACTGCAATCTTTCCTTTCGCTACAATGTTTTCAAAAGTTGTCTTGTGTGTGTGACTGTCTGTTTGTTTGTAAAGCGACGCTACACAGCCCAAATCACCTGGCTGAACAGGTGCCATAGGGGCTCAGGGTGTGCGCGTTTGAGTTTCGCTGCTAAGGACCCACCCGTTGCTATGCAGCTAGCAAAAAAGCGCGTTTTAAGAACCCAAGCTGAAACTTCGGTTATAGATACTTCGAGGTATTCAGAAAAAACGTATCCGTTTTTATTTGTTTGGAACAAACAAATTTAGAGATAGCTGAAATTCTGAAGCCATACGTCTTATGGAAAATTCCCTAAATTTCATACGCGTGAAAGTAGTACTCAATACTTGCTCTTACTTTTCAAATGTATCACGATATTTGAAATAATGATATATTTATATCGTCTTTGTTTTCTTATGTGGCTCTTATATTCAAAGAGAATTTGGAAATAAAATAAAACATTGTATTTTAAAACATGAACGCGGAGAGATTTATAAATCTCAATGAGTGAACTGCTACAGGGAGAACTATTTCCGATTTAAGCTCCAGATACGGTATTTGAATTTTCAATCACGCATTGAAAATGTAGATAAAAACAGAATTGAAAATATTTTCTTTTTGCCTTGTCGGCCATATAAATATAGTATAAAGAATTAAAAAAGCAAATATGTGCGTCATAAAATGCATTTAAAATGAGAGTAACACATTTGCAGAGAAATCGTGATCGTCGAATTCTATTTATAAATACAACGGTATGGGGGGAGGGTCTAAAGTGCGGACGCGATCTGCGGACAAATACATTATAGAGGGAAAATGCGGACAAATGTAATATAGAGGGAAAATGCGGACGCTATAGAATATAGAGCAAATCTGCGGATGCTATGATGTTAAAAATGTTTAATTAAAGATGGGCAAATGTGTATAATTTGTTACATATGATCATATCCGGGGTTTTCTTTGTAAATATATAATGTGTTCGATTGCTTTTATCAGTGATATAGATTAAACCAAAAATCGAGATCATGCTGAAATGGAATCTCTTTGTAAAGTGTTTTAACGACTTTCCTCTTTATATCATATCTATAGATATCAATAACGAGAATTGATGGATTGATTTTCCGACAAGTAAATGTCTTTTGACGCATCTGCAGCGGACGAAATTTGAAAACATTGCAGAATAGAATAGGTTGATAGTAACTAGCCATAGGTTTTGCTTCAATTATATCCTCTCCTTTACAATCGATTGAAGGGTCATGGGTTCTAGTTATTGTTTGGCCTCTTCATTTTCTACTTTGTAACTTTCAACAGTTTTCCATGTGCCATACTACGAGGCAAATGATCCATGCAACATTCTATTCTGTAGGGTACTTGGAAGTGCAGAACAATTTAAATAACAAATAAACAATAAGTATATATATATATATATACAACACTTTTAATCTTAATTTGTTTCTAGTAATTATATATATATATATATATATACAACAATAATACTAATCTATAACAAATAAGTTAAATATTTTTTTCTTGCTGTGTAAACAGTAAAAAGCAACATATATTGAAAACATTATGGGAAAAGGAGAATTTTGCTTATTTAAACAATTTCTTAATTCCCATAACCTTTCTTTCAGCTTAGGTGTATACTGTAGAGTAAAATGCGGACGGCAAAGGTATTGGTTTTCTCTGGAGCATTTAATCCTTTTATAATGCAAATGAATTCAAAAGCCTCTGAAGTCTGAAGCAGGTTTCTTTTAAAGTGATCATATAAATATTAGTACTGCCTTTTTCCACGATATTTTCTACATGATTTCAATTACTCTTTCATTTGGATAGATGTTTCTTTTTTTAGCTCACCTGAGCACGAAGTGCTGAAAGTTAATTATTGTGATCTCCTTTTGTCCGGCGTCTGTCGTCCGTCAACATCTTTTCCTCAGTAACGAGTGGGTTAATTGGGATGAAACTTCACAGAAAGCATCCTCTCATTGACCTCACCAGAATTCCTTCAAATGTTTGTGATTCATGCAGAATTATGGTTTCCATGGCAACGAAAATAAAATAACTTTAAAATTCTTCTTCTACCAAACTGGTTGGCAGATTTTCAAATTATTTTAAAGAAGTGTTCCTTGGCCGCCAGGGAGCGGGGCTTTTTTGCCATATATGGCTATAGTGTAAACTCAAAAAAATCTTCTCCTCCAAAAGTGTCAGGCCGATTTTCAAATAATTTTGTAGAAATGTTCAGCGGGCGGGGCTTTTTTGCCTAATATGGCTATAGTAAAAACTTGAAAAATCTTCTCCTCCGAAAGTGTTTGGCCAATTTTCAATTCTTTTTGTAGAAATGTTCATTGGGAGACCATCTATCAGATTCCTCCAAGCCATGTTGATTGGTCGAAAAACATGGCCGCCAGGGGGCAGGGCTATTTGGCATTATATGGCTATAGTGAAAACTTGAAAAATCTCTTGTTAAGTAGGAAGCTTTTGAGTAAGATTTTAGAAAACCCTTGGTCAATTGTGATTTTTTTTGTAACAAAAATTGTTAAATACTTAAATGAGTGAGTCGGGGCCATAATGGTTATCCATTTGTTTTACATGTCTTTTGAAACTTGGAAATTAAATATAATATTCACATGTATGTCTCATGATTTATTTTTATAGACAACTAAAATGGCATTTAATTTTAACGGATGCGTCATTTATTCTTTTACCAGAAGTTGTAATATTTATAAACAATGCATAGTTTATAAATCACACATCTATGCAAAGGCAAATGTTTGAACAGTTTTATGTACCCAAACAAATTCAGTGCCTTCAGCGCTTTGATTGATTTAGGCCTTTGTTTCCAAAAGTAGTCTTTCAAAGAAAGGGTATCTTTTTACAGTCGTGTTTGACTTCAATAGCCCCTAGCGCTGCAGTGGTAGTATTCGATAACGATTTGATTGTACCATCTGATGGAGCTATTCAAAAGCAACAGCAAGTGTTTACGTGATTGACC
The DNA here is from genome assembly GCA_031761405.1 of Serripes groenlandicus. Classification (NCBI taxonomy): domain Eukaryota; kingdom Metazoa; phylum Mollusca; class Bivalvia; order Cardiida; family Cardiidae; genus Serripes; species Serripes groenlandicus. The sequence continues at coordinate 47,764,748 of JASEVX010000012.1, forward strand.
TCCGACCTCGGAAGTTTGCAAAATATACAAAGGCGAGAATTTATACTCATGTATGTTTACATATGTTGTATTTTGACGATTGTTCAAGTCATTATTCATGAATAAAGTTCTTATCTGTTCTGTTGTATTTTCACATCGTTGTTGTGATGGCTAACGTCAAATGTATGTCCACATTATTAACCCTATCCAACATGCAGATACATTGTTTCGCTTTTGCAGGATACAACTTGAGAAAACATTGTGGAAAATGGAAACCCACAGTGTTTTCAACTCTAGTCAATATTTATACTCAATTCATTTATAAAGAGTTTTCATATTTCTACCTAGATGTGTTCAAAGTCGACTGCTGCAGATAGTGTGTTTCTGCTTTCATCCCAGTCTAGTATACACATTTTCTTTATATAATCATTCATATCTTTTAATCGTCGTGTTTTTGGTTGCAAATACTTTACCCGAGTGTTCATAAATTGTGCACTATAGGCTTGGCTCACGTCGTCTGTATTGCATTAACATGGTTTTCTTTTGTACTGTCCACAATACTTCATTGTACTGGTTGAAATAAGAACCGACATAAATCAGCGACATTTTATAAAATATGATAATTGATCCAGTACGGGGTAAAGAGGTACCAAGTCCGCATTTATGAACAGCGTGGGTTCAGATCAGCTTGTCCATCGGCTCAGTCTTTTTAAAACATACACACGTTGATAGGATCATCTAACACGCTTATGTAAGTTATACCTGAACTGTGTAGATCTGGGTCTATACTATTCACAGAAGGATACGTGTACTGAGTAGATCTGTTTCTATACTATTTACAAAAGCAAACGTGTACCTTTTTCCATGAACGGGCGTACATATCATTTGCGCCATGCCGCACGAAAACGATCTTCTGGGTTTTTTAAAATGAATTAAAAGTGATTGAGAAAACACCACATACTTGTCAAAATCGTTCCCCGTTGAACGGATGCACAGGCGTCACTGTACGCACGATGCATTAAGACACCAAGTCACTAGACGCGGCCATTATGGTGTTCTCTTCTACTATTCTTACAACAAATTACACAATTTGTCAGTTTTTTAAATTTTATTTTTTTGGAAAGAGATGGCGAAAGGAATAGGATACATGTAAATAAAGAAATGTAATGGAAATGATATGATTCGCCAAAAACCAATATTGTGGTAAAATGGTAAAGTAAATAAAACCAGTATGAGATGATTTTACTTTCCTTAAATAGTTCATTTTCAACAGAGGCGACACTATGCATCTGTGAGAAGAATGCTTCATACCTTTCTAAACAATACTGAATACTCCGCTGACGGCTTTTTTTAGAAAGTCTGATAAAACTGAAAATTGTATTCAATAGACACACTTTCTTTTATGGAGATTTTCCATATTTTCAAAGTCGTATGTTGCTAATTGCCGTATGTGGGAAAGGGTTAGGCAGTGAGTTATTTACTCCTTTGAACCCTATGAAACATTGCTATAATTGTTGGAAACTACACAGTTGGAAATGTATAGGGGAAACAATGATGATCACGCATGCCTATTAACCCTTTACCTCATATAGACGCTTTCTGACGCCTCTGCAGCAGACGGCTTTTTGAAAACATAGTGACAAAAGAAGAAATTGCTCAAAACGAGCAATTTCTCCTTTTGTCACAATGTTTTCCACTTTTAGTCATAGGTTATCCATTCAATTATAGATATTTTCCATTTTTCGACAAAATATGCTCAACGCAAGTGCATATTTCTTTAGAGTTTAGTTGTCAATGCGTTTGACACACCTTTACACACCTTTACAAACAACGATATGAGTGCGTCCCTAGTGACGTAATTGGTAAACTATGGTGTCCTGGATTGTGCATTGAAATAATTGGACGCACCGCACTCCTTAATTACATCATTATCGCTGAACGCCCATCCGTACAATACGTTTAACCCTTTCACACACACAACAAATCTGCAGCCGACAACCTTTAAACATCTAGACAAAAGTATGGAAACTCGCTATCAGTGAAGGTGTATTTACTGGGGAAAGAAGTTGAACACTTTGTGACAAAAGGAGGAATTAGTCGTTTCGATCAGTTTCTCCGATTGTCGCAATGTACTAAACATGGTCTGCAGATGCGTCCATATGCGTCGTTATGTGGGAAAGGGTTATGAATGTAAACCTTTTCCGGGTTCAGGCGAATTTGACATCACTTCAGATTTGTTTTCATATTTTACCTAGAGTTTTTCAAAGTCTCTTTGCGGTTTCCTTTCATAGTTCGTTTTCAACAGAGGCGACACAGTGCATATGTGGGGAGAAAGCTTCATACCTTGCCCAACAATACTAAATACTCCGCTGACGGCTTTCTTTAAAGGCGTGTTCCCACCCGTAGCAGTTTCAAACCGAATTCCCCAAATCAGTCTCCGGAAAACGATATGACAAAAATGCCCCCGTTCTCATTTGCAATCCAAAGTGTTTTCATACCGCTTTCATTCCGTTTCAAGGTGTTCACACTCAAACCGTTTTAAGTACTACGCCACCTAGGAACAGTTGTTGACATTACGCTTCACCAACACAGGTCAAGGTCATTCTTAATTGGTACAGCTGACTGATAACTTTCATGACTTTACCAGTATTTACACATGCTTTAAACACACCTGAAAATGGAGGAACCGCAAATGATCAAAATCAGCAATATCGGCGACAGCGAGCAATGTGAATGTTTATTGTTATGTTCTAGTTCATGAGAACGATGACGGTAAGGAATCGTAGGCGACGATTAAGGCGAATGTTTGAACTGGCGAGGGTACGGCGAGAATGTTTGCAAGAACAGTTTTGTCAACAACGAATGGTTATGTTCATGATGCTTATCACGGCTGTTTTGCAGGGGTTAGCACCGCCTCAGGAACCAACACAATGGATGAAATGACTGGCGCCAATATTGACAGAAACAGGAAGTTGGTCCTGCGCATGCGCGCAGCTGAGGCGGTTTGGTTAAATCAATTGTGCGTTCAGACTGAGCGTTAAAACGGTTTCGGGCCAAGTCGATTCAGCTGAACTGGTATGAAAACACTTTAGAAGGTGGTTTTATAAAATCGGAATGAAGTCGTTTTAAGAGTATTGTAGTGTGAACGGCTAAAACGATATAAGGCTTTAAATCAGTTTCAAGTCGGTTTGAAACTGGTTTAAGATGCCAGTGTGAACGCGGCTTTAGAAAGTCTGATGAAACTGAAAATAATAATTGGTTTCCACCGAATTGGTGAACCATCCCGTGTTATACCTCACCCACTTGCAGACGCATTTGGACACATATGCAGCAGGGGACTCATAATGAGCAATGTCTCCTTTTGCCACAATGTTTTTAACAATATTCAGTAATCCAAAATCTTCTGGTGCATACTTGCTGTATATGGGAGAGGGACAATACTTTGATGCGTTTAACCAAGCAGTTGTCAATTACCAATGGTAGCGCTATCTGCCAAAAAGCAGAATATTCCATGAAAAATATGTCCGGTGTATAACCTACGCCATTTTTATCTCATTGAAGATTTCAGAGCAACCATATATCATTGACACTGTCCACAAATTTCGAGAAATCTAAGAAAAGTGGTAATTACGCATACATATAATGCGCTTGTGTTAAATTGTTTGTTCTTTATTTGGTTATTGTTGTAAAATATATAGTTGGAAATATACAGAAAAAAAGGTGATCATGCATACCTTTAATGCGCAGTTCATGTTTGACTTAAATTACATTGTTTGTTCTTTGCTTGTTTATTGTCTGTGCATTTTACCGAATCAATACACCTTTACAAACAATGATAGGGCCAAAATGAGGTAATTCGAAACGTTGGATGTCCTTGATTTAAATAACAGGTAGACGCTCCAGTTCGTACGTGCATTCCCACACACAACACATATACAGCCGACAACCTTTAAATCATCTAGGTAAATGCATGGAAACTCTCTATAGATGAACATGTAATCACTTGGAAAAGAAATTGGAAATATTGTGACAAAAGGAGAAATAGGTCGGTTTGACCAAATTTCTCCTTTTGTCAAGATGTTTTCAAAAGTTGTCTGCTGCATATTCGTCAACATGCGTTTATATGTGGGAAGAGTTAAAACAAATGTAAAAAAATCCTGGTTCAGGCGAATTTTGAACCACTTCATAAGACGACGTTTAATCCTTCCCCACTTGCAGAGGCATTTAGACGCGTTTGCAGCAGATGGTCTTTAAAAACATTGTGAGCAATTTCTCCATTTGTCACAGTGTTTTAAAGTCGATTTTATAATTATACTTTCAGTGATTTTTCAGGTTATGTATTCAGTCGTCCACTGCTGATTTGTTATATTTGGGAAAGGGTTAACAGAGATTGGAAGACAAATGTATAACGAGTAATCTGTCTGTTCCCATACAATTTCAACTCGTGTATTAATATCTACATGAATTTTTTTTTTTCTCAGAGAAGCGGACTTGAAGTTGTTGATTGATTAATTGATTGATTAATTGATTGATTAATTGGGGTTCAATGCCGTTTTCAACATTTTTTTAGTCATATCACGGCGACCAGTTGACCTACTCATGTGTTTCCTGGCTTATTCACACCAGTACTCCACACACAAGACATTCCAAGCGACTGGTTGCGTTTCCACATAGACTGTTAGCCCATTGGTGGAAGACGTTGTAAACGATCGAGCATTACTCTTAAGCAAATCAACCTTGGTGTAATTTTGAAAGTCAAAGATAAAACATAATATGTGCCGTCCCACGAGAAAACCAACATTGTGGACTCTGCGTAAAGTATCGACCCGGATCAGCCTAATTATGTCGCGCAGGCTTACCCGAATATACACTTTTCGCCTTCTGTGGAATTTTTGTTTCAGGAATCATTACTCTATACCTCTATCCCTTTGAGACGGAATGTGTCGGCCCGGATCAGTCTGCGCGGAGTGCGCAGGCTGATCTGGATCGATACATTACGCAGAGGCCACAATGTTGGTTTTTTCGCGGGACGGCTCATATTTGGACGATGCCATAAAATCAAAAAAGCTACTAAGTACAGTTGTCGAACAATGTTTTTCATTTTGTCAGAAAGACCGGACCTATAGGTAGATCTTATCTATAAATAAAGAAAATGAACTATGATTTACTAACAAACCGAACATTTTTTATTTTTTCATTTAAGAAAGTTTATTCTTTTAGTATAAACACACACTTATACCGTAAATTCCAATGAAGCTATGTATGTAGGAAACACAACACGTGCAAACATACAAGACCGCGTTAGGCGATAAAGGGTCCTATTGCATTTCCGGGCGTGTATCCGTCCATGTGGAAAAGGTACACGTTGAGTCTTGTAAACAGTGTAGATCTCGATCAGAATGTGTTTCCGGACATTCGGGTCAAAATCTGCATTGTTCAATTGTAACGTATGTATGTTTGCTAGAAGCGTGTGACAACTTCTGAAGATTCTACCGATATGGAGCAGATGTACAAGCTATTCTGATCATACACGTGCACGTTTTTCTATTGAAGTGCTCATTTAATTGCACATATGCGTACCACTAGTGCAAAACACTACAATCTTCAGGGCTGTAGCTTGGCAATAATCAATGTGTAGGCCGTCTCGTGAGAAAATCAACATTGTGGACTATGCGTAAAGTATCGACCGGGATCAGCCTAAGCATGCCATACAGGCCTAGCCGGATATACACTTTTCGCCTCCTGTGGATTTTCTGTTTCAGGAATCACTACTCTATCTATCCCCTCTTAGACGGAATGTGTCAGCCGGATCAGGATGCGCGGACAGCGCAGGCTGATCTGGTCGATACATTTCGCAGATGTGTATCGCCGCAGCTGCATTTTGGGGCATTTTTAGAAAAAATGTGTAGACACGTGCCTACAGTGCATACAGTGCCTAAAGGGAACTACGCCCCTGATCTTTATTTATTTGTAAATAGCGGACACCGACCCATAATACAGCAGCTAGACATATATAATGTTTACATAAGAGTTGTTTATTAATTTATCCAATATTTATTAACTTGTAAATTATTAGTGCCGTTTTTCTTCTAACTGTTTGTTTGTCGGAAGATACATGCAGGTCTGTTTAAGATGATCATGCCTTCCCGAATATTGACTGTGCACAGAAGCAACACGACCCATTAACGCCAGGCGCGGTTCAGCCATACTTTATCTACTTTAGTATACGTACATCCGGGTACGAATTGATTTCAGGTGTCGTTTATCACCGTTTAGTTTGAATATTTATGGTGCGTTGAGGACTCCTTAAATGTCCAATTACGTTCACTCGATAACACTGACAATCAGGAAGATTAGTTGGTTGATTGTCGTTTTCAATATTGTGTCGGTCATAATACGGCGGACAATACATCTACCCATATCTTTTCCTGACTTTCTCAGACCAATAAAGTCTGTCCAGGCATTTGGATGCTTTTCCACATTGACACGTTCAGGAAGATTGATTGATTGATTGGGGTTTAACGCAGTTTTTAACAATTTCTCAGTCATATCACGGCGGCCAGTTCACCTTCTCATGTGTTTCCTGGTTTTCGCACACCAGTACTCCACACAACAATCTTCCCAAGCAACTGGCTGCTTTTCCACATAGACTTAGGCCATTGGTGGAAGACGAATGACACATGTCGCAATGACGTTTGTCAAACGTCGGAAAGAAAGTCGGCCGAGCCGGGATTCGAACTCACAACCCCTGTATTGACAGCCCGAGTCCTTACCGACTGAGCTACCGGGAACGTTCAGGAAGAAGAATGCGAATAGAAATATGGTGATGAAAAGGAAATATTAATAATTAAAATTTAAAAAAGAACAAAAACAGATAAAGAAGCAGAAGAAAAAGAAGAAAACCAAGAAGATGAAGAAGAAGATGAAAAGGAAGAAGAAGAAGAAGAAGAAGAAGAAGAAGAAGAAGAAGAAGAAGAAGAAGAAGAAGAAGAAGAAGAAGAAGAAGAAGAAGAAGAAGAAGAAGAAGAAGAAGAAGAAGAAGAAGAAGAAGAAGAAGAAGAAGAAGAAGAAGAAGACATTTAAGAAGACATTTAAGAAGAAGAAGAAGAAGAAGAAGAAGAAGAAGAAGACATTAAAGAAGACATTTAAGAAGAAGAAGAAGAAGAAGAAGAAGAAGAAGAAGAAGAAGAAGAAGAGGATGAGAAGAAGAGGAGGAGGAGGAGAAGAAGAAGAAGAAGAAGAAGAAGAAGAAGAAGAAGAAGAAGAAGAAGAAGAAGAAGAAGAAGAAGAAGAAGAAGAAGAAGAAGAAGAAGAAGAAGAAGAAGAAGAAGAAGACATTAAAGAAGACATTTAAGAAGAAGAAGAAGAAGAGGAGGAGGAGAAGAAGAAGAGGAGGAGGAGAAGAAGAAGAAGAACAAAAAGAATGATGAGAATAAGAAGGATATGAATAAGCGGTCGAAGCAGCAGAAGAGAATGTAATTATGATGTTGATGGTGGTGGTGGAGTCGTTGGTGATACCTTAGACTAGTATTTAAACAATATTAATAATCATTAAATTAATTTAATATATCTTAATCTAGAAATTAGTCATGCTTATAATTTCATTAAATTCAATGTTCCATGTTTATCTTGATAATTAATCAAAATAATTAATGTTTTCAAACTAATTATAACTAATATTCGTCTTTATTGCTATCAAGTAAAATTACATAATTCATGAACAAACCGGATTTTAGAGATATATAAGGAGAAACCGCCACGTTATCTTCACTTTATTTCAAAAAAGGCTTTAACCCTTTCCCACATACAGCAAGCCCGCAGCACAGACGAGTTTGAAATCGTTTAGACAATCACATGGAAACTCTCTATACATGAAAGAACAATTATTGAATATAGTTTAATATATTGTGACAAAAGGATAAATTGCTCATAATGAACAATTTATCCCTTTGTCATAATGTTTTCAAAAGTCGTCTGCTACAGAGGCATCAGGCAGCATCTGCAGGTCTGAAATAACGTTTAACAATTGGTGTGAGTCTAATTAAATGATATATCTGGCAATCATACAGGTACAATCAACATATGGACTACGTTACATGGTCCTGTTGCACATTTCGAACAGTGAAGACTCCGAAGAGATTATTCATTCGCACATTCTTATCACAGTATTCACATTATTCACTGGACGCCAACATTTAGAGGAAACATGGGTGTGATTTCTGACGAAACACTATAATTGCAGCCCAACAAATCTCGCCCCAAAACCCGTTTATTTAGTCCTTTAGAAGGATGTAACGAGGAGACATATTTGGTATGACACCTCCTCATTATTTTGTCATTAAAAACTAATTCGTTGTAATGATACGCAGATTTCAAATCAAATTGTAAATAAACAACAATCTTGCGGGCGTGACTACACTTTAACCCTTTCCCTCATATAGACGCTTTCTGACGCCTCTGCAGCAGACGGCTTTTTGAAAACATAGTGACAAAAGAAGAAATTGCACAAAACGTGCAATTTCTCCTTTTGTCACAATGTTTTCTAGGTTATCCATTATAGGTTATCCATTCAATTATGGAGATTTTCTGTTTTGACAAAATACGTTCAAAGTCGTCTGCTGCGGAATTGTCGTATGAGGGAAAGGGTTAAACGACGGCTTTTTTAAAACATAGTGACAAAAGAAGAAATTGAACAAAACGTGCAATTTCTCCTTTTGCCACAATGTTTTCCACTTTTTGTCATAGGTTATCCATTCAATTATGGAGATTTTCTATGTTTTGACAAAATACGTTCAAAGTCGTCCGCTACGGAATTGTCGTATGAGGGAAAGGGTTAAGTAGTGTGAAGGGTCGTATAACCAGGTCTAGCCATGTGCACCGGCCCACGATCATTCACGATCACTCACGGAGGTAAAGTGTCTACCTATATAAGAACCGCATCGGTGGTGTAGTGTTCGAGCGTCCGCCGCGAGCGCGGGAAGTCGCGGGTTCGATCTCTGGACGGGTTATACCAGGGACTTTTAAAATAGTAATAATGGCTACCTTCCTTGGCGCCCAGCGTGGTGGGGTTAGCAGTACGAATTAACTGGCTGATGTGAGGATAAATGGAACAGTAGTATTGGTAACCTATCCAGGAACCGCCGTGATATAACTGAACAACTGTTGAAATCGGCGTAAAACACAAATAAATCTAACTATTTGAGGGTCCAATGAAATGATTGATGCATGCGCTTGTCCGCGGTCAATTTATATTCCCAATTAACTCTGGGAACAACGAAAAGGTAAATGCCGCGAATGAAGTTCTAGATACAATCACTTAGTAGATATTTAACATCGATTTTGCTAGCGAAAACAACCATAACTTAGCATGCTGTGTTTTTTGGCATTCCATGTTCTCAGTTATTATATGACTTTCGCATGCAATACATGCGTTCCGTGAAATGCTCTTGTTCGTTAATGAGCGCTACTTTGTCAGGAGCGACTGACTGTCTGTCCGTCTTTGTTTTAATCCATCCATCTGTCTATCCGTCACGGTTTGCATTACTGGGTCAAAACTTAGTTTCTGTTTGGCGGATTCATTTCAAAGTGGTTACACTTATACATTGTGTAAAAGTGTAAACTCCGTTTTTCATATTTTTTCTTCCGCCATTATTTCAATAGATGTTCAATGCATCAATTTCAGACTTGGTGTATATAGGAAACTTATGAGCTACAGATGTGCTGTGCACAAGAAACATGACTCTAGCATGCTTTCGAGTGTCTGTCATAAACCAGCACGATTCCAATATACAGTGTGGATCTTTAGTGTTCTCTGAACTGGAAATATTATGCTTAAGGTTTGCTGGTCGGTTGTTTGTCAATATTTTGTCCTTCGTGATTTATTTTGTTTATACAAGAAAAAGGTCAAACTTCGATAAGTTAGGTATTGGTTATTGGCAATCTGTGCTGTTTCAAATATTTTTAGTTTTTTTTTGTTTAAAGGTTGATGTTTAATTGTTCAATAATGTTTGTCTATATTAACTATGCCATATATTTTCACCTTACATATGCCCCTATACCAATAGCACTTTAAGCGCTTTGATTATGGTTCAGTCCTTTAAAGATAAACAGCGAAGTTTGAAATTTACTTGGTCGCAATACTTTTCTGGCTAAAGTCGCAGCCTTTCTATTATGTTCAAGGACAGTGGCTAAATTGGCAACGACAGAAATGCGATGTCCCTTCTTAAAGGTATCCGTAGATTGCCCATCATCACGTTTGGATCCGGCTCGACCCTCGAACTGACTCTGAATCGACTAACAGCTGTATTGACAGAAACTGTATGTATCAAGACTGAATTTCAATTTTCAAATGACAGTAAGAAGCCGACCGCCTCGGTGGTGTAGTAGTCAAGCTTCCATCTCTGTTGCGGAAGGTCATGAATTCAATCCCCGGCTAGGACATACCAAAGACTTGACAAATGTAACGGCTCTCCGACTTGCTGATGTGAGGATAACTTAACGAAGAAACACCACCGTGATATTACTGACACATTGTTGAAGCGGCGTTGAACACCATACGAATGAATCGTTGCGACCAACTTCTCGCGGAAAGCAACTTAAAGGTGAAAATGCAATCTTGAAAAGGCGAGTATACGTCACATCCGTTGTCTAGAGGAATCGACTAGACTGTGGTCAGGGAATACCCTGATCAGACCGCTCTGATCTTGATCATGGCTTGTCGAACATTCCCGTAAGTCAATCCTCGTGTGTCGTGGTCTGTATTATGTCAAACAACACGTATGTGTTGACAACATCCGACAACGACTGAGAACGGATTCGAAAAGACCAAAGATAAGTGTTCAATTTACTAAACAAACCAGTACTAAGATAGGAATCCGTTTAGTTTTAAAATAGGCCTGAGAAGTAGACACTGTACGAGTCATGTCATCACCATTTACGTTTCACTTAACAATCAAAGCAAAAGCAATTAATTCGCCGAAACTAAAGGTCACTGGACGACATAGTCGCGTACATGAAATTGGTTATTACTTTCCTATTATTAGACACGCTTTGGCGCATCTGCAGCAGGCGAAATCATCCTTTTGTCACTACGTGTTCAACTCTACTTAATAATTAAAATAAGATGTTTTATAAAGTTTGCTGCAGTTTTGTCGTATGTGGGAAAGGTTGAACCCTTTCCAACAAAGACAAATCTGCAGCAGACGACTTTGAAAACATCTAGACAAAAATTGCTAAAATTTCTTTAAATAAAAGGATACATGTTTCATAGAGTTGAAAACATTATGACATAAGGGGAAATTGCTCGTTTCGAGCAATTTTCCCTTTGTCACAGTGTTTTCAAAAGTCATCTGCTGTAGAGGCGTCAGAAAGCGTCTACATGAGCGAAAGGGTTTAAGGCTACTAGTGCGGGTAAACACGTTACTTTTAGAGAACCAAGAACATTGCTTCATATCTTCACACACGATGATATTCACTTCATTTTGTAATCGATTGTTTGTTTTGTTGAGTGATAGATTGATTGATTTATTACATTTTATACGCATCTTTTTCAATTCACCTAACCCGTTGTTTTCCTGGCCGTTTCAATGTGGCCAATTTCAGTTTAATATAGTTTATATAAAAGTTCCCTAATAATAAGTCCAATCTGACCTTTAACGGATGTTGTATTTAACATCGCACTTGTTCCAAAACGGTACGATGACGGATGACAGATTGAGTTATTATTGTAATTCCGCTGTCATCAAAGTAATTTCATACGCGTCCCTCGAATAATGACCTTCAGAAGCTATTAAAATATGTAATAATCTAAATATACAAACTTGATTTACTTTTACTGTCTGAAGAACTTTACGGAGAATCCTTTACAGAGTTAGGGTGACTATATTGGGAACCGAGCAAATATATATCGGACTGGTGAAAAGTTTACTCTCATGTAGAGTTGTGTTGATCTGAAAATGTGGATGGTCGGTTTATCTGTACCGGGGTTCAGTACACACCGTTAAATGTCAACGGTTTGGCAACATGTGTTTTCCGCGTAGCGTTTTACAATTGGGTGTTGTATAATTATGGTTGATTGTTTGGATTTTTACGCCGCTTTCCACCATTGTATCACTGACATCACGGTGTTACCTGTGTAAGTTACCAGTACTACTGGTACATTTATGCTGACACCAGCCAGCCAGTCAGTAAGTTACCAGTACTACTGGTACATTTATCCTGACACCAGCTAGCCAGTCAGTAAGTTACCAGTACTACTGGTACATTTATCCTGACACCAGCCAGCCAGTCAGTAAGTTACCAGTACTACTGGTACATTTATCCTGACACCAGCTAGCCAGTCAGTAAGTTACCAGTACTACTGGTACATTTATCCTGACACCAGCCAGCCAGTCAGTAAGTTACCAGTACTACTGGTACATTTATCCTGACACCAGCCAGTCAGTCAGTAAGTTACCAGTACTACTGGTACATTTATCCTGACACCAGCCAGCCAGTCAGTAAGTTACCAGTACTACTGGTACATTTATCCTGACACCAGCCAGCCAGTCAGTAAGTTACCAGTACTACTGGTACATTTGTCCTGACACCAGCCAGCCAGTCAGTAAGTTACCAGTACTACTGGTACATTTATCCTGACACCAGCCAGTCAGTCAGTAAGTTACCAGTACTACTGGTACATTTATCCTGACACCAGCCAGCCAGTCAGTAAGTTACCAGTACTACTGGTACATTTGTCCTGACACCAGCTAGCCAGTCAGTAAGTTACCAGTACTACTGGTACATTTATCCTGACACCAGTCAGCCAGTCGTAATGCTTACCCTGCAATCCTGGGCGCCAAGGAGGGCAGCCATTGCTACCATTTTTAAAGTATTTGGTATGACCCGGCCGGGGATCGAATCTACGACCTCCCGCACCCGAGATAGACGCTCTACCATTACACCACCTACACCACAGAGGCGATGTAAAATTAGATATCATTATGAACTAAACGGTAGCGTAAACCCCGTCATGTCCGCAGCACAGGATCGACAGGGGACCAATTTATTACATTGTATTCAGTATGAAGACCCATTCTTTAATCCTTTCCCACATAAGACAAATCAGCAGCAGACGACGTTAAAAGTTAACTTCGTCGTCTGTTTCGAACAACAGAACAGTCTATTTAAGAAATACGGGAAAGTAGTCAGTGGCTTCGAAAGAATGTTGTGTAAGTACTGGTGTGGGAAAGCCAGGAAAACATGGGTAGGTGCACTGACCGCCGTGATATGACCAAAGCTGTTGAAAGCGGCGTTAAACTCCAAACAAACAAACAAACAAATTAAGAAATACGGACTACCCTAGATAATTCGATGCGTAACCCTCGGTTATCATCTTTGACTGGACATTGTATCGGGTACGACCACAACGTCTTGGACAACCATTTTCTACTCCAAAATAGAAAAGTCTAAAACAAAAAAGTAGAATAACAGGACATGTGTATGAAATCATTTAAATCAATTCGTGAACACAAAACGAGATCTATTTTTCCCGTGTTAAAGCTACGAGTGAAAAACTACACTTGTGATGATCATTCAGAGCAAAGATGTCTCGTTCTTACAACGAATCAAATAATTGAGTCCGCCGTGTGCAAAAAGGTACAAGTTCGCTTTAGTGAATAGCTTATGCACCCACACAGTCTGATCAATATCCACACTGTTTACATATAACTTACAAAAGCTTGTTAGCAGCTTCTGTCAACTTAATAAGGCTGATAAGAGCGACATTGTGATCTGAATTTAGACAGTTCTCAAAAGCTATCCTGATCGGACCTCAGCTGCTGTAAGCGGCGTTACCCCAAATCATAAATAAACAAGGTCTACAAAAAATATTTATTTTGAATAATCTAGTTCTTGACATATTAGTAATCATACTTCATGTTAACCTGAATTGTTTATATATAAACAAAATACAATGGTATTCGAGTGGTTGTATAGTTTATACTAACCATGCCAACTATTTCGAAATTTCACTGTGCAAGTCAGACTTTCTGACGCCTTTGCAGCATACGACTTTTGAAAACATTGTGATCAATTTTCAATTTTGTATTCATTAATGATACAGTTATACAGAGATTGTTCGTGTTTTTGCCAAAATCTGCTGCGGATTTGTTATATGTGGAAAAGGGAGGGTTAAGATTGTGTTGCACAGAAAGCGTTATTTGATAATTAAGTGGCATACCGCTTTTGCAAACCTCTATATTGACCCAGATCGCAATCAAACTGTTTATCGTGGTACATACTGTTTTGTATATTTTTCTCTCGCACAGCTTAACCCTTTCCCAATTACAAAACATCTGAAGCAGATTCCCTAGAATACATCTAGATGAAAATATGGAAAATTGATACAAATGAAAGTCATAGGTATATGATTATTGGGTTATAAACAATAGGCCAATGAAGAAATTGCTTATTATGAGCAATTTCTTCAATTTACAATGTTTTCAAAAATCGACTGCTGCTCATCTGCGTGTTGGTAAGGGTTAAGTGTGATATCAAAGCGGGTGTGTGAGAATAAATGGGTACTTATATACGATGTTGTGACAAACACTGCAGGAAGCATGCTTCAATATCAAAGACATGTGTACCAAACAGGCAATACACCTGAAATGTATCTTGAGAAAATGTTGATAAATATCGAAATATTTGGACAAATACTTCAAATATCTTGGTCAAGTACTAAAGTACGTGTTAAACATGCGATATACATATATATATTGTTGTTCTTTTTACTAACATTTAAAAATGTCGAACGACACACTTAGGTCAATGCCGGTTTTACCTTGCTGAGAAATTGTTGATTAATATCGTTATGTGTGGAAAAATACTTCAAATATCTTGGTCAAGTATTAAGGTACGTGTCAAACATGCGACAAGAAAATATTGTTCTTTATTTTTTTAGCAATTTACAATGTCGATTTTTGAAATGTGTTTTTACGCCTCTGTAAACTCGGCGTCTCCTGGGTAAGATACCAGTACTACTGGTCCATTCATCCTGGTACCAGCAAGTCAGTTGTAAGGCGAACCCCACGAACCTAAGCGCAAGGAGGGAAAGCCATAACTGACATTTTTTAAGTTGTTTGTATGACCCAATGTCGAAAGACACAATTAGTTCAAAGCCAATTTTACACTACATTTAATACTTCAATTTTACACTACATCTAATACTTCAATTTTACACTACATCTAATACTTCAATTTTACACTACATCTAATACTTCAATTTTACACTACATCTAATACTTCAATTTTACACTACATCTAATACTTCAATTGTACACTACATCTAATACTTCAATTTTACACTACATCTAATACTTCAATTTTACACTACATCTAATACTTCAATTTTACATTACATCTAATACTTCAATTTGACACTACATTTAATACTTCAATTTTACACTACATCTAATACTTCAATTTTATATTACATATAATACTTCAATTTTACACTACATCTAATACTTCAATTTTACACTACATCTAATACTTCAATTTTACACTACATCTAATACTTCAATTTTACACTACATTTAATACTTCAATTTAACACTACATCTAATACTTCAATTGTACACTACATCTAATACTTCAATTTTAAACTACATTTAATACTTCAGTTTTACACTACATCTTATACTTTAATCTTACACTACATCTAATACTTTAATTTTACACTACATCTAATACTTCCAGTTTACACTACATTTAATACTTCAATTTAACACTACATCTAATACTTCAATTTTACATTACATCTAATACTTCAATTTTACACTACATTTAATACTTCAATTTTACACTACATCTAATACTTCAATTTTACATCAAATACTTCAAATTTACACTACATCTAATACTTCAATTTTACACTACATCTAATACTTCAATTTTACACTACATCTAATTCTTCAATTGTACACTACATCTAATACTTCAATTTTACACTACATCTAATACTTCAATTTACACTACATCTAATACTTCAATTTTACACTACATCTAATACTTCAATTTAACACTAAATCTAATACTTCAATTTAACACTAAATCTAATACTTCAATTGTACACTACATCTAATACTTCAATTTTAAACTACATTTAATACTTCAGTTTTACACTACATATTATACTTTAATCTTACACTACATCTAATACTTTAATTTTACACTACATCTAATACTTCAAGTTTACACTACATTTAATACTTCAATTTAACACTACATCTAATACTTCAATTTTACATTACATCTAATACTTCAATTTTACACTACATTTAATACTTCAATTTTACACTACATCTAATACTTCAATTTTACATCAAATACTTCAATTTTACACTACATCTAATACTTCAATTTTACACTACATCTAATACTTCAATTTTACACTACATCTAATACTTCAATTTACACTACATCTAATACTTCAATGTTACACTACATCTAATACTTCAATTTTACATCAAATACTTCAAATTTACACTACATCTAATACTTCAATTTTACACTACATTTAATACTTCAATTTTACACTACATCTAATACTTCAATTTTACATCAAATACTTCAAATTTACACTACATCTAATACTTCAATTTTACACTACATCTAATACTTCAAATTTACACTACATCTAATACTTCAATTGTACACTACATCTAATACTTCAATTTACACTACATCTAATACTTCAATTTTACACTACATCTAATACTTCAATTGTACACTACATCTAATACTTCAATTGTACACTACATCTAATACTTCAATTTTAAACTACAATTAATACTTCAGTTTTACACTACATCTTATACTTTAATCTTACACTACATCTAATACTTTAATTTTACACTACATCTAATACTTCAAGTTTACACTACATTTAATACTTCAATTTAACACTACATCTAATACTTCAATTTTACATTACATCTAATACTTCAATTTTACACTACATTTAATACTTCAATTTTACACTACATCTAATACTTCAATTTTACATCAAATACTTCAAATTTACACTACATCTAATACTTCAATTTTACACTACATCTAATACTTCAATTTTACACTACATCTAATACTTCAATTGTACACTACATCTAATACTTCAATTTTACACTAGATCTAATACTTCAATTTACACTACATCTAATACTTCAATTTTACACTACATCTAATACTTCAATTTACACTACATATAATACTTCAATTTTACACTACATCTAATACTTCAATTTAACACTACATCTAATACTTCAAATTTAAGTAAGCTAATTGCCCCTACGAAATGTGTAAGATTCAAGTATCAACTTATCGCAGTACTATTGAACACCTCACAGTGTCCATTTTGTAGTTCAAATTGATGCACACATTGTCATTAATTCAGGTCATAATTATGGCACATGACTAGTAGGTTTGTGCATCAATTATGTCTACCAATATGTCTTGTATATGCAGAGTTAGGCCAAATCACTAAAAACGTTAACCCTTCTCCATTTGCAGACGATTATGGGCGCATTTGCAGCATCATGAGAAGTCACAGATAAAGGCTTTAAACTGAATTCGCCCGTTATATAACTGTTTTACTGTTGAAAGAAGCGTAAAATACCATCAAATGAGTCCCGTTGCAAGAATATTCAACATGGGTTTCGTCCTGGCATTAACTCTTTCCGCGCCAAAGGCAATAGTGCGGTTTTTGCAAACAATACTGATTCAGGTGAGTCAGCTCGTAACGAGCTGTCTCACCTGAAATCAGCATTGTTAGCCTTTTAGTTATCAAAATAGTCCAAACTGTTATCACATGAGAAATGGAGACGCCCGATTTTGAACATGGAAGAGTCTACTTTAAACAATTCGGCGCTGAAAGAGTTAAATACATTTTAATTATACCAAACAAATGAACTTATTGACCACCTATAGTTTGGCTATTTTCTTATAAAGTTCCCGGGGTCTTTATTGAGTTTACAACATGAACTAAGGTGATCTGATTGTAATTTTATCCTTTCCATTTACATACGCAGCATTTTAGAGCAATTTCTCCAATTATTCCAAACTGTTTTCAACTCTTACGAGTTACTCATTCGTTTATGTATAGAGTCTTACCTTTATACGTGCCGTGATAGTTGCTGCAGATGTTTTGTGGCTAGGAAAGGGGGATCAACTAAACCTTAACCCTGATTCACATTAAGTCGGTGACTTGCGTTTAGATCGTACATATATGATTGATACATCCATCATAGCGTGCACAGTGGGTTGCCATGTGACAATTAAGAACAAACATGTCAATTTATCAAACTGATAACTTATTACATACCGACTCACAGGTGTTAATAACTGATAACTGTGTGACCTTACCTAGTTCATAGTCAGTGTAGTACTCACACACCCTCACCCCATATATATATATATATATATATCTTTTTTCTGTCCCTGTCTGTCTGTCTGTCTGTCTCTTTCTCTGTCTGTATGTCTGTATGTCGGTCTGTCTGCTTTCTTTCCGTGTGTCTCTCTCTCTATATATATATGTCTCACACATGTATCTTGATCGACAAATGCCACAAACATCTGAGGTACAGCTCAAATGTACGAGTACACGCGTTGGGTTAAATTTGATAAGCGTGTGGAACGCTGTTAAATCACAAAATCGCCATGCCACTCGAAATTCGAAAATCGCAGGTTTGACATTCAAGACGATTCAAACTGTAGGAAAATGAAAGACATACATAAGTAAGTATGTATGTCACCAATAAAAGACTGGAATGTCTGTTTAATGTCGCCAGAAGAAACCGAGTATTGAATGCAAAAAGAAAACGCACACTAATCCATTTGTGTGCAATCAAAACAATGCACATTCTTTACATGTTAACAACTGAAACACTCTACAGGAACATGTCAGATACTTGTAGCGGTGCAACGAATGTTATAAACAGAAATACACTACAGGAACATATCAGATACTTGTAGCGGTGCAACGGATGTTATAAACAGAAACACACTACAGGAACATATCAGATACTTGTAGCGGTACAACGGATTTTATAAACAGAAACACTCTACAGGAACATGTCAGATACTTGTAGCGGTGCAACGAATGTTATAAACAGAAATACACTACAGGAACATATCAGATACTTGTAGCGGTGCAACGGATGTTATAAACAGAAACACACTACAGGAACATATCAGATACTTGTAGCGGTACAACGGATTTTATAAACAGAAAAACTCTACAGGAACATGTCAGATACTTGTAGCGGTGCAACGGATGTTATAAACAGAAACACACTACAGGAACATATCAGATACTTGTAGCGGTACAACCGATTTTATAAACAGAAACACTCTACAGGAACATATCAGATACTTGTAGCGGTACAACGGATTTTATAAACAGAAACACTCTACAGGAACATATCAGATACTTATAGCGGTACAACCGATTATAAAAAAAGAAACACTCTACAGGAACATATCAGATACTTTTAGCGCTACAACGGATTTTATAAACAGAAACACTCTACAGGAACATATCAGATACTTGTAGCGGTACAACGGATTTTATAAACAGAAACACTCTACAGGAACATATCAGATACTTGTAGCGTTACAACGGATTTTATAAACAGAAACACTCTACAGGAACATATCAGATACTTGTAGCGGTACAACGGATTTTATAAACAGAAACACTCTACAGGAACATATCAGATACTTTTAGCGGTACAACGGATTTTATAAACAGAAACACTCTACAGGAACATATCAGATACTTGTAGCGGTACAACCGATTTTATAAACAGAAACACTCTACAGGAACATATCAGATACTTGTAGCGGTACAACGGATTTTATAAACAGAAACACTCTACAGGAACATATCAGATACTTTTAGCGGTACAACGGATTTTATAAACAGAAACACTCTACAGGAACATATCAGATACTTGTAGCGGTACAACGGATTTTATAAACAGAAACACTCTACAGGAACATATCAGATACTTGTAGCGGTACAACCGATGTTATAAACAGAAACACTCTACAGGAACATATCAGATACTTGTAGCGGTACAACGGATTTTATAAACAGAAACACTCTACAGGAACATATCAGATACTTGTAGCGGTACAACGGATTTTATAAACAGAAACACACTACAGGAACATATCAGATACTTGTAGCGGTGCAACGGATTTTATAAACAGAAATACACTACAGGAACATATCAGATACTTGAAGCGGTGCAACGGATTTCATAAACAGAAACACACTAAAGGAACATATACCCTATAGAGCTCCTTTCGAATATAGCTCCCCGGGTAGCTATATTCGGTAACAGTTACGTATACAGGTCTCCGGTTAGCTATATTCGGCGAATAGAGCTCTCGTACTAAATGAGGAGCTGTATTCGGGGTACTTGTTGCTTTCTTTCGGATAGAGCTCCCCTTCAAAGATAGCTCCCAGGGGAGCTTTACTCGGAAACAGTTTCGTATACAGGTCTCCGGTTAGCTCTATTCGTCGAATATAGCTCTCGTACTAAATGAGGAGCTGTATTCGGGGTACTTGTTGCTTTTTTACGGAAAGAGCTCCCCAGTTATCTGATGCAAGATCAAATTCATTTAAATTCATTATATATACAAACACGCGACGAGGAAATGCAGTAGCCATGTAGTAATGAGATTTGGCTGGCTGGCTGGCTGGCTGGCTGTTTGGTCTGTCTGTACATTCCCAAAATATATTAGGGGGTAGGTGGTTCTTGACACTTTGGACATAACGACGTGCAACGTCATATTCGCATTCACCTCAGAATCAAGGTCAAAATTGATGAATATTCAGTTACAGACATGTAATTATTTGATTCATGGTCACATTTACACTTTATATTTACGCACACATCTTCCACAAAGTCAAGGTCACAAAGCTCAAAGGTCAAAAGTACTGAATGTTTAGTTACAGACATGCAATGATTTGATTCATGGTCACTAGTCCAGTCCAATTAGCATTAACATTTTATATAGTCATACATCTCTACGAAATCAAGCTGAAAAGAGTCAAGGTTAAAAGGTCAAATTTACTAAAATACAATAATCCCCATATTTTAATCAATGTAAGATCCTGTATATCAATACAATATATTCTACATGGTATCCTTTTATTCATCTGGAATAATTTCAAGGTCAATGCGCTTACAATCAAGGTCACCGACATAAGGTCAAGCGCCCAGCGATGATTTATCATCGACTGACAATGTATAGTATATAACTTCAAACAAATGTCATCCGTAAAATGAGGATGTGTCATGCACAGCACCCAGCTACAAACAAAGTTCAAGGTCACACTTTGGGCTCAAACCCTGTGTTCTTCTTTTTTTTCAATATAAAGAGTTTCTACCTCTACGGCAACTTAAGTGATTTCACAATATGTTTTTATGACCGTTTTGAAATCATTCTGTCGCAGAACTTCTAGATGTGTATGCATGTACAACACATATGTCTGTCAAGTAAGCATGCCATTAGCCATTTAGCTGACCATTAAGATCGAATACCATGCTGGCTGACCATTCAAAATCGAGTACTATGCTGACGGACCTTCAGGTTGCCATTCGGCTGATCATTCAAAGTTTTAATACCATGCTGGCTGACTGTTCAGCTTACCTTTCAAAATCGAATACCAGTCTGGGCGACAAGTCTAATACCATGCTGGCTGACCAAAATCAAAATTCAAAAACGAATACCATTCTTGGTGACCATTCAGCTTGCCATTCAGGCGACTATTAAAAGTCATTCATTTGACCAATCAAAATCGAATACCTTGTTGGCTGACCATTCAGCATGGCATACGACTTTGAATGGTCAGCTGAAAATGTTCTTCGTACGCTTGCTCGTACGTACTGACGGATGAACGGCACCAACATTATAAGCCTTTTCCTCAACGGGACCAAATGAGTCACAGCCAATCATCAGTTTGATCAAAGTGTATGCGAGCTGTATTCGACTTTGCATATGCTTTTTTTCGTATACAGCTCGCTTACTATTCACCAAATAGAGCTACCCCGGGGAGCTATATTCGAAGTGAGCTTGATCAAAGTGTATGCGAGCTGTATTCGACTTTGCATATGCTTTTTTTCGTATACAGCTCGCTTGCTATTTACCGAATAGAGCTACCCGTGGGAGCTATATTCGAAGTGAGCTCTATAGGGTGTGACATAGCGGTGCAACGGGTTTTATAAACAGAAACACACGACAGGAACATATCAGATACTTGTAGCGGTACAACCGATTGCGTAACCTTAGATGACAACTGGTTATAAAGTAGGTCTGCACGTCGCAGCGAGCGTTATCACACTTCGCCCCGTACGTATGTAAAGGTCATAAGGTCGTGAGATATGAACGCCATTCAAGGATTAAATAGAATATATTGATGCTTTTATCGAAGGATCAATACATTTATAAGCATTAACGCTTTCAGCGCCAAAGGCAATATTGAGGTTTTTGCAAACAATACTGATTCAGGTGAGTCAGCTCGTAACGAGCTGTCTCACCTGAAATCAGCATTGTTTGCCTTTTGGTTATCAAAATAATCCAAAACTTTGATTACATAAGAAACTGAGACGCCCGATCTTGACCATGGAAGAGTCTACTTTAAACAATTCGGCGCTGAAAGAGTTAAAGGAACGATGAAGTCTAAATACATTTCGTAAACTTTGATATCATTTAAATTTAACCCTTTCCCACTTACAGACGCATTTCGACGTATATGCAGCAGACGACTTTCGAAAAACATTATGGCAATTTCTCCTTCTGTTACAATGTTTTCACCCTATTCAGTTACTAAAATGTTATTTCTAGAGATTCCGATACTTTTTCGAACATGATTTCAAAGTCGACTGCTGCAGATTTGTTGTATGTAGGAAAGTGTTTGTTACACTTCTAGATGTTTGACAGAGGATGCATTTGATAGAATAATTTAAACGTATATAAGGTTGATCACTTTGGGGATGCCAAAGGCTCGCCTGAGTCCTCATTGTACGCATAGGCACAACGACCCAAACTCATTGTACGCATAGGCACAACGACCCAAACTCATTGTACGCATAGGCACAACGACCCAACTCATTGTACGCATAGGCACAACGACCCAACTCATTGTACGCATAGGCACAACGACCCAAACTCATTATACGCATAGGCACAACGACCCAAACTCATTGTACGCATAGGCACAACGACCCAAACTCATTGTACGCATAGGCACAACGACCCAAACTCATTGTACGCATAGGCACAACGACCCAAACTCATTGTACGCATAGGCACAACGACCCAAACTCGATTAACGTGTGACTGGTATATTATTGCGGCATACATGTCCTTTCATCAAATACAACATGTCTCTCGTTTAGCCATTGATAGATTTTTAAAACACGTTAGCAATTTTAGTATTTATTTATCACATAAAGCCCTCTCTGGGACTGTCAAAATCCCATTACTAAAATATCATATGACACTACTAGTTTGGTTTCCATTCGTACGCTCAAGTGTTTGTTACAACGTCACGTCAGCAGTCTGAGTGACGTTATATAACTTTACTCACTTTAGCGCTAAAAGCGGCAAATTTCATGCACATTTCTTCGAAATACGCCTCATAAATCCTTTTATGTAATGCATAGAATATCACATTCGTGTTTATTTATTATCACTTTGAATAAACTCATTAGCTAAGCTGAATATGACACACGCCAAGGTTCGCGGTATATCATCTTAGTAAACTCGTTTATTAAAAGTGTTAATAAATAAACACTCACGAAATATCCTATATATTTGTACGTCGTAATAGTATACATACCACGAGAAAACCAACATTATGGACTGTGCGTAATGTATCGACCCAGATCCGGGCCGACACATTCTGTTTCAGGGGGATAGAGGTTTAGATTAATGATTCCTGAAACAGAAATTCCACAGGAGGCAAAGAGTGTCTGTCCGGATTAGCCTGCGCGGCATGCTTAGGCTGATCCGGGTCAATACTTTATGCACAATTCACAATGTTGGTTTATTCGTGGGACGTCTCATTTTATGATATATAAAGCCGCGTCATATTATATCGGGCCTTATAACACCTCTGTAATGGGATCACTAATAACGGCATATATTAATGACATACGTGTAGCTACACTTATAGTTATATAGTTATTCGATAGAAGATATATATGGGGCTACACTTCATGTACTCGGACTATGACGAGTATGTGAGTATGCATATATGCGTACATGAGTGTTCACCTTTCTTGTGGTACGGCTCAAATATAACATCAAAGGGTCACAGTCAGGTCAATACTTTCGAGTTATACAAACCAGTGCACACAGCCATATTGAGAAATATACGATAGGTCGATTAGTTCACCCTTTCCCATATACAAATGCTTTCTGACGCATTTGCAGTAGACGACGTCTGTAAACATATTGGCAAAAAGCAGACATTGTTCACAATGGGCAAATTCTCTTTACGCAAAAATGTTTTCAACTTTATTCAGTAAGTGTTCCTTCATTATAGAGAATTTCCATATTTTTTATTTGATCTTTACAAATTCCATAATCTTACAGAAGCGGAAGAAGCTATATAATCGTCTGCTGCAGATTTATCGAATATTAAGCAGGTATTTATCGATTATTAAGCAGGTATTTATCGAAATATTATCTGTATTTTAAATGACAAACGAATACACTTAGATCCAGTCATTTACGCGAAAAAGTTGTTTATATATGTAATCCTTTCCCAAATGCAGACGCGCGTTGACACATCTGCAGCAGACGACTTTTGAAATTATTATGACAACAGAAAAAGTAACATTTCACAAGAAAGTTCTCCTTTTTATTACACTTTTTCACATTCGACTCAATAATCAAACCTCATTTATAGAGATGTTTTAATATGTTTGTCTATTTCAGAGTCGTCTGCTGCAGATGTGTTTTGTGTGGGAATAAGATGGTTAAGGGAACTGAAAATGCATCAAATGAAACGTCACAATCGGGTATTTAACCCTTTCTCACATACAACAAATATGCAGCAGACGACATTGAAATAATCTAGACAAAAAAAAAGCAATATTTCTATAATTGACAGTATAATTATTGAAAACAGTTGAAAACAGTGTGGCAATAAGGAGCAATTGCTCGTTTTGAGCAATTTCTCCATTTGCCACATTGTTTTCAAAGTCGTCTGCTGCATGTGCGTCAGAAAGCGTCTGTATGCAGGAAAGGGTTAAGATAAGCTCCGTTCAATTGGATGGGACTCTTTATCTGTGATATCTGGTAGTAATGGCTGCCATCCTTAGCGCTCAGGATTGCGGGGTTAGCATTACGACTGACTGGTCGGTGTCCGGATAAATAGAACAGTAGTACTGGTTACTTGCCCAGGAAACGTCGTGTTATAACTGGACAATTATTGAAGGCGGCGTAAAACATCAATCAATCAATCAATCAATCAACCTATGATATCGAGTAATCTAGAAGGTAAATATCTTGTCCAGGTGGTATATAACAGTTAGCCTCGGACGATGCGGAAAATGGCTATAGGTCAAACATAGAAATAATGATAAATAGTAAGTTGTGGATACATAAAAAGTTGGATTAAATATTTGACAAATAAGCTCTCAGCTTGGTTTTGACTTAAAATTGCGGTTGAACCTTCTCCTTTCTCCTTTATATGGAATGCTATGCGAAAACTCTGCTTGTAGCGCTAGGGGTATTTAAATTCAATTTGCACGTTCAAGATTATTTGAAAACGGCTAGGTATCGTGCTTAATCTGATAGCAAACACAGATTGCCTATAGTTTTGAGGATCTAAGCAGCCCACAAATTTAGACTAGCCCCTTTGCGTTTCTGTGTGTTGATTATTTGAATCTAAGGTTGGACTTGCTTTGTTTGTCCTACTGTATGCATCCTGTTTAAAACTGTGTTTTCCTTAATTCTAATCGTTGCCTAATAATTCGGTCCCTCCTTGATATTCGAACCCCCTAATATTTAATAATAATACCAGAATTGTTATTATCTGAAATCTGAGAGAATAAAAGTTGTGATTTCTCCGGGTAAGAGGCAACCGGCTGTCCAACTGTGTAATGTTACATGTACCCCAAAGAGGTTTCACGACAACAGTTCAAAGACCTATATAGTTTTATCATTACTTGTAAAACATGCAGCTACACGATATAGACTGTTTTATATATATACCCTCTTATCGTCAAACGTCTTACAACGTGACCTCGGACATGTTCAAGGACTGCGGCCATTACAGCAGTAACGTCTAACATGTGTTCATCTGTCGTACTTGTAAATGTTTCACGCTTTCCCACATACAATAATTCTACAGAAGACTCTTAAAACGACTTGGCACTCATATCGATAATTTATATAGATGAAAGTATACTATTTGAAAAAAAGTAAAAAACATTGTGACAAAAGAGGAAATTGCTCATAGTGATTTACTACAGTGTGTTAACATGTAGTCTGCTACGGAAGGGAGGGTAACAATGCATTTATTTGTGGGAAAGGGTTTGAAAAAAGATGTCCCTGATTTAAATATAGATATATAGGATCCATCATGAGTTTTCTTTGGAGATCAAGATTTCTTAAATGAGTCTAGAAAAAGACGGTTATTAATTGAGCCTCTTGGCGAGGTTAATAACTCTCTTTTTCGAGACGAATTTAAGAAATCTTCTCCAAAGAAAAACGAGTGATGGATTCTTTTTATCCCCTAAACAGTGTGTTTAAATGAAAACTATTGACAACATCAAAACAAAGACCGAATAACATATTCTTCATAAGAACTTGTGATTCACCGCATAAAAAAGTAGTCCTCATCATTTTTCAATAAGAAGAAAAACAACAACAATGTTTTAAACAATTAAGACTCGTTATTTATTCAAAATAACGTATTATTGCATTTTTCAATGTGTAAAATTTAACAACTTAACAATAAACATAATAAAGATATAGGTCAAAATGACGTCATCAGTAGTCGCGTGTATGACGTGTTTTGTATGATAACGTTGTTCCGTGATTTGTTCTCAACTTGAAAATAATATAGGTTATTGACCCTGTACTGTGAAATCATCGTTGGACCGAGTTCTTTGGTTGACGTTGCCGAGCTTGCGAGGCTACGTTCGCCAAAGAACGAGGTCCAACGATGATTTCACAGTACAGGGTCAATAACCTTTTTATTGCATACTTTCATATTGTAAACTATTTGCTTTACGTTGTGGATGGGTTTTTTTATTATCTAGAATTGATAAATCTGTTTCCGAATTAGAAACAAACTGTTTGTTTACATAAGTAGTAATTTTTGTGCAAATGCCGTTTGAATTATAACGGTGACGTATTTTTTTAAAATGACGTCATGCACGTGCATTACCAACATTTTAGACGCGCGTTTTAGACTGTTTTTATGTCAAAAACGTACTGTTAGCATGAGACAGTAAGAAATTATCCATGATCGATATATGATAATTTAAAATTACAAAGTCCCGTGAGGTTTAACAATGATATTTAGGTCAGCTATGTTTGTTTACATAACAAAAGTAGTCCCTAGTATGTTAATTATGCAGAATTTGTGCACATCCTTATCTACGGTCATGATCACTCCTTGACAGCGGTCATGATCGAAAAATCATGACCACTTTCTTCAATGCAAAGTGAACGGGACAATATGAAAGTATGCAATAAGGGTATTTATAATATTTATCACATGACAATGCTTGTATCCCATGTAATATACCCATTACGTATTTCTTTATATACAACGTGTGTAATATAACATGACCTAATACTAGGAAAAAATGACGTCACGTCAGCGTTTTGACGTCATACGTTAGTCACTTTGGCGCCTAAACCTGTAAATTTCATCTAGAAATATTGTAAACGTTAAGTACATTTTTATCGAAATACGCCTCATAAGTCACTTTATGTGATAGATATAATATCTCATGAGTGTTATTTATTATTACTTTTAATTTGTGGCATTGTTATACGGTTTACTGACGAAATTAAAATAGCTTTGGAAAACCCGATTTCCTTTGTGTGTTTCGTCATGTGATAAAAAGAATCTGACATTCGTTGTCATTTCATAAACAGTTTTATTAAACTCGTCCAAGATATTTGTTATTAAGCTCGCCACAGGCTCGCTTAATAACAAAAAAATCTTGAACTCGTTTAATAAAACTTTATATGAAATGACAACTCATGTCAGATCCTATATATAGTTAACCCTTTCCCACATATAGCCACTTTCTGATGCCTCAGCAGCAGATGACTTTTGAAAACATTGTGACAAAAGAAGAATTTGCTCAAAACGATTCAATTATCATTTACAGAGATTTATCATATTTTTGAAAAGAATGTTCAAAGTCGTCTGCTTCAGATGTGTTGTATGTGAGAAGGGGTTAATATACAGAGCTGAACATATATTCGAAAAATGAGATTTATTTCATTTTAAACATGTTCTTCCTTTACTATGCGTATTTTGCTTAAAATGTGAACTGTATGGACGAGTATCAGAAAAAGCCTCAAGAGAAAACGTTATTTACCTTAATGTTAAGTTTCGTGTTTATTGGCACGTACCTCAGATGCACTTTGATCAATAAAACTTATATCACAGCGCACTAACAGTTTTATTTGCATTTCTTATCACCAAATTGGGAAAAAACAATTATGAGCAAAACATAAATCAAGTATTTTGAATCTTGTTTACATTAGCTTTTAAAATAAATGAACGGCTGTCTGTTTAAGTTAAACTTAGAATACCGAATACCGGGTGCACCATGTATAACTGTTTCCCGCATATAGACGCATTTTGATGCATGTTCAGCATACGACGTTTGTAAATACTGTTGCAAACGGAGGAATTGCTCACCATGAGCCACACTGTTTTGAACTCTATTCAAAGATGTTCAATATATTTGAATAGACTATTTCAATGTTGTCTGCTGCATATATTGTGTAGGTTGGATAGCATTAAATTACGAATACCTGGTGCATCATAACTATTATTCTGTAAATGTGAAAAGTCAGTTTAAAATTGTATACGGCCAAAGCGATTCACTACACTGCACGTTCGTGAAACGGTTATTACGTCGAGGATTCGTGATTTTTAACTCGCTTTCAGCTCGTACCCAAAGAATACTATTGGAGTAAGGTCCGTCGTTGGAGTTCAGTTTAATAGCAATACCGACTATTGCACTTGTATTATGAGATAGACGTGCCAATTATAATGATAACCAACATTGATGTGACTCTGATGTAATCGTCTGTCTTCTGATCCATATGTCCTGGGTTAGATCTCAGTGAGAGCAGGGTCAAAAGGTGGGACCGCACCACATACATTGGCTGATAGTAATAGTTCGGGAAACTGGAACCGAGAGTGATAACTTATGATCCAGGAACTTGCTTCGCAATCGAAGTAAAATGAATATACTCATGAGTATCGTCCAGAGAGATTCACTTATATATTACAAAACACTTATGAACTTTAGGTATAAAATAAATAAGTGAAGCACAAAATAATCGTCTTAAGAGATTCTCTTATATAGGAACAAACTTTTATGAAAGTTATGTATGAAATAAATAAGTGTATACAATACAATAGTGCAACCCAAGGTATGAGTCTAAAGAGATTCTCTTATATAGGAAAAGCATCTTTGTAAGTTAGGTATACAGTGACTAACAGCAAACCATGAATAGCGTCCCAAGAGATTCCGTTATACAGGATAAACACTGATAACGGTAAGGTTATTCAGTAGTGCAATGTATTTCCAAAATGGGACAGTCATAAAAAACGGACTTGTGTCGTGACTTCTTATCAAGACGTTTATAAATACGTCTATACCCGACCTCCTCATACTTGTTGATACAAACAAGAATTTCGTTATCTCGGTAAGTTGTTGTCAACATCGTCCAAAACAGGATACCATTTTAACCGTTTCTCACTTGTATACTTAATTTAACCCTTTCCCACATATAGACGCATGTTGACGCATCTGCAGCAGACGACTTTTGAAAACATCGTGACAAAATGAGAAATTGCTCAAAGCAAGCATTTTCTCCTTTTGCCACAATGTTTTCAACTTTTTTCAGTAATTTTACCTACGATTAAAGAGATTTTCCACATTTCTAAGTAGACATTTTCAAAGTCGTCTGCTACAGATTTGTGGGAAAGATTTAACGCTGTTCTAGCAGATGGATTTTGAAAACATATAGCGGCAATGTCTCCTTTTTCCAACTATGTTTTAAACTCTTTTCAAAACATAAACTTTCATTGATTGAGATTTAGTAAAGTTGTCAACATATTTTTCCAACGTCGTCTGCTTCAGAGTCTTTATGGTTTGCAATATGAGCAACGCCAAAGGACAAGTGGTATTGAGGACATTGCAACAGTTACTATCGTTGATCTGTATCAGCCAAGCCCCGGTAGCTCAGTCTGTAGTGACGCCGGCTGTCAATCCAGGGGTTGTGAGTTCGAATCCCGGCTCCACCAACACTCTTTCCGACGTTTGACAGAATTGGATGTGACAAGCGACATTCGTCCTTCACCAATTGGCTAACAGTCTATGTGGAAAAGCAGCCAATTGCTTGGAAAGTATGTTGTGTGGAGAACTGGTGTGAGAAAGCCAGGAAACACACGTGTAGGTGAACTGGCCGCCGTGATATGATTGAAAAGTTGTTGAAAACGGCGTTAAATCCCAAACAATTAATGATCCTTATCAGCCTGTGTATAGAGGAATCCGATCAGAATATCTATACATACTGTAATCGCCATGGTTTTTAAAACCTCCAGAAGTCGGTGTTCTTACAACATAGACTTTAAGAGAGTAGTTCATGAATGCTACCTCGAATAGAGCAACACGAAGTATAGCCCCTTAGACAGATATACCATGTGGTGAGATGAAAATGTATATGATATTGTTTGTTTTGGGTGTACGGTGTTTTACGCCTCTTTCAACAATTTCCCATTCTAATCTCGGAGTTTTCCCGGTTTATTTTTCTAGTACTACTGGTCCATTTATCCTGATACCAGAGAGCTAGTAGTAATGCTAACACCGCAATCAAGAGCGCCAAGGAGGTAAAGCCATTAATACCAATTTCAGAGTATTTGGTATGACCCGACCGGGTTTCGAACCCCCAAACTCCCGCACCCTAGGTGGTCGCAACAACACTACACCACGATTGCTGTTAAAGGGTACATGAACTAAGGGCATTCACAATATGGTTACGCCTTTAAAAAGACCGTTATTCACAGATAAACAAACAAAAACACCCGATCTCGAATCACCACAGGCTATTTTCGAGTTTAAATTGGCGATTTTACAATTTACCAAATCAAAGAGTCATTTATCGCTAAGACGCTAAGACGCATTGTATTGTTATAAATTGCCCGGATATTTATCACTACGTACCCCGGTTGCTAATCCTTGCTAGTGTACCTTTAGTTGAATCGTTTTCGTAGTTTGCATCAACTGTTAGACAGCTCGGCTAGAAATGTGGGATGATCTTTAACCACAAGAGGATCAACTGTCTAAAGGCTGCTTGTCCGACGTCGAACGTCGTTTGAAAGGTAAAGTACAGCGTTAAAAGTGCTGAACTCAAGAAAATAGATATTATAGTCAAAGTTTTAAAACTGTTCAAAAGTTGTCTTGGAATAATAGAATCATAATTTTACTTTCCTGTACCATAAACATCTTAATATTGATCGTTTATGCTTCACTTTTACAGGGTAGACATGACTTTCAATTGACAGTTTTTCAATATTTACTGCCAAAATAGTTTTGAACTACTTATTTCTTCCTTTAGTTTAAACTTATTTATTTTAAATCGATTGCGAAACAAGCTTTAAGCTTATATTAATCACGCTCGATGTCTGCTTCCTGGATACTTAACCAGTACTCGCGCCGTTTGTGTGGAAAAATCCCAAAGGCAGAACCCGCTCATCACGTGATTCGAACCCGGGACCTTTGGTACAAGAGGCCGACGCTCTACCTCTGTACCACTGTCTTCCATTTCTTCCTTTGTTGTCTCTATTAGCAATATTTGCAGAAGTTTCAACATTTCAAAATGGTGATCACCATCTGGAATGTAGCACCTTTAACGACACGTTTGACCTCAGCACATGTTAACTTCCCGAGTGTTTTTGCAAGGCACCAGCCAGACAGGCTTTCGGTAACATTATTTAACTAACTGGCGACTAACCAACCGGTCATATTAGAAGGATCTACACTTTCGACACTGGAATTCGAACCTTCGACCACCCGCTTGTGAAGCGAATGGATTCCTTAACTGCTAGGCTAGTTAATATAATGTCACGCATAACGGCAAACGCAATTGATGTTTAAAGTCATGTATTAAGGCAAACGCAATTGATGTTCAAAGTCATGAATTAAGGCAAACGCAATTGATGTTCAAAGTCATGAATTAAGGCAAACGCAATTGATGTTCAAAGTCATGAATTAAGGCAAACGCAATTGATGTTCAAAGTCATGAATTAAGGCAAACGCAATTGATGTTCAAAGTCATGAATTAAGGCAAACGCAATTGCTGTTTAAAGTCATGCATTAAAGCAAAAGCAATTGATGTTCAAAGTCATGAATTAAGCAATTGATGTTTAAAGGCTTGAATTAAGCAATTGATGTTCAAAGTCATGAATTAAGCAGTTGATGTTTAAAGGCATGCATTTAGGCAAATGACGTATAGCCATGCACTGTGGCTAACGCAATTGATGTTTAAAGTCACGTACAGCATGATAACGTAATATACCACATGCGCAAGAAATCCACATAAATTAGTTAGTTTAAATGGTGTTTTAAACCGCTGTCAATACTATTTCAGTTATATCACGGCAGTTCCCGTGTAAATTACCAGCACTGCCGAGAGTGTTTTATCCTGAACTCTATGCATCATTCATAGTGCTATCAAGGGAGGAAAGCCATTTCTACCATTGTTGATGTCTGATTGCCTTGGTACAATTATGTCTTACCTCAAACCCGATATTCAGAGATCTGTTCAAAGATTCGCCCTGGTGGGTATCGTCTTTAAACCCCGACCCCACACCCTCTCTCCTCCGCCAAAAATTGATTTATTGCGGCTTAACGCCGTTTTCAACAATGTATCAGTTATATCATGGAGGAGACCAGTTCACCTACTCGTGTGTTTGCTATCTTTCTCACACGAGTACTCCACACAATATACTTTCCAAGCAGCTGGCTGCTTTTCCACATAGACTGTTATCCCATTGAGGAAAGTCGAATGACGCTTGTCACATTTACTTTTGTCAAACTTCGTTAAGAAAGTTGGCTGAGCTGGGATTCGAACTCGCAACCCCTAGATTGACAGCCCGGATCGTTACCGACTGAGCTACCGGGACTCTGTCAAAAAGATCACCAACAAAAAAACGGACAATACTTCACTAAGATTTATTTTGATAGGAAGAAGTTTTACCTCAGTTTGAGCATTGCACGTCATCATACACATCAGTTATTAGCAACAAGTAATTCACCAAACCCATCTTTCTCTTTATCAACAACATATTCCAGCATCAACGGACTTTATCAATGTTACAATGTTTTAACACGCAAGTGTCATCAACATATTCCAGCATCAACGGACTGTATCAATGTTACACTGTTTTAACACGCAAGTGTCAACACATTTTACGTCATTGCAGCCGTGAGAAAAAAGATTCGTGGACTTCATGAAAGATGGATGTAATTATATCTTTTTACAGCCTGCAGTTACAACTGTTTTACGTGAAGCCATCGGAAGTGAGCGAAAGATAAGCTAGCAGATTAATAGTACGGTAAAAACGGGACTTGACCTAGAAACGTTTGCGAACAATATATAGTCAATGTAACAGACGCTGCAGGCCAGCAGGATATAAAAACACCGCCCTACAAAAAAGGGGTAATTTAATTAATATACCAACGCATTTTCCGCAGACTGTTTTTTGAAAATATTCAATTTGGCAAAAAGGGGAACTCAAATTATAGGCAATATCTCAGTTATCACAATGTTTAAACCTCATTCAGGAATCATACTTTGTTTATATCTTATTTTAATTTGTCCTTGATCTTTTGAATGCTGTATGTTGCAAGGTTCGTCTTTACTCAACCATGAACGTTGCGACTAACCAAACCCATTGACATTTGGATGAGTTTAAAATTGAAAATATTCCATCATTGATAACATCTTTCCAACAACATCTTCGAGCATCAACTGGAAATTATCATTTTTGTTTTTCTTATAAAGTGACATATAGGCCAATGTCAGGGTGCTATTTATTACTGTTTGTACTATTGTAGTTTTGGTGTATATACGTATCTCACTATAAAACATATTTACGTACTTATTTACTCTATTCCCTTTTTGCATGCCACAGAAAGTGTAACTAAATACTAGTCATGCGATACCTAGGGGCTAATTGTATTGACTTTTGACCCTTTGTCTAGTTATTCACATTTGACACTTGACCTACTATCCGCTCCCTGTGGTGTTTTGAACTGTTCTCTTGCTATGTTTGGCTTTTCTCTCTAATGGGGGAAAGCTAAATTTTACCTAATAAGAGACCAACACTCACGTTAACCCTTCCCGTCATACGACAATTCTGCAGCAGACGACCTTGAACAAATTTAGTCAAAATATAGTAAATGTCTTTAATTGAATGGATAACCTAATGACTAAAAGTGGAAAACATTGTGGCAATAGAAGAAATTGCTCGTTTTGAGCAATTTCTTCTTTTGTCACTATGTTTTCAAAAAAGCCGTCTGCTGCAGAGGTGTCAGAAAGCGTCTATATGAGGGAACGGGTTAAGGCCAAGATCAACCTCCGTATATATGCAAATTAATCCAAAGATATATTGTTTCTCGGCCTCAAAGGCAAAGCGAGGTCAAATGAATACCCTATGGTTTGCTTTCATTCTAGTATATCATGTAGGACGAAGTTATAAACTTTATGATAAAACGTATTCATCAACATCTCTTAAAATATTCCCCCATACAACAATCCATTTCTGTAGCAGAGTATTTTGAAAACATCTACAGGGGCGTAGCTTGGTAATAATCAATGTGTAGGCCGTCTCGTGAGAAAATCAACATTGTGGACTCTGCGTAAAGTATCGACCCGGATCAGCCTAAGCATGCCACACAGGCGTACCCGGATATACACTTTTCGCCTCCTGTGGATTTTCTGTTTCAGGAATCACTACTCTATCTATCCCCCCCTTAGACGGAATGTGCCGGCCGGATTAGTCTGCGCGGACAGCGCAGGCTGATCTGGTCGATACATTAAGCAGATGTGTATCACCGCAGATGCATGTTCGGGCATTTTTAAATTGTAGACACGTGCCTACAGTGCCTAAAGGGAGCTAGGCCCCTGATCTGGGCAAAAACAAGTATGTAATTTTGCTCATGATGAGCATTCCTCGTTTTGTGACAATGTTATCAAACTATCTGCTGCACCTAGTCAAGTGTATACTGCATGTGAGAAAGAGTTAAGTCTTTTCCAAATGCAAAAGTTTTCTGGCGCATCTGCAGCAGACGACTTCTTTTGAAAAAACGTGGTGGCACACGTAGAAGTTGCTCACGATGAGCAATTTCTCCGATTTGCCACAATGTTTTCAACCATACTTAATACCTGCTATTTTTTTTAGAAAATGACCATTCTTTAACCAAGATCTTTCTAAATTCATCTCCTGCGAGATAAATTGGGGGTTAGTTAACCCTTTCCCACATGCAGACGCATTTTGACACAATAGCAGCAGACGACTTTTGAAAACATTGTGGCCAAAGGTGAAATTGCAATATCTTCTTCGGCCACACTGTTTTCAACTTTTTTTTAACAATTAAGTTTTCTTTCCAGGATATGTTTCAGATTTTTGTCATTATGTTTTCAAACTCGTCTGATGCAGATTTGTTGTATGCGGGAAAGGGTTAAACTCAGATGGGATACGATTATAAATCCGTATACAAAACACTGTCACTCGAAAAGGGGCAGACGATCACTATAATTTCTCGAAACGAGAAAATTTATAATACAGATAGAATTGGAGAAGTGTTCCTGTAAAATGGACCACCGCATTCAAATGTAATTCACGACCTCATCAACATTGCTTAGAATTTGTTATAAAAGATTTCAAAAGGATCACAATCATTTTGAAATGATCTAAGTATGTAATATACAAGAAATTGACTTTTGTTATATATAGTCGTATTTGTGTTATAGATAAATGAATCTAAAATACATAAACGCTGTGTCATAAATCTAAAATATGAAAAAAGTAAATACATATTTACATAAAGAGGAGGGGTAATAAATCGTACAGTCCTGACAGTCCGAAGATTTCATTTCACTGAGAGTATCTTGCGTGTTAGCCCTGTGTCTGCTGGGACCGATTAGAGCCTGGTCAACAATATTGGCTACTCATATTATAATTTTATCTTGATTGATTCATTGATTGATTGTGGTTTAACGACGTTTTCAACAATTTTTCAGTCATATCACGGCTGCCAGTTCACCTACTCACGTGTTTCCAGGATTTCTCACAACCGTAATCCACACAACATACTTTCAAGGAACTGGCTGCTTTCTCACATAGACTGTTAGCCTATTGGTGGAAGACGGATGACGCTGGTCACAGTGACATTTGTCAAACTAGTTTTATTTTGGTCATTTTTAAAAGCAAAGCTGGAGAAGTGCAATTTAAAGTTGCAACATTGAAAACTTAAACTCGTCCATTTAGTGCCAATAATGATAGTATGATGATTAGTATCTGTTACTCAAGACAAAAAGTGGTCTAAAAGTGTTGCATTAAATGCTTTCTGACGCCTCTGCAGCAGATGGTTTTAGAAAACATGTCGACCAACATGCTCGATTTCAACATACTTGTTGTATGTGGGAAAGGATTAACGATCCCTTTCTGCAATGTTTCCGAATATTGTCTGATAGAAATGCGTAATGGCGTTTCTAGTTCCAGTGTAATGTGTCAAAATGGAATGCATTATGTACGTATCTGGAAATAGTTTAGTTACACTGGATTATCACTAGACATAGTATGATTCTTTGCTCTTTAAAATACAGTATTAAAGGTGCCGAACTCCAGATTAAACATTGTATAGTCAAAGTTTTAAAATTGTTCAAAAGTTGTCTTGAAATATTAGAAACGTAATTCTGGGATAAAATTTAAACAAATAATTTAACTTTCCAGTACAATAAGCATCTACATATTGATGGTTTATGCTTCATTTTTACTGTGTAGACTTACCAAGTAAGCTAAATTGTGTACATTTTCATGACTTTCAATTGACCTTTTTTCAACATTTACTGCCAAATAGATTTGAACTATTTATTACTTTCTTTGTTGTCACTACTAGCAATATTTGCAGAAGTTTCAACATTTCAAATTTTTGATCTCCATCTGGAGTTCAGCACCTTTAAAATAATACACGATCAACTCAACTCAACTCAACTCAACTGTATTAGCAATCGGCATAAAAACATGCCTTTGGCCATTTACAAACAACTTTAAGTGAAATCAACAACATGCCGACAGTGCAAGTTGGTCATTGCAAACATTAACGCGGGTGTCCAACCAAAGATGTAAATATATGATGTTTGGAAAGTGCATACTGATACTAAACATAATTTCTACAAACACAATACCTTAACCAATAGCCATTTGTTTCGGACAGATTTTGAACAAAGTTGGAAGTAGTCTGTACTGTTGACATATGTGTAAAATTGTTTACTATTGTCATCTTTGATAACTGCAATTTGTTGTTGTTTGACGTTGTTTACCCTCGCGCTCGGCATTAATGCCATTAAACTGCAATTTGTATACTATATATGTTGTACAAATACTATAAAAACATGCACATGTCTACAAAGAATGATCATCGGTATGATACGCATCTAGCGGTTTGGAGTCTTCTTGACGCTCCGTTTACTGTAACATTGTGTGTATATTAGTGTGACTACACTTCTAGTGTTTTGTCAACAGTCGCGTCTACGTCTTTATTACATGTATACAGAAAGGGAAGGCTTTGGTGAGATTGTGCGTATGCACAGGCTCGCCTGAGTCTTCACTGTACGCAGATGCGATAGGGCTCGGTTCGTATGTGGTTCCTCGTCGAAGGACGTATATCTATCTGCCGTGCACCTGCAGCTCAGTCGGTGACGTCGCGGGCTGTCAGGGGTTGTGAGTTCGAACACCAGCTCGGCTACACATTTTTAACGACGTTTGACAAAAGTCACTGTGACAAGCGTCATTCGTCTTCCACCAATGGGCTAACAGTTTATTTCAAAAAAATCAGCCGGTTACTTGGAAAGACTGTTGTGGGGAGTACTTGTTTGAGTGTGCCAGTAAACACATGAGTAGATGAACTGGCCGCAAAACGGCGTTAAACCCCTTTCAATCAATCAATGTATCTATCTATCTATTAAGTACGTACCATTATGTGAGGTATTCCAAAGAACACATTTTCTTGGAAACCTTACCGTCTAAGCACTAATCAGTTATTCCATTGTTCACATGTTTTAATCCCAGTATCTGACTTTTAGTTCATGTATAAACTCATAAAAACGTATACTTCTGATTCTGAATTAATATAAATCTTGTTCACCAAGCATTTGTACGTTTGAGAACACTTTGCTTCCTTCGGTCCATATTGAACTGTCTTTTACACACAATGGGTGGGGGTATTTAGTTAATAATTCTTTAATACAATGATCAATATATTTCATTTATATGTCTGGTTTTATTCATTAAAGTTCATACATGCTAAGGTTTATACACACACCAATGTTACACGCATATGGCTTATCGGTAACGGTATACTTGTTTTAGAAATCGTCTGTAGAACAGAAGGAAGGGACATCTGTAGAATTATAAGGGCATGAAATCATTCTTATTGTTTTATTCCATCTAAAGACCAAGCGGGCAGGGACATAGATTCACGCCACCTGAGTTTGACTTGTTGAATCGTTCTCATTTGTGTAACTTTATTTTCAATAAAACAGTAAACTCTGCTTAGTCTATATAATTTCGAAAATATTATGATTGTAAGGGTATCCAACTGAAAATGGACATAACTCCCAAAAATAATGTGCATTATTCAAGAGATATGTTTCAAATCAGCCTTTCTTTTTTCATTACATTTATAGAACGACGATGTAGCGTTCTTTAGCATAAAGTGTCTTGACGTCATACACTGGTAAAGACCCTTACTCATACCATATATGGCACCCCCTTAAACCATGGCTTAAGGGGGCATCAATACGGTTAATTAAATGACACCATATAAATGTCACTTTTGCTCAAACTTCACGAAGTTCAAATACAATAAACAGTTGTATCAACAGCAAGTATTACGCAATGTAAGTATACCCATCTCGGTCAAGTAGGCTATTTCATTCGCCGTGTAAAGGGGATCAAAATTAAATTAGATAAGAGATGAGTAAAGATAAAATTCTTTAATTAGATACGGAGCGGTGTGTGTCAAAAGGCTACACATGCTGTCTCAGCGTATCGTTCATCCGCGCAGTGTAATCAGAGCCTACATCGTATGTCTGGAACCATGGCCCGAAGGAGATCGCGATCAATACTCGTTTAACAAGATTATGTGGATACGTAAGCTGATCCAAGCCGTACAAGTAGTTTGATGGTTTCGATATGACGCTTCTCACATATAAATAGACTACTAGGCTAGTTGAACGGAGGATTTTTTTGCTGATTTTATCTTATTTTTTTTTTTTTTTGCAATCTTGTTTTGTTTGAATGGCGTTTAACGCCGTTTTCAACAATATTCTTGTTTTAACACGGCGTTTGCTTGGGTATATACATGTGTCTTAACCCTTTCCCACATAAAGACGCTTTCTGACGCATCTGCAGCAGTCGACTTTTGAAAACATCGTAACAAAAGGAGAAATTGCTCAAAAACGAGCAATTTCTCTTTTGCCACAATGTTTTCAACATTTTTCAGTTAGTATACCTACATTAATGGAGCTTTTCGGTGTTTCTGCCGAGTTGTTTTCAAAGTCGTCTGCAGCAGGTGTGCTGTATGGTAGAAAGGGTTAATGGTTAATGAGAAACATGGTCTCGTTGTAATTTTGATATAAATATCAAAAATACAGTCCAACCTGTGTTAAAAGACCACTCATTGGAAGAGAAAAAATCTGGTCTTTATTCACAGGTGGTCTTTAGTTACATGGGTCATTTAGGCAGAAAATAAGTTGTTGGGGAATTATAAGTTTGGTTGCTTTAGACAGGGCATTGTTATACAAAGGTGGTCGTTAGCGCAGGTTTGACTGTATATAAAAACCAAGGATTGGTTCTGTCTCGATGGTGTAGTGGAAAGCGTCCGCCTCGGTCGTGGGATAGTTATGGGTTCGATCCTCGATCGGGTCATACTAACAAAGGAATGGTACCGCCTCGGTGGTGAAGTGGTAGAACGTCCGCCCCGGGAGCAGGAGGTCGTGGGTTCGATCCCAGGTCGGGTCATAGCAAATACTTCAAAACTGGTAGTTATTGTATTCTCTCCATGGCGCACCGAATTGAGTGGTTAGCACCACGACTGACTCTTTGGTTTCGGGATAAGTGGACCAGTTGGACTGGTAACTTACCCGTGAAACCATGTAAACGAGCAATACAACACGGAAATGGTTGAGTCCCGATTAACAATTAGTGATTCGCCTGTAAACATTGACCTTTCAGTTCCACCTGTCATTCACACGACAATGCACGAAACATTACTCGACTCTGAATGATACGCTTCTAGTTGATTGTTTGATGTTTACCGACGTTTTTAACAATTGTTCAGCTATATCACGGCGTTTCCTGGGTAAGTTACAAGTACTACTGGTCCTTTTATCCTGACACCAGCCAGTCAGTCGTAATGCTAACATCGCAACTATGGGCGCCAAAGAGGGTAGCCATTTCTACCAATATTAAAGTATTTGGTATGACTCGGCCGGGGATCCAACCCAAGACCTCTCGCAAGCGATACTGATACGTCTCTAGTCTTTCTGTATGTATAGACTAGTAGGCATATAGATGCGCTAAGACCACAACTAGCCGCTTAACCCGTGTCCACAATGTGATTATAGGTTATTGACCCTGTACTGTGAAATCATCGGTGGACCGAGTTCTTTGGTTGACGTTGCCGAGCTTGCGAGGCTACGTTCGCCAAAGAACGAGGTCCAACGATGATTTCACAGTACAGGGTCAATAACCTTTTTATTGCATACTTTCATATTGTAAACTATTTGCTTTACGTTCTGGAGGTTTTTTTTATTACCTAGAATTGATGAATCTGCTTCCGAATTAAAAACAAACTGTTTGTTTACATAAGTAGTAATTGTTGTGCAAATGCCGTTTGAAATATAACGGTGACGTATTTTTTTAAAATGACGTCATGCACGTGCATAACCAACATTTTAGACGCGCGTTTTAGACTGTTTTCATGTCAAAAACGTACTGTTAGCATGAGAGTACGGTCAAAAACGTACTGTTAGCATGAGAGTACGGTCATGATCACTCCTTGACAGCGGTCATGATCGAAAAATCATGACCACTTTCTTCAATGCAAAGTGAACGGGACAATATGAAAGTATGCAATAAATACGCATACATACGCTTTCTGACTGACGCCTTTGCAGCCGACGACTTTTGAAAACAGTGTTGCAAA
Organism: Serripes groenlandicus; assembly: GCA_031761405.1. Taxonomy (NCBI): domain Eukaryota; kingdom Metazoa; phylum Mollusca; class Bivalvia; order Cardiida; family Cardiidae; genus Serripes; species Serripes groenlandicus. Next base: position 47,806,489 of record JASEVX010000012.1, read on the forward strand.
ACGGGAAATTGTTTGTGATGAGCATTTTCAACTTTTGGCACAATGTTTTATACTCTGTTCAATAACTACACTTTCGTTTCTTCCATGTTTGCATATATGTCGTCTGCTGCAGGTTTGTTGAAAAGGTAATTGGAAGAGTAAAAACAGTTTTTGCTATTTTTAACCCTCACCATGCAGAATTAATTACTTGGCGAGAAAAGATGACAAGAAAACACTTGGTGAATCTTGTATATACAGCTGGCGTATCACGGTGCATTCTTCCTAAATGATCAAAGTGTATCGATTGATTTAAGTTTAACGACGATTTCGACAGTATTTCTGTTATATTATGGCATCCTGTCTACACATCCAACATTCCCATAGTCCTATAAGGAAAGACTAATAAAACATGGCTGATGACAACACAAAAATACTAAGCTAACCCGTCGGTGGAGACATTCGGATTTCGGTAGAAGTAATCCTGTTTTGTGTACGTCTATCTGTACATATCGAATATATGGCTAAATTTACATTGGTGAACATTACAGCAAGGAGTTCTATATGGAAACACATTTCGTTGCTAAAGAAAATGTAAAAGGTAGTTATTTAAGGGCAATTTCTACACTATAATATTGTTTTATTTCTTTGACAGTTATAGGGTCTTTCAATGCAGTTATTACAAGAGAAACTATTCCAAGACTGTTTCAGGTTATGGGCCATTGAAGTGACTTATGCCAGCTTCTTTTATTCGTCTGGAATTTGGGCAAATGTTGATCAAGCAGGAACATGTCATTGTTGTGGATTTCGTTTGTTTGTTATGTAAGTTGGTCATTTTATAGTTTATAACTTTAAGATCCACCAGTAGGTTCGCGTTTTGACACTTTATTGAATATCCAATTGCCAGCTGTGGTTATTCGTATATAGCAGTAGATTCGCGCTTTGACCCTTTGATGAATAACCAATTGCTAGATGTGTGGGTATACGTATATAGCAGTAGATTCGCGCTTTGACTCTTTGTTGAATAACCAATTGATAGCTTGCTGGGTATTCGTATATAGCAGTAGATTCGCGCTTTGACCCTTTGATGAATAACCAATTGCTAGATGTGTGGGTATACGTATATAGCAGTAGATTCGCGCTTTGACCCTTTGATGAATAACCAATTGCTAGATGTGTGGGTATACGCATATAGCAGTAGATTCGCGCTTTGACTCTTTGTTGAATAACCAATTGATAGCTTGCTGGGTATTCGTATATAGCAGTAGATTCGCGCTTTGACCCTTTGATGAATAACCAATTGCTAGATGTGTGGGTATACGCATATAGCAGTAGATTCGCGCTTTGACTCTTTGTTGAATAACCAATTGATAGCTGTGTGGTTATTCGTATATAGCAGTAGATTCGCGCTTTGTCTCTTTGTTGAATAACCAATTGATAGCTTGCTGGGTATTCGTATATAGCAGTAGATTCGCGCTTTGTCTCTTTGTTGAATAACCAATTGATAGCTTGCTGGGTATTCGTATATAGCAGTAGATTCGCCTTTTGTCTCTTTGTTGAATAACCAATTGCTAGATGTGTGGGTATACGCATATAGCAGTAGATTCGCGCTTTGACTCTTTGTTGAATAACCAATTGATAGCTGTGTGGTTATTCGTATATAGCAGTAGATTCGCGCTTTTACTCTGTGTTGAATACACAATTGATAGCTGGCAGGATTTTCATATATAGCAGTAAATTCAAACTTTGACTTTTTGTTGAATAACCAATTGATAGCTTGCTGGGTATTCGTATATAGCAGGAGATTCGCGCTTTGACTCTTTATTAAATACCCAATTGATAGCTATGTGGTTATTCGTATATAGCAGTAGATTCGCCTTTTGACTCTTTATTGAATAACCAATTGCTAGATGTGTGGGTATACGCATATAGCAGTAGATTCGCGCTTTGACTCTTTGTTGAATAACCAATTGATAGCTTGCTGGGTATTCGTATATAGCAGGAGATTCGCGCTTTGAATCTTTGTTGAATAACTAATTGATAGCTGCGTGGTTATTCGTATATAGCAGGAGATTCGCGCTTTAACTCTTTGTTGAATATCCAATTGATAGCTGTGTGGTTATTCGCATATGGCTATATATTCTATCATATGGCGAACACCCAACTACTAGCTGGCTGTTTATTCGAACTATGGCAGTAGATTGAATACCCAACTACCAATAACCAACTAACTGCTATAACTCCACACACCTCTTGTTACATACAAACCATATTTACATAATAGTCAACATTATGTGATAAACAATAGATAACTCCTCAAGTTAAGAGGAGAATGAACAGAAATTTCAAATTTCAAATATATAGTTTTACAATAACACAGTTTATACTTAATTTTGGTTTGAACAAATAAGTATAAGTGAAAAATAGAAAACAATAGAAATTTAATACATAGGTATTAAATTTCACATATTTTAAATAATGTCTACATAAGTTCGTTTCTTTTATAATGAGCTGTAGATATATATTTACATAGGTTAATTAACACATGTGTTTTATTGGACTTAAGTAATTCAATACATTTTCACATATTTTAGTATTAACACTTGATGTATTGTTTGCGTATTTCTCTATATGCTTTACACTTGAGGACGAAATGGAATAAGATTAGAATAATAATTTCACTTTCGAGTACAATAAACATCTACATATTGATCGTTTATGCTTCATTTCTACTGGCAAGCTAAATTGTGTACATTTTCATGACTTTCAATTAAAAGTTTCGTGTTTCTCTACATTTACTGCCAAAATAGTTTTGATCTATCAATTACTTACTTTGTTGTTACTATAAGCAATATTTGCAGAAGTTTCAACATTTTAAAACACACAAAATTGATCTCCATCTGGAGTGCAATAGCTTTAAAATCGATTCCAAATCTAGCTTCGTATCGAGGCAAAGTAAATTAGCCATGCACATACGTGACATTCGGAGGTAGGCCTATTGACATAAATAGTATTAAAGATCAAATAATGTATGAGCCGTTCAACGAAAAAACCAACATTATGGATTCTGCGTAACGTATCGACCCGGATCAGTTCGCGCCGACACATTCCATCTCAGGGGGATAGATGTATAGAGTAATGATTCCTGAAACAGAAAATCCACAGGAGGCGAAAGGTTTCTACCTGGATAAATCTGCGCGGCATGCTTAGGCTGATCCTGTCGATACTCACAGAGTCCATAAGTTTGGTGAAACGGCTCATATATTTTGTATAGTCAGTTGTTGGTCGAGGATGCTTATACGACTAGATATCCATCAACAAGTATTTACCTCGCATTATCTGTCTTTTGACACTTTGTAAAACCTATGTCTTGGGTACTTTTGTACACGAATCGTGAAGCCCAAAACCATAGGTTATTTTAAGGGCAAATATATATGACCTTCAAATAATAAAATGCCGAGTCCCGGCGGTAGCTCAGTTAGTAGCAATGCGAGCTGTCAATCCAGGGGTTCAACCACTGGTCTGCTAAAATGCCATCCGACGTTTGGCAAAAGTCAATGTGAAAATGTGAAAATCGCCATTGGTCTTCCAATTGTGGTTAGCAGTCCATGTAGAAAAACCGCAAGTTGGTTGACATAATAATGTTATGCACAGTACTGATGTGAATGGATGGGTGAACTGGCCGCCATGATGATTTCTTTTTAAAGCGGTGTTTAAACCAAATAAATGAGCTGTTCAACGAGAAAACCAACATTATTGACTCTGCGTAATGTAGAGGTATAGAGTAATGATTCCTAAAACAGAAATTCCACGGAAGCAGAAAAGTGTATGTCCGGGTTAGCCTACGCGGCTTGCTTAGACTGATCCGGATCGATACTTTACGTAGAGTCAACAATGTTGGTTTTTCTCTTGGAATGGCTCAAATATTTTCTAGAGCTGGCGCTAGTTGAGTTGTACGAGCGAGATGGAGCCCCTGAGATGGCCCCTTGTAGCACTCTGGCCAGCTACATCATATTGTCCACGAGGAAAACACAGGTAAATAAATGAAATCGTATAGTGGTACTTTTCGTAAGCTGTATTATGAATATATAATAAGAAGGGTAACCTGAGAGAGTCCCACGACTCCCTCCAGACTCCATGCCTCTCCTCCCTCTATCTTTGCATGTCTCTCCCCGCTTCCTCAAAAAACATACATTTATATACTACAAGGCTGGCGCCGTATACACGTGATATCCCGTATATAGTTATACCCTCAATGGATCTAATACCTCACGTGTATATCCCTAACCTCATTGTGTTACACCCTGAGAAGGGTCGACGTCGGCCTAGTGTCATACTTCTCATTGCTGTACCCGAAATGAACCCCACAGCGTGTTAATCCAAAGTTAAAACATTAACACTACAAACCCAGGAGGGACCTTGATAAAAGGATTAGAGAAAGACACACAGTTAACACCATTAATAGACAGGGATCAGGCGAAGTAAATATTCTCTTTGGTTTTAACCCTTTCCCACAACGACAAATCTGCAGCAGACGATTTTGAATACATATTGGCAGAATAGTGAATATCTCTATAAGTATAATTTTAATCATTGAATAGAGTTTAAACCATAATGACACAATGTGAAATTGCTCATGATGAGTAATGTCTTCTTTTGTCACAATGTTATCCATCGCGATTGTCTGATGCAGTGACGACAGACGTTGTCAATAACGGAGAAAAGGATGGAGGATCGTTTTGGAATAACGGATTAAACCTATATATCATGATGTGCCAAACCAGAGACAAGATAATCATGATTAAATGTGGATATTTAAATCTCTTCCAAACGAGATATCGAACCTTGCTAATCTGAGCTTATAATGAGCATAATCTGGGTATATAGTCGATAATATAACGGTAACGCTTAAACATTTCCCGCATATAGACGTTTTCTGACGCCTCTGCAGCAGACGGCTTTGTGAAAACATAGTGACAAAAGAAGAAATTGCTCAAAAACGAGCATTTTCTCTTTTGACACAATGTTTTCCACTTTAAGGCATAGGTTATCCATTCAATAAAAGAGATTTTCCATTTTTTGACAAAATATGTTCAAAGTCGTCTGCTGCAGAATTGTTGTATGAGGGAAAGGGTTAAATTATATTATACTTATTGAACATAGTTGAGAATCATTGCAGCAAAGTGAGAAATTGATGTTAATGAGCATTTTCTCTGTTTGACACAATATCTTCAAAAGTCGTCTGCTTGTGACGTATCAAGATTCGTCTGCAGGTTGGAAAGTGGTCACTAAGAAATACATTGAAATACAGCATCTTGAACGAGGTCAGTTACATTGGGAAACGTTAACTCTGGGAAAGGGTTAAATAACGAGACAAAGATCCATTTACCGGATCCCTTGGACATTGAAATACCACGTACGAAGGTCAACTTACGTAGATTAAGTGCATTACGTAACGTTTAATGTGGGAAAGGGTTAAAACACGAGACCGGACCTCCTTGCACATTGAAATACCGCGTCTTGAACAAGGTACGAAGGTCAACGTACGTACATTAAGTGCATAACGTAACGTTTAATGTGGGAAAGGGTTTAATAACAACTCTGATCCATTGGTGGACCACTTGCATATTGAAATGTCTCGTAATGAACACGGTGCAAAGGCCAGAATATGTAAAATCAGTGCGTTAATCCTTTCCCACCTACAACAAATCTGCAGCACTCGACTTTGAAAAAATACACGTAACAGGCAAAAATATTGAAAACATTGAAATATTGAAAACAGTGTTACAAAAGGGGAACTGTTCATTTATTGTTTTCAACTATATTTAATAAGTATAGTATCCTTTTATAGAAATTCAACATGTTTTGACCCAGATGTTTTCAAAGTATGCTGCAGATTTATTCATGAGCAATTTCCCATTTGGCCACAATGTTTTCAAACGTCGTCTGCAGCAGAGGCGTCGAAATGCGTACGTATGTGGGAATGGGTTTAGAAACGTACCACTTGACCGATAGTGATTACTTTAATGGCTTTATTAATTGCTAATGTATTGTTCTCGCTTGTGTGTCTCGATGCATCGAATAACGACTTGTTGTATACCCTTATCACCAGGCTGCTAGGATGTAAATTGCTCATATAAGTAAGTTCTGGTATGGGGGTTTAACAGCATTTTCAAGATAACTTCAGGTTTATCACGGCGACGGAATACTTAGTCCTGATCCCAGGGTAAACAAGCCAGTGCTAGGCTATGTGTGAAATGTTCCTTGCCCAAGGACACTCCACCATTACCGCCGCGAATAGGGTTCGAACCCAGGACGCCCGGTTCTAAATCCCCGATGCTTACCACTCGGCTACGGCGGATTATTCATAAGCAATAAGCAGGCGTGTTTACAAAGGTGAATATGTTTAATGAGTTATATTTCGATGTCAAGCAATCCCTGATGACTCCCAAAACCTGTGTGTATGCATGTGTTGGTGTTTTCGCCGCTTTCAACAGCTAAGGTCACACTGCGATGATATTGGTCACACAGCTCATATTTACATTGAGATAACAAATGTATAAGGTATGAAACCAATACGCACCCATCTGCTGAAGCTCAAGAGCTGCAATGACTCCAATCGTTCAGACTCATTTAGCTGGCTCTTCCTACACACGCAAGGGTCAGACTGGCGCTGACATTTCTTATTTAGTCACAGGGGCAAGTGATGTCTGCAGAACGGATAAATCTGATATGAAGATGCTTTACGCAGAGTTAAATATCACGCGGTAACCGCCTCAGTGATGCAGTGGTAGTGTCCGCCTCGGATGCGGTAGGTCGAAGGTTCGATCCCCGGCCGGGTTACACTAAATACTTTGAAAATGGCGTTCCCCATTGGCGCTCGCAATTGTGGCGTTAGGATGACGATGGAGTAGCTGGAATCAGGTTTACCTGACCAGTGGTACCAGAAACAAAATGCACTACGCAGTATAATTACTTAGTATTGCTTTGGTGCCGATTATATCATGGGAAAAATAAGACTGATATGACAATTCGAAAAGATAAAATTCTTTATTTGAAACTATAGATGAAGATCCGACTATGTCTTAATTTACAATACAAAGGTGCATACGATCACGCCACACGAAAACCGACGTTCGAGATTATTTAGATCAGTGTTGATACTGAGGCGCAGTCTGATCAGGATCTTTCCTGTTCTCCGCCATATTCATAAGAAAATGTTCTCAGGAACGGTCACCAATTTAGTTAAACCATTTACCGCATACGTCTTTTGAAATGTTTTTTCAAGAATGTGAAAAATCTCCAGAAATGAGTGTTAATTCGTTAAAAAAAGTTGAAAAGAGTGTGGCAAAAAGAGAAATAGCTCATCATGAGCACTTTCTCCTTTTGTCACAATGTTTTCAAAAACTGTCTGCTGCAGATGTGTCAGAATGCGTCTATAAGAGGGAAAGGGTTAACACGAGGACGGTCGGTTTTCGTATGACGTGGTTTAAATGCTTTTCGATGTGCATGTATTTTAACCCTTTACCTCATACGACGATTTTGCGGCAGACGACTATGAACGTATTTTGTCAAAAAATAGAATATCTCCATAATTGAATGGATAACCTATGACAAAAAGTGGAAAACATTGTGACAAAAGGAGAAATTGCACGTTTTGTGCAATTTCTTCTTTTGTCACTATGTTTTCAAAAAGCCGTCTGCTGCAGAGGCGTCAGAAAGCGTCTATATGAGGGAAAGATTTAAATGTACCGAGTTTCATATTGGCCGGAATTAGCTTGGTCTTAGGAAACACGAACACTCGGTCCGTAGGAAGATTTAATCCTTTCCCACCTGCAGATGCACTAGTGACATACCATTGAAAACATTGTGACAAAAGGGGTTATTGCTCATATTGAGCAAGTTCTCCTTTTGCCCCCAATGTCTTCAACTGTATTAAATAATTATACTATTATTTAGAGATATATTTAGAGTACTGCCTAGGTGTTTTGAATGCAGTTGTTGCATATTTGTCTTATGTGTGAAAGGGTTAACTAAATTAAAACAATCAACAACAACATAAGAAGACCATTACTCGTTAATTTCCGATAGCTTGTTTTCACAAGAAAATTTAAAAAGTATTTCTTAATACTTTTCCTCTACGCATTGGAGCAATCGAATTCGCCATAGAACATGAATATCACCCAACATACACATCAAAAAGCTGATGATGATTATCATGAATTCAGTAAAACATGTATTGTTGAACAAATCTAACGATAACAAATACAAATATAAAAGCAATAATCACGTATTGATATGTCTTTTATTGAAATTGAACAAACTATCTGACACAAATTATCTTACACAAATTAAAATCATTTTCATAGCGTGGGACAACATTTTACATTTCCTTTTTGAAGCAAGATAACTTCACCTAAGGTTTACAGGTCGTAAACTTCTGTCCGAAGCCAATGCTTTCATCAATAAGGCACACAGTCTATATGTTATTGCGTTAACTATTTCCCACATACAGATACCTCTGCAGCAAACTAATTTTGAAAACATTGTGGCAAAAGAAGAAAAATTTACGTTTTCCCAGATACTTTCAAAATCGCCTGCTGCTGATGTGATGTATGTGGGAAAGGGCCAACAAGTATGTAAATAATCGTGTGTACTCACGACCAAACATAAACATGTGTCTAGCTATGTAAAAATATATCTTTATTATACATATTGATTAAGGAAATAATAATGGTCCAACAAATTAAAATGGCCAAACCGAAATCAAATTTATGATTTATTTATATCATAAACGGTCTTGCCTTTCAAACAAACTAAATTACTATGCTACAGTATAATGCCAACTGGAGTTTCTTGATACTTTAGTGATAGCAACCACTGTGGTAATATATAAACAAACATGTCTATAGCAGACAGGTAACGCCAACAGAAGTTTTGTGATGCCCAAGTAATTGGATCCATTGTCATGAATAAAGATATACTAATTTAACTCTGAAATATAAATTATAATGGTACTCATAATTAGAATTATAATGGTACTCATAATTAGAATGTCAGTACAATTTAACCAACGATAAAAAAAAGTATCAAAATTAGCAATATAACGCCCGACTTGTTGGAATTTATTTGTATGAAAATTTGTTTTGCAACATATACATTCTCTCCAAAAAAAACCATGTAAAACATGAAGGTAAATAAACCTTGAAAACGAGATACCGTCAGCGAATTATAACGCTCATGGTACATCATAAAGGGTGGATAACTCCAGCCGTAGGTGGCATCCAATCGTGTCGAAGACTACCAGTCGAACCAATGCAACTTGGAGCTATAATTCTTTCCCACATACAACAAGTCTGCAGCAGACGACTTTAAAAACATATAGTTTCATTCTAAATCAAAGTGTAGTTATTGAATACAGGTGGCTAAAAGAGAATAGCGCATTACAATCAATTTCTCCTTCTGTCAAAAGTCGTCTGCTGTAGGTGCAGAAAGCGTCTGTAAATGGGAAAAACTTTATGGAAAACATTCCATGGCAATGAGTTACAGTTCTATTATAATAGAAGCCAACACATGCGAAAATGTTCTTGAATTAGAAATGATCTCATGTTCAACGAAATGCCACTAGAAAAAAACTGATATGCTTTAAGCAACTTGAAAACTTATGAGCAAGATATATAAAATGGATTAAATCTACAGACTGCGTTTGTATGCGTGTTTATTGGATGGTAATTATTACTCTCAACCAGTATGAAGTGTGAACAATCGTTAATAGCCCAGAATGACAAAATAATTGAAAGACTTGAAATAAATTGAAATTATTCATAGACGTTTTTTTGCAGTTTATAGAAACCAGTTTGCGTGTAACAATACAAAATGAATCACTACCTTTCAACAATAAAAGACATATTTTATGCAATGCAACGAACAATTTGTAAACAATGAACACTACTCGTATCGAACGACGTATTTGAGCCACGGTAGCGATTAGGGGTATCATTGCATCTTCGTGCTGTGAAACCTCGGATGAGACCATGCTTAAGCAAAGTCTCACAACAGTTTTCACAATTGCACACGTCTTATTCATAGATTAAAATGCATGCGCTTCGACAAATAATTAACATTGTAATTTAAACCTGTTTCGCTAGCATTACAACATTGTAATTTAAAATGATGCCAAATCGAAGATAAAATAAGACCCCCAGATTGCCAGACGGGCATCGTTTGTAAACACTATTAAACACTGAACACATTATTGTCAATGGTTTGAGTCATACTGCCTGAAGACAAACGATTTCGATTGATTGATTGGGGTTTAACGCCGTTTTTAACAATTTCTCAGTCATATCACGGCGGCCAGTTCACCTACGCATGTGTTTCCTGGTTTTCTCACACCAGTACTCCACACAACAATCTTCCCAAGCAATTGGCTGCTTTTCCACATAGACGTAGCCCATTGGTGGAAGACGAATGAAGCATGTCGCAATGACTTTTGTCAAACGTCGGAAAGAAAGTTATCGGCCGGGATTCGAACTCACAACCCCTGGATTGACAGCCCGCGTCGTTACCGACTGAGCTACCGGGAATCGACGCAAACAAACGATTTCGACGCTGTGCTGGGTATTTATGACTAACCTTATTAAATCAGTCACAGCCCAATTCTCAAAACCGTTGCCTGACTCGCAGACTTCATACTTCGGATACACAAACGTATATTATATATAAGACATACCTAGGATGCTCAATGGTTTGCTATTGCATGATGCTGTTAAAAGAACTTCCAATACAAGATGTCGTAATATATCAATCGAACTGCATGATCACACTTTCAATCGGAGCATAGATGTACCTTACCTCAACAATTGAAAGATGACAGTTTAGTTTATAGTTCTCAATGTACATTTCCGTGATAAATCGAGTAGGGTACGATTGATTACACCGGATAGAATGCACCTTTGTTTCAACGCATAGATATATCTTCAGCTTTCCATTTTATCTTCAAAATAAGATGCAATTGCATACGGGTTACATGGCGTAGTTGGCGTAGTTGGTTTCATACAGTATGACTCATTTATTGATAACTAAAGCACCATTTTCTTTAGAAAAGACAAACATCGCCTTAAACACCGTAAAAGGTTACGATTCTAATGTTACGTGACAGCTAAGAAAACCTGCAAAAAGTAATTGTATTTCAAAGATATAGATATATAAGAATGTTCTAGATTGTTTGTATCTGCAACCCATTGCCGATTCTGATATAGACTAACATTATAGAAACAACCGTAGTGGATTTGGTCCCTGTACTCATATACTTAAAGTAACAACATACTGATTGGTGTCCAACTGACATAATTACTACATATATGTGCATGTATTACATTCATTCTTTAACATATCTTTTTTTATCAAATAGACTTTTAAATTAATATGCATTTACATACAATCGTTTTCAAGGCACTCAACAGCGTATACAGATTCTAAACATGAAAGGTTTGAATGTGTAAATGCAAATCAACATAAGTATGTACTTTGCTTACACCGACGACTATAACAATATACATGTAACATGTATTCTCAATTCGTAAATAAAATGTCGCATAGTTGAAATTTCCTGTTGATATCTATTTTTAGAATATTTGTTTGGAACCAAATAAAATGAACGTAGGAGGTTGAAACAAGTCGTAACTAGACGTGGTCTGATTGGAATCAAGTTGTTATTGCAGTAAACACATGACTGATGGCATTGACTGTTTGGCTCCTTTCAATAGTATCCCAAAACACATCTGTATATTACATATTTACATCTAAAGAATATCAAAATTGCAATTTTGTTCAAAAGCTTGTGTTTATAAAACAAGAGGCCCATGAGGGCCTATGCTCTACTGGTATGGTTCTTTAGTCATTTTCAATCCAGAGCATGTATGTATGGTGAAGCTCGGATAGTAAATGGAGGCTCTTTTGTGTTCACAAGCTGTATTATAGCAATTTTTACAATTTCATGGGCCATAATCAAGTCTTGCATGGGCGGATCTGGCTGATTTTCAAAAGGAACCAAGCTCTCATCAATATTTAACTACTATCTAAGTTTGGTGAAGATCAGATAGTAAATGGAGCCTCTATTGTGTTCACATGCTCAATTATAGCAATTTGGACAATTTCAAGGGCCATAATCCAGTCTTGCATATGCGGATCTGGCTGGTTTTCGAAAGGAACCGAGCTCTCATGGATATCTAACTACTGTATAAGTTTGGTTGAGATACAATCAAAAAAGAAGACTGTATTGTGTTAACAAGCTCTTTTATAGCAATTTTGACCATTTCAAGGGCCATAATCCAGTCATGCATGGGCAGATCTGGCTGTTTTTTTTTTTTTTTTTAAGGAACCGAGCTCTTATGGATATCTGATTACTGTATAAGTTTGGTTGAGATACAATCAAAAGTGAAGACTGTATCGTGTTAACAAGCTCTTTTATAGCAATTTTGACCATTTCAAGGGCCATAATCCAGTCATGCATGGGCGGATCTTGCTGGTTTTCGAAAGGAACCGAGCTCTCATGGATATCTAACTACTGTATAAGTTTAGTTGAGATACAATCAAAAGTGAAGACTGTATCGTGTTAACAAGAAATTGTTTACGGACGGACGGACGCACGCACGCACGCACGACGGACAAATCGCCACGACATAAGCCCTTCTGGCCTTTGGCCAGTAGAGCTAAAAATGAATCAACAAGTTTAAAAAAAGAGAACATATAAAGTAAGCAGTTCCTGCTGAAATCACAAATGAATAATTTAGATAGAATGACCGAAACCCAACTCTAAAAGACACGGCGAGAAATGATTGTAAAATTAAATTGTTATACAACCCATTGAAATACAAAAGCTATCACATTTGACTTGAACTGGCTCAATCCTTGTATACGTTTCTCTAATAATATCCACTCTCTCAGCAGACAAATAAATACATGTTTATTATGTATTTAAATGTCTTTGCTATCAGTTACACACATACATATCCCTATACACTAAGAAAGAAAGTTTTATTACAAACAAAATGACAATCACTTGAAATGCGACAGTATAAGTTTGAAACAATACAGATGATATAACAACTAAATAATGCTATGACTAAAATAATGTTCCTGGTCCTCAACATTGGATCCCACCCACATCACACGAACACATTGGGACGTGGCGACCAGGGTAATTCAAGACCAGTCTGCGACGACTCGCACTCGCAGTCTGATCCAAATGGTCACTGTTCACCAAGTCATGTGACCAACGAGGAAGCCTTCATAAAACAGTTTTCATAAAAAAAACCCGATAATTAAAGTGTGCAATTTGATTGCAACTATCATCAACGCCAAAAACTCCGTATGACGGGTTTTGTATGACATGCCTGTTTTTCAATATGCTACCACATTTGCACAAATAAAAAAACAACAAGTGAATATGAAACACTGAAATACAATTTTGCGATGATTTGACTTGTAGCTTAATGCAATGTTGACACACAAAGAAAATCCATGATTGGATAAAGCAGTTCCTGGCAAGAAATGTTCCAGTTTAATTCGAAATGAGTTTTAGGTGAAATGCATCAAAAGTGTGCTTGCCCGTTTACCTGACTCAATACTCTTAAATTGTCGTCTGTGTTGACAACATATGTGGTAAAAATGAAATTATCTGGACAGTTGACCAATCATCATGACAGAGATATAAAAACAACATAGTTTAAAAGGAGAATTGTCAGACGTATAGAAACCAAACACGGACATATAAATCTGAAATCAGTTCGTTCGAAATTCAGTAATACAACTGATATTTTAATTCTGTCAATTCTTGAGGTAAAATGCACCTTACAGTGTTAACCTTCGTTAACAGTGCAAAGAACCTTGTCACAATATTGGTGCATAGCGTCGATCACAATGTTAATTCTTAAAAGATAGTTTACCTAAAACGGCTTCTTACTCAATGCCTCGTGATTGTACATATTCTTTATAACCGGTTAAGCCAGGTAGGATGTAGTTAGTTAATATGCACTTTAAAACTCAGCTTTCGAAACATATCAATATTTGATAAGGAACATTTAATGTCATCCTTAGTTTACCTTTGTTTCATTCTCATATTTCAGAAGACAACTGTATTACGAACCAACTAAGGTCGATAATACGTTGAAGTTTTCAACATGCAACAAAATCAGCAGTCGAAGTTTTTAAAATCGTCTATGCAAAATCTGGCAAATCTCTTAAATTGAAAATGTGGTTCTTTAACATAGTTGTAAATATTGTCGCTAGTGGAAACATTGCTCTTTAGCCTTAATTGTTCCAAAAGTTATCTGCTGCAATTTCGTCACATAAGAAATCACGTGAGAAAGGTCAACAAAATGAAGAATTTGATCAGTCGACTGGCAGTGGTTTCTTCTCGTCCATCGTTGGATGGATATCTGACGGATGCAGGGTACCATCGTGGTTGTTGGGCATCTTTCTGCTTTGTTTTTCCTGGAATATCTTCCACATTTCTGAAACAAGGTCTATGGTAACAAGATCAGTCGAGTTCCTGGTGATAACTCTTAACACAAACACACCATCTTCTCTAAGATAGTTATCCGCAAACCTTTGACAGAGCTTTCGGTCAAACGCGCTTTGTAGCTGATCTGTAATTTTCAGATATTTCTTGACAAAGGAATTCTTGCTGCTTTTCATGACAACGATGTAGCACCAGTTAAGAAGGTTATACACAGCCAAGGCAGCGATCACGAAAAACCAGAACCATAAAAAGATAAAGATCTTCTCGTTGAAAAGATTGATTGGAAGGACACACTGAATGGTGTACCTCTGGATATTCTGAAGCTGTCTGATCTGGAAGTCACAGAATGTAACTCTCGGGAATCGCGGACTCTCTCTCCACGGGTTATTGGTTGATAGTCCTTTGATAATTTCGAATCCATATACATTATAATCCGTTGCCATAAAGGCGTTCAGCAAGAAAAACTGGCCGACGATATTGACGACATACATTGCCTTGACACAGAGAAACAACCCAGACAGGAAGGTACCGCTTCTCTTACTGCAAATACAGAAAATTATTTTGGAGGCTTTCTCTCGTACTGCTGTGTATCTGTTCCATTGGTAATTCCTTTCTGTGTCCAACCATTTATCGATATGAGCAGCCAGATGTTCAATGATCTCTTTACGAGATGACGGCGATGCAAGCTGCGTCTTCTCTGCCATGTCCACGACCTTCTTCAAATTAATACCACTACTCGGGTGAAGTAATTTCCAGAATATATTTGGTATCTTGAACAATAAAGCTTGGAAGACTAGAATCAAAGGTACCCATTGGTAGTAAGTTATCTCCCTTTCCTTTCTCTCGTCGATATCGACTGGAATCTGCTCGGAGAAGGACACGAAGTATGTATTCGAAATCCAGCAAAAATTGTCCGCATATTTCTCATAAAACCCTTTAAACTCTGCCGGATGCCAACAGTGAATCGGGTTACCCACAAACTGTGATGTACTTACAACGACTGCGAACAAGATCAGGACCAGGGTCGTGATGCTGTGACTCATTCGATCTATCCAGTCATCGCTCTTCGAACCCCTAAGTTTCGCAAAACTTGGGATGGCTCCCAAAATGGCAGACCTGAAATAGACAAAGAGATATGTCGGTGAGGAAAGTTGCAACAAGATGTTCCAGTGATAGCCAGTGTTTGGTATTCGTACCAGCTTTACTTTTTCAGTGCTAAATTGTTTAACCTTTTCCCTCATACGACAATTCTGCAGCAGACGACTTTGAATATATTTTGTCAAAAAATAGAAAATCTCTATAATTGAATGGATAACCTATGACTAAAAGTGGAAAACATTGTGGCAAAAGGAGAAATTGCTCGTTTTGAGCAATTTCTTCTTTTGTCACTATGTTTTTAAAAAGACGTCTGCTGCAGACGTGTCAGATAGCGTCTATATGAGGGAAAGGGTTAAAGTAGACGTTTATATGTTCAAAATAGTGCTCTAAACTTCTCTTGTTATAAGAGATTTGGAATATTTAATAACTGATTTCAGGTGAGACAGTTCGTTACGAGCCGACTTATCTGCATCTCTTTTAGTTCTTTCATCTATCAAAGATGTCTCTATTTCATGCCAAGGTTGGAAGTTTAAAGAATGTAAATCTATAATTAATGCAGACAAGGAATATATATATACATCTTTGCAGCAGTCGGCTTCTTTGTTTTAATCAAGACAATTTACACGAATTAAACTGTTCATATTGGATAACAGATTAAGATACACAAAGGATAATGTTACAAAAGATGGAGACAGAGTAGGTCACTGGCCATATCTACATATATAGTATATTCATTATACATCCAGGGGCGTAGCTCCCTTTAGGCACTGTAGGCACGTGCCTACACATTTTTTCTCAAAATGCCCCAAAATGCAGCTGCGGCGATAGACATATGCGTAATGTATCGACCAGATCAGCCTGCGCTGTCCGAGCAGACTGATCCGGCCAACACAATCCGTCTTAGGGGGATAGATGTATAGATTAGTTATTCCTGAAACAGAACATCCAAAGGAGGCGAAAAGTGTCTATCCGGGTAGGTCTGTGTGGCATGCTTAGGCTGATCCGGGTCGATACTTTACGCAGAGTCCACAATGTTGGTTTTCTCGCGAGACGGCCTTCACATTGATTATTGCAAAGCTACGCCCCTGATATCTTAATCCTATACAATATCGGTTATAAGTAAAGGGTTTGACCGATACGTGAAGAAGTATTGTCACATAAGTTTTTACTATGAAAGAGGGCGAGGATGACTGAATGTTACGGCATGTAAAAAGGACAATGTTGTGACTGAATGTTACGGCATGCAAAAAGGACAATGTTAGTGTGTTTATATCTTGAGTATAGCATGGTGACGTATAGACCAAACGAGATGGGTGTGGTTGTTCTGTTAAAATGTTGTTTGTTATTCATGATTCCACACATATACCACCAATGCACACATTTCTCGACTTTGTTATGAGTTGTAAATTGCATGCTCTAAAGTCATTATATGTCTTTCATACCAGGTTTTTTTTTCACTTTTAGGGGAATGGTGGCGGGGCCCTTTGAGAGGGGAAAAATAGCGTTGTAAGTCTATACTAGGGGAAAAAATACAATAAATTTCTTAATTTCATAACTGTATTGTTACATAACTAGCAACAGAAACATATGATAGAAACATTAGAGGTCAATTGATCTGTCTTTTTGACTGAAAACATCAATAACACTGTCTACATTATAAAAAAAAAAAAAAAAAAAAAAAAAAAATTAGGAGGGGATTTTTTTTTCAAAAAAGGGGAAAAATATATACTTTTCAGTGAGGGGAATGGGGCCGAATATCGGCCCCAAAAAGGCCCTAAAAAAAACCCTGCATACCTATGCTGTGGGTTATCAAATAATTGTCTTTTTTACGATTCTTAAAAAAAAATCACAAAACAATTTTCACACAATGCACACATTTCTCGTCTTTGTTATTAGGTGTAAATTGCATGCCCTAAAGTCATTATATATTTTTCATACCTATGCTGTGGGTTATCAAATAATCGTCTTTTTGACGATTCTTAAACAATTCACAAAACGATTTTCGTGTGGCTCGCAATCACGCGATGAAGTTCGTGTACGATACTATCATTACATAACACTTTTTGTTTGCACATTCGGTCTTTGAACCGTTCTATTTTTAAATCACAAGTACATAATCTAGAACCTAACAAGTATTATCAAGTGGTCAGAGCGCTAGATAAGGGGTGTTTTGCATGTTCTAAAATCCTGATCTGACCCTCTAACCCTACGTTGTGGGCACTCAAAGGAATCGTCTCAGTGAGACGATTCTTTTAAGTACAAACAACATAGGGTTGGCTTTAAGAACAAGATACATTATGGGAAAAAGAGCTGAATACCCCCCCCGCCCCTCCTTATCTGAACCTCTGGTGGTATATACTCTCATACATAGGTAAACCCCGTCAACCCTGTCCAACTTGCAGACGCATTCTGACGCATCTTCAGCAGATGGCATTGCTCATCAAGAGCAAGATCTCATTCAGTCATTGTGTGTGTCACAATATTTTCAACTGTATTCAGCAATTACACTTTCACCTATAGAGAGTTTCCATAATTTGGTCAGATGTTTTTAAAGTCCTCTACTTAAGATTTAAGAAATGAGAGAAAGGGTAAACTTAATCTATTAGATGATATGATGCCTAGGAATGCAACCATAACCCTTTCCAACTTACAACAAATGCTGCAGCAGACGACTTCAAACACATCAAACACATCTGGTTATAATATGGTAAACCTCTATAAATGAAAGTCTACTCATTGAAAAGAGTTTGAAAATGTGTGACATAACGAGCAATTACCCTTGTTTTCAGAAGTTGTCTGCTGCAGAAGCGTCAAATGCGTTTGTATGTGGGAAAGGGTTAACGATATTAGTAAACGTATGGAACAGGTCGAGCAGAGACCAAGGCCGGGGAGTATATTCGTTTAAATTTTATACAAAGAGAATAAGGGATATGTCATAAGGTAAACTCCCTAAAAAGAAAGAAATAAACTCTCCGACATAATGTGTACGATGTGGTGACTGTCGGAAAGGTATGGCATTTCAATGTAGAAGATAACAATAAAAGTTGTGCACACGATAGGATTATTCTACGTACAAATGTATACTCCATTTAAACTCGATTTAGTGGCCCGATACATATTATTTAAATCAGCTGTCAGCTTTGTATATCGTTTTACAACTGATGGACAGATAGCTAGCTCTGATCTATTGGACAAACATAAAACGACATTCAGTCGTGTAGAAATATGGCGGCAAATTGCACTCGCAATGTCTTTCATGGGCTGCACTTTCTGTTTAAATCCGAATCTGCGATGCTGATATAATAAATAATTTCTGTGGCTGCTACTGGTAAATTTACCGATCATCCCTCTCATTCGAAGACTAAAAGAATACTAAGCTTCCTTGAGAAGAGTTAACCCTCGTGTAAAAGCTATGGCTACATAAACAGTAATCGTGCAATACTCGTAGACAAACATGAGTAAACCAGTTACAAAGAGAAATGAAACATAACAAAGGCTGCACCGACTAATCACAGAACCCTTTGAAAAGAGAACGGTTTTCCGACTCCTAGATAAACTACCTAGGCGACTTTCATATTAGGTTGTTAGAGATTGTTTTTGTTCGTGGGCTAGTCGGTCATTTCCGGCAAAAACATTACAGAGAAGTCCTCGAACAATACCGATCTTGTACGACTTTGGACGTAAATCACCGAGCCTATATACTATCTATATAAACCACCTTAGTACGAATATCGTCAACACAACAGCTGACATATACTATTAATCCATTAGTCGAAGACGAATGGCGCTACCGGGGCTCGGCGATGCTCAATACAACTAGTCTCGTTTGGACGATACATATGAGAACCTACACTATTGGGTTTAGTACATATACAACCTTGTTTGCAATTTGAGTAAAGTCCAGATGATCCGTTCCGTGAGAAAACCAACAGTATGGACTCTGCGTAATGTATCGATCCAGATCAGCTTGTGCAGTCCGCGCAGGCTAGTTCGGGCCGACACATTCCGTATCAGAGGGATAGAGGTAAACAGTAACAATTACTGAAACAAACAATCCACAAGAGGCGAAAATTGTCTGTCCGGGTTAGCCTGCGCGGCATGCGTAGGCTGATCAGGATCGATACTTTACGCGGAGTCCATAATGTTTTTTTTTTTTTTTTCGGGAACGACTCTGATGTGAAGTACAAAGCACGTTATCAGAATGAACTTGATACCGTGGTTTTGTACAAAAGCTCCAATCTTTATGAATGACTGGTAAGCATACTCCATAAAGATGCCGACGCTGATAACAAGGCGATATTAGAGAGGGTACTTATGAGTTAAGCCCTTTCGTTCAAATATAATACAAGTCTGTAGTAGACGCCTTTTACAAACGAATTGACGAAAACTATTAAAAATCTCAATGAAAATCAAATTATAATTATTGAATAAAGTTTAACTTTGTAGCACAGGGAGAAATCATTCATACCGAGCAAATTATCCTTCTGCCACACTATTTTCAAAAGTCGACTGTCTTAAATGTGCAAACTTGCGTTTGCATGTAGGCAAGGGTTAAGTCTTGTAACAGGATACAACATGATTTAAGCCACGTGATGCAAAAGGAAAAAAATTGCAATTATATGTTAAATAGGAGACACATAAAGTGATGTGGTAGTGAAGACTTCCACTCTCTTTTCGCCGGAATTTATAACAGTATAGCTTCCTAAATAGTGACGGGCGGACTGTGACTGACTAGCCTGAGCATTGGTTCGTCGCATGGTACACCAGTAATTTACAAATTATCGTAAATATATGAACAGTTCTTATAATTGATTTATAAGGGTTTAACGTGGTTTTCAACAACTGTTCAGTCATATCACGGCGGCCAGTTCACCTACTCTTGTGTTTCCTTGTTTTCTCACATCAGTACATTACACAACATTCTTTCCAAGCAACTAGCTGCTTTTCCAAATAGACTGTTAGCCCATTGTTTGGGAGACGAATGACGCTTGTAACAGTGAATTTTGTTTAACTTCGGAAAGATTGTTCGCAGAGCTGGTGTTCGAACAAATAACCCCGGGATTGACAGCCCGCGTTGCTCCCGTCTGAGCTACTGGGGCTCAACCCAGTTTTTGTAACATGTTGAAATAATCTATCGTATGTTGTTATAATTAATCGTTTTATGACTTTTCTACCGATTAATTCGATGGGGTTTAACTCGTGGCGTTGCCTAGGGACGAAAATAAATTCTCATGTTGCTTAGCATACATGGGCTTGTGTATTGCCTTTTCTTTGAAACTTTAAAACGCAGCTTCAAACAGGACATGATTATCTGAATGCGTAGACAAGATAACACTTCAAACGTATAGCTTTGGGTTCCTTAAAGATTAATGTAAACTGAATACCCCTTAGGCATGCCAACATATTTTGACATTTATAAATAAAAAAGACATTCAAATATGTAGATTTGATAATACTTTATACAAGAAATAAGACGACAAAATGGCTCTTTTGGATTTTTATTTCCTACTTTATTTAAACACACCACTTGCATTACTTTCAATATTTCGATGTTTATTAAATTTCCAAAAGTAGTCGTAAAATGAGCCGTTCCACGTGCAAACCAACATTATAGATGCTGCGTAATGTATCGACCAAGATCAGCCTGCGCAGTCCGCGCAGGCTAATCCGGGCCGACACATTCCGTCACAGGGAGATCGATGTATAGATTAATGATTCCTGAAACAGAATAAAACACTGGAGGCGAAAAGTGTCTGTCTGGGTTAGCCTGCATGGTATGCTTAGGCTGATCCGGGTCGATACTTTACGCAGAGTCAACACTGTTGGTTTTCTCGCGGGACGGCTCATATCAATATATCTGCGTAATGTATCGACCAGATCAGCCTGCGCTGTCCGCGCAGACTGATCCGGCCGATACATTCCGTCTAAGGGGGGTAGATAGAGTAGTGATTCCTGAAACAGAAAATCCACAGGAGGCGAAAAGTGTCTATCCGGGTAAGCCTGCGCGGCATGCTTAGGCTGATCCGGGTCGATACTTTACGCAGAGTCCTTAATGTTGGTTTTTCTCGTGGAACGGCTCATATGTTACACCTGACATGTCAAATATTAAGCCTTTCCCAATAACAGGCGCAGCAGGTTTTTTTCAAAATAGTGAAGCAAAAGGAGATATTGCCCATCATTTATTATTCAATAATTATACTTCCGTAAACATGTATACAGATTGTTCGTATGTTAGCATTGATGTGTTAACAATCGTCTGCTACAGAGATGTGGTATATGGGAAAGGGTTAATTTTATTTTACAATGCTCTAAGGAATTCAATTTACAGTCCAACTTCTGTTAGCGGTCACCTCTGTTAAACAGCCAACTTGTATTAAGCAGCCACATTAAAACTAGAAACCACTTTCTTATATATATTTTACTTGTATTAAAGAGCCACTTGTATTAAACAGCCATATTTTGACTCTTGGTGGCTGCTTAAGACAGGTTTAACTGTAAATGTTGATGTAACAGTCAAACAGTGTTAGAACATTTCCTTACAACTTACCTTTTTCTGACAAGTTATACAGGGTGTTAGTACAAACATATCAGCTTCAGGGACTTTTACCGTTAAAAACATCTCTAATCTTAGCATCTATTTAAACGGTAAAATTAAACCCCCATTAATATGTTTAGATATGCAAATCACTGTAAACTGCCTTCTTGACATTTATGTTTAAGATTGCCTTTAAAGAAAGAACAGCTTTAGGGTCTTTTACCGTTATAAACATAATGAATGTACATATATAATATTAGCATCTATTTATATGTTTAGATATGAAAATCATTGTACACTGCCTTCTTGTCATATAGGTTTAAAATTGCTTGGCGATTTTTATAAATTGTTTACTCAGTACTGTAAAGATCTACACCATCCGACAGTATTTCGAGGGCTTGGCGTGAAACAGTTGTAACTAAAAACCTATTTTGAAAACCCTGGTTTAGGGGCAATGTTGACCCTTTTGTAAACAATGCAAATTTAGGTGCCATTGCTCAGAACGAGCAATGGCACCTAAATTTCCATTGTTTACCAAGAAAAATAATTTAACGCTTATAAAGACTTTATGGCAAGGTGATTAACCTAGGACAAAAAATACAAATTTTAGTTACAGCCATTTCACGCCAATACCTCGATTTATATGTGTAGTTTCTGATCGCGCATGCGTATACATCGTGGATAAAATCACTGAAAATGTCCGGATGAAAACGAATTAAAAGCTATAACTTAATACAAATGCCATACTAGTTATTTTCTTCATTCTTCTTTTTTTCTTTTTATGTATGTAACGACCCTTTACTTGCTTATACCACTACTGCAATAGACAACTGTTTACAACCTTTGGGTGGTAATACAGAAGCGGCTTCCTTTGCAAATAGCCATTAAACGAAATGAAATATATAGAATTACTTGCTGCAGGCATTTGATACTTTTTTTCTTAGAGGTCATTCAATGACAGCATTATGATAGTGTTGGTGCATTCCGCAATGTGACCTTCATAAACCTTTTGACCTTGTAAACTGTTCTTATGTATGGGAGAGGGGGAATAATCATCGGATAGTACTTGTCCCTGTATGTATATGTTTGGCGTACGTTCTTCATATAGATTCCTAAAGTCGTATCCCCACCAGTGTTCCATCTTTATATTTGATTTAACTCTTTCAGCGCCGAATTGTTTCAAGTAGACTCTTCCATGTTCAAAATCGGGTGTCTCCATGTCTCATGTTAATAAACGTTTGGACTATTTTGATAAATAAAAAGGCAAACAATGCTGATTTCAGGTGAGACAGCTCGTTACGAGCTGACTCACCTGAATCAGTATTGTTTGCAAAAACCTCAATATTGCCCTTGGCGCTGAAAGAGTTAACATTAACCCGATGGCAAACAGTGAAGATCTCGATCAGCCTACGAGGCCGCCCATGTCTGACCGACGTTTTTTCTTACGCCCAGGTTGAATGGGATGCTACTAAACATCGCTCGGTCAACCAGTTAACGTGATTGTGCCCGAGGCATCGGAAACAATGGCAATTAAATAAACATAAACTTGCCCGCAACGATGTTCAACTATCTATCTATCTAGTTTACACTTAGCCTATCTCGCATGCATGTGTTATGCCTATTGAAATAATAATTCAGAGGGCTCTATCAAACATTACATGTACCACCATGTTTTCTGATTCTAGTACATTCATAGTCTCTACTTGCCTGTCCCTAACATTTGTTCATTATCGGGTCAGAAAATACACCAATAACTATGGCGACGATTATACATGTATAAGACATATTTTATTAACTAATAAGCATAAGACTCTATAAAAGTCTTTTTGTGGACCAAATTGGTTTAACATTCCAAACTCCGAAAGTAGTTTGCTTTATTAAGTATGTGTTGGTTCAAAACATCAAGTCGTATTGGTCCGCTAAAGAATTTACGAAAATCAATCGTTTATTTACTATAAATCTCCAGTTACCAGACCAATTAGTAATATCAGACAAGTTGTCACATATGAGGGAAAGGGTTCAAACCTTATAGATTGTTAGCGTCCAAGTGTCACTTTGGACCATTTTCCTGTGGTGCAGGTTTACATCGTTTACCTGCTCCTTTTGAATTGCCATGACCATGTCCTAATAAGCTGTCTCTCTCAATGTACCTTCACCATTGACCATATTAAGTCTAAGATGTGTATCAGTGCATCAAATAGACATGTTGTAGAAATAACCAGAAGTCAAAGATAGATATAGATACATATATTACGGTCACATAGCCAGGGGAATAGATGTCTGTTGATAGCTCGGTCTAGTTGGTGTCAACACTTTTTGATTGTTCAACCGGTTTTTGGTACTAAAAGGTCGTCTTTAGAAATTCGGTTTTCTGAGTAAAAACGTGTATAATTTACGAGTAATAGTGACCACAGACCTTGGCATATACACTAATTATATTATAATTTACATGAAAATTCACACACAAAATCTCGACTTTAATTGGGATAAGATAATTAAAGATTTACTCGTTTTTACAAGTATAATATAGCATTATGTCATTTGGTATATAGGGTACTTCACAGTATATTTTTTGATCAGTTTGCTCGCCAAAAATTAGAATTTCTTTTGTTAACGGTATACGGCGAAACTACATTGTTATAGAAAGTAGTTTATTATGATATCACATGCATCTAGTGGAGCTACGCTTCGAGCGTTTCTGTACAAAATTACACAAAAATACCCTTCCAGAACGTTGCATTTTACACTGGATAGTCTGAGTATTTTAATCCTTTCCCACATGTAGACGAATTTTGACGCCTCTATAACAGACGACTTTAGAATACATTTAGGCACAAAAAAGAGAAATCGCTCATCATAAGCAATTTCTCTCTTTTATCATAACATTTTCAACTCTTCTCAATAACAACAAATTTTCATAGTTATAGAGGGTTATTCCTCCATTAATTGCCCGGATATTTCCAGAGTCGTCTGCTACAAATGTATTATATGTTGGAAAGATTTATATCATACACATTTGTCGTGTGTCTATGGTTACATAACCGAATTCAATTATTTAGAGTCATCGCCGGCAAATAGTTGATATATGAAACACCAACTGATTAAATGTGATGACGCATGTATATGTGCAACAAATCACATTGATTGACAGGTTGGACCGGAAGGATAGATTTCACAGACGTCTCAGACGTATTGATAGCTGTGTGTAACGGTTGTCTATTTCAATGACGTAACAGTTAATTGACTGCATATTTGGAAACTAGTATTATGTAACTATATGTAATTTTATTAGGGGTGGTTTAATTTAGACTGTATTGACGAAGGCTTATTGCGCCAGACAGCTGTGTGTAACGGTTGTCTATTTCAATGACGTAACAGTTAATTGACTGCATTTTTCGAAACTAGTATTAAGTAACTATATGTAATTTTATTAGGGGTGGTTTAATTTAGACTATATTGACGAAGGCTTATTACGCCAGAGCATGAGAAAAAAGGCTCAAGTAGGCATTTCTGAAGAATGCAGTTTCAAATCAACTTGTCCACCCGCTCTGATATCTGATTCAACATTCGTTGCCAGAATCCTCTAACAAACATGTGTAAGCAATATATGAACAGTGTACATATTGATCCGAATGTGCGGATGTAATAACTGTAACGAATCTGTTCCAAATACAAATGAACCCTTTCCCTGCAGTCAAGTCTTTAAACTGGTGGTAATGGCTTTCCCTCCTTGGCCGCTCAGTACGTTCTGTGGGGCTTAAAGCATGGGCACTCAGGTGTGTGGGGTTAGCATTACGACAGATTCGCAAGTGTCTGGATAGATGGACCAGTATTACTGGTAACTTACCAAGCAATCGACAATCCCATTCTGAGTGAGTTACGGTAACAATAGGTGGTATTGTATTATCGAGGTGACAATAATAATTCAATAAAAGTTGATTATAACTTTATCTTGATCTTCTTTGCTTTACTTTCCTTTGATATAGATATATGAGAATGAAATGAAGATATTGACGGAGTGTTATTACATTGATGTACGGGTAATACAACACAACACAAGGTTCAATAAACGGATTGACCGAGAATAGTCTTCAAATATTAAGATACGCCATGCAAATAACCCTTTCCCGCTTACATCACTATTACAGCAGACGACTTAGGAAACATGTAGGCAAAATATGAAAAATCTCTAAATCAAATAACTCATTATTTCGTTACAATGTTTTCAAAAGTCGTCTGCTGTAGATTAACAAGAATAAGGGTCTTGCTTCACTTTTGTATTGGCATTACATAATGGTTTATAGGTACGAGGCAATGGTCCGGGACGTTAAGTGTAGTGTTACAGCGTCCGCCTCTGTGCGAGAAGTCGCTTGGTGTCAGGAAAATTGGACCAGTAGTACTGTTCACGTACCCAGGAAACGCCGTGATATAACTAGAACATTTCTGTTAGCGGCCTAAAAAACGTACACATAGATATAATTTAATAAGTTATAACCCTTCTAAATATGCACAATAATCCACAATAATCAAAGGTCATTCATATGATTGACAAATGTTAATGTGACACTAATTACAAAGTACGACATATTATGCTGCCTCAGTTAACGATTTCCATTATACGTTAAATCTACAACAGACGACTGATAATGACGATATGACCATATATGATTATGAAGTATCCCTAAAATATCATGATGAAAGAAGGAATATCTAAAAGAAAAGAAAACATTATACTGGTATAAGAAGATATTACGCCTAATGAGCAGAACAATTTCTCCTTTTTTTCCCACAGTGTTTTGAAAAGCTAGAAATACATTTGATACATAACGTTAAGTATGCACGCTACATGACCCGGAAATGTCGAATTGTTTAATGAGTAATTGACGGCATGTTAAAGTGCTGACACACAGATCCATGTACGTGTGTAACCATATACGTCTAGATGTTTGTGGCTTTTACATCTACAGATTCAAATAAATCATATAAATACACGTATAGTTTAACCATTTCCCTATTAGTATTACAAGAGCATTTTGACGCGATGATTTTTCATAACCTATGACGAAAAGGGGAAAAGGGGAAAACATTGTGTCAAAAGGAGAAATTGCTCGTTTTGAGCAATTTCTTCTTTTGTCACTATGTTTTCAAAAAGCCGTCTGCTGCAGAGGCGTCAGAAAGCGTCTATATGAGGGAAACAACAAAAGTTCGTTAGTGTTCTAATCAAAGGATGACATTAATACATTTTTATGACAGTTTTTGATTTACCGAGCGTCATCTATCATTCACGTTTCACGTACTTAATGATTGTAATAAAATTAAAAAAGACCGTCATAATGTATTTTCCGTGAAAACAAATGTAGCATTGTTAAACGCAATAAGTGCATACATATTACCTTTACCGCATCATGAAAGTATTGCTATGAAATAATAACAAATAAATCACCAGCGATTTGAAATAAATGCCATAAATATAAAACAAAGATAAGACCTAAACAATTCATTGATTGGGGTTTTAACGCCGTTTTCAACAATATTTCAGTCATATCACGGCGACCAGTTCACCTATTCATGCTTTTCCTGGTTTTCCCACACCAGAACTCCACAAAACATACTTTTCAAGCAATTGGCTGCTTTTCCACATAGACTGTTAAACAGCCCATTGGTGAAAGACGAGTGACGCAGGTCACAATGACTTTTGTCAAACATTGGAAAGAATGTTGGCCGAGCCGGGATTCGAACTCACAACCCCTGGATTGACAGCCCGCGTCGCTACCGACTGAGCTACCGGGGCTCGGCTAAGACCTAAACAAACTGCAGTCTAACCTTTAAGGCTTTAGAAACATCGTTTATATATATATGTTAACTTTTAACAAAATAATGCCCGTAGAATGCTTCAGACGCAGACATGAAACGATCTCGAGCGGAACAATTATTAAACTAGTATATAAGTTATCTCAAGTCAAAGGAAACGAAACTTTACTTGATGCTTTGAAAACATCTCTGAAAAAAGGTTATATCACGAAACGTGAAAGTATGTTTTTGAAACAATTTAAAACTGAGCAAAAAACGTGAAATTGCTTTTCCATAGAAATCTCAAAACCGTCAGATGCCGTCTATACCAGGGCAGTAATAGTCAACAATTTATTATGTCTTTTTTGTTATATATATTTTGGACTTAAAAGTATAATTTTTCCTTTTATATTGTTAACACTATTGATGCTTATCCTCTATATCGTTGGCTGCCACACTAAACAGTTTCACCTTGACATTCCTAGAATTGTTTATAAACTCTTCCATTATGAAAAGCTTGACAAGACCTCTTAAGAAATTTAGCATTGAAAGGTCTAAAGGTAATTAATACTTTTGAAGAAAGGTACACCGACAAAATGATACGTCAATTGATGGATAGATTTTCTAAATCTGGTAACTTTCTTAACTTTCGATAATTGGCCGTTAATTGTTGATGTATCGAATATCATTAGTACGTGTGGCATTATTCATTTCAAACACACATACGGTCGGGGTATAAAACACCGGCAGTTACAATGCAGACAAAGACTTCAACAAACATGAAACTGTTACCATTGTCTAGTAGTATGCCGACTTAAGTTCATCATCATGGAAATTACAGAAATGTGATAGCATTTCCTGTAATATATATTGCCATAGTTACATGTAATTTCTAACTTTGACAAAGAGACTTCTTATATGTCCACGATCCTGTAATCATAACTTTGACAAAACCGCTATTTGGGCAATCGTGTAATCTATACTAATTTAACAGAATCAGTTCATTATAAGCCAAAGACTACAGCATTTAAAGTACGTTAAACCTTTCCCTCACACGACAATTCTGCAGCAGACGACTTTGAACATATTTTGTCAAAAAGTAGAAAATATCTATAATTGAATGGATAACCTATGACTAAAAGTGGAAAACATTGTGGCAAAAGGAGAAATAGCTCGTTTTGAGCAGTTTCTTCTTGTGTCACTATGTTACCAAAGAGTCACTGAGACGATTCTTTTGAGTACCCACAATATAGGTTTTGAAGGTCAAATAAGGATTTTAGAACAAGAAAAACGCTCCTTATCCACAGCTCTGCAGTGGTCGTTATCAAGATATTGTTTAAATAATCAATCCGATAGAGTGAATTCGACAGGCACGTACTGTACACGTACTGTACAAGGTTACATTCGTGGGTTACTAAAACCTTTTACTAGAGTAAAGTTTGACAGAATTCAACTTAGTGAACCGATGTTTGGGGGTTAACGTCCGACTTGGACAAGGCCGTGTGTTACTTGAACCAGATTTCTCGTTAACAGTTTGATAAATTGGTCCACGGTTCACCTAAACCGACCTACTGATGTTTCGACAATAATGGTAATTACAAAAGAAATTGCATTCCCGAATGGACGGTTTGGGCCATAACCGCTTTCTAGACGTTCCTAGGACTTGACGCGTGACACATTAAGATCATGATCAGATTGTGCGAAGGTGCATATGTTTATATAGACCTTCGCTGTTCTTAAAGTCTATATTGGTCACTTTTACTGCAACGTGGTCCAATCGCGTTCCTTTAACGTCAAAGTTCACACAACGTCATTTATCACAACTAAATTAAACAAAGCTTTTATTTTCATTGTTGTCAACCTGTCGATTTGTTTATTAAACCTCTTGTTATTGTTCACAATTTATGCGCTGACACGTTTTGCTTTAACTCAAAATTGACCTTTAACATGCGAATGAAAAATCTAAAGACTTACAGTGTTGTTAATTTATTGACCGAATCTATATTTAAATGAATATGGCAGCATTCATGGCCACATTTTTCTTATATATGAAGTTGCCCAATAACAGGCACTGTTTATTTAGATAAGAGAAATGTCTGGCAATCCGATATAAAGAACCTGTTTAACCCTTTTCCTCATATAGAGGCTTTCTGACGTCACCATGTTTTCAACTCTATTCAAGTATTGTACTTTCATGTAAATGGAGTTTCCAAATATTTTAAGGTATGTTTTCAAAGTCGTCAGCTGCGGATTCGTGATATGAGGGGAAGTGTTTATCGACTTGAATTGGTCGATCGAAAAGGTCATTTAATGACCAACAGTTATTTCCATTGGTTGTACACTAGATGGAGCATGGTTCGCCATTTCCACAACATGTTTGCGATTGCTTATAACTGGGCCACTTAGCCTTTAAAGTAACCATATCGTTCTATATGAATCCGTAATACATAATGAACTACAAACTATAAAGTACTGCTACAGTATAGGCGACACATCTGTAGCAGACACAGGTGTGTTTTGAAAACATGTGACAAAAGAAGGAATTGGTCAAAATAAGAAAATGCTCCTTTTGTCAATAAGTTTTCGTCTCTTTTTTCTAGAACTAATATTCTCAATGTTCCATGTATGTCTCTCAATGTTTTCAAATTTGTCTAGTAATGATTTGTTATATGTAAGAAATATCTAAACGACCTTCAAAGTTGGTGTCTAGACTGGGCATAGATCCTACTTCGCGTTGACCACCCCTAGCAACAATTAAGCCGTCTCATTGAACAATTCAGGTCCCTTTAATAACGGCTCCCTTTTAATTAAAAGACACCTATTATATTAACCCCTTTGGTTATATGATTCGATAATAAGCTAGTGTGCATTCAGTCCAACCTTTCACACATGTAGACGTATGTTGACACATCTGTAGCAGATATCTTTAGAAACATTGTGACAAAAAGTTGAAATTGCTCATAATGAACAATTTATCCTTATGCCACAATGTATTCAACTCTATTTTATAAACATTCTTAATGTTTTAAAAGTCGTCTAGTAAAAAATATGCTGGAAAGGGTTAAGACATTTATGTAGGTATAAACTCATACAACCTACGCTGGTCAGGCATCCGTACATGACGGTTCTTTTTCATGCGGCTATAACTCTTTTCAAACATACAGCAATTCTGCAGCAAACGACTTACAAAACTTCGAGACAAAAAATCTCTATACAAATGCAAGTGTTATTATTGAATAGAGTTGAACACAGTGTGGCAACAAGGAGAAATTGCTCACTCAATTTGAACAATTTCTTCTCGTACGAGATTTCTTTTTTAAAAGTCATCTGTTGAAAATGCGTCTGCATATGGGAAAGTGTTTAACAAGTCTACGTCGGCGCCGTAACTAATTATTGCCCTTAAGCACGCGAATCGCGCTATTAACTATGTATGTCTTTTTAACATGTGCATAACTTAATATGAACATTAACCGTACGTGTATTTCATTATAACGGACCAGACTTCATTCGCCAGTTCAGTTACCCACGTTTATCCTGGCTTTCTCACACAAGCACTCCTCCACACAATAGTCTTCCCTACCAAAATTGTAAGCCTGATGATGGAAGATTAAAAGACGATTGCCGAATTCACTTTTTCAAAAGTCGGAAAGAATGTTCGGCCGAGCTGGCGGTCGACCTTTCGATCTAGACTGGTTCGGGTAAAGCAACCTTGCCGAACAAAATGTTTCTAATGTGTTTCTAACTAGAACCCATTGCTGCTAGATACAAAGCGATCACAACGTTCAGCTTTCACCTCTTAATGCAAGGGTCGATGCTAGATTTACAAGATGCGAATATACTTAGGCGTATGCCATATAAAACCGTCTTTAAAAGTGGCACAATAAATTCAAATGACAGAATCATAGAGCAAGGTGATTTGTTAGACGCCCATATAATGATAATGAGTCACAATTTATAACGCAGTGAATATTTAGTAAATTGTTTGAATCGTGTTTAACCCTTTCCCTCATATAGACGCTTTCTGACGCCTCTGCGGCAGACGGATTTTTGAAAACATAGTGACAAAAGAAGAAATTGCACAAAACGTGCAATTTCTCCTTTTGCCACGATGTTTTCCAATTTTTGTCATAGGTTATCCATTCAATTATGGAGATTTTCTATGTTTTTGACAAAAAACGTTCAAAGTCGTCTGCTGCCGAATTGCCGTATGAGGGAAAGGGTTAACGCCACTTACAACATTGTTCAGGTTTATCTCATCGTTTCCTCCAGGTAAGTTACCAGAGCTACTGATGTATCATCTTGGCACCAGCGAGTCAGTCGTCATTCTGAATCGCTAATCCCATAATGCTGAGTGCCATGAAGGGAAAGTTACTTTAATTGTATTTAGACGTGTAAAGGTTTTGATTTTGTTTTATTGGGGTTTTACGCCGCTTTCAACATTATTTCAGTTATATCACGGCGACAGTTCACTCTATTCATGATCCCTGGGTAAACAAACCAGTACTAGGCTAGAAAATGTGCCTTGCCCAAGGGGACTACATCCTGTAAAGGATTTGAGTGTAAAGGAGGGAAAGTAAATTTAATTGTAATTAACACGGATGGAATAAAACACCATTCCGCCTGATTGTGATGAATTAAAAAAATTATGCTCATTACTTTGTATGTCACAGGTATTTTAAAGGTATTGCTATCAACATGTCAAAGGATTCAAAAGGTTGTAAGGCATTTAAAGTTTGAACTGTTGCGTGTACATATATTGTAAGTTCTGTTTCATTGCCCATACCGGGCGATTTGGCAAGGACAACAGAAAGGGAAAGTTATGTACTTATTCATTTACTGTTTCTTATGTGGTACTTAACGGCGTTTTCAAGAGTAATTCAGCTATATACAGATACATTCAAATACTATGAAGATGAAGTAATTGGACAATAAAGTTCACATTTGTATTATGCAATGCAAATTTGGTATTCGGTAATTGCTGTATTATGTGTTACTGTATGCCGCATTTCAATTATATATGGATACGTTCAAATAAGGTGAGGAATAAGAAGTCATTGGGCAATAAACCTAACTGTTATGCATGGGAATGGTGCGAAACCATATAATGATCCAACAAAGGTTCAAGACTGCGAAAGTCAAATCTAAATGGGATTTTCATAAAACTACAGTGGAACCCCAAGGGGTTTATGAGCCTTTGTACGGACGTAATTAAGACCCACGTTTGTTTGATATCAATACGTCAACCCTTACCCTAAACATAGACGCCCTTCGACGCATATGCATCAGACGGCGTTTTTAAAAACATTGTGACAAAATGAAAATTGCTCATAATGATCTCTTTCTCATTGTGCCACATTGTTTCAAGTCAATCCAATGTTATTCTCATTTAAAGAGTTTCCATAGTTTATGTTACATTCTTTGTAAAGTCGTCTGCTGACCTGTATATTTGTATGTGGGAAAGGGTTAATAAAGGATAGAGTATGCAAAGTAAATACTATATATCAACATACCCAAGTAGGGCAGTGGCCTTATCTATGATAAACACTTTCCCTGGTTTAGACAAGTTTTAAATCGATGAGGAAAAAGCAGACATCATCCACACGAATAATTCATCCTTTTTCAACAACCATTATACTCGATAAATAAATTTCAAATATGTACAATCACTGTTCAATTTGTACCATATCTCCCCTTGATGTCTCGAAAGCAAGTGATTCGAAAAAAAATGTCACATAACGTAGACGCTTGAACACTTTGTTCTGGTGGTCGTGGAGGTACTGATATATAAAATCTCATATGAGCCGTTCCACGAGAAAACCAACATTATGGCCTGCCCTGATCTTGGTCGATACATTACGCAGCGTCCATAATGTTGGTTTTCTCGGGGGATGGCTCATTTGTTGATTCAAATTTATAACATGTATAGACAAGTTATAACATAGACAACTGACTCGTAAGCAGACAGACAACATTTTTTAAAAACATCATTGACAAGGATTACTTAAATTTAAATGTTTCAGCAATCAGCACATATTTAACGGCTCCCGTTCTGTCTAGATCTGATACAGCTCTAACACAATAATTTGCCACATACTAGGGAAAGATGTGCACGAATGCAGACATCGGAAAATATATGTTCTAGAAAGCATACACCACACAGAGGACTCGAACGCTTTAAAACTAACATTTTCCTACTACAACTTTACACTCATGATTTGGTTCATTATCATACATAACTTTCATTTTAACAATTTCCCACATACAATAATTCAATACCTCGGCAGACGATTCTGAAAACATCAAGGCAAAAATATTGCAAATCTCTATAAACAATAAAATATTTATTGAATACTACACATTGTGACATAAGGAGTAACTTCTTCTTACGCCGCGACGTTATCAACGGTCGTCTGCTGCATAACCCTTTCCCTCATACAACAATTCTGCCGCAGACGAGTTTGTCAAAACATAGAAAATCTCCATAATTGAATGGATAACCTATGACAAAAAGTGGAAAACATTGTGGCAAAAGGAGAAATTGCACGTTTTGTGCAATTTCTTCTTTTGTCACTATGTTTTCAAAAAGCCGTCTGCTGCAGAGGCGTCAGAAAAGCGTTTATATGAGGGAAAGGGTTAAACATAAACAATACGTCTGCAAGTGGGGGAAATGTGTTAGTCATTGTTGCATCACTTCAGCATCTAAAAGTGTCGGTGAGGACTATCACGTTCCTAGCCGTCTGTTTTACGCTTATTCCGAAACAGCACTTCTCCGACATATAATTTAGAAAAGTAATGGGCAATTTGTGCACTTGTCACGATGTTTTCGACTTTATATGCAACACATATTTGTTTTTCTTTTACAGACGAAACGGGATTTCGATTATATCTTTCTAGACTTAACTACCCGTGAAACGAGGAACTGCGCAGGTGAAGAATGTCGATAATATACTCATATAGGCTAATAAACCAGCGAGAACTATTACATTTGATAGCACAACAAAGAAAACATCGAAATATGATCAAATATTAGCTCCTTTTGCAGTGAAAACTTCAAACTGCTTCGTAGAGTACTACGACATATGTCTTAATAACAAAAAGAAAACCCCGCAAGTTGAGATAGTTGAGAAGCACCAATTCAAAGTTACTATTACATAACAAGTAGATACCATGGTGGGAAAGGAGCTATTGAACAGCGTCATTAAGTGATCTTCATCACGTCTGGGTGGCGGGTTCGAAAAGGGTGTTCTAATATTACAACCCAGACACGAATAACGTTACGTCAATTTTATCAGTGATTTCACGCATGTCTGGCCAATCAGTAATGCCGACAGGGTTATGGCATCATAGGTAATATTCCGTTATATTATCAAATGGACCGCGGTCTACGGAAAGAGTCCTCTTGGGTCAATTAATTTTCATTTAACCCTTTCAGTCATACAATATGGACAATCAGTGAGGGACTCTCTTAACCCTTTCCTTTTCTGCAGCAGGCGACTTTATTAAACATCTAAACACAAATTTGGAAATTCTCTATAAACGAAAATTGTAATAATTTAATAGAATTGAAAACATGTTGGCAAAAGGAGAAATTGCTAGGTCTGAGCAATTTCTTCTTTTGCTAGATCGTTTTAAAAAAAATGTCTTCTGATGCAATTTCAATTTCTTTAATACTCCCAGTTTGTACATGGACAACGAGGCGTCAAAAACCGTTTTCATTAGGGAAAGGGTTAAGACTGCAAATGCACAGGCTCGCCCGATTCTAAACTGTTGAAATGTGTAACAATATCCTCTTTTAGCCGGACAGGGTTAAGAAAGAAAAAACACCTGTTTTCGAGCCCGGCCATACTACGTGTAGGATCATTCTTCAAACACAATTAAGATTCCAAAATGAATATAGACTTGCACTTTGAGTTTGAAACTATTTCATGTGCGAAGAAAAAAAAATCCGTTACAAATACGTACCATAGACCAATTTAACACATACCAAAAATCAGCAGCAGACGATTTTGAAAACATCTAAGCAAAAACATGTTAAATGGCTAGTAATGAAAGTGTAATTATTGAGTTAATAACAGTGTGGTAAAACGAGAAATTTATCATTATGAGCATTGTCTCCTTTCCCCCAAAAA
Source organism: Serripes groenlandicus (assembly GCA_031761405.1). Taxonomy (NCBI): domain Eukaryota; kingdom Metazoa; phylum Mollusca; class Bivalvia; order Cardiida; family Cardiidae; genus Serripes; species Serripes groenlandicus. The sequence continues at coordinate 47,842,541 of JASEVX010000012.1, forward strand.
TGTTTTCAAAAGCAAAGCTATTAAACAGAATGTTTTCCCCGTCGTTTCGACATCAAGCGAAGAGAATGCAAATAATTATCAAGTGTTTGAAACAAGTGTCAATTTGGGAGACGTGTTTATCCAATTTAAAACTCTTTTATTCCATTGAACTGTCAGATTAAATTCAAATTCTTGTACAACAGCGATAAGAAGTTGCCAAGACCCTTTGGAGGGATGTATAGTTACCGTGTAACCCTTTCCCCCATACAACACACGAAGAGAATACGACTCTGAACATATCTTGGCATAGCATGGAAAAGCTCTTTACATGAAAGCATAATTTAATTATTGAATATAATTGAAAAGAGTATGGCCATCGGCGAGATTGCTTATTTAGTTCTCCTTTTGACATAATGATCAAACAATTCGTCTGTTGCAGATGCGCACGAAGGGTTTATAAGGCAATCTTACCTAGCATTGTACACGTACTGTTCGTTGTGTCGTAGAAACCAGTGAAAAGAAAACAATGCGGTAACGACTTGCAATGTCGCGATAATAATTCACAGCTCTAGATAAGATGAAGTTTTCATGTTCTTAAATCCTCATATAGACGCTTTCTGACGCCTCTGAAGCAGACGGCTTTTTGAAAACATAGTGACAAAAGAAGAAATTGCTCAAAACGAGCAATTACTCCTTTTGCCACAACGTTTTCCACTTTTAATTATAGGTTATCCATTCAATTATAGAGATTTTCTATGTTTTGACAAAACATGTTCAAAGTCGTCTGCTGCAGAATTGTCGTATGAGGGAAAGGTTTAAAGATACTTCTAGATGTTGTCGTTATACTAACAGTTCCACGTTCAGTAAAAATAGTTAACATATCTCCCAGTACCGACCGCTACACAGATCTAAGAGGTAAACGAGTCAACAGAAAATTTACCCATCTTGTTATAACTCTAAAGTGCATGTCAAATAGAATACCCACGGAGAGCCATGTGTCAAATTATGCAATTAGTAAGACGGTTCCTTCTTCTGTAAGATACTTCAATATACACACTAAGTGGTTGCACAGATGCTCTCAACGCAACTTTGGTTGACAGTAATGTGTTCAATGTTGCTTAACCCTTTCCCTCATATAGACGCTTTCTGACGCCTCTGCAGCAGACGGCTTTTTGAAAACATAGTGACAAAAGAAGATATTGCTCAAAACGAGCAATGTCTCCTTTTGCCACAATGTTTTCCTCTTTTGGTCATATGTTATCCATTCAATTATATAGATTTTCTATTTTATGACAAAATATGTTCAAAGTCGTCTGCTGCAGATTTGTTGCATGTGGGAAAGGGTTAAACCTTATTCTTGGTATTAATTACTCTTAAACGACTGTTAAATCCCATGTTACCAACTGCTCTTTTCAAAGCAGTCAATAGTGGCGCTTTGTTTTCTGATAAGCCAAGACTATATTTCTAAATGAGTATATTTGATTGCTTATTCTGTTTGTTTAAATGAGTGTTAACGCCGTTTTCAGCATTATTTCAGTTATATCACGACGACAGTTCCCTTGTTCATGACTCCTGTGTAAACAAACCAGTATGTTTTCAAAGTCGGCTATTACAAGTGAGAAAGGGTTAACCATTTACAATATCGTATACTGTATTGCATTATCACGGTAGATAGATGTACATGAGTTTAGTAGTTACTATGATGATAAGTTTATATTTGACCTCATACTGCGTACTTCATATACGTTTATTATCATAATTTATCAAACATGAAGTCTCTCACAAATTTGACATATTAATTGTTTCACATATGTCAAAGGATTTAGGCCACTACTATTGCAAACATAGGTCAGCTGTCGTGTTTAGAACGCAGTGTCTGTCCTCTACGAGTACGATGTACACAATCGTTTTGGCATAGGGTTTTAACGCCGTTTTCAATGTCATATCACGGCGGCCAGCTCACCTACGCATGCGTTTCCTGTCTTTCTTACACCCGTACTCCACATAAAACTGTAAATGTTACATGTAGTAAACATCTGTTCTGTTCCGCTCATAAGTTTTTCCAACCAATAATTAAACTGGCTGCTTGTCCCCATAGCATTTGAACACATTGGTCGAAGACGAATGCCGCTTGTTGGATTCGCCTTTATTAAACGTCGAAAATGTTTGCCAAACTGGGGTTCGAACTCACAACACCTTAATTGACAGCCTGCGTCGCCTATCAACTTTGCTACCGGTACTCGGGTCAATGTTTACATACACGTTGTGTTGTATGGCAAAGATGTAAATCACGCTCACCCTAAACCATGATAGCCTGTTCGACGTAATGCGAAAACGAGTCGGAGTTAAAATGAGCAACGTCTAGAGAAATCCGCGGTTCAGAAAATGTACAATGAGTGGCGATTATTATAGGATTGCATTCTTGTATGATCAGATCTTTTTCTTGACATGATTGTTCACAAAATACGTCCACGGTGCATTAATGACCAAGTGGCGACCGGTGTAAGACCGTCATTAGACTGTAAGGAGACGAGGGCGAGTCTAGTTTTTTTTTAATATTCATGAGGGTCGGTTTCCCCACGATTTGGCTGAGCATGAATCTTATTACGACCCGCGTTAAAAAAAAACCTTACCGGTCATATTAACCCTTTTCCACATACAACAGGTCTGAGAAATATACAAGAATAAGTGGAAGATCTCTTTAAAATTATTGAATAGAGTTTTAGTATTGTAGCATACGGAGAAATTGCTCGGTATAACTAAGTCAGTAATTCCCTCTTTTCTAACAGTGCTTTCAATAGTCATCCACTGCAAATGCGTCAAAATGCCATGCGTCCACATGTAGGAAAAGTGTTAAGATAATTAATGGAGCATTAATTACTCATTCTGTCAATATATGGGGACCCCGGTTTCCAGCATCAACTCTTGTTTCACAAACAACATCATTCGGTACATGTATGTGTTTCGTCCTGTTGGCGTACAAATAGTACATACTTAACGGGGCACCAGGCTCCTGTCCGTTCTACATGACGGATTTAGGTCCAGTTTGAATAATAAATTAAAACTTGATATCTATTGTTTGTCACACAATGTGACATTAAATCTGTCTTTTTTTCTTTTTTATTCTGAAGAACGCCAAAGAAAATACTGCCATACTCCTTTGGCTGGTTAAATGACAGTTATTAATGGTCGTTTGTTTGTTGGTTTTGCTCTTATTTCTTTATTTACGAGTCAGTGTACAGTAGTTTCAATTATTTAATAGTTTATCTGTCATCGAAGTAAACCATAACCATTTCCAATGTGCAGACGCATTTACAAGCGTCTGTAGCAGACGAAATTTCAAAACAGTGTGGCAAAAGTAGAATTTTCTCATAATAAAGTTGTCGTCATTTAGCAAACCGATTTGGTTATTGAACTGCTTAGAGAGCGTGTGATAGTTCCGTCAGATGGAGCAAGTTCTCCATGTGTCATGGTTGTCTCAAATATCGCATGGTCAAAACGAAACTGCAAGAGGATAAGGGGTATACATGGCAGAACAATACAAACACGTATTTGTCTACAACATCAGTATTTAATTACTTCAATCGTGTCCATCTACATGCACTAGATTGCCAAACATGTCGCCGGATTTATTTCCGGTTTAGAGATATGTCGCTTTTTTCGTAGCTTCTATGTTAACCAAAGCATGTTAATAAATGAATTGACAGCTTACATTCTAATAAGTAATATAAAGGTGAATCCCCCCCCCCCCCCCCCCCGATGCCCTTCCTGTTGGGCCAAGTGGACATTTATGATGACATCGATGCCCGCCTTATCGTGAATTACTGCGTGATTTCCCTTTCGAAATTTAACAATATAACTGTAAGAAGAACGCACCTTTACAATTGCCATTGTAACTTCGGCCTGGCAGCAATTTATAACCTAATCTGTTAGTGCTTTATTCGATGAAATGTATTACTTACAAGCATTTTATTACGCGACAACGAGTTTTCACTACGCCAAATAAATGAATGGACTGTTTTGTCCAATAGAATGGGTTATATATGGGAATTCACCCGATGACCTTCCTGTTGGGCGAAGTGGACATTTATGATGACATCGATGCCTGCCTTATCGTGAATTACTGCGTGATTTCCCTTTCGACAGATTTAAACTTCCATCAACATATAGAGAGTATTAAATCAATATAAACTTAAGTTAGAATGTACGTGTTAAAATGTAATTCCTGAAAACAACTTGAAAACAATGCTATGTTGGTCTGACTGCCAGAGATACCAAAATCAGTGAAAATAATGTTCTGTTTCCCAAAGATATTATTTACGAGCCTTTTATCACGTGACAATGGGTTGTTGTGACTGACGCACATTAAACGAGTCATGCATCACAAAGTCCTACTTTGATATGCAGAACTGACATTTTGTCACTCGGTGACATTCCCGGTATAGAAAAACATCAAATGGAAGGGTCGAAGGTCACATACAGTAGTCCATGTGAATTCAACCTATTCCACGCACAGATGAATTTCTATGCATCTACAGCAGGACGGCTTTTGAAAACATTGTGACAAAAGATGAAATTTGCTCGTATAAATGAGCCTCTTGTCACAATGATTATAATTATATTAACTCTTTCAGCGCCAAAGGCAATATTGAGGTTTTTGCAAACAATACAGATTCAGGTGAGTCAGCTTGTAACGAGCTGTCTCACCTGAAATCTGCATTGTTTGGCTGTGAGTTGTAAATATGTTCCAAAAATCCTATAACATGAAAATAGAGTCGTCCGAATTTGAACATGGAAGAGTCTACTTTAAACAATTCGGTGATGAAAGGGTTAACAATAATACCTTCGTATAGCGAGATTATTCCATACATATGATATATTTATCTACGTCATGTATGTAAGTCATTTGATGTAAAGTTGATGCATGTGGGAAATGGCCAATGTCTACTTCCGTCGTGTCACAGACAAATGCAGTTCTGCAATTTTACTGGCATAATTGCATACTAATAATGGCATAATTGGAGATTTCATAGGAATTGCGCAAGGAGGAAATTTGTGTTATGCATTCCCGTGTTAAAAACGACTTAATCCTTTCCTACATACAGACACTTTATGACGCCCCTGCAGAGGACGACTTTTGAAATCATTGTGACAAAAGAAGGAGTATTCATTAGAAGGGGTTTTCCAAATTTGTGAAAAGATGTTTCCGATAAAAAAATCCCTTGTTTTCAAATCCTAGATTGGACACTGGGCTTATTTTTCCTTGCTTTCGTCTTTATTTTATCTTCAAACCCTATGTTGTATCAGTGAGACGATTCTTTTGGGACCCACAACAAAGGGTTTTAAAAATACATTATCAGTGAGATATTTGTGGACAAAGACCTTTTTACTCCCCCTTATCTTGACTTCTGGACTCTTCACATGACGCATGTACACACAGATATGAGCCCTGGTAGCTCAGTAGCGACACGATCTGTCAATCCAGGGGCTGTGAGTTCGAACCCCAGCTATGCCAAATGTCTTTCCGATGTTTGAGAAAAGTCACTGTGACAAGCGTCATTCGACTTACACAAATGGGCTAACAGTCTATGTGGTAAAGCAGCCAGTTGTTAGGAAAGAATGTTGTGTTGAGTAATGGTGTGAGAAAACCAGGAAACACATGAGTAGGTGATATGACTGAAAAATTGTTGAAAACGGCGTTGAGCCCCATTCAATCAATCAACACAATGAAAACATTATCTTTTTTTTGGGGGGGGGGGGGGGGGGGGGGGGGGGGTCCTGGATACCGTATAATCAGATGAAAAGGTCATTGTGACGTTTTCTAATCGATGGCCCTTTTGGCACTCTACCGCAGACGACGTTGAGAATAACAATGGAAAATCAATAATCTGCTAATTGCGCGCAATGTTTCCCACCCTGTCCGAAGGTCCTACTTTGAATAATGCAATATTTCATTCGAATTTCCTCGTACTTCCACTTACATGTACACATATTTGTCACTTGACTTATTGTGCATGAAGTGGAGGGTAGAACCTTGTACCGAACATATTTTATGAAATTGTAACTGCTGAACATTTTAACTGATTATTTAGATAATGAGTTGAAGATAAATAATATAGTTGACAGTAAAAGTGTTCGTTTGGAACAATTTCTACCTTTCTGTCTAATTTGTTTGGAAGTCGTCTGCTGAAAATTCATGATAAGGAAATGGGTTGAGCTGTAAAGAAAATAAATCTTTACCTCCTAATATCATTTTCGTAATACAGACCACTTAACAAACGATCTGAAGCAGTCGTCTTTTGAAAAACATTGTTGGAAAAGAGAAATATGCCTGCAGTGACAAACATATAATACCAACCTTCCTCCAATGTTTAACCTTTTCCCCTCATACAACAATTTTGCAGCAGACGACTTTGAACATATTTTGTCAAAAAAACAGAAAATCTCTATAATTGAATTGATAACCTTAAAATCGCATTTAGAGTACAGAAACCTGGACTAGGATAACCTAAGACTAAAAGTGGAAAACATTGTGTCAAAAGGAGAAATTGCTCAGACGGCTTTGTGAAAACATAGTGACAAAAGAAGAAATTGCACAAAACGTGCAATTTCTCCTTTTGCCACAATGTTTTCCACTTTTTGTCATAGGTTATCCATTCAATTATGGAGCGTTTAGAGCAATTTCTTCTTTTGTCCGTCTGCTGCAGAGGCGTCATAAATGGACAGTCTATATGAGGGAAAGGGTTAAAGCAGACGACCTTTCGAAGTTTAATTTCAGGTCAACTCCCACACAAAACTAATCTGCCCTTCGAAAACAAAAAGGCAAACATATGTATAAATGAAGGTTTAAGTATTGAAAAGGCTTTCATGAAACTGTTGCATAAAGAGAAATTGCACATTGTAAGCACATTCAACTGTTACACGAATGTTTTCAAACCTAGTCTGTTGCAGCTGCGTCAATATGCGGGAAATGGTTAAATAGTAAAGTCAATAAACCATGATCGCGTTAACTCTAACACAAAGCCAATAAAGAGCCAATTCAGCTAATATATTGAGTTGATAATACTCAATTATTTTATCATATAATATTATACATTTTATCTATTAAATCTAACCCTTTCCTATATTCCAAAAATCTGCACCAGACACCGTCACACCATTGAAAATATGGTTAATAAATGGAAGGTCAATCATTTAATCCAGTTTAGAACATTCTGGCACAAGGAGAGATTGCTCATAATAACTTAAATAAGCAATGTCTCCTTTTTCCACAATGTTTTCCAATGTTATTTGCTGCAGAGGCGTCAGAAAACGTCTAATATGTATGTGGAAAGGGTAAATTAAAATAGATTTTTAACCCTTTCCCTCATATAGACGCTTTCTGACGCCTTTGCAGCAGACGGCTTTTTGAAAACAGTGACAAAAGAAGAAATTGCACAAAACGTGCAATTTCTCCTTTTGCCACAATGTTTTCCACTTTTTGCCATAGCGTATCCATTCGTCTATGGAGATTTTCTATGTTTTGACAAAATACGTTCAAAGTCGTCTGCTGCAGAATTGTCGTATGAGGGAAAGGGTTAACGTCTACGTATACGTGTAGAATACTAGAGGCCGTGTCTGGTGGATTAGGGTTTACTGTCAGCAACATAAATCATGATAAATGGACGGGTAACTATTGGGGCTACAATTCTAGTGTGTTTGACAAAATATGCATTCGGGGATAAATAATATGTACGTAGACAGATAGCTGTACACAGATCAATAAAGACCGGCCCTCATCAAAACCAGATGACTAGATACGGAGGAGTAAACTTATCTTTTCCCTACAATATCTCGCTTAAGACTGAACTAAACCCCATGTTGTGAGTACGGAAAATAATCGTCTCACTGAGACGTTTATTATGAGTACCCACAACATAGGGTTTGAGGGTCACATAAAGATTTTGAGATGTGAAATACTTTTCTTAACTAGAGCTCTGGGGACCCCAAATCGCTAGACGCGACATTCATATATGAGAAAAGGGTACAAGTTGACCTTTCAGAAAAGTGTAGGTTTAGATCATTTTGTCGACCCCTGCTAAAACTTATAGGCATCTGTCATCTAAACAAGTTTGGAGCTTAAGTAAGTTGTATTTGAACAGTGAAGGTCTTGATCAGATTGTGTGAATGCACATTCTGATCTGGGTCCACACCGTTCACAACAACAACAAAAATGTGGCTTTTCCCATGCACTGCCTCATATGATATAAATGTATTGAACACGGCTTATCAATATCAAGTAAAATATATTGACAAAAGAAATTATCAAAGTGTGAATGCCTGGTGTTAAACATGTTTATTAATGAAATCTTAAGGCTGAAAACACAATAAATGTGTTCAATGAGATGAAATTGACATCAATGAATTTCGACGTATCTGTAGCAATCGTTTTTTGAAATCATTGTAGGGACATTTCCTTCTTTTACAACAATGTTTCACACTTTCACATTCCCTCATTTCAGATTTTGAACGTTGTAGAATATATTTAAACGTAACACCAAACATGTAGTAATGAAGGGAAAACGTGGACACATACAAAATAATGCGATAATGTGAAAAGGGGATGAAAGACTCAAGATAAGCTTCATATATTCCCGCAATGTTTGAAAAGACTGTCGACAATCGCTTGTTAAACTTTAAAGGGAGGTATAATTATGGAAAGTTGGAAAAATTGAATGAAAAGAACGCGGTATAAACCGTCTAAGCCATCAAGTAATTCAATACTGCATGCAATTCAATAGATCGCGTCTTTTAAAATGTACACGCACAAAAAAGTGTAGTTATAAGGAAAAAAAATTAAAATTCAGATTTTAAAAATCGATGCAATAAACTGCTTACATTTCTGCTTTACGTATCCAACTGTCCGGAGACTGGTTTCACTCGGATGTATGTCGAAATATCACAATAAACCGGTCGTGTTTACCCCTCCGTCGAAATGTCCATACAAATGTCCTACAATAAACACACGACCATTCTTAGCGCAGTTTCCATGTGCCCTCGGGCGATGTGTTATAAAGCGACACTACACACTCGCAAACCACCTGTGTGTGTATGTACTGTAACGGGTTAAAGGCCCGCTGACAAAATATCGTGTAAATGTAGTTAACTGTTCGAAGTGTATTTAACACTTTTCATTCACTGTTCCACTATTATCTTCAGTTTAAAATAACTTGTTTTGAAATTATATTGAGTTACTATACAACGCGAGTTAAAAGTGACGTTTTTACTACGCGAACCACCACTGTATGTAAAACTGGAGAAAATAAGCGATAAGAGATAGATGTCGAATGTTTACAAACTCCCTTTGCCCCTAATCTATTCCCCTTCCTTTCGTCTGCACGTAAAGCATCCCTTTATACAAACAAAGCCAGGAAAGTAGCCATTAACGTACGGATTTATAAATATATGGTTTATATTTCTCTTACAACACTTCTAGGTCATTTCACAATATAGTGCATGTTTATTCTGTACATTCAAGAATTATAATTGTGTGGAAATATGTAAATGTTTGTACAATAATTAAAGACAATATTTAACTCAAAATCATGGGGCGTGTTAATACTGGGCGGGATTTTGGGAGAGAGAGAGCGAAATTTAGAACTGTTATTTCGTCATGTTCGATTCAATGATGAAAGGTCTTTTTGGACCGACGGGAGTGGCGCAACATTTGTCAACATTTCTTGACGAATATTTAAAATGATATTATCTTAGAACAACAGTTTCTACTTGCTAATAGCAAATGCATCAACAGTTATATATCAACACAATATAAAATCAATGATGATGATGAAAAATACTATTACTATTACTACTATAACTATAATTACTCCTTAAACAACAACAACAACAACTGCTACTTCTATTGTTACTACTACTACTACTACTACTACTACTACTACTACTACTACTACTACTACTACTACTAATATACTACTACTACTACTACTACAACTACTACTACTACTACTACTACTACTTCTACTACTACTACCACTACTACTACTACTACTACTACTACTACTACTACTACTACTACTACTACTACTACTTCTACTTTTACTTCTTATGATAATAATAATATTAATTATTATAAACAAAAATAACAATTATTATGACAAAATAATTATAAAGTGATAAATATAAAAACATATGAAGACTAAATGAACTTCGAGAGGCAGTTAACACTCCTAGTTGCATTTGCGAAAAATGAAGTCACGGATGTGATAATCTTACCGGAGACGTAAATGCCGGTCCTCAAATTGATGGAATAGTCGGAATAACTTCTAGGCGTTTGATAAGTAGTGTCAGAACTAGAGATGCAACAACGCATTGTAGGTTCGAGGCTTACATTCGTTATCTCCGTCTCGTTGCGGGAGGTCGCGGGTTCGATCCCAGACCTGGTCATACCAACTACTTTAAAACTGGTAGCAATGGATTTCCCGCCTTTGACGCTGAGGATTTGTGTGGTTGACATTAGGACTGACTCGTGTTATGACGAATGGATCAGTCCTACTGGTAACTTACCCAGGAAACAACGTGATTTAACCCTTTCCCACATAAAACATATATGCAGCAGACGACTTTGAAAGCGCAGAGAAAAATCCCTTTAAATGAAAGAACATTAATTAAAATGAGTTGAAAACATGGTGACAAAAGAAGAAATTGCTCGTTTCTTGAAGTGAGATAAACTCCTTCCCGTTTTGGTGAAAAGGAAAAGCTACAACAAGAGAAATATATACTAGAATATTTGTTCAGCAATAAACAATTAAATGGCCCATAATTTATTTGCATGTTTCGTTTGACAATTCGATGACAGCTGTTTGTCTTTGAGTTGATACATCAATTACCTTCGAATGTTCGCCATCGACAGCCATGTTACATGTCAACATAGATTGAGTCACCCATCAGATGCAAATTAAATTAACAATACATCGTGATTTCTTGGCCACCTCGGATGCAGGACGTTGCGGGTTCGAATCCCGGACGTATCATACGAACAACTTCAAAACGGTAAGTAATTACTTTCCTTCATTGCGGGGTTAGCATTATGACTGACTCGCTGGTGTCAGGATAAATGGACCAGTAGTTCTGGTAACTTACCAAGGAGACGCCCTGATATTTCGGAAAAGCTGTTGAATGCGGCGCAAAATACCATCAAATAGAATACATCATGATACTCGGACGTCGTCGGGACCTTGGGAATTCTCTATGAATTAATTCACTTACGGTTTGCGTAGTGAATCAGTTTTCTGCCATGAGATGCAATACCGACGTCGGAATATGTCAACAATAGAAATACGCGATTTTATTTTAGAAGTGGTCCAAAAAGTGACGCTATTTAAATCTCGGCGTCTAATTTTGAAAAAAGCCAAGTTTTTACATCTCGAATTAAAATGTAGAAACAAAATCACATGTAAAGGGAAATAACTCGAGAAAAGAGAAATATATCTGATTGAAGGTCAAAGGGAAGTAATTCGGATCGGCTCTTTTGCCAGATCCAGGGAATTTTAGATGAATATATGAGACTGAAGTTGAAAGTTGAAAGTGTATTTTATAAAGTTGAATAACCTTTGACTGATGTATATGACTATGGCATGTAATCGATGTATAACCAAAATATTGTTTGCTTTTAGCTATATTGACATTTTCAGAACATACTTTGATAAGGGTGACCTTCTGTTTGACCCCATAAAACGAAAATATTTTTTTACTATTTTGGTAGTTCTAATACTGAACTTTATTTTGATACAGGTTTCGGTGTTGTGCGACATGTTGGGAACGAACCATAACCCATAATACTATAATTGTCGTCTATGGAAAATGAATTACTTCCCTTTGACTTAAATTACAACCAGACCTAAACTTTGCTGCAGTAGAAATCGCTCTATATACTTACATCGAACTATTTGTCTGATTTCAGTGAGATTTTTAAACTTTGACCTACCGCACTCCTTCCCCTATTTATTTACAACTCTTTTCTTTGTTTGCCATCGTTCTATTCATGATCCCTGGGTAAACACACCTGTACTAGGCTAGGGAATGTGCCTTGTCCATGGACACTCCACCATGATCACCGCGATTTGGAATCAACCTGGGACGCATGGTTCCAAATCCCCAGACACTTACCATTTGACAGCGGCGATTTCACTGAAACGCAATGTGGATGTAAAGTGTTGTCACGAGAAAACCAACATTGCGGACTCTGCATGAAGTGTCGATCCGGATCAGCCTAAGCATGCCGCGCAGGCTAACCCAGACATACACTTTTCGCCTCCTGTGGATTTTTTTATTCAGGCATCATTACTTTATAGATAGATAGATTTTATTCTGGAAAAAGAGCAAATATGCCCAACATACCACAAACATATAACACATTCATTTTAACAGTCAAATAGCGGACTAATGGTCAAAATCCGGGGAGAAAATGTTTGAAAAATAATATAGAAAACTTACATAAGATTTTTTTCCCCTTTGATTGACAAACGAATTAATATACTCCAATCAAAGATAATAAGTTAATAGAAATGAAATCATTAATGTAACAGTCATTTGAGAGAAGATATAACTCCCATAAAAATCATTTAGAAATCATTGCAGAAGGTGACGAAGTTGCTCAATGTCAGCAATTTCTCAATTTCTACATTGATTTCCTCTAAAGGCTGCAACTAAACCTCAACTACTCTACGTAATTATTGTTGTTCCTTATTTTAAAACCTTTGTAAACAAATAGTGCCAAGTTTTTGACTATATTTTCATTTTCAGATTTTAGTAATTCAATAAATTTAATCATACTTGAGTGTTTCCAGTAATATTTTTTGATATATATCATTCGTATATCAGAAAACATTGGACATTCTAATAAAAAGTGCATTTCATCTTCGATAGTTTTACATAATTTACATTTTCTTTCATTATATGGTATTTTATTTGGTTTGTGCCATCTTCCAGCTTCAATTTCTAATCTATGTGCAGAAACACGAAATCTTGTAAGAGCGATTCTAAATTTATCGATTTTAATTGAATTTAAATATGGTTGAAAAACGAAATCAGAATAAAGTCTGTATGTTTTTGCTCTTGAAGAGTTTTGTAAATCAGAATTCCATATCTGATTATAGTTATCATAAATTCTTTGTTTAAAAACAGACAAAAATAATTTCACATTTTCAACACCTTGGTTTAACCATACAATATTAAAACCTAAGTTTTCAAAAATATTTCTAATCGACTTTACCCAAGATTTTTTTTCTGGAAATAATTGAAAGTCATTCAACATCATGTCATATACATGTTTAATATATTTTTCATTTGTAGACCTAATTATTTTAAACCAATATTTTACTACTCTTAATAATCTCTTAATCTTTAGTGGATATCTACCAAGTTCTCCATAAACGAAAGTATTTTGAGTTTGCGACCTTACCCCCAGTATTTGTTTGCAAAATTTTAAATGAATATTTTCTAGTTTAACTGCCTCATTCATACCCCATATCTCACACCCATAAGATAAAATTGGTTCTATAAGTTTATCGAATAATTCACATTTATGGGAGATTGACATACTAGGGAATTTCACCATATAAAATTTAAGCATACAAAGTGACTTCAATGCTTGGCCATACAATGCCTCAAATGTAGTATTAAAAGACCCACCTACTGTAAAGATAACTCCAAGATACTTGAAATTATTAACTATTTCTAGACACTCCTCTTTATATGTGAATTTCATATTTTTTCTCAGTCTACCCTTTTTGAAAATTAGTACTTTAGTTTTATTAACGTTAACTTGAAGTTTCCATCCATCGCAATATTCTTCCAGTATATCCAAACCCTGTTGTAAACCAAATTCACTTTCAGAAAGTAAAACGATATCATCTGCATATAAAAGTAAAAATAGTTTCAACATTCCAATTTCAATGCCATCAAATCCCTTTAGAATGAAATATTCCTCAATATCATTTAGATACATAGAGAATAGGAACGGGGATAGGCTTTCCCCTTGCCTAACACCTAATGAACACACAAAACTTTCACTTAATTCATTATTAGTTTTTACTTTGCATGTAGTTTTATACTTTTCATAAATAGATTTAATAATATCCAATATTTTACCACGTAACCCTAACTTAATGAGCTTATACCATAAAATATCCCTTACTATAAAATCAAAAGCTTTAGTATAGTCTACAAACACAGTAAACAACTTCTTATTCTTGTTTAACATTTATATAGTCTATACCTCTATTAACTTGAAACAGAATGTGTCGGCCCGGAATAGCATGCGCTGATCTGGGTCGATATATTACGCAGAGTCCATAATGTTGATTTTCTCGTGGTACGGGTCATTATATTAAAGTACTCGCGTACGGCAGAGAGGCGCCGTTGTATTTCCGTGTCAACATATCTAAATGGTACATACACGTGATTCTAGCAGGGCTATGCTTCAAGCGTTTTGTCCGAGGTCACATCCAAGCTTTGCTGTACAAGCAGACATACAGTGAAGGCTCTTGCACGCATGCACGATTGGACACGCTGGTCACAGTCTTTACATTTACAACATGGCCATTTGTAGCCTAGGGCGACTCACAGAGTAATTTATTTTCGTCAAATTTCACTAATCGAATTGATACAAACTTTTTGTGTTACCGGGGTTAATTGGGGTTTTACGCCACTTTCAGCATTATTTCAGCTACATCACGGTGACAGTTCAATAATAAATGATCCTGGAGTAAACCAAAAGTCACTAGGCTAGGAAACATGACTTGCTCTCAACCATGACCGCCGCGACTGGGGAACGAACCCAGGACACCAGTTCCAAACCCACGACACTATTTAACCACTCGACCACGGCGGATTCCTGACGAACAATCAGTCTGGCGTAGAGAATGGAACGTCCCATGGATTGCTGTTATAAACCATCAGTTGTATTCCCAAAACTAGTATCACCATCGACTTTTGACAACTCATTAGGTAATTGTGAAATAGTCGTTGTCTATAAATGATAAATGAGTAGCGAGCAAGGCAAACCAAGATTAGACTGCACGAATGTGACCATTGATCTTGGGTTACATTCGCCTATATATTCGGACTTGTATTATGGACATTTATGGAAAAAACTAAGACTCTTAACCCGACTATAGAATACAACTGAGCCGTCCCGCGAGAAAACCAACATTGTGGACACTGCGTTAAGTATGGACCCGGATCATGCCGCGAAGGCTTACCCGGATATACACTTTTTGCCTCCTGTGGTTTTACTGTTTTAGGAAACATAACTCCATACTTCGATCCCCCGAGACGGAATGTGTCGGACCGGATCTGTCTGCGCGGACTGCGCAGGCTGATCTGGGTCGATACATTACGCAGAGGCCATACTAATGGTTTTCTCGCGGGACGGCTCAGATATGATTGTAATACTTTTTAAACCTCTAAAGGCCTGTTTAGCGTGACACTTCACAATTAGAATGTTAAGTGGGACGGCCTGAGTGTAAATGAGCAATTATTTAAATTTCAAACACATTCCCTTTGAGATACTTATGTCTACACAGATGAAATATATTAAAACCCTTTCCCGTATGCAGGTGCATTTTAACGCATATTCAGCAGAGGAATATTTGAAAACATTGTGACAAAAACGGATAACTGTCAAAAATTAGCATTGTCTCTTTACTGGGACGATGTTTTCTTTTCCATTGTTTTCAATCGTTATAATATTTTTTATATTTTTTAACTTTTACCTTGGTGTATTCAAAGACCTAATAACATAATGTGTTATTAGGTCTTTGGTGTATTCAAAAGCTTCTTGCTGCATATTTTGTTTGATGTATGCAAGGGTTAAATTTATATATATTATACGTATGAAAATAGGAGTTATAACGGAAGAACAGTTTCCGATGCAAGGGAAATAACCCATGAAACACAAGTCGACATTTATATAAGTAGTTAACTCCCTTATACAACATAATGTATATGACATACGGAGAGCTTTATGGGATGATTTTATGTCATTTCACACTTGCAGATGCATCTGATGCAGACGAAACTTGAACACAGTAAGGCACACGTTGAAAACACTGATAAAGGGTGCTTTCTCCTTTTGCTACAATATTTTACAATTTATTTTACAATTCAATTATTATAATTTCATTTAATGGTTGCCCGAATGTTTTCTAAATCGTCTGTTGCAAAGTTGTTGTTTGAATGAATGGGATAAATCTTTATTTAAACTGATATATACTTTGGTTTAATTATAACTACGCACTTGTCGATATTCAAATTTGTAATAAGATATTTAGTAAAAAGAAAATCGCTGCTCATAACATGTACATTCTTACTTGTCATATGAGTCGAGCGGCGATAGCTCAGTTGGTAGCATGACACGCTGTTGTGTGCGGACACTATCAAATTAATATGAGACGAATTACGTAAACAAAAACAACATTGTGGATTCTACCTAAAGTATCGACACGGATCAGCCTAAGCATGCCGCGCAGACTAACTTTTCGCCTCATGTGGGTTTTCTGTTTCAGGAATCATTACTCTATACCTCTATCCATCTGAGACGGAATTTGTTTGCCCGGATTAGCATTAGCGGACTGTTCAGGCTGATACATTACGCAGAGTTCATAATGTTGGTTTTCTCACGGGATGGCTCATATTGTGAAAGATACAAGATATTTATTTCGTAATTAAGGCTACCGGCCACCGGCCCAATATACAACATAATTGATAAGTATATACAACCCAGAGTGATGAAATACATTATAACATTTCAAGCCGAGAAAGTTTTAAGATATAGGAAGAGTCTCACTTCTTGAAAAGTAAATGAAAAGAACAGAACAGACTTTTATTAACAGTATTTGTGTTACAATACACATATGTTATAAACATATCCACATTACAATACACATATTTTATAAACATATCCACATTACAACATGTTATACTATGTAGTGAGCGATATTCTGTAGAAATATAAACTCACATAAAGGATGAACTTTTATAAATCATCAAACTAAAATATTTATGAATTACTATTATTAGCGGATCAAATATATATATAGAACGGAACAGAACAGGACAGAATCTTTATTTACATGCGCACACTGTACAGAGCATGTCAGTGAGAATGATTTCGTAACTGACCCGGATATCGCCCCTTACACGCAAAGCCAAGAATACGTGTGCATGTACACCGATATACCTACCATACACACAGAACAGAATGTCCTTCGTAACTGACTCGGATATCGTCCCTTACACGCAAAGTCAAGAATACGTGTGCGTATACACAGATATACATACCATACACACAGAACAGAATATCTTTCCTAACTGACTCGGATATCGCCCCTTACACGCAAAGCCAAGAATACGTGTGCGTATACACAGATATACCTACCATACACACATAACAGAATGTCTTTCGTAACTGACTCGGATATCGCCCCCTACACGCAAAGCCAAGAATACGTGTGCGTGTACACAAATATACATACCATACACAGGGAACAGAAAGTCCTTCATAACTGACCCGGATATCGCCCCTTACACGCAAAGCCAAGAATACGTTTGCGTATACACATACATACCTACCATACTCACAGAACAAAATGTCTTTCGTAACTGATTCGGATATCGCCCCTTACACGCAAAGCCAAGAATACGTGTGCGTATACACAGATATACCTACCATACACACATAACAGAATGTCCTTCGTAACTGACCCGGATATCGCCCCTTACACGCAAAGCCAAGAATACGTGTGCGTATACACAGATATACCTACCATACACACATAACAGAATGTCCTTCGTAACTGACCCGAATATCGCCCCTTACACGCAAAGCCAAGAATACGTGTGCGTATACACAGATATACATACCATACACACAGAACAGAATATCTTTCCTAACTGAATCGGACATCGCCACTTACACGCAAAGCCAAGAATACGTGTGCGTATACACATATATACCTACCATACACACAGAACAGAATGTCCTTCGTAACTGACCGGATATCGCATCTTACACGCAAAGCCAAGAATACGTGTGCGTATACACAGATATACCTACCATACACACAGAACAGAATGTCCTTCGTAACTGACCGGATATCGCATCTTACACGCACAGCCAAGAATACGTGTGCGTATACACAGATATACCTACCATACACACAGCACAGAATGTCTTTCGTAACTGACTCGGATATCGTCCCTTACACGCAAAGTCAAGAATACGTGTGCGTATACACAGATATACATACCATACACACAGAACAGAATATCTTTCCTAACTGACTCGGATATCGCCCCTTACACGCAAAGCCAAGAATACGTGTGCGTATACACAGATATACCTACCATACACACATAACAGAATGTCTTTCGTAACTGACTCGGATATCGCCCCCTACACGCAAAGCCAAGAATACGTGTGCGTGTACACAAATATACATACCATACACAGGGAACAGAAAGTCCTTCATAACTGACCCGGATATCGCCCCTTACACGCAAAGCCAAGAATACGTGTGCGTATACACAGATATACCTACCATACACACAGAACAAAATGTCATATCGCCCCTTACACGCAAAGCCAAGAATACGTGTGCGTATACACAGATATACCTACCATACACACAGAACAAAATGTCATATCGCCCCTTACACGCAAAGCCAAGAATACGTGTGCGTATACACAGATATACCTATCATACACACAGAACAGAATGTCTTTCGTAACTGACTCGGATATCGCCCCTTACACGCAAAGCCAAGAATACGTGTGCGTATACACAGATATACATACCATACACACAGAACAGAATGTCCTTCGTAACTGATCCGGATATCGCCCCTTACAGGCAACACCAAGAATACGTGTGCGTATACACATACATACCTACCATACACACAGAACAGAATATCTTTCGTAACTGACCCGGATATCGCCCCGTACACGCAAAGCCAAGAATACGTGTGCGTATACACAGATATACCTACCATACACACATAACAGAATGTCTTTCGTAACTGACTCGGATATCGCCCCCTACACGCAAAGCCAAGAATACGTGTGCGTGTACACAAATATACATACCATACACAGGGAACAGAAAGTCCTTCATAACTGACCCGGATATCGCCCCTTACACGCAAAGCCAAGAATACGTGTGCGTATACACAGATATACCTATCATACACACAGAACAGAATATCTTTCCTAACTGAATCGGACATCGCCACTTACACGCAAAGCCAAGAATACGTGTGCGTATTCACAGATATACCTACCATACACACAGAACAGAATGTCCTTCGTAACTGACCGGATATCGCATCTTACACGCAAAGCCAAGAATACGTGTGCGTATACACAGATATACCTACCATACACACAGAACAGAATGTCCTTCGTAACTGACCGGATATCGCATCTTACACGCAAAGCCAAGAATAAGTGTGCGTATACACAGATATACCTACCATACACACAGAACAGAATGTCTTTCGTAACTGACTCGGATATCGTCCCTTACACGCAAAGTCAAGAATACGTGTGCGTATACACAGATATACATACCATACACACAGAACAGAATATCTTTCCTAACTGACTCGGATATCGCCCCTTACACGCAAAGCCAAGAATACGTGTGCGTATACACAGATATACCTACCATACACACATAACAGAATGTCTTTCGTAACTGACTCGGATATCGCCCCCTACACGCAAAGCCAAGAATACGTGTGCGTGTACACAAATATACATACCATACACAGGGAACAGAAAGTCCTTCATAACTGACCCGGATATCGCCCCTTACACGCAAAGCCAAGAATACGTGTGCGTATACACAGATATACCTACCATACACACAGAACAAAATGTCTTTCGTAACTGATTCGGATATCGCCCCTTACACGCAAAGCCAAGAATACGTGTGCGTATACACAGATATACCTACCATACACACATAACAGAATGTCCTTCGTAACTGACCCGGATATCGCCCCTTACACGCAAAGCCAAGAATACGTGTGCGTATACACAGATATACCTATCATACACACAGAACAGAATGTCTTTCGTAACTGACTCGGATATCGCCCCTTACACGCAAAGCCAAGAATACGTGTGCGTATACACAGATATACCTACCATACACACAGAACAGAATGTCCTTCGTAACTGATCCGGATATCGCCCCTTACAGGCAACACCAAGAATACGTGTGCGTATACACATACATACCTACCATACACACAGAACAGAATATCTTTCGTAACTGACCCGGATATCGCCCCTTACACACAAAGCCAAGAATACGTGTGCGTATACACA
Organism: Serripes groenlandicus; assembly: GCA_031761405.1. Classification (NCBI taxonomy): domain Eukaryota; kingdom Metazoa; phylum Mollusca; class Bivalvia; order Cardiida; family Cardiidae; genus Serripes; species Serripes groenlandicus. Next base: position 47,862,915 of record JASEVX010000012.1, read on the forward strand.
GATATACCTACCATACACACATAACAGAATGTCCTTTGTAACTGACTCGGATATCGCTACTTACACGCAAAGCCAAGAATACGTGTGCGTATACACAGATATACCTACCATACACAGGGAACATAATGTCCTTCGTAACTGACCCGGATATCGCCCTTTACACGCAAAGCCAAGAATACGTGTGCGTATACACAGATATACCTACCACACACACAGAACAGAATGTCCTTCGTAACTGACACGGATATCACCCCTTACACGCAAAGCCAAGAATACGTGTGCGTATACACATATGTACCTACCATACACAGGGAACAGAATGTCCTTCGTAACTGACCCGGATATCGCCCCTTACACGCAAAGCCAAGAATACGTGTGCGTATACACAGATATACCTACCATACACAGGGAACAGAATGTCCTTCGTAACTGACCCGGATATCGCCCCTTACACGCAAAGCCAAGAATACGTGTGCGTATACACAGATATACCTACCATACACAGGGAACAGAATGTACTTCGTAACTGACCCGGATATCGCCCCTTACACGCAAAGTCAAGAATACGTGTGCGTATACACAGATATACCTACCATACACACAGAACAGAATGTCCTTCGTAACTGACCCGGATATCGCCCCTTACACGCAAAGCCTGATTGCTTTGAATACGGCGAAACCATTGTAACATATTTGACCCGGAAGTGCTTTTTTTAAATATTCCGAACGATTCCGCAGAGCTCCGAAACGGTAAGTATCTATTATTGGTTAAAATGCGGAGGTGTGGCAACCTTCGCCTTTGGTCTACAGCATTTTGTCACATGTAGAAACCACCTTTATAAAAACAATTACAATACAAATATTGACAATTAGCCGTCCACGGTAAATAACTCGACAATCCTCAAATGGTAATACATATTTTAATATCACTTTTCGATACCTTATAGTGTATATATATTGTTTCATTACAATGCTCAAAGATTTAAGTCATATTTAATAACCTACTGTTGCTGCGGCATCTGAAAGGGGGAAATGTAAAGAAACACGTTGATTGTTTCAAGACCTGGCAGTCAGGCGGCATAAAAAAGGGGCAAAATGACAAACAAATAATCTTCTACTTTGATAGTCTGTTTGATATCGTGATCATTTTGCAAAAATCATCCTTTATTGTTTCTGTAAATATTTTGTTCTATTCAAGATGTATTGGTTGTTGAAAAATCAGAGCCACCAGGCGGCATTTTGAATAATTTCTCTTTTTGCCACATTGTTTCAGAATGATTAGCATGCACAATGTCTGCTTTAAGTTCGAACTAATTTATTTTACAACTCATATTAATCACGCTCAATGTCTGCCTCCTGGCGACTTAATTAAGTCGCGCCGTTTTCATGGAAAAATCCGAGAGTCATCACGGTACTCGAACCAGGAACCTTTTGTACGAGAGGCCGACGCTCTACCTCTGCAACAATGTCTTCTCTTACTGCATTGTTTCAAAAGTTATATTATAAAGATGTATTAAATTACATAATGTACGTACAAAAAGAGTAAACACTAAACTATGAGATGATGAAAGTGTAAATGAAGATATGATCATTGCATTGAGATGAAAGAATTGAGACAAAAGGATACATTGGTCATAAACAGAAAAATTGATACCGGCTTCATATATGGTTAATCTACTTCGGTCACATCGGAGTCGAGACAGACATTTGGCAAGTTTATTGCCTCGCTGTATTTAGCGAGAGCTATGTTTAGACTTAATACAGGCGAAATGTTATACACAAATTATTGCTCAGTCAAACAAGACCAAGTTTTTTTTTGAGAATCGAACGAAGATTACGAACACACGGCCTTGTTGAAAAAGGATTGTGAAATTGTTCTTGATGGTTGGACCCAAGAGTCCTACACCTTTACTATATTGTGTATATAACACATTTCTTTTAACTCTTTCAGCGCCAAAGGCAATATTGAGCTTTTTGCAAACAATGCAGATTCAGGTGAGTCAGCTCGTAACGAGCTGTCTCACCTAAATTCTGCATTGTTTGGCTGTGAGTTTTGAAAATATTCCAAAAATCCTATACTTTGAAATTAGAGTCGTCCGAGTTTGAACATAGAATATTATACTTTAAACAATTCGGCGCTGTAAGGGTTAATTATTTATTTATTAAGGGACAAAACTCAACGTCGGGAACCGGTGCGTATACAGAGATATACCTACGATACACACACAACAGAATGTCCTTCGTAAATGACCCGGATATCGCCCCTTACACGCAAAGCCAAGAATACGTGTGCGTATACACAGATATACCTACATACACAGGGAACAGAATGTCCTTCGTAACTGACCCGGATATCGCCCCTTACACGCAAAGCCAAGAATACGTATGCGTAAACACAGATATACCTACCATACACAGGGAACATAATGTCCTTCGTAACTGACCCGGATATTGCCCCTTACACGCAAAGCCAAGAATACGTGTGCGTATACACAGACATACCTACCATACACAGGGAACAGAATATCATTCGTAACTGACCCGGATATCGCCCCTTACACGCAAAGCCAAGAATACGTGTGCGTATACACAGATATACCTACCATACACAGGGAACAGAATGTCCTTCGTAACTGACCCGGATATCGCCCCTTACACGCAAAGCCAAGAATACGTGTGCGTATACACAGATATACCTGCCATACACAGGGAACAGAATGTCCTTCGTAACTGACCCGGATATCACCCCTTACACGCAAAGCCAAGAATACGTGTGCGTATACACAGATATACCTACCATACACAGGGAACAGAATGTCCTTCGTAACTGACCCGGATATCGCCCCTTACACGCAAAGCCAAGAATACGTGTGCGTATACACAGATATACCTACCATACACACAGAACAGAATATCCTTCGGAACTGACCCGGATATCGCCCCTTACACGCAAAGCCAAGAATACGTGTGCGTATACACAGATATACCTACCATACACACAGAACAGAATGTCCTTCGTAACTGATCCGGCTATTGCCCCTTACACGCAAAGCCAAGAATACGTGTGCGTATACACAGATATACCTACCATACACACAGAACAGAATGTCCTTCGTAACCGACCCGGATATCGCCCCTTACACGCAAAGCCAAGAATACGTGTGCGTATACACAGATATACCTACCATACACACAGAACAGAATGTCCTTCATAACTGACCCGGATATCGCCCCTTACACGCAAAGCCAATAATACGTTTGCGTATACACAGATATACCTACCATTCACACAGAACAGAACGTCTTTCGTAACTGACCCGGATATCGCCCCTTACACGCAAAGCTAAGAATACGTGTGCGTATACACAGATATACCTACCATACACAGGGAACAGAATGTCCTTCGTAACTGACCCGGGTATCGCCCCTTACACGCAAAGCCAAGAATACGTGTGCTTATACACAGATATACCTACCTTACACAGGGAACAGAATGTCCTTCGTAACTGACCCGAATATCGCCCCTTACACGCAAAGCCAAGAATACGTGTGCGTATACACAGATATACCTACCATACACAGGGAACAGAATGTCCTCCGTAACTGACTCGGATATCGCCCCTTACACGCAAAGCCAAGAATACGTGTGCGTATATACATATATACCTACTATACACACAGAACAGAATGTCCTCCGTAACTGACCGGAATATCGCCCCTTACACGCAAGCCAAGAATACGTGTGCGTATACACAGATATACCTACCATACACACAGAACAGAATGTCCTCCGTAACTGACTCGGATATCGCCCCTTACACGCAAAGCCAAGAATACGTGTGCGTATATACATATATACCTACCATACACAGGGAACATAATGTCCTTCGTAACTGACCCGGATATCGCCCCTTACACGCAAAGCCAAGAATACGTGTGCGTATACACAGATATACCTACCATACACAGGGAACAGAATGTCCTTCGTAACTGACCCGGATATCGCTTCTTACACACAATTATAAAAAATCGGCATACACTATGTATGTGTGAATGTTCGTGTATACATAGCGAAATTGACTATATGAACAATGTTTTCTCGACTGCCGTGGTCTAATGGATGTATGCATGAGTCCGCGGTTAGTTTATTATCAGAGAACTCCATTTAATACCAAATAACAATTAAAGTATTCCATCTTATTAAATGTTCGTTCGGAAACAATCGTTCATGACTTTCTATTACTTTAAGACCCAGCTGTAATAAATAAATAAAACAAACATTACAAGACATATATTGTCTAAATTACTTTTTGTATTACTAATTTCAATAGTGAAACGTGATATTTTCCTGGTCGTTTGCTTTTATACTTTTATACGAGTATACCCAAGGTTGAACATTGTAAAGTCTAGAAAACTGTAATCGTCGTTTTGTTGACAAAGGTGACAACAATGTGGAAAAAGGAGTAAATAAGAGCATTTGAGCATTTTCCTCTTTTCACACAATGTTTTTTTTAAACATCTTCTGCTGAAAATGCAAACAATCGCGGGGTGGGGTGGGGTCAAGGAAATGATAATGTTTAAACATGGTAGTAATGGCTGACCTCCTTGGCGCTCAGGGTTGCGGGGTTAGCATTACGACTGACTGGCTGGTGTCAGGATAAATGGACCGGTAGTACTGGTGACTTACCCAGGAAACGCCGTGATTTAACTGAACAATTGTTGAAAGCAAGTAAACACCAAACAATAATTGGGTTCAAATTGTCACAAAAATGGAAAGACAACTATTATTTTATTATTGACTTTCTCCACTTTATCAATGACAATATATTGTATAAAGTCAATTCGTCCGTCAAAATGTCCTCGAAAAACTAGCGTAATGTCACAGCAAACTATTGTTTCTGTTAACAAATATAGCGCTTCCCTAGCTCTGCTTCTTTAAAGACCACCCAAGAAACAAACACGAGCAACGTTTGTTACTTTGTCGCATGTTCCCCATTACACATGTAAACAATGTATTTCTATTTTTAAACGACAGAGTTTCCCTTTGAAAGTCGTTTAAAAAAAAGGGTGAAAATTCGAGACTCATTAGAGTTTCATGATCTCATAGTTGTGTCTGTAATGCGAAACACTCTAGTCTTAGTTGCGTTAATGAAACGATTTGTTTTATTCCTGTGAGACACAAGTCTACGTATTAGAATGGAATATATTTCATTTATGCGTGATAAACCGGGTTTTATATCACGATTTGTCGTTCAGATGTTAGTAATAACTCACCACTACCTTCCCAGTGATTAATTACTACACCCACCTGAACGACAAATCGTGATATATGATCCCGTACATCACTCATAAATGAAATCTATTTTCTAAGTAAACAAGGTAATGATACTATGAACAGTATTAACTCTTTCAGCGCCAATGGCTTTTTTTCTTCTAAACAACACATACCCAGGGGAGTCAGAACGTAACGAGCTGTCTCACCGGACATAAGCTTTGTCTGTGTTTCACTTATCAAAATATTCCAAAACTTTTATAACATGAACAACAAAGTCGCCCGATTTTGAACATGGACAATTCTACTTTAAGGTAGTAGGAGCCTAAGGGGCAACATTTCAAATTATGATCAGCTTCATAATTTCTTAATGTGTATCATTTCCTGGATTCAAATACAAAACTTAAAAATAAATTTAACTTCAAATAACAATTTTATTTAAAGTTGCACTCTTATAGAAATTCATAAACAAAATAAGTAAAATAACAATTGTATTAAGCCTGCATTGTTAAATTGTGCTTAGACAGATTGTATACGTTCGGGAAGATCAAAGAAAACACACTGAATCTATTTTCGTAATTGTCTCTTATTCTGTTGTAGTTCCCAAAATCATCATCAAATCAAGTTCAGTATAAAACTGAAATAGAAAAATAAGCAATCCTGAGTCAACGCCCAAAAAGTCTTAGACAACCAGTTGCTGTTGAGTCATTCATCTAAACGGTGTCAAAGCAACTGGGTATAAACGCAGTTATGAGTAACAGATTCAAAGAAAATATACCTCAGCATAAATCATTAAATATTACGAAGATATTAAGCAAACACCGTATGTATCGAAACCCGATAGGACGAATCGTTCTCCTGAACGGTAGCGAAACTAACCGGGCGTGAACACATACAAGCTCAAACAATCTCTAAAACATTGATGTACGTCAAATAATGCATTTCATAGCGTAGAATGATCATAAACAACTTACTCTATGGGGGTCATTGACTCGAGAAAAGCTTTAAAATGTCTTTATCGCCAAGCGATGTAGAACAAAGGGCAAGCATGCCGTCTCAAAAAACGTAATCAAAACGAAGCGCGAAATTCAAGGGAAATAATCCCTTCAAAGTACCTAAGGTATTACTGAGATATGGAAAATATATTAATCGAGTATCAGCAACGTATATAGAAAATTTCCTATGTCTAACAGGCATGACACTCCCCGCCTGATGTAAATCACCCAAACTATAGACTAAATCATATGACAACCAGCTGCATATTCTCTATCGAACTGGCAGCCATAATCAGTCTGATTGAAATTCTTACTGATTCTAACACATATCAAATACATTTTACAAAGAAACTCTTATTGAGTTGTTAATGAAATATTATACTTATTGGAATTCAAAAACCACTGAAGTATTCTACTACAGATGTTTCAGAATAGCAACTTTCCAAGAAGGAATGTTTTCAAATAATGGATACTATCAATACACAATAATAGCATGTTTCTGAACATATACATATATGTAACTAAAAATTCCCAAACAATACTGCAACAAAAACGTCGACAATGGATAACAGTTGAAATCTGATCACAACAATTCTTGGCAAGACCTTTGAATATATTGTATGATACAGGCAATATCTATTAATCTACCAGGAAATATTGTATGAAATTCTTGATTTTTTCATCAATTGCAAATCACTGTATGTGCAATATTTTCAATTTGAACATGTATGTTTATGGCTTTATGCTGCAATTTATCAATTTGTGATTCAGACATCAACTTAACAAATTAACATTTGTATTACAGATCACTAATTTCACAATGTGTCGAAAGCATCTCCTTTGTTTAAAATCTTATGCTTCTAATAACGGAACCACTTCACAAACTGGCCTTTGATAGGTACATGATTTTCCGTTTTTCATGACGCGAATCTCTAGTTTTCTAACTAAGCCATCTTCACTTGGATACACTTGAGTAATTAAGCCCGTGGGCCAGTCGTTTCGCGCACACTCTTTGTCGCGTAATAACACTATGTCGCCTGGCTTCAGATTATCATGCGATGTTGTCCACTTTTTACGCGGCTGGAGCGAAGAGAGAAACTCATTTTTCCACCTTTTCCAGAATGTATTCGCGAGTAACTGGACAGTCTTCCATTGACTGCGATATATGTCTTTTATGTCAATAGCCTCGAATTGCACAGTGGTATCTGCCATTTTCTGTGAAGCATTCTTTCCTCGTAGTTTACGGCATACTACACAATGATGTATCACATTGGCTACCAGTCTTTTGACGCCAGTTATCCATAAGCCAGCGCTGCGAATCGAACCTTCAGTTATATGACGTCCCTGGTGGCGTACATTCTCGTGGTAATGTAACACTAACAACTTAGCGATGTAACTGGTACCAGGAATCAATAGTGGCATCCTTTCTTGTAACGCCATGTCAGCATGCTTTAAACGTCCACCAACCCGTAAGAATCCATCTTCGTCTAAAAACGGTGACAGGACAAGACATTTGCTGTCTGAAGGAAGATTCTTGGAATTACGCAAAGCTGACAATTCCTTCTCAAAGTGCTCTTGTTGAATCAGTTTAATGATAACACGTTCAACGTCGTCTGTAGATGGCCTCTCACGGTTGTCTATCTGCCGTCGTAATCTGAATCGTAAGTATTTAATGGCTCGAAGTAGTGATTTCCAACTGCTGAATCTCTTAAAACGTGATAACCCCAGTTGTTTACCCGAAGATAAGGTCTTTAAAACTTTCACTTCTGGCCGAATGTCTTCGTCTGTGTCGGGATTCACCAGTGGAAATAATGTATTACGTACATCTTCGGCATGACTGTGTAAAAACGCTGGTCCGTTTAGCCACTGACTGTTCATAATGTCTTCTGGGAATAACCCTCTAGTTCCTTGATCTGCTGGGTTCGAATCTGTAGGTACATGATTCCACTGATCTGGTGTTGAACTCTTATGTATACGGGCTACGCGATTACTGACATATACAAAGAAACGTCTGCGCTCATTTGATATGTAACCCAGCACTACATTGCTGTCGGAATAATAGTGAATGTCTTGTAATGGCATGTCAAGTTCTCGTGACAACATTTCTCCAATTTCCACAGCAAGTACCGAAGCACATAGTTCTAATCGCGGAATAGTATGGCCGCTCTTCGGTGCCACCTTACTTTTACCGAAAACAAATCCCACGTGAACAGTACTTTCATCTGTAACACCTCTCAAGTACGCGCATGACGAAATAGCCTTTTCCGATGCATCGCAGAATATGTGTAAAGTCTTGTCGGTACATGCGGAATATGACACAGGAATAAAGCATCTCGGGATGTGAATTTCACTAAGTCGTGTCAGTACGTCTACCCATGTTTTCCAGGAATTCAAGAATGCGGGGGGTAATAGTTCATCCCAATCACTTCCATGATCTACAACATCTCTCAAAATAAGTTTGCCTTGTAATACTACAGGAGCAATAAGGCCCAACGGATCGAATAGACCATTCACAGTTGAAAGGATGCCCCGTTTAGTATATGGTTTCTGGTCATGGGATGCCTTGTAAGTAAAAGTGTCAGTCGAAAGTTCCCAACTGAGTCCAAGACTATGGTGTAACGGTAGGTCATCTCGGTTCAGTTCGAGAGGCTCGATTGTTTTTGCCAGTTCAGATGAAGGGAAATGCGACATAACGTCTTCACTGTTTGAAGCTATCTTGTGAAGTCTTAGCTTACCACTTTGAAATAATACTTTTTGAGTCTTTTGTAATACTTCGACTGCTTTTTTGACTGTGGGGAACGATGAGAGTCCGTCATCTACGTAGAAATTCCTAGATACGAATTCTTTGACTTCGCTGTCGACAGGAAATTCGTCGTCGTTTACACATCGATGCAAACCATACGTTGCCACTGAAGGCGATGGGGAATTTCCAAAAACGTGGACGCGCATCCTGTATTCCTCAAGTTTATATTTAGGGTTGTTTTCTCTATGCCACAGAAATCTCAGGTAGTTTCGGTGAGGTTCATTTACTAAAAATTGAAAGAACATTTGCTCGATATCAGCGATAATAGCATATGGTTCTTTACGAAATCGAAGCAACACTCCGTCTAATCTGTTAAGAAGGTCTGGTCCTTGTAAAAGGACGTCATTTAAAGATGTACCTTCATGCTTACACGAGGAATCAAAAACTACGCGGATCTTATCTGTTTTTTTCGAGTGGTACACTCCGAAAATGGGTAAATACCAGCACTCTGTGTTCTCTATTGGATAAGCTTTTTCTGCATAGCCACAGTCAAATATGGTTTTCATGAAAGTTAAGAAGTGTTCACACTTTACAGGGTTCTTACGAAGACTGGCTTGCAATGCCATTGCTCTTTTCAAGGCAACAGATTTATTGTTCGGTAAATAGTGTCTCTGTGTCCTAAAAGGAAGTGGGGCCATCCAATGTCCTGACCGATCTTTAATACATTGCTCATTCATAAGTTGTACGAAAATTCTATCCTCGACAGAAGGTCCAAGTATGTTATCATTATCTACTCTTGTGAATAGGTGACTATGCTGGTCTTCAATTTTCAAACTAGACTTGCAGTCCTCAAAAATCGATCTATGTCCATTCTTATTGATGGTAGTCTTTAGCACTGTAAGATCTTCAGGAGGATGCTTCTTGTTCAGGCAAACGTTGCCAACCAGTACCCAACCTAACGTCATCTTTTGGGCAAATGGAGTTCCTTTAGGCCCAGTACACTGCTTATGTACGTGGTATTAATAGTAGTATCTCGGCCTCATTATCCAATGGTGGAATTTCAACTTCACTCAAATGTCTGTGATGACTGGTGATATCCGGTGTTGCAATTTCAGATCTTTCATTCGGAATTTCATTACATTCAATGATCTTTGGTATTCTCAAATGATGGGAGCCTTCATAGGACTCTACAGTAAAGTTGGATGCATGACGCCCTGTCATTGAGCTTCTTCCCGCACATGACAACAATGAGTACGATGTGGCGGTCGACCATGGGACATTCATGCTGTCAAATAATTCCGCCTTGGCGAGTGTCGAGTTGCTCTGGTCATCAAGTAAAGCATATGTCTTGATTGCAAGATCTGGCCTATTTTCTGGGTAAACATTGACCAGAATTGTTTTGGAGCAAGACCGTCCACTATATTTACCACATATGGCGGTACATTTTGAAACAACTGGACTCTCCCCGCCATGCTGTTTGTCAGATCTTGAACCTGTGTCAGTACTATGTAATGTCCCACTGTACGAATCAACATGTAATGCGGTAGCATGGTTTGTGCGACCACAAGTATGACACTTAAGGGCAGTTTTACAATCTTTAAAACTATGCACTGTTGTGCTACAACACCTAAAACAAAACTTGTAGTCCTTAAGAAGCTTTTTCCTTTCATTAATAGTAAGTTTCTGAAATGATTTGCACTCATTCAAGCTATGTTTAGAACTATGGAGCATACACTGATCACTATGCTCTGAAACAGGATCTATTGAAGTCTTTTTCACATGAACACCATCTTTTTTAAAAGTCGACTGCTGTTTCTGAGTGTTGCTGTTAGATTTAGGTGCAGCTTTATTGTCTGTATAATAAACAAACCCTGGATCATTTCGCACTTTGCTCATTTCGTTGATAAAGTCGACTAAAACACAAAATGGGGGATATGACACATTCTTTTTCTGGTTGTAACTCGAGGAGCGTGATGTCCACTTTTCTTGCAGGTTGTATGGTAGCTTGGCTATTATAGGTCGCATGCCACTTGACGAGTCAAAATATCTTAAAGATCTTTGATGAACTGGGTCATTCATGCGCGCTTGTATTTCCGCCAATAAATCGGCTAAGTCATAGAGTCTTTTCGTGTCTTTGTACCCAATATCTGGAAAACTAATTAAACGCAGATTCAAAGCCGTTTCCACAAGTACTGGACTACCGTATCTGTCTTCAAGTCTTGACCATAGTTTCTTAACTGCTTCCGTTGGAGAATGAGAATATGCACACTTAATGCTGATAGCCTGTTTTTTGGATTCAGGACCCAAATGCTTAAGTAAAAGGTCAAATTCTTCTCTTGCGGTTGGGTTGAGATCAGATATCATACTATGAAAACTGTTTTTCCATGATTGGTAACTCTCAGGATTATCACTAAATTCAACACAGCTATGTACCAATAAGTCTCGTTTTATCAAGTAATTGGACAGATCAGAAACTCCCAAATTTGTTGATCCACTGAACTGCTGTGGTGATTTAATCTGCGTTGTCATTGGTTCACGAATGAAAGTTGTATTATGAACTGTGGGGTGTTCAGTTTCCAAAGTTATAGGTGGATAGTTCTGTAAATGTTCAGAGATAACAGGTCTCGAACATGTAGGTGTGGATTCAAAGTAACCCTGATTACAATTATTTTCAGGTAATTCAAATTTAGGCGCACATGGATTAAGAGGAGTTGATGTTTTCACATTTGGTGTTTTATTGTCAGCATTTTCAAATGTTGATGACAAAAATCTTTTCAACATTGGCATTTTACGTGAGCAAACAGATGTATCATCTTCTGAAATAATGTCACTATCATACATTTCATCTTTAATACTGTTATATTGTGCGACAGCAATGGCTGCTTCTTTTTCTGCCTGAACTACTTCCATATCTGCTTGTAAGCTCGCAACCTGACGTTTAATTTCAGCTTCTTTCTTGATAAAAGATATTTTTGCCTCTGCAGACTCTGCTTTTGCTCTAGTCTCTAATAGTATAGAAGTTGCAGAATGACTACTTGACCTACTACTACTAGACCTATTGGATTTGACTGACCTCCTTGAACCTTTAGGCTTAGTGACATCACTAGTCTCTTTGTCCTGTTGCAGGGTAGCCATGATATATCACTTAATGTTAGTGTAATTTCTAAAATGTACCACTAAACGAATCAAAACATCCTATGTTAAACATTAATCTAAGTCGTTCTAGACCTACATCTTTCACCATGTGGTTGAACATCTGGAACATGTCTATGTTGTACAGATTTATTTTCAAATTATCGGCTACGTCGTAACGACAGCCAGATTTTCTACTATTAAGCCTGCATTGTTAAATTGTGCTTAGACAGATTGTATACGTTCGGGAAGATCAAAGAAAACACACTGAATCTATTTTCGTAATTGTCTCTTATTCTGTTGTAGTTCCCAAAATCATCATCAAATCAAGTTCAGTATAAAACTGAAATAGAAAAATAAGCAATCCTGAGTCAACGCCCAAAAAGTCTTAGACAACCAGTTGCTGTTGAGTCATTCATCTAAACGGTGTCAAAGCAACTGGGTATTAACGCAGTTATGAGTAACAGATTCAAAGAAAATATACCTCAGCATAAATCATTAAATATTACGAAGATATTAAGCAAACACCGTATGTATCGAAACCCGATAGGACGAATCGTTCTCCTGAACGGTAGCGAAACTAACCGGGCGTGAACACATACAAGCTCAAACAATCTCTAAAACATTGATGTACGTCAAATAATGCATTTCATAGCGTAGAATGATCATAAACAACTTACTCTATGGGGGTCATTGACTCGAGAAAAGCTTTAAAATGTCTTTATCGCCAAGCGATGTAGAACAAAGGGCAAGCATGCCGTCTCAAAAAACGTAATCAAAACGAAGCGCGAAATTCAAGGGAAATAATCCCTTCAAAGTACCTAAGGTATTACTGAGATATGGAAAATATATTAATCGAGTATCAGCAACGTATATAGAAAATTTCCTATGTCTAACAGGCATGACAAATTGTTTTCCCTTATAAACCTTTATGAGGACATGTTTAAAGTGTACACAAGTCAACTGTTATAAAAATAACTCATTGATAATAAGTTCATTGAAGCACTAGATACACATACTTATTGTGTATACAATGTATATGCCTCATTGAACTGAGTGTGTTTTTATAACAGTTATGTACATTTTATCTCAACACGGTTTGTATATGACATCCAACCTTTAAATACATTCTGGAATGAAAATGTACATGAACGGCTCCGTTTTTAAAATCCTGAAATCTTGGAGAAAAGTATAATTTGTGTGTGTGGGCTCTTGGGTAACATCGATTTGAACTTTTTTTCTTCCCTCTGGATAGAAATGCCACTTTAAATTTGAATTACCCAACCCCCTTTCAGAATTTTCGATAAAAACGACATCACCCGAGAGACAAGAAAAATCCTTTATTTCATTTATTTTTCAACATTTTGGTAATACTTTGGTATCAAAGTAACAAGAAATATATTTGCTTTCAGAAATAATACATTATTGATCACATCACCAACACATATAATCAAACTGTACTGGAATAGTCATATGGTATTACGATTTTAACATACTATTATATTATCATATATTATATTCATACATAACAATTCGGCGTTGAAAGAGTTAGCATGCGGAATGGAAGCGATACTTTGTTTCACGTGTTTCTTGTGATTGTGTTTGATGACATTTCAGGGACGTTCTCTCGTGAATATTCTTCCAAACAGATTAACCCTTTAGTTTACCACATACTCAACATTTGTAACAAACAATTTTGTAATGATCTACTCAAACATATGGAAAATATCTATAAATTAAATATATAATAACTGTACAGAGCTGAAGGCATCGTGGCAGAAGGGGAAGTCGATCATTATGAGCAATTTCTACTTTTGACACAATGTTTTCAAAAGCTGTCTGTTGCAGAGGCGTCACAATACGTATACATTTGAGAAAGGGTTAAAGTAATATATCCAGGACTAATAGGTTTGATAATGGCGAACTACCATTTTAACCTTGCCTGCAATTGACAAATACAAAAACATACACCTGTATCCGTAATCATGCAGTGTCTTCCAAATATCACAATTTATTCGAAGTTTCTTGAAACATTCTGTTAATATTATGATATACGCAAACAATGTTTGAAAAAAAACCTGTTATAGTCATTGTTCAAGTTTACGTAAATTTACTGCATTAGTGTCTTCAAAAACTGTGAAAATTATAAATTATAAATAGTTTAATTTAATTCTTTGCGATGAAACATAGAGAACATAGCGAACAGTAGCAAGGCTAGATTATTACGACCTATGACGTACTAGTCTAGCTATGTTAAACGTTCTACGATCAAAATGTGATAGCAATTTACTCTCGGATGACAATTCTAGAACAGATCAGTTCTTCAATAAACTTTTACATTAGTAATTGCTTGTAAATCCTTCTGTAAAGTCCTTTTCTCCGTTTTTACTTTTTATCATTTCTTTATATGCTATAAACATTGTTTGTTGTTTCTTTATATGCTATAAACATATTGTTTGTTGTTTCTTTATATGCTATAAACATATTGTTTGTTGTTTCTTTATATGCTATAAACATATTGTTTCTTTATATGCTATAAACATATTGTTTGTTGTTTTATGCAATACACTATATGACCCGTTCCACGAGAAAACCAACATTATGATCTCTGCAAATTGTGTTTACCCAGATCGAATCCTTATTCCGCGCAGGCTAATCCGGGCTGACACATTCCGTCTCAGGAGGATAGGGGAATAGAGTTATGATTCCTGAAGTAGAAACTCCAAAGGAGGCGAAAAGAGTATGTCCGGATTAGCCTGCGCGGCATGCTTAGGCTGATCTGGGTCGATACTTTACGCAGAGTCCACACTGTTGGTTTTCTCGCGGAACGGCTCATATTGTACTGTATTGTATTGTACTGTATTGTATTGTACTGTATTGTACTATATTGTACTGTATTGTATTGTACTGTATTGTATTGTACTGTATTGTATTGTTCTGTTACTAATTGACGAATAATGTAGAACATAATCCAACTGCGCAGACATTCAATGTTCGAAATTGCGACGAGTATGACTCATTTGAATTTAATAATGTTTCTAAATGCGGAGACTGCAAACAATTTATGGTCGGCTACCCTTTTACCACATTAAGAGACGACATTTAACACATCTAGGCAAATTTGGAAGAAAAACACTTTATAGATATGAAATTTAACATTTCGTCAAGTTGAAATAGTTGTGATACAAGAAGAAATGGTTACATCATGAGCAATTTCTCTTTGTTCTCCACAATGCCATAAAAAGCCGACTGCTACATTAGCTTAAACACGCGTATGTATGTGGGCAAGGGTTGATATTTGGAATGAAAGACGACAATTTTCTCAACCAATATACGACTATTGTGGGCGGTATTCCAGACACGTTCCAACATTCCTGTATTTGAAAGAAAGGTGAAAGTCCATGGGAGCGGAGGGAAATTAATCATAAACTAATTTATCTCGCTACTTACTATCAGAACAGCATTTATTATTACTGAACAAAACATTTAACACCTTTCCTCCTACAAACTTATTTTGAGGCAAAGGTATCGAACGACTTTGGAAAAAACAAATGTGGCAAAAGTAGAAATTGCTCATGATGAGTAAGTTCTCTTTTTGCCACAATGTTTTCAACTACATTACATTTTAGAGTGGCATGGTGGTCTAGTGGTTAACACGCTGGACTGTCAATTCAGGGGTCTGGGGTTCAAATCCCGGTCCGGGTTCTGGATTTTTCTGATGTGCTTTAAGTGGCTCCCACTCAACTAGAGGTCAAGTACTGGTCCATTCCAGGAAAAAGTGCCTCGCGTGCATCGGTGCATTACACTGAGCATGTTAAAGAACAAAGGGGTCTTTTCGGAAAGAGCTAGGGTATCGCACCCGGACTCCCATGTATCTAATTCTGTCTCTTGAATTTATCTGCACCTGTCAGATGTTTGTACACTATATAGTGTACACTACCAAATGGGCCTATAGAAGCTAGAAAGCTTATGCTCGATCAGAGCAATTGGTCTCTATAATAACATTACATTACATTACATACAGGTGAAATGCAATGCAGAATTTTGTATATCAATTATAACCGTACGCTTATTCAGTAATTGTGTACAAATACATCGGAAAAATCCATTCCTCGGTATCTTTACTTAAATGGGCGCTATTAATGAAATACGCAACGTGAATTACTGTACTTTTTCACTTTTTCAATAATCAAATGTCGCGCACGCGCAGTCCGACCGTTACTGATGACGTCATTCGTTGACAACTCGACCATATGAATGTAATGGAGACTAGTGAAATTATGCAAGGTTTAGAATAAACAGGTGCGATTTCTGTATTAATTCCAGCAATTACGAGTGTTAATCCGTACCAGATTGAACCAAGACGACCATTGAAACCTATTTATATCGTCCTTTTCGTAAATTCAATCTTCCAGCGATGAGAACGAGTACGATGAAATTGATCGTTTGGTCAATACAAATTGGTAGGAAAATTTCTTGTTTTATTCAAAGCTGAAATCGTTTTTCTCCCATTCTTTGTTTTCAAATATCTTCAAAGTTACTTCGTTGGTTTATATATTTAGCCATTTCATTCGATCAAAACGATATTAACATATAACCAGAGACATATAAACATATGTTTTGATATGTCTCTGATATAACCGAACCGGCATTTTCGAAGTTGAACATTTCTACTAAAGCAGCAGTAAACTTTGGAATCTTTTCAACACAAAATGCAAGTAAATATGGTCGACGCTTTCAAAATATATAAGTACTATAACATAAATATAACTTTTTTTATCGAAGTTGAAAACATAAGTGGGAAAATAGAAATAATTTGCCATGGGAAATTTCTTCTTTTCCAATAAATACAATATATCTACAGCTTTTTTTCACAGGATGTACAGAAATGTAGCCTGCCGAAGGCTTACTAGATGGTTATGGCATAGACTTGGAATGGGTGTGCGGAAAGTCCTACCAGCCTGTGCTGTGGAGAAGATCAGACAAAAGTGGCCCTCTGAGCAGTACACTGGATTTAAATATGCTAGAGACTATTCAATAATTATTGTTTTGACATTTGACCCATGCGAAATAGATGTGATAACATTTAAACCAGTAAAAATATATATTGTTGTATTTACAATTCCATGTCTACATTGTTGCAAGCTGTGAATGCATTGTTAAATATTTCCCACTTGCACCTGACTAATGAAGTCATTATGAAAAATGAAGTTTTTCCTTAAAAAGGAGAAAATTTCCCATAAAGATTATTTTTTCCTTTATTCATAGAGAATTTGCATAATTTACACAGATCTTGATGCTGTCTTCTGCTTCCGATTTTCAGTTTGCAGGACATGGTTAATTCTTGCCACTGCTCATGCCTATAATATATTGATAGCTACACTTGAAAACATTGTTTGCTTAATTAACCCTTTCCCACCTTTAGACGCTTTATGACGCCTCTGCAGCAGACGACTTTTTAAAAAATTATTGCAAAAGTAGAAATTGCTCATGATTGGACAAAATATTTCAACTTTGTTTAACAGTCAACCCTTTCCCTCAAACAACAATTCTGCAGCAGACGACTTTGAACATTTTTTGTCAAAAAATAGAAAATCTCTATAATTGAATGGACAAACTATAACTAAAATTTGAAAACATTGTGGCAAAAGGAGAAATTGCAAATTCTTCTTTTGTCACTATGTTTTCAAAAAGCGTCTATATAGTACAGTGACAAATCAAGAAAAAGTCGCTTATTTTGAGAGTTTAATGGACCGACTTACCTCACGGCTGAAAATCGACATATGGATAGATTAAACATTATTCTTTCAATTTAGCCCTGTCGTAGAGCTTTCCCATGGTGCAGTTCTTTGTAAAATCGTGAAAAAGGGAGGCTTTCCATTTTTTTTCATTTTCATTTTTAAACCCGGGTAGGGTTGTGAATAATTCCCTAATGATTGTTTTAGCAAAATTGTGCTATGAAATGAAACACCAATGTATCAGCTTTTATTTAACGAAAAACTAAGATTCGTATGAAAATAAATTTTGAATTAATTAAGTGGTTTTTTAATAAATGTGACATTTTTCAAGCTTACGTGTCTGCTAAAGTATATATGTTTGTTTACATAAGTATGTCATCCGTAGTCTATTTTCACACAAAAAAGATAAACAACCAAAGCTCAAGAAGTTTAAATTCATCAACAAATGACGGAACATATGAATCAACCTTTAACCTGCATTTCCTGGGTAACTGTTATCTTATCGACTACGTCACTGGCTACGTGTATCTGGCTAGTAAAACAACGATGTTACGCAACTACAGTGTGTTAGGAGCCTTTCATTTGGGATATACATAGTCACTATATACTAGTATACATGTTCAAATTTCCATTCCTTAAATACAGGATATTTCATTGAGTGCTTATTTATTATCACTTTTATTAAACGTGTTAACTAAGATGATGTGCTGCGAGCCTTGGCGAGCTTAGTTAACGAGTTTATTAAAAGTGATTATAAATAAACACGAATGAGATATTCTTTTTATCACATAAAGTGATTTATGAGGCGTATTTCGAAATAATGTACTAACGTTTACCATATTTCTATATGCAACTTACCGGTTTTGGCGCCAAAGTGACTAACGTTATGAGGTGAAACCGCTGACGTGACGTCATTTTCATAGTTTGGTTTCCGCGTTGTCACAAAGACTTGAGTGTAAGACTTGAAACCAAACTAGTAGTAGTGTCATATGATTTTTGTGTAGTGTCATATGATATTTATGTAATGGCATTTTGACACTCCCAGAGAGAATTGATGTGATAATGATGAATTATGAATTCAACCAGAATAATTGCATTACATCAAATAAATTATCATAGGTCGTGTTATGCTAGTAACACATTTTGGAAACATTTCAAATAGTACAAGACCAATGCAAACCAGTCTGTGCTGGACGTTCCGTTGTTGAATCAACTTGCTTTAAGACATGCTCCATGGTATTACAATAATTAGACTGGTCGCAATGCTTTTTCTGAAGACAACAATCTTATAAACGAGATAAGCAATTAATATGGCGTGTCGATTCGACTGATACAAAAGGAAACTGGTCATGATGCCTCACACGAGTCTGAGCATGATTTTGCTGTTCATAGACTCACAGAAAGTTTACACGATGATTTGTCGTTTCAATGTCGTTTTTGCTAGAAACGTATTGTTCGATCCTTTCTTCCAGAACAGAAGAAATTGAGAGCAATTATACAACTGCTAAACTGTAACGTAAACTAGAAAATCACTTAGGTGATTACATGGCTGTACACACTCAAAGAGGACAGGGTATATTAAACATGATTTGAGAAGAAAATTTGGATCGTTTGAAATTTCAAATGATTACTATCTATTTGCATCAGACGTTTCCATCTCTACAGCATCACAATTTATTCCT
Organism: Serripes groenlandicus; assembly: GCA_031761405.1. NCBI lineage: Eukaryota > Metazoa > Mollusca > Bivalvia > Cardiida > Cardiidae > Serripes > Serripes groenlandicus. Next base: position 47,882,477 of record JASEVX010000012.1, read on the forward strand.
AGCTCTCTGATCAATTGTCTTGCCTGGTTAGTAGATGACAATTAATTTCACATGGAAGATAATTACAAAGAACTCTCCCTTTCATTAAGCATTGGCTTTTCAGCTGCATCATGAATATGGTTCGAAAATCTTATTCAAACTTTACATTCACATCGCTCTTGCGCGTCGTAATATGTGAGAATGTTGCTGGCGACTTCTGTAAATCACGAAATTATCAGATCCCAAAACGGGTCATACCAAAATGGAATATGTCCTCAAATGTTAGGTGGAGGTTTCATTCAAGGATGGTCAGAGAACGTCGATCTGAATACAGAACTAATATACGGCAAAAATACATTCCATTCTATGGCTCGAGTAGTATTTCAGGTTGATGACAAACCGACTTCTCTGACACAAATGGCTACAGTCAAAATGAAACGCGGTCAATGCACTGAATGAGAAAATTACTGGGCTCATGTCGTGTTTGCCTTTCTGTAAGCCAAACGTAAGATTTGGCCAGCCTAGATGCTTAGATCCATACAGGCGAATTGAATCATGTTCAACCAACAAAAATGACGTGTCTGATATAGCTTGGGTACTGCTCCGATCAAATGCACGCGACATTGTTGAACTACCTGTGATTCGAATTTAACAAAACAAGTAATACCGTTTCGGACAGGCTTCCACAAAGGAATATCTGACATAAAAGCAATGTACGTAGTCATTGCCTATCCCCAACCATAGACGCCCAACCCGCTGACATGGCGACAGTATACATAACAATGCAGAAATGCCTCGAGATGTCAGAGACAGTAGGCTAGAATAATCCGGTGCAGACCTTTGACCAACAGCCTTATACAAGAAAAGTGGTCAATTTTCAAAGCGCACGTGGTAAGGTTAGGTGGATTCCATACGGTATCGTGTTACATATCAGCAATCTGGAAGATCTGGGCATCAGCTGGACTTCGTGATTCAGGTGCATATGCAGGTTGTACTGTAGATCAGATACTTCAAGGCAAGCAGTTTAACCGTGTTATGAGAGCATACACGCTAGCGTAAGAAACTATTATGGTACTATGGTGCAAGGCATTTTTCCAATGGTGTATAAGTCAAGGAAATATTGCTAACATGAAGGACACTTCTGGCAAACGATGCTTGCCTGTCATGACGCATTCGATGACCTTAATGCGAACGTAATATATCTCTCAAAGTTCTTTTATCCTTTTACGGGAGCAACTTTATCCGTTGAGTTCTACTTTCAGAGAGTATTGTTATAAAACATCTTCAATTTTTTGAAAATGTTTTTACGAGCCGTAGAAGTAATGGTCATGAATGTCAGAGCAGAGTGTGATGGAAATTGGACTTAACATCTACAATCTGTGTCTTCTATGTTGCTATATTTCCTTCATATGCAAAGAGTCGGTCAATATTAGTCAGAGATGGTATGGGTATTGTGCAAAGTCTTCATGTCAAACGATACAACAGTGTTGGCGATTTGGCTAAGGACTACTTTAAAACCCTTACAGCTTGTTTTAAAACTTATGGCTGTGTTTGATCGGTAAGATGTGGTACATTCTACAAAATCAGCAGTAATAATCAGAAGGTCAAGTATTTCAAGTGGTGGTAATGTTTTTCATGTACTTGAAGGCAGATCAATTCCAGATTGGAAGAAATTTCTATTTTCACCCGAAAATAAACAGTGTTTGGTCAGATGTCTAGGTGACTATGCGCTCAAGCACTACAATGAATTGGCGTTGCAAGACCACAGCGAAATATTCATGGCTGAATATTTTCAAAGTCCTGAGACTGTGAAACAATTCTGTGCCGGGACTGTAGCTGACTGTACCCAGCTGCTTAGTACGCATGCAGAGGCAGACACGATCATTATACTGCATTCTCTGTTCGCTAATGAACTGATGTTAAATAGAAACTCTAGTAGTGGCCGTATCGTTATAAAGTCATCAGACATTGATATTTAACTACTTTGTGTAAACTATTTCGCACAAATGTCAACATTTTTAATTATGGTTCCAAACTGGATGCGTTGCTCCAACCAAAGACGCAAGACATTCAAAGTTATTGGGCCAGTAATGTCTAGCACACTACCAGCTGCTCACGCTCTGACAGAATGCAACACAACGTCTTCTTTTAATGGCATTTGCAAAAAGAGGTTTATAAGGCGTTTGTTTTCATCGCTGATCTGTATGACCCCAAAAGCAAGGTAACATGTTTACATGAAGATCTCAATAAACTCAATAAAGAATGAAGTTGGCGGTATCTAAAGATGCTTCCTTAGTGAGCCTACCTCCTTCAGAGGCATCATTCTGACATATCCTTCGAGTCTCACGCCAAATGTACGCCTGGATGAATGCTCATATTGCCAAAGCACTACCCAGATCACCTTGGATTGCAAATGGAAAATAGCTCCATATTTCCAATATATTTTTAAGGTCCAATGTCTTCTGACTTTTTATAGGATCTTGTTTGCGCGTGCAAAGGCAAAACTATTTGTAGCAAATCTTGCGGATGCTACGAACATAATTTGTCGTGCAAAAACATATGTTATTGTCAGGGCAATGATGATTGCAGAAACCAGCCTACTCATCAGACTGTTTTAGAAGATCGCGACGATGATAATACTGATTGAACAATTGGTCTCTCTGTTTCCCGTTCTCTCTCTCTCTATCCCTCTCTCTCTCTCTCTCTCTCTCTCTCTCTATCTCTCTCTCTCTCTCTCTCTCTCTATCTATCTATCTATCTCTCTCTCTCTCTCTCTCTCTCTCTCTCTCTCTCTCTCTCTCTCTCTCTCTCTCTCTCTCCCTTTCTCTATCTGCAGCTCTTTCTCTCCACACCGCTCTCTCTCTCTATCTCTCTCTCTCTCTGTCTCTCTGTCTCTCTCTCTGTCACTCTCTCTGTCTCTCTGTCTCTGTCTGTATGTCTGTCTGTCTCTCTGTCTCTCTGTCTCTATCTCTCTGTCTCTGTCTGTCTCTCTCTCTATGTCTGTCTCTCTGTCTCTCTCTCCGAAAAAACAACAACATATCAGTGTTCTCCGACCTTGACGTGGTTGGTGGGCTTGTACAGTATATTGTGCAATACTATCTATACACCATTGTATAATCGACATTTCAAATCGGTTTAACCTAAGACTCTGCTATATATATTCAATGTTATGCTGTTTCACATAAGTTTTCAAAATGTTGTTTCTCTTTTAATTAATTACCTATTTGCCTGAAAACTTCATACAATATCGTTTACATGCTGTTGTCTTTCAAGCATCAATATTATTTTTATGTTTCCTATCTATTTGGGGTTTAAATAACCAAAACGAAAGGAATCATGGATTATCTGAAAATGTCTATAAATGTTGTCAAATACTATTGCATAGCTTAATCTAAAATATAGTTATTTTTGTTGAAAATTTACGTAGATAAAGGTAAATCTTGTTATTTTCTTACATGTTGGATGTGGGGCTATATCTCTCTAACATCTGGCAATAAGGCGTAGATATGACAAGCTGAATTCATGTAATATTGCCAGAGCATATTACCGAGAAATTATCAAAATTGTAAAGAAAAATATATTTTTGAAAATCCACCCTTCTGATCTTTGACCTCACTTTGCAAAAATCTGCACCACATCAGTACTTCACGACAGGCCTTAATCAAATGTCATTTTATTTATCTTTAAAATAAAACCAAAATCAGCCGTGAGGTAGTTCGGTCCATTAAATTTTTTAATTTTCCCTTCTTGTCACCGCACTAATATGAGGGAAAGGGCCAATCTATCTTTTATGGAGATTTTTCAGGTAACTTTGATTATACAGTTGTCTGCTGCAGATTTGTTGTATGTGAGGAAGGATTAAAATGAGCAATTTCTCCCTTTCCCGATATGCTTGGAGCTTCTAGACTAAAATGTAAATTACATTTAAAAGCAACTGTTCATCTGCCCACACTTATATCAATTTTAGCATTGTGCAGGAAAACTAATCTAAGTGTAGCTATCAAATTGTCACCCTTTACATCCTTCCTACATGAATCAATCAATATTAACAATGTTGACATATACCTTGACTGTTTGTTGTATATAGCAGAGCTAGATCAAACAGCACATTTGTTAAGATTGATCTTGAACTACATTACTCTCAAAGGTCCACATAGTTGGTTTTACTAGATTATGGATCATATTAAGAGTTGATTGCTCTTTCAGGAACTACATTAAACATAAGGATTTATTTATTGTTTTGTGTTTTACGCCCTTTTCAAGATCTTTTCAATTATATCAAAGCATTTCCTCCTACTAATAATTGAAAGTTTTGCGAATCTTGACTTGTGAGCTGATACAACAGCTTCTTTATTAACAGCTGGGTATTTGTGACAGACAGGTTTGGGTGACGACATCATTGCATCCTTCAAGTCTTCTCTGCATTCCTGATAGCTGTTGAGCGCTTTTCTCCTGTCCATAACTTCATCCATCAGCTTGTCGATGTAGTCTAAAATTTAATTAAAAAAACCAAAACAAACTAATAACTAGTATTTAAAAAAGAATTTGATGGAGAAAGGAATATTTTGACACATTTTGTTATTGAAAACATGAGGTGGCACAAAACAGTAAAATATATGCAATTCTAAAGAGGTCTATCATATCACAATATGACCAGATGGCAGGGTGACTTACGTTATGTAACATTATGCAATCATTTCCTATCTTGTTCAATGTGTGTTGGTTACATACTAATTAATTGGTTTTATAACCCTTTTATTGTACATACAGGGACTTGGGCTAATTGGTAATTAAACTCTTCTTATATAACCCTTCTCAGAATTTAAAAATCTGCAGCAGACAAATTCGAAATAATTCTTGGCAATAAATTGTGCAAATATATATAATATTGTAAATGTACTTATGATAAAAAAAAAGAAAGCAAAAAATTCATTTTTTAAAAAGAAAAAATTGCTTATAAATCTTGACTATCAAGCAATTTCTTCTTTCTAATAAAATAAGTCTGCTGTTTTGTATGTTGGATAGGATTATGATTTATATAAAAATGTTCATGAATTTTTAGTTTTAAACAGAAAGGAATAAACAAGCATTTAATTAAACATACAATAATTATTCAGTAAAAACCATTCATAACATATTCCAGAGACATATAAATATATATGTCTCTGCATATTCATAGTTGACACACTGTATAACAAATTGAAAATTGGGCTATTATATATAAACATAATCCAGTTATTATGGGGAAAATAGAACTTTTTGAGTGTATCACAATATTTTAAAAAACCGGGGCATACTCATAAAACCTCAAACACAGAAGAATAAATAATAATTAAATATTATCTACGATTGTTAAATATTGAGACACTTTTCCTTACCACTTGTCGCTGTTTTTCCCCAAAAGCACCACGGACTTTCTGTTCCTTCAAAATGGTAGTCCTAAATATCGTTGGTACTGCGTTCTTTTTTAATTGAAATCTTCCGGGTTTGAACCCAAGATCGGCAGCTAGCCTGGGACTTATTACAAAACAATCTTCAGTAAAATGTTCCTGACATAATCATGAATACTAAGTAGATTTCCACAACAAATGTCGCTGGCTCAAAACAAAATCCACGGTTCATGTTCACCCTCCATTTCAAGTTTAAATCGGTGTCTCCTGGGAATGTAAACAAGGAAAGGCCTGATACGAACGAGTAACTACAGTATGGAGCAACGCACCGAACCGGCATTGTGTCGTGTCAATTCAGCGTTCACGAGAAATATATACAAATAATTAACACAACGAAAACAATCCTCTGAACTCTAATATTCCACCATTTCTGTAAGACTTCAACTGACGTCACTTCCGGTTTAATCACGTGACACAAATTATCTAGATTTTATTTAGTTACCAATACAGGTGCGCCAAAACAAAATCCATGATAACAACATCATTTCAAATAATTGAGTGACAATTTTTACGCAGTTGTTATTATAAAAGTAAAGGTCACAATAAAATACAATTGAAAAAGTGCGTTTCAATTGACCTTTTAGGGTTTTCCATATATTTGCTGTATGTAATAAAAGGTTAAGGGATAAGATACAGCTTTAGGATCACGATATAGACAATATAATATAATACGATATAAGTAATAATTTATTTTTTCTACGTCTGTAGACTATTCGATGAAAATCTGCTGTGATGACACCATGAATTATTGAATTATTTATATTTCTCATTTCTGTAAAACTAACGTTAATTGGGTATTTCCCAATGGTATAGCCAATTCTTTGTTATTCTTGAGAAATCTGGGACTACCAGTAATTCGAGCGTACAGAGAGGATTCACGGAAACGTTTTCACCCAATAAGTATCAAATTTCTTTGCATTAACATATAAGTGAATGCGACAGAACTCCGCTATTCGTAAACTACAAGACACGATGCATTAAATACTTGATAAAACTCTCTAATTGCCGACTAACAGATATCCACGACAGTGTTACATCATACTGATACAATTAAGTTTGAGAACGGTTTTGGGTATGTCTGGTTATCTCAGAACATAAGTGTCTCAAACATATGCACTGCAGAATATATTTGATAACATTGATTAATAGCCACAAACCGAATATTACAGACACTACAAAACACCTTTAAATACAGAACGCGTTTTGTCTAGTAATTCATCACATTTACAGAAAAGAGGACTACAGAATTTCAGGTGCTCCGGATACAAATTAATAATTGAGGAAGGACGGCATTTAAAGTAGATACTGTTATAATTGTCGAAAGTATGATATACATGCCGTGGAAGATGAATTCCACATTTGTTTCTAGATTGTAAATAGACGAGCTTGTTGGTTAAGTAAAACCATTCTCTAGCATTATGACTGACATCAGTGTAAGCAGTATATTGGCTGTCGTAAACTTTTTAAATAGGGCATTCGACGAGAGGGAACAATTTATTAATTTAAAATGGTGTTAAATTAGCTATATATTTTAGTCATTTCATAATAACATTATACCGAAAAATGATACTATGATATTTACGACTATTGAGAGAATGGTAAATATTTAAACATGTATATGTATATAAAATATATATTGTATTTTTTTTTAATTTTGTCCTTTAACTCTTTCAGCGCCAAAGGCAATATTGAGCTTTTTGCAAACAATGTAGATTCAGGTGAGTCAGCTCGTAACGAGCTGTCTCACCTGAAATCTGCATTGTTTTTGGCTGTGAGTTATAAAAATATTCCAAAAATCATATACCATGAAAATAGAGTCGTGCGAGTTTGAACATCGAAGAGTCTACTTGAAACAATTCGGCGCTGAAAGGGTTAACATGATAATGAAAATAAAAACTATTTGTAATCTTGGATGGAGCTCATAATACAATAACATTCATTTCATTCCTATAAAATAGTATAATACTAACGCAAATATGAATTCTAAATTTGTCGGGATATACCATTGAAAGATTACTAATCTAATGGCTAAAAGACCATCATTTGTGGTTTCTGAATTATATTTCTTTTAAAAGTGACTTATAAACCCATGGAGCCGTGTACTATCTAACACTTTTTGTTTCGTTGATTTAAATACACATGTCGTGTTCACCTTTTGCCACAATGTTTTCTGCTCCATTTAATAATTAAACTCTCATTCACGGAGATTCAATGTTTTGCCATTGTGTTTTCAAAGTCGTTCGCTGCAGATTTGCTGTTTGTGGGATAATGTTAAGCGCAAAACATTAGACGTGTTGTCAGACAATTTGTACGTCAATGTATCCTTAAAATGTAGTCAACCTGCGGAGGCAATAAGACCACAAAACTGATCGTGAGACGCGACCCATATATAAAGAGCGTCTGTTGATTTTGAATCTAGTTGGACATCATTTGAAGTGGGTTTGTCGTATAACACGTCGGGCTACAATTCTACGTTTCTTGATAATACATTTAAGAGGACATTGTGCAATTTAGAAATGGTTATAGCGTAAGAAACAAATGTTATTTATAAAATCATGTTTTCTGGTGGCCATTTTGTATTTGGGCGGCCGAATAGGAGACATCGGTCAGTCCTCTCCCTTTAATACTCTCTACATCTAGCTAGGTCCTATCATTTGGTTTCCTCTGTTTTTATCATTGGTTTCTTTGCACTGGATGGTGCACTTATAATTGCATTTTCTTGGCCAACTGTTATTAGATTGCCTTAGTAATTCCACATTTGTTTTCTTTAAACACTGCTATGTAAATTTTCTCTTTTGAATCATCACTTTAATTAACACATTTATGATTAATGTGTACAGAGTAATTGCAATATCTCATTGCGAAATAGCGATAAAGACAAAGGCTTCCAACTTAAAGGACATACCAACTATTTGGTCTTCCTTGGTCTTTATCTGACAAGGGAGATAATATAATTATCACTAATGTCCCTCATTGGATTTTTACTGATTTGATATGATGACAAATCTGTATATAAATACTTCATGACATTGTAAAGTACTAACAAAAAATGAAATAAACATGCTATTGATGGATTCCTGAAATCCCCAGTTTTGTTTCAATTTTTCATCGTTTTACCAAAAAAAATCATTCATGTAGGATTTAATTACGTTATTTACCACTCTACTATTTCGTCGGAAGATGCATTTGGGCCTTATAAGCATATAGGCGAACAGTGGGGACTGATGTAAAATTGTGCGGATCCGCAGGCTCACTTGTGTTTGGTCTGGGCGCAGATTCATTAATACCGCAAATCGTCGATGGACTCGTCGGCTTATTTATATGATTGATTGATTGATTGGTGTTTAACGCCGTTTTCAACAATTTTTCAGTCATATCACGACGGTCAGTTCAACTACCCATATGTTTCCTGGCTTCCCCACACCAGTAACCCACGAAGGGAATGGCCGTATCTAATGTTGTGAGAACTTGTGGCCAGACCCTTTTGCCTATACTAGTATATGATATATATGTACAATGTATAATGTTGAATAATTTTATATGGCAATAAAATATGTTTAAACTAGTAACCCACACAGCAAACTTCCTTAGCAACTGGCTGCTTTTCCACATAGACTGTTAGCCCGTTGGTGGAAGACACATGATGCTTGTCGAATTGACTTTTATCAAATGTCAAAAGGAATGTTGAGTTGGGATTCGAACTCACAACCCCTGGATTGACGGACCGCGACGATACCGACTGAGCAACCGAGGCCGACTTGAGTATCAGAATATTTGAGCCAGGTCAAAAGACATCGAGTCCAATTCCACCAACTTTACTTAGCGTTACGTAATACTTAAATAAGTTAAACGCATATTTCATCGTTCTTGTTTCCCTAATAAAAACTACTTAAAGATTTCTTTTCTTAAAAAGAATTGTTAGTCAGCAAGCTAAATCTTTATGTCAACTAAGTCATATTCTTAAATACATTCCACCATTCATGTTTTACAGAATATTAGGTAAACAAAAATGATGAAATATGCTTTTAAGTATTTAAGTATTTAAGTATTACTTAGCGCGTAGTAAGGTTGCTGAAATTGGGCCCGGCATTCATGCAGACAGACGAAGTTCTCCATGTTACCCACAGCGATTGAAAGCTTTCCCGAGTGGTCGGTGGTTGAAGCATGTGGCAACCGGAAGTCCGTGCACGTATGCCATCTGATATTCATTAATTAACGTTGATTTAGTCACGAAACACTTTACCCGCCATTCAATAGGTTTTGTTATTAACCCATAAAATGCTGAATTATTAATTAACATGTCCAGCTATTGCATTTAAAAGAATTTATGATTCAAGATAAAACTAATGAGTTGAACAGCCAACAACAGTATAATGCCTGACTCTATATTGGTGGCAATGGCGTTACACGATCGGGTCCAGCATTGGAAGGGTTGAACCCTTTCCCTCATACCACGAATCTGCAGCAGACGTCTTTGAAAACATGTCTGACAATATTTGGGAACTCCCTTTAAATAAAAAGTACAATATTGAATATAGTTGAAAACATGGTGACAGAAGGAGAAATTGCTCGTTTTGAGCAATTTCTTCTTTTGTCTCCAGGTTTTCAAAAAGCTGTCTGCTGCAAAGGCGTCAGAAAGTGTCTATATGAGGGAAAAGGTTAACCGGAAGCACATCATTGTAGTTGCGATATTTATTTATGTATCGTGGAGCAGTCTGACTTCTACTAATGTCATGATGTTATCATTATCACCATTTTCTCGGGTGACTTTGTACTAGTAAGAGGTTTTGATATAGTTTCTGATGTCTAACAATTCACTTAGTTCTTGGCAGCGTTTGTTCCTTTAATGCTTTGGCTCACGAACTTAGGAGACCCGGGCACAGCTGCAAGTTATACCACTCTATACTGATAGATTAGGCTTCACAGCATCGACGCAAGTAGTGAAAGGGTAAACTCTTTCGCTGACAACTAAAGGCAACTAAAAGCTTTTTTTTTGTTTAAACAATTAATATTCAGTAGAAACAATTCGTAACGAGATTTCTCTCCTGAAATTTGCGTTGTTTGCTACTTAGAAATGAAATTTTACCAAATTTCCATTTCCTGTTGGACAAAAAATCGAGTGGTCCACTTTTCAACAACAAGTTAGAGTCGACTCTGTGAAGTTCAACAGTGAAAGAGTTTAAGAAAATTACGTTGTATCTGCACACTAGATTGTCGGGCGTTTTACCGTAATCTCTCTAGACAGATATCGAGGGCTTGGCGTGAGACGGTTGTAACTAAAACCCTATTTTGAAAACCCTGGTTTAGGGGCAATTTTGACCCCTTTGTAAACAATACAAATTTAGGTGCCATTGCTCAGAACGAGCAATGGCACCTAAATTTCTATTGTTTACCAAGAAAAATGATTTAACGCTTATAAAGAGTTTATGGCGAGGTGATTAACCTTGGTAAAAAATACCATTTTGGGTTACAACCGTTTCACGCCGAGCCCTCGATATGACAGTCAGTGTCTCGTCTCAGGTCTTGTTCACTTTTCCCAAAAAATAAATCAGACGTTATGTGTCATTGGTTGATACAAAGGTGTGCCACCTCCGGATTACTTAGAATTTTTGCGAAACAAGAGACACATCTTGTGGCTCCCAATAACAGTAGTGTTACATAAATTGTCAAAGTGTCATCTTGTATTAAACATCTCGTCATGTAATGCAAGGAAAGATTCCATTAACCATTTGTATGGCCTGTAGACAGTTGTGGCTTATGTTAGCACCGCCTGGTTAATTGCTAGAGAACAGCACTCAAATCTTAATATTCCTGGCAAGTTTCAAGGATTCAGCAGCGGCAATGTCAACATGAAGATTATAACACGACGAGCTCTGTTCACCAGTTCTTTTACAAGCAAAGGATTATTACAATGCATTATAAGAATTAAATCACGCTAAGTTATAATTTAAATATGAACCTATTTGATTATCTATATAAGTTATATCCCTTTGCGGAATTATCTTTCTTTTTAACTGTCTGTCTGTCTGTCTAATCGTATGTATGCCTACATGTTTACGGCTGTATTATATTGCATGTCATCAAATATATTAGAACAGTGATTGACACGTTTGTCATTCATTCATTTATTTATGTTTTGAGTTCCATTTTAACCCTCAAATTCGCTCTCGTCTCCATCGCATTTCATTGTGTAACTGTTCAGCAAATGAAGGAAATTAAAATATTAATTGTAATGATAGTCCACTTTCGCGAAGAAACAACGTATAGGGATGTATTTGAATGAACTGGTTGATATTACTTCAATGGATCCTGCCCAATTCATAGATCCGCTATCGTATTTTAAGCCACGCCAATAGTCATGCATCACAAAACAACCCAACAATTAATCGTTAAAAACTACACGGTTTGCATGCATCACATAGCTTTTGTTTGTGATGCAAAAAACACGGTTGGCAATCGATTGTACCGGTCAAAACATATAGTTTTTGTATTGACTAAAATACTGCGTCTAATTTGTATATCATATCTTTGTATTGTATATTGGAATATTGAGTGACAATTGTCAATGATAAAGACAACAACCGGCAAAATATAACAAAGATAGTCTTCTATGGAACGTGATACCTTGTGAATTAAGGCTCGTCTTAATTCACAAGATATCGGAGGAGTTGAAATATTACGAATGAAGCTCGAAAGGTACTGTATATTTTGTAATATACTCTTTCTTACATTAATGTTCGCCGTAAGGTCGATTGATCGGCGAAAGAGAAGTTTTCCCAAATTACTCGTGCTTGTGGGTTTTGTGTCTGGCATGGTGTATTATGAGAAGGTTGGTAAATGGAAAAAGGAATTTGATTGTGAGGGAGTGTCTGTTGCAATCCCTTATACTAACACTTTCCCACATACAGACGCATGTTGACACCCCTACAGCAGACGACCTTTGAAAACAATGTGTCAAAACAAAAACAAAATGCTTATAACGAGCAAAATATCCCTTTTCCACAATGCATTCAACTTTTATTATTATACATTTTCTAACGAGTTTTTCCATATTGTTACTTAGATGCTTTCAACGTCTTCTGCTGCAGATTAAAAATGGTTAACGTTCGCAGTAAGCTCGATTGTTTTGTTATTGAGACTTTTGCCCACAATTACTCTTGTTTATTGGCTTATGGCTCTGGTAAGGTGTCTTATGGGTGGTTATGGTGTCTGTTAACAATCTCAGCAAAATCTGATCGGTCAAAGACAGCAACATTGACAACACTGGATTGAAGATAACAACATTTCTACGCAATAACACTCGACAGCCGTTTCGCGAGAAAACCAACACTGTGGACTCTGCGTAAAGTATGGACCCGGACCAGCCTAAGCATGCCGCACAGGCTAACCCAGACATACACTTTTTTACCTCATGTTGATTTTCTGTTTCAGGAATTATTGCTTTATACCTTTATCCACCTGAGACGGAATATGTCGGCCCGGATAAGCCTGATCTAGGTCGATACATTACGCAGAGTCTATACTGTTGGTTTTCTCGTCGAACGGCTCATGTAGTCTTTGAGACTAATGTAACGGGAACGGAGTATAGGTTTAAATATCACTTATACGGCCTTGTCGTCGAAGCCGGCTTTTATAGCGACGTTGGTAGAGTGGTTGACCTTTGTTTAAAGTTAAGCACCGTTCATCGTGGTTAGTACCTGGATGGGTGACCCGCGATGGCTTAACGCCGTTACACGTTACAAATGGTGGCAGCGGTGGGATTTTTGGGTTGATATCACCATCATTACCGGACCCCGGTGGTTCCCAGTGATGTTACGTTGACTCCGCTCTGGTATACTGCTTGTGTGACTTCGGGTCGAAGTCAAGAGAAAGAGGGAGAAATGTAACGGGAACGGGGTAAAGGTTTAAATATCACTTCTACTGCCTTGTCATAGAAGCCGGCTTTTATAGCGACGATGGTAGAGTGGTTGACCTTTTTCTAAAGTTAAGCAACGTACATCGCGGTTAGTATCTGGATGGGTGACCCGCGATGGCATTAGGGCGGTACACGTTACACTAAAGCCAAGTGTTGGTATCTTACTATCCACCCCTCTGTTTATATTATGGAAATTCTTAACCGTTGCGAAGATGCCTGCTTGGATGCGTACCACTATTGACTGATGATCAGAAAATATATGGGTTGAATCTGCGAAAAAACATGCTTAAACATTCCCAAAATATGATCTTTTTTTTGCGAATGTCGTCACAGGTGATGCATCTGGGTGCTCTATTCACAGGGAATTGCTCCTCTAAAAATAGATATGACCTACTCTGTGCATAGATATTAACAAGGGTGGACTGGGTCTCCTCGCTTCAACTCATTTTTTTCAAAGTATTCGAACAAATATATGAATTTGAAGTACGGAATCGATCAATAATACTTTTTTCTATCGAACTATACCAAAATAACGGTAATTTGTTCTCCCTACGTATGTTAACTCCTTTGAAATATTCGCGAATTCGCCAAAAGGACAACAACCTGGACCAAAGACGAAAGTACCTGCTATCGACATTTCGGAATAGTTCGGTTTTTTTCGATGCGGTAATTGTCAGTGATATTGTGATTATTTTCCCGGGCAGGACCAAATTCTTGGAAAAATAATCGCAATATCACTGACAATTACTGCAACGAAAAAAAATGAACCATTCCGAAATGTCAATAGAAGAAGTACTATCGTTTTTGGCCCAGGTTGTTGTCCTTTTGGCGAATTCGCGAAGATTTCATAGGAATTTACATACGTAGGGAGATAAAACACGTTATTTTTGTATAGTTCGATAGAAAAAAGCATTATTGATTGATTTCCTACTTCAAACTTATATATTTGTTCGAATACTTTGAATAAAATGAGTTGAAGCGAGGCGACCTAGAAAACTGTGTCCACCCTTGTTAATATCTATGCATAGAGTAGGTCATATCTATTTTTAGAGTAGCAAGTCCCTGTGCTCTATTTTGATCCAGTGATACAGATGTGGAATACAACTTGAGGTACCACCAAGCATGGCAAAAGGAAAATAATATAAAAACTAAAAGATAAGGAGAAAGAAGGTTTTGTATGCCATATTCCCCTAGTACAGACAAATAGAAATCTAGATCTAAAATTTGAAGACAATTGAAAGATAATTGCTGACACTATATAACCATTTCCGTCTTACAGCAAATCTGAAGCAGACGACGTTGATTGAAGACATTGAGTAATGATATGGAAAGTCTCTGTAAACGAAAGTATAATTGTTGAATAAAGTTGATAACACTGTGGCTAATATAGAAATTGCTCATGATGAGCAATTTCGCCATTTGCCACAATGTTTTCAAAATTCGTCTGCTGCAGAGGCGTCAAGGAAAGGGTTAAAGTGTATGGTTTACGATATCAGGCCATCTTCGCTATGTGCTCGATAAACTTGATGAGCTGGTTTTTGGGATAGGGGCGTTTCGCCACTATCCCATACTCAGCCTGCTTTCGAAAAGTCGGATTACGGCTGCAACCACAGTCCACAATTGAATTCCTACGCCAAAATCGAGTTTTGATTGGTTAGGATCTGCCTTTTCAACGATTTCATTGGTTCGACCGAATCACGAAAAACCCTCCGCTTGCATAAATTAATGAAACAAAATAGTTCCAACGCGTGAAACACACTCAGAACTATGATTGACCTCAGTGTCAGTGGTGTTAGGTAACGTCGACCGTGCTGTGACCCCATTAGTTTACAACAGTCGACTTATATAGAGAAATGTGCAAATCACTGTAAATAAAATTATTGAAAGGAGTTGAAACCATTGTGGCAAAAGTAGAAATTGCCTACGATAAGCAATTTCTCCTTTTGTCACAATGTTTTCGATTGTCGTCTGCTGCAAATCTGTAAGCGGGAAATGGTTATATCCTCCCCATGGAAGCGGAACCCTCTCCGTGATACTATAACAGTTCGAATATTGAAAATATTGTTGAAAATGGAGCTATTGCTGACAATGAGCAATTCCTCCTTTTCACACAATGCTTTCAAACCCGTTAATTTCAACATTGATTGATTGGGGTTAACGCCGTTTTTAACATTTCCTCAGTAATACCACGGCGGCCAGTTCACCTACAAATGTATTTTCTGGTTTCCTCACACCAGTACTCCACACAACAATCTTCCCAAGCAATTGGCTGCTTTTGCACATAGACTTAGCCCATTGGTGAAAGACGAATGACGCATGTCGCATTGACTTTTGTCAAACGTTGGAAAGAAATTTGGCCGAAAATGTCAACATACACACGGGTTATAACCGCAAGGTCATTATTTATTTTATAATTGAGGCGCTTCTAGCGATTTTGGGACAAGATTTATAATGTATATGCATTTGCGTTAATTGAAGACTCAACGTCCGTCAACGTGTAATCTAGTCCTAGATGTATCTGTTGACGAATAAACTAGAAATGTAGTCTAAATAGGTTTTTGTAAATTATCCTTGTACGACTTCTGTAATCAATACTTTATGAGTTGTCTATGTCTGTAAAGCTTGGAGGTATAATCCGGCGTCCGGCCGGCTGTCTGCCTGAATGTGCATTCGTCCGTCCGTCATTGATTGCATGTATTGGTCAACACGTTGTTACTGTATGGTAGATTTATTTCAAAGTGGTCACACGTATACTGTGTGATCAGGAGAACGGCAAAAAGAAACATAACTCTAGCATGCTTTCGATTGTCTTTCATTTATCAGCATGATTACAATATACATTGTGGATCTTTAGTGGTTTCTGAACTGGAAATATTTTAATTAAGGGACGCTGCTCGTTTTTTGGTCAATCTTTTGTCCTTCCTTATTTATTTTCTTTATACACATGTTTTTTTTTTTTTTTCAACAATGTTTGTCCATATTATCTATGCCATATATTTTCAACTTACATATGCCCCTATACCACTAGCGCTTTCAACGCTTTGATTACAGGTAAGCCGCCGAAAGAAAATCGATAGCACGACATACACATTTCAATAGTATAAAGAGTATCGCTACTCCTTGCCTATCCCTGTTTATTCTACCCTACTCTTCTCACCAGGGCAATGCTATATATATATATCAGTAAATGTGACGAAATGTGACAGGAAGATGCTACAGAAATATTGTATTGAACACAATACAAATACTACCTGAATCGTCGCCCAGTCGGAGATTTCAAACATGTACGACTGTTGCTTGACAATGCTCCAACACACACAAACTAGTATACAACTCACCATGTCGGAAAGAGGTACTGTGCTACCATACCCTCCTTATCCCACAGGAATCCGCCGTCACCCAGTGGTTTGCGTGGGAAACTTGAAACCGGGCTCGTGGCGGTCATGGTGGAGCTCCCATGGACAAGGCAAAGCTCTTAGCCTAGTACGTGTTTGTTTACCCAGGGATCATATATAAGTGTTCCGTCGCCGTGTTCATTCAAAGGCAATGCGTGTTGCGATCTATGTTTGAGTTACAATTGATTGATTGATTGGGGTTTAACGCCGTTTTTAACAATTTCTCAGTTATATCACGGCGGCCAGTTCACCTACCCATGCATTTCCTCGTTTTCTCACACCAGTACTCCACACAACAATCTTCCCAAGCAACTGGCTGCTTTTCCACATAGACTTAGTCCATT
Source organism: Serripes groenlandicus (assembly GCA_031761405.1). Classification (NCBI taxonomy): domain Eukaryota; kingdom Metazoa; phylum Mollusca; class Bivalvia; order Cardiida; family Cardiidae; genus Serripes; species Serripes groenlandicus. The sequence continues at coordinate 47,899,560 of JASEVX010000012.1, forward strand.
GGTGGAAGACGCATGTCGCATTGACTTTTCTCAATCCTCGGAAAGAAAGTTGGCCGAGCCGGGATTCGAACTCACAACCCCTGGATTGACAGCCCGCGTCGCTACCGACTAAGCTACCGGGGCCCGGCTTTGAGTTACAAACCACGTTCCGTATATAGTAAGGCAGAGCGATAAGGTACAAACTCGGGTCTAATTAGTACAGACATCAGTCTTATCCAATAAGTGTCTATGGAGCAATTACTTTCGATCAAATTCCAAGCAGACACACGTTTATAACCCATTAAGGCACATTAGCCATGCGTGTATGTGGAAAGCGAAAGCATTGTTCAACTGAGCTATAATAAAGGTAGGGAAACACCTCACGATGTACTCTACGTTAAAGCAGACATGAACATAAAAAAAATACGGAAACTATATAGATTTACCATTTCAAACGTATCTGTTTAAACAACCACGTTAAGGCGAACCGAGCTGTGACGTCATAACAGCTGATAAGCATAGACAGATAGTACAGATTACTGTGAAGATTCGCTTCTGCGTGAAGAATTTTGACAGAATACTGTATCATGGTGCACATATTAAATCCTTTGACAGATCACAGACAATAAATGTCCTAGTAATAGAAAGTTCACAATATAAAACATATGCAACTATTTTAGTATATTTTCTCTCTTATAACCAACTCCAGAATATGTGTATGTCAACTTTATACAGACCTGCATCCATGGGATCTTATCCGAGTTCTGATGATAATAAGACTTCCTTTTAAAAGTTTCTTAATCTAATAAGTGAACAGTATATCAAACTATGCGGATACCAAGAGTGAGCTGAATATATACTACGCCTTGTGACAAACTTAAAATGACAGGTCTTGATTACCTTAGGTCTCTGACTGCACAAACGTTCTGTGATTCGATTCCCTGCTAAACCACTGATTTGCTGAACGGAAATACAATTAGATGCATGTCAATTAATGATAACCCTCATCAACATATAGACATGCGCCTTAACACGCGTCTGTAGAAGAGGAACTTTAAAAAGTGTGTGACAAAAGTAGATGTTGCTCATAATGAGCAGTTTTTCCTTTTTCCTTTGTGACACAGTATCATCTACATATTTCCAATTACAAATTGTTTGCATATTTCTTCCCAGATGTTTTAAAAGTCATTTGCTGTGGGAAAGAATTAAAACAGTTATTCGAATTAGTAGGCGTACTGCAGTATTATTGTTCCGGTCGATTCCTTGTAGATCAGCCGGTCCAGGGTTTGAGTTTAAAGCCAACCTCGGCCAACATTATTTTCGTCATTTGATGAAAGAAAATAATGCTCTTAGCGCCAGTTGTTTTCCATCAATTGGTTAACGATATATGTTAAAAAAGCGGTTGCTTGGTAATACCAGGGACATAGATCTTATCTACGTCCCTGGTAATACTGTTATGTGGAGTACACATAGGCATGTGAGCTCTTCGTCAATATATTTTGTTTTTGGTTGAACATTTATTTTAACCCAAATCAATCAAACATCAAAGTATTATTGACACACTGATTGCTACAGTGTGGTGTAATTAAAATCATAACGACAGCAGGTAACATAATAAACCCATTGACACGAAAAATGCATAGTTTTCCATATATGCTTCAAATTGGGTGGGGTCTAATGGAGTACGATGCAATTTTAACACATCTATGCAAGTTACCTTTCAAGTTTTATTAATTATAATCTCAGGTCATGTATACATGACAATATGAGAAATATAGACACAGAATAATAATGAATATATATAAACGAGGCGTACACAACACAAAATATAGCATATATAACAATACAATATAGACTGGAGGATCAAATAAAGTACCTGAAAAAAGGGAAATACCCAAATTAAATCATTTTAGCTCTTAAACTTATTCATGATTGCTTTTATGAATGTTCACAATTTATTATATTTCACAAAATTCGAAGTGTTAATATTCATGAGACTTTTGAAAAACGTGTTTTTGAATATTCTGTAATTTTGACATTTATTTGAGGTGTTCAATATTGAGAGCCATTCGTTTATGAACACGTCAGTCAGAGAGTGTCTGTTTAGTTGGAGTCATTTAAAGTTTGGAAATAAGTGCCTTTCCATATATTTATATGTCCACATTTAATGAGTATGTTTCTTACATACTTAATCCAAGTATTTTGATTTTCTACATTCCGGAGAATTTAAATAATTACTTAAAGCAATATTGTATGTTAATGAAGGTAACTAAGCGTGCGTTGGAATAATGAGTTTAGACCAGAACTTTATTATGCGAGTATATATATCAATTGATAAAGGTTTGATGCTGATCTCACCGTACACAATGCAATTCGACGTGCTTGATTTGAGACCTAATATGTGTTTAAGATGAACCTTTTCTAATACATTAATATTTCCGTGACCCCAGCATTCGCATCCATATAGTAGGATAGGTTTAACCAGGGACACTATATATTAACCGATTTTTCATATAATTTGTTTTTTTAATAATACTATATTGATCATACATAGCACGAGTTGCTTGATTTGCTAAATGAGCTTTCGCTTTCAAGAATGACCCGCTTCTTCCAAACAAAATGCCTAAGTATTTGGATTCGTCAATCGTATCTACGGTGTAAACTTAAAATTCACTTGGCGACCACAGCTTAATATTAAAACTTTTGTTTTCGACGTGTTAACTGTAAGATTCCAAGTATTGCAGTAGTATTCATATACATTAAGAAAATGTTGTAAATCTTTAGCCGATTCACTTATCAGTACAGTATGAAATATGTGATCTCTCTTAATTTTAATCCCTTTCCGATTGTGATGCATCTGCAGAAGACGACGTTTCTATATATTGTAGCAAATTATGCATAACGAGTTATAACTAAATTTTGACATTATATTTTCAACTCCATTCAATAATTATTCTATCTGTTATAGAGAATTGTTATAGTTTTTCCTACAAGTTTTCAAAGTCGTCTGGTGCAGATGTGTTGTATGTGGGAAAGGGTTAATTGTTGGGCACTTATAATAGTTACCGTGTTCATTCATATTCTTTTTGTTTCTTCATTAAATTAAAAACGGAAGCGTTTCTTACAATGAACGCTACCAAGTTCTCTTATTTCACTCCTTTTCGAAACAAAACAAATTATTTTAACAATTTGAACTCATCCTTATACAAGCCAATTTTGGTCAAATAGCTATAGTTTAGATTCCGTTGCACAATTGTGTGTAAGTAAGTAAGTAAAAATCTTTTATTAAAGTGACATATGTACATGTAACATGGTATACAATGAAATTTAAACAAAACAGCCGGCCCAATGGACCTATAAGTCACCTATACAATAGTAAGTTATATAATTTCCACTTGAAATTAATTTGGCATTACTAACATCATCAATAAATAAATATTTGCATAATATTATATGGATTGGAATGAGACTAGTTATATAATGCATTTCTTCTTCTCATATAAGGAATAACAATGTATTTAGCTACTTTTCTTGGAACGTTTCTGATAAGATATGTAAGTTTATCCGCATCACTCAAAACATTAAACTGTATATTAGAAAAGTGATCATTAAAAACGTCTGCTCTAATATCAATGTAAAATGTACACTGAGTAAAAATAATGTATTTCATCTTCAATGTGTTGTTGATTACAAAATGTACAAAGTCTTTGCTCCGGGGGCTCGCTTACGTATCGTCCTGTTTCAACTATTATCGGTAAAATACCACATCTGAACTGAGCTAACAATGAACGTTCCCGTTTGTTCTAGTTCAAAAGTACATACTTTTTAGTTTCAAAGGTGTCTTTAAATGTATGTTCTTAATTTGGCTACCTTTGTTGCGTCTGCCTTCCAGATATTAGAATAGTAGTTAGCTATATTAGTCTGAACTGTAACTGTTTTTAAGTTACTACACCAATTATTTTTACACTTATTATAGTCCATGTTAAATATGCGTTTTGTTGTCATCGAACACTATAAGTCTATTCCAATATCGGATCATCGATACCCAACGTCGATAATAACTGGGTAGCGATCCTGTATCAGCCGTAATAGCAAGTTTCGGGGCAAATCTATGTACGCCAAGGAAGTACCGTAAAGCACGATACTGCACGTTGTCGACTGTCTGGTAATGTCTGTACCCCCATACAGACGCACATGATCTAAAATCGGTACAACACAAGATTCAAATAGCTTTTGATAAGATTTAAATCCAAAGTCTTTATAGTTGTGTATTTTGGATATGATTTTACCCAAAGCACGACCTGCGCCTTTGTGTATGTGCGTATAGGTCTGTCATTTACTTTACCTACTGTTGATATTTCAGACAGTGAAACATCAAATTGAAAAGTTCCTCTGGATAATAAAGGGCTTGGGTGAGTGCTAACGAGAGACATTCTTAGATTTTAACTAAGTAGCATGAAATGTATTGTAAAAGGTTCTTATGCTTGATTTACAACTTAGTTAAAACATAAATATATGGTAACCTTTCTTAGGGATTATTTTCTCGCTAGGTCGGGTTATATATCTGTGACAGTGTCATGTTACCGTGTTTTATTCTTACACATTACTTACTAAGTTATAGAACTTAAAACATATATTGATCATACTATAAGCGACCAGGTCTGTATCAATATTCTGATATATAAGGTGTCAATCATAGACCCTGATTGATACATCCTACAAGGAGAAATATTCGCTCAAACCAGGGACACTATATTACAATATATTGTAATAGAGTGTCCCTGCTAAAATGCAATGGAAAGAAGAATTAAATGAAGGTTTAACAAAACTTATTCACACAAATGTATGCTGGTGTTGTCATTTTGTATGATTACACGCTTAAACTATCTTCAATTTCTATAAAGAGAAGTGGAATCTAGAAAGGACTTGTCCGATAATACGTCACATCAGTTTATGTCACGTGACAAAAAAAATAAATCGATTTTGTCTCACGACTGCGGAAAAATTATAGCCTTATAAAAAGCATAAAAACAAAGAGCTCATATTTTTTAAAATAATAAATGGATTTCTTTTATGCTTAATTTTCAATCCATGCACTATTTACGAGACGTTGCAAGCAGTTAGACATTATGCCCCAGTCAGACACACACATTGCGTATAGGGCGGATAGTTGCGGACAAAATCCGCAGTCTTCCGCAGAATTTGTGGGCGTGGCCTATTTTCCTGATGAATTACTGATCCAGTTACCTATATATGCGGATAGATACGGATGGTTGAGGATAAATGATGATGTCAGCGGTTAGATACGCTCCCTTTGAATTGACATAATGAGGATAGATACGGATAGATACGGATAACTTTCTTTCCATTACCTTCTAGTATCTTTAGATGCGGATAGATACCTTCAGATACGGACTGTTGCCCATATGCCTTGCAGATAGAAGGGGAGACGTTTATAATCGCCATTAGCATTTTGAACATAAATTTATTTCTTACACCTATAATTTCTTTGAACTTTATTAAACTTTTTTTTTTATTACACCTTCGTTTTTAGGTGGGATCAAGATTAAAACAATAAAGATCCAAGATATATTAATTGATTTATTTTACCATTAATTTCTTTATCTTTATTTCACAAACCTCAATTTCTTTGTCCTTAATTGGACAACTAAACCAAAAAGTTCAAATAAGTTTTTAAAATGGTGAGCACTCTTTTGCAATTAACACGTTTATGAAATGGCGACCCAACTGTTACAATTAACTAGCATATAACACTGCACCATACGCCACTACCATGGTACTGATCCGGCCTCTCCGTTGTAGTAGTGCTTTAGATAGAGTATCTGTCTCTTCGCTGCCATGCTGGTGTTGTTGCCGTACAGCCGCCTCTCCAAATCATCCAGAACAGTATCATCGCTCAACGAGCCGGGAATGAGGTTTTGCTGCTCGTTCTCACGGTCGCCAAGTGTACCATCATCTGCACAGGCCGTCCTTAGCATATTGTGCAGTGTCACACAAGCCAGCACCATGGTCTCTACGTTCTGCGGCTCCTATTGGAGGGCTGTGAGTAGGCCGCCCCAGCTGTTGGCCAGAATGCCAAAGGCATTCTCCACACACCGTCTAGCACGAGCAAGGCATTAGTTGAAGACCCGCCCGTTCTCTTCCAGAGGTGTAGCAGCTAATGGCTTCATCATCCACTCGTTGAGGGCAAATGCGTTGTCCCCGATTACGAAATACGGCATCTGACGGTCGTCGGCAGGTAGAGGTTCAGGTTCGGGGATGCCGATCGTGTAGGAGATGTGATGGCCACCTTCAGGTCACCCTCCTGCGAGTCTTTTGTAGTATCGGCGTGAGTCCATCACGTCTCGGAACATCTCGGGGGTGAGCCTGGTAAAGTTATGGAACTCCACCACATCCTCGTTCCTCAAGAGCATCATGAGGTTGCCATACGATCCCTGTTCCGGCCAGAGACTGATCCAACGGCGGACCCACCACCTCCTCTCCCGACGGCGTGCCACCCAGATGGACAAGAGCTGTGCATATATGAATGTAGGCCATTGAAGTGAAACTAGGAAGACAGGAATGGTTATGTCAGAAGACCATCCAGTATATATAGATCAAGAAACCACCCAGAATTCTGGGTTCACGTGGCTTTTGTTTTGTGTGTGCAAAAGTGGAAGAGATCTTCGAACAAGAAGTTAAAAAACGCAGGAGTCCGTTACAGTCCGTATTTATCCGTATCTGAAATTAGCCATTCGCATTTATCCGCATGCATCCCCATAAATAGGTATCTGTCAGTATTGGAACGCAAGCTATCCGTATTGAAACGTTTCTTTATGTAACAGTCCGTAACAATACGCAGAACGAGACCTGTAATTAACCGAAACTAAAGGTATCAATCCGTATACAACGGTATCAGTCCACAACTTGGGGTAGACCGCGGAATGATAGGTTTAGATACGGATAAGATACGGATAAATGCCTTCAATTAGTTCCAGTTACGGATCATTACGGTTAACTCGTCCGCGCCTGCATTTTGAAACTTTTCAAAATTTGGCCGCGAATCCTGTGGACCTACGGATACGATACGAACAGTTCCGGACTCTGCGGATACGATACGGAACGAAGGGATAGATACGGACGAGCCACCCGTAGCATCTGCAGAATCAGTGTGTGTGTGTGTGTCTGACTAGGGCATTAACAACGTTTCCCCTGCATTGAGTGTGAATGTAATGTAATGTAATGTAACGTAACGTAATGTAATGTAATGTAATGTAATGTAATGTAATGTAATGTAATGTAATGTAGTTGTAGATACCTATTGCTCTGATTGCTTCGTTTACTATGGGGCCATTTGATAGTATACATTATATCACATACATTCACGTGACAGTTGCAGAATATTTCAAGAGACAGAGTAGGATACAATGGTGTCCGGCTGCGGTACCCTTGCTCTTTCCAAAGAGACCCATTGGTTCTTAAACGTTCTCAGTGTGTAGCATCGATACACGCGAGGCCATTTACCAAGGAATTACTTAACATATAGTTGAGTGGGAGACACTTAAAAGCATCTCAGAGTTAATTGGTGGGCGGCGCACATATAACCAGACGGGAGGTACAGTCACTATGAATTAACGTAATCATGTCCTGTCACGTTGAATGCTTTATGGTTAATGGAGTACGGACGAAACCTTACGGTACATAAACCCCATCAGATATTTATCTACTGGACAAAACCCCACGGTACATAAACCCCATAAGATATTTATCCACTGGACAAAACTCCCCTTCCCCCTTAGTGAAAAGTGAACCCTTTGGTGTTTGATATTATTATATAGATGCATTATATCAAGTGACTCTTAAAAGCATCTCAGAAATATACTAAACTCGGATCGGGATTTAAACCCGCGCGTGTTAACTACTTAACCATCTGGTTATTATACAATTGAAATAACACAAATCTCGATTGACACAACAGGGACACAAACACGAGACAACTTGTGGCGTGTGTAAACAATGATCAGTCTGTGCGGTAATGTTGGCCGACATAAATGCACACTCGGTTTTTCAGAAGTTTATCGAAAGTTTCTGTGACAGATATACAAATAGTGTTGAACAGCATAAGGATAATCCGGTGTCGAGCCCCGAAAGCGAAGTCGGTTATGACGCGGATAAGCGTTAATCGCCTTCCATTAATCGTCTATGATTGAAAAGCTGTCAGTTTCTTGGAACTTTCTGATTTGTTCAGGAAGCAAAGACACACATGGACAAATTAATTGGCCGGTGTGATATGACTTAAAAGATGTTAAAAACGACCTTAAACATAAACCAATCAATTGGATAATCTGGATTCAAACAGGCACATTTCTCCGCAAATATCAAACGAATCCTGAATGGAATATTCTTTTATTCTTCGTAATGGATGAATTATTTTTATAATTTTGACAGTTGACCCACAGGCGATCTTCAACGACAATAGCTTAATATCATTGTATGAGCTACGTTAAACACCATTTGCGAACAATGAATGCTAAAGTCAGCCTTTACATTCGTGCTGGCTAATCACGGATTTTAGTGTTTGTTATACAGATATGTTATGATAGATAGATAGATTGAAATTTGTTTGACTTTAACTATACATAGGTTTTCATCATACAACATAAGTATTAATAAATAAATAGCATGCACATGCCACATTCACAAATTCGCGCAATCGCTCGTTCGAGCGCGCACACACATACACACCCCCCCCCCCCCCCCCCCCCCACACCCACACACACACTCACATATACACATGATTACTCGGGTTATAATATAATATAAATATTAATCGTATAAAAGATGCTAGCAACCAAATATCTCTTTCTCTGTTTATCTAAATAGACTGGTTTGCTAACATAAGCACGCGCTTGTATGTGCAAGCTGTTACCATTATACAAGGATGTATTGGTCGCCTTGCACACACATGCACTAGCTGAAATTTCATTTTGTTTATAATTGCATGGTAGAAGATATTTGGGCTTTCATTGAAAAGAGCGACAATGCTTTACAGACGACTTTTGGTGTATATAGCTTATAGCAAGAGGTAGACATTCAATGTTGCAAGATACCATAACATATAAAAACTTAGTTATACTTCAAATAATGTCAACATAATACAGTGTAATCTCATCAGGTGGTTTGAGTGTATATTTGTACTTAATCTCATGATTGGCCCAATAATTGGAGTACACATATCCACCCAAATGTATCACATATTGCAACCTTGATATATGGATGATGTTTTACATGTACTTTACACACAAATTATTGTATTTTAAAAACATGTATTTTTCAAAAATGTGACATGTATTTATGCTCCAGTCAGCAGGGATTTTTCTATAATCGTTAAACATTTTCGTTTTCAATAGTATTAAAAAATAATTTTCTCTGTGAGAAGGCTTCCTTCATATAATAGCATAAGTTTAATATTTTATTTTTATTTTTTGAATCGAGTACTTTAGATAATTTAAACATACTTGGCTTATTATAATAGTATTTTTTGATGTAGTTAATTCTAATGTCTGAGTATTGTTTGCAAACTAAAATGAACTGATATTCGTCTTCGATCTCTGCAGTGTTACATATGTTACATTTTCTTAAGTGTCTATCGATGCGATTTATACCATATTTGTTTTATTTTTTAACGTGTGTGACGATAAACGTATTTTTGACATGTATGCCCTAAGTTTTTTTATTTCATATATAGTCTAGATATGGTTCATAATTAAATTCTGTTTTAACAGCTTTATAAAGGGTCAGTATTCTATATGCTTCTATGTCTGACGACCAAGTTTGTATGTAGTTATCGGTAAAGCGCTGTTTGAATACTTTTGGAAATTGTTTGTGGTCAACACTCCATGGATTTCCCTACACATATAAGAATCCAGTATTACATAAAATAGTTTTGACATCGGAAAGCCAATTATAACACCCACTACTGCAATTTTCTTATAATTTATTGTACACATTTCTTAATATGATATTATCACTCGCCAGTAGTTTAAACCAATATTTAGTGATAGCAACGTATCTGCTGATTAAAGGTGGATACCTGCCTAGCTCGCCATAAACACCTGCGTTGCGTGATTATAAGTTGAACCGAGGATATGTTTTAGGAATTTAAAATGGATTCTTTCGAGGGATTTTGATTTTTGTAACACCCCAAATCTGACATCCGCAGTTCAATATTGAAACAATAAATGTATCGAAGAGTTGCAGTGATTCCTTTAGAGTTAACTCGAATTTCCGAAGATGGATAATAAGAACGTTCATGGCTTTAAGAGCTTTGCCAGAAATATACTGTTGGTTCAAAATAAAGGAACCGTTATAATTAAAAACTACGCCTAAGTAATTGGAATCATTGACAATATCTAATACTTTGCCGTTATAGTACCAACTGTGATTTATCGGAGTTTTACCTCGTTTTCGAAAGACAATTATTTTAGTTTTCTCAGTATTAATCGATAGGCTCCACGTTTGGCAATATATTTTAAGACGGTCCTAAGAAAGTTGAAGATCCTGTGGGTTATAACTTAATAGAACCATATCGTCAGCAAAAAGCAGCAACATTAGGGTAATATCGTCTAGCGTGAGTCCGCAAAAAATAGTTCCAAATCTTCTATAAAAAGAGAGAAAAGTATTCAGGATTTAAGCTCGCCTTGTTTGAGCCCTACCAGGATATCAAAATAGTCAGTCTGCGATCCTTTGAATTTGATAGAGGCCTTACAATTTTCATACATTGAGCGTATAACCCTTAATATTTTACCCTTTAATCAAATTTGTATAATTTTGATCAAAGAGCGTTTCGATAAACTGAATCGAAGGCCTTTTTTTAAGCCTATAAATGCACAATACAGTTTAGATTGGTGTCTAAAATTCTGTTGATAATACATTTTAAGATGAAGAACGCATCGGTTGTGGATTCGCCTTTCCTAAAACCGAACTGCGCATCTGATATTACGTTGTGTGATTCGCACCATTCTGAAAACCGTGTAGTAAGGATACTGGTGAATAGTTATACAGCTTGGCAAAGTCATGCCCCGGTAATCATCTACCGAATTTACATCTCCCTTTTTAGCTCGACATCCGTCTGCGTCGGGGTCGACGTTGGTGTCACACCTTGGTTAAGGTTTAGTACCAATTCCCTTTTTTGTCAAAACCATTACTGATGTTGCTTTGAAACTTACAACATGTATTCACCATCATTACCTCCATCAACAGACAAGAGTACATAACTATGTCAAGGTTTTTGTAAGAATTATGGCCCCTTTTTTACTTAGTAATTTGGTTAAGTTTTTTGTACCAATTCTTTTTTTAAAAAACCGTTACAGATATGGCTTCGAAACTTACAACAATTATTCATCATCATAACTTCTATCAACAGACAAGAGTACATAACTCTGTCAAGATCTTTGTAAGAACTTTTGTAAGAATTATGGCCATTTTTTACTTAGAAATTTGGTTAAGTTTTTTGTACCAATTCTTTTTTTTTAAAAACTATTACGGATATGGCTTCGAAACTTATTACAACAATTATTCACCATCATTACTTCTATCAACAGACAAGAGTACTTAACTCTGTCAAGATTTTTGTAAGAATTATGGCCCTTTTTCGACTTAGTATTTTGGTTAAGTTATTTGTACCAATATATTTTTTCTCAGAACCATTACAGATAAGGCTTCGAAACTTACAAAACTTATTCACCACCATTAACATACAAGAGAACATAATACTGTCAAGATTTTTGTGAGAATATTTGTAAGAATTATGGCCCTTTTTCGACTTAGAATTTCAGTTTAAGTTTTTTGTACCAATATATATATTTTTCAAAACCTCTACAGATATTGCTTCGAAACTTACAACACTTTTTCACCATCATTACCTCCATGAACAGACAAGAGAACATAACTCTGTCAAACATTTTGTAAGAATTATGGCCCTTCTTCGACTTAGAATTTCGGTTTTTTGTACCAATATCTTTTTCGAAAACCATTACATATATTGCTTTGAAACTTACGACACTTTTTCACCATCATTTCCTCCACAACAGACAAGAGTTTTTGTAAGAATTATGGCCATTTTTCGCCTTAGAATTTTGGTCTAGTTTTTCGTACCACCCCACTTTTTTTCAAAACCATTAGTGATTTAGCTCATACACTTACAATACTTATTTATCATCATTACCTCCATCAACCGACAAGGGTACATAACTCTGTCAAGTTTTGTTTAAGAATTATGGCCCTTTTTCGATTTATAATTTTGGTTAAGTTATTCATACCAAATCAATTTTTTTAAAAACAAATAGAGATATAAATAATAGAGCTCTGCTAATTTTGTGTGTACTGCTGTTGCAAACAAGTTTCGATTTTATTTAGGAGAATATTTTTACTCTGGGGAAATTTTGATTGATCCAAATGTAGCTTAAGCCGCATTCGTCAAATATTGACTTAATGTGCATTAACCAGCTGTAATGTTTATTGGTTTTGGTGTAATCAGTGTAAATAAATTTATACAAACTATAGACAATTTTTTCAGGATTTGAAATTATATTATACCAGAAACCAATAATGCGTTTTTTTATACGCCCGTTTTGAAAAAAAAAATCGTATTATAGTTTTACCTGCGGCGTACGGGCGGGCGGGCGGCTGGGCGGGCGGCGTCCAGTATGTTGTCAGCTCAATAACTTTAGAAGCCTTTGTTAAATCATCACCAAATGGTCAGAATGTGTATTGGGATAATATCTCGGACAAGTTCCATAACTAGCCATATCGTTTTAGTCAATCGAGAGTTATCGGTCTTGTCAGCTTAATAACTTGTGAAGCCTTTGTCCAATCATCACCAAATTTAGACAATATGTTGATGGGCAGAATATCTTGGTCAAGTTTGATAACTTACAACGTTATCGTAGTCACTACAACATTATGTCCCTCGAAATGACCAAAACTGTACTAACAGTGTCCGCTCTCTAAGTTTGGCTGATGTACAACCAACTATCACTATACTATACGTAGCATCGAATAATGTAAGTTGACAAACAGTGGGTAAAGCTAAATTTCGTAAATTTGTGTAAAGGCTAAAAAGACATTTCCTTGCTTGTTCGCATATAACAGTTTTTGCGCATGAAAAGTTTCTATTTTTCTATTTTTACAGAACCCAATACCAAGATATTTAAATGTATCAACAACCTCAATTTGTCTGTTAACAACGGACATTTTTCTTTTTCTGCAACATCTGTCTCCAAATACCATGTCTAATTTTCATAGAGTGCAATAGTCTCTGAAAGAGTCTAGAATTGAATTCATATCCTCTTCATTATTTGTTTTATAATGTTTGAGATACATGTCAATAGATTCGTCAGATAATACAACACCTAAATTAGTTCTACTAGAAAGGAAATGCTCTACGTCGTTTAAAAATAAGGAAAATAGAAGAGGTGATAGGCTTTCACTTTGGTGTATTCCCCTAAGGTTATCATAAGATGCAGCTTTATTCTTATTTAATGACTTAATTGCTTTCTCAACTTCTTCAAAGGAGATCAAATTATCCAACTCTGTGAAATCCGCGTCAGCATTGCTGAAATCGTGACAGTCATTAAATTATTCGACGTCGTCAAAAATGTTGCATTCTATATAAGAAAATAAATGAATTAAAATCATCGGGTGAATTACTCGTTTCGGTTTTACGTTTCGGTTTAAAGTGGTGCCAGAACGCCTTGTATTAGATTGGCGCACATTTACTAGCTTTAGGGTTTCTTAATATTTATGTTTTCTTTTTTTCATAATTATGTTTTTTTTTATACAAACGCTTTTTATCCGCCAGCGTTTTCCTGTTTTCGTACGTTTTTGATAGGCTGTAAAGTCGTAGGGCATTTTTATAAATCTCTTTTATATTGTAGCATTCCTGATCAAACCATTTATTCGTTTTGGCATTTATATCACGCGACTCGTTTATCAAGAATTCGTTCTTAAATAATGGATCTGCAGTTTTACGCATTATATCGGTAACTCCTGAGATCAGTTCTTCCGTGCAATTAGGATTGTTGCGATCTATTTGAGTAACTAATGTATTGAACAGTGGCGAATCGGAAATTATACCCATTCTAAAAATATCTGATTGTTGTGCGTCCCACTTGATGAACTCGTACTGGTATGAGTACTGGTCACTTAATGCAGACCCATTTTAAGAAATTGTAGTGAACGTTTAAGGGGCATGGTCGCTGAAAATGTTAAATGTGTATACAAAAATCGCTTATACAGCCAAAATCCTTCTCTCTCAACAATAAATAATCAATAACACTGCTTCCTTTAATTACCACTAGCGTATGTCTCTGCACCTATAGCATGGTCATATCCTAATCTGCCATTGGCTATCCTAAGAGAAGGAGACTTGCATAAGTCTAAAAGCTTTAAACCTTGATAATTTAATGCACTTTATTGCGATATTTTAGGCAATGCATTGTCTGGTACATAATCCACATGAATGCTGTGTATAGCTCTATCGCACATAACGTAGTCACTCTTTATTGAAACCGCCAATTATGAGAATGTTGCCTTGTTACTCGTAATGGAAAACATCATTTTGAAGAGTTTCAAATAAATTTGCATGAATAATTTTACATGCTGGCGACTCGTCTGACCATAAATACACACCTGAAATAAACATTATGTGGCAGCACGTACTTCATAACTATATTTTCATACATTCTATTGCATTAAAACATACTTGTTGTATAGCAAATACAAACAGATTAACATAACTAACAGATTTATATAAGATTAATAAGCTTATAAGCAATCAATGGCGACCGTATAGCTGACATTTAGCTGGATAAATGCCACGCAGTGCGAAGGAAGACGACATTAGTGGTTAACCCTTTCCCTCATACGACAATTCTGCAGCAGACCACTTTGAACACATTTTGTCAAAACATAGAAAATCTCTATAATTGAATGGATAACCTATGGCTAAAAATGGAAAACAATTTAGGGCTGTAACGAATACACTAGGTGGCGAATACGATACGTATCACGAATACAGGGTAACGAATACGAATATTTATTCAGGAATACTGTCATGTATTTAAAAACATGCAAACACAAAATAAATCATAATTCAGATTTAAGAAAGTATAATGATTGACTTGTAAGTCTTGTTACTCTTCTGACAAATAAAATCCAACTCGAACAGTATAAAAGTTAATAAGTTCTTTGACTTTTTGTCCCCAAAAGAATATAAACTTGTTTACTTCAAGAACTTTACAAGAGAGGTAATTTTGAATTTAATGTAGCGTTTAACTAATTGTTACCCGAGTTCATGTCTACCAATTTTGATAGTGAGCAATGGAAAGTCTCCCTTGAGTGCTTTCGGAAATCCGAAACTTTCGAAAACAGCCGACATATTTGGCGGAGGTTCAATATTTTCAATTTCCACGGGGTTCGCCATTTTTGTTGTTGACGGGTTTTGGTTGTCAATAACTGGGAATTGTCCTAACTATTCAATTGAATTATAATTCAAAACTAATTAAAAACACATTTTAAACACACACAAACGTATTTCAAAATACATCGTAGCGAACACAACATCAAATATATTATGAGAAAATGAATAAAAATATGTCGCAAAATTAGTGGTCAGCTGTTGTGGGTGGGGTACTTAATTTGGCCGGAGGTTCAATAGTAATCTCGAGTTCCTCGTGGTTCGCCATTTGGTGTTGAAGCGTTCTGGTTCTCGTTTGTTGGGAATTCTCCGACCTTTTCAATTGAATATTATAATTCAGATTTAATTAAAAACCGATTGTAAACACACTAAAACGTATGTCAAATACATCTTAGCGAACACACACAAAAAAGATTACAAAGCATGTAGAATCAGTAGTCAGCTGTTGTGGCAGGGGTACTATATAAATATAGAGCCGAATGCGCTATGCATTTGAATAGGTTTGCAAGTCTGACGAAAGGTTTGTTATGTTTGTAGTTTAATTAAATTGATTTTAGTTTAGAGTATACAGGTTTGGATTATATTCGTGAATATTAGAATATGGGTGAAGCGAATAACGAATACGATTCGGACAGGCCTGTATTCGATTATATCGAATATTCGAATGTATCGTTACAGTCCTAGAAAACATTGTGGCAAAAGGAGAAATTGCTCGTTTTGAGCAATTTCTTCTTTTATCACTGTGTTTTCAAAAAGCCGGCTGCTGCAGAGGCGTCAGAAAGCGTCTATATGAGGGAAAGGGTTGACACAGTAACCTCTCTGTACGTAAATTGAATCCTACGACACCGCATAAAAGTTCGACATACATTAAATTTGAGCCGTTCCACATCAACCAATATTTATGACTCTGCGTAATGTATCGACCCGGATCAGCATGCGCAATTGACCCTGGCTAACCCGGGCCGACATATTCTGTCTCAGGGGGATAGAGATATAGAGTAATAATTCCTGAAACAGAAAATCCACAGGAGGCGATAAGTCTCTGCCTGGATTAGCCTGTGCGGCATTCTGATGCTGATCCGGGTCGATACCATACGCAGAGGCCATAGTGTTGGTTTTCTCGTGGAACGGCTCATTTAAATAATCTATACAATCGGATCACTCGGTTATCACTGCTGTTTATGCATTTATATCCCTTGTTGATACATAACGATTTTTGAAGATGACATTTTGAGTTGCTGACGCAAATATGAATCTGAGCCGACCTGTTACAGGTAGTCATGGGATCTATACGAGCATTTTTACTGCAGCAACGTTAATGTCTGGTCTTAATGAGACTGACTTTATTATCTTTTATCGAAATTGTATATACAGTCGAATTCAAGAACTCGTTATCACGTGAATGCTTTTTTTGTGGTAAATTCCCACATTATGTTTTGATGTTATATCTTTCCCAATTGTATAGAATTGACCGAATACACGTTCTGTCTGTCTATTTGTCATTCTGTCCTGAAACCGATTTTGTGAAGCTTGAGCCATCAGTAAAGATACAGGCTCTGTTTTGTTGGCTGCTCAACTTAAGTCAATACTGTCAAGTATTACATATCAATTCATTGATTCACTTGCCATAGAGTAACGCTTTCAAAGACCGACTCGGTGGTGTAGTGATAGAGCGTTCGCCTCCAGTGTGGGGGTCGCTTGTTCGATTCCCGGCCGGGTCATACCACATACTTTATAAACGGTGGTAATGGATGCCCTTCTTGGCGATCAGGGTTGCGGGGTTAGCATTACGACTGGCTGGTTCTAGGATAAATACTTGTAAGTACTTGTAACTTACCCAGGAAACGCCGTGATATAACTGACGAATTGTTGAAAGCCGCGTTAAACACCAAACAATCAATAAATCAATCAAACAACGCTTTCAAAGCTGGTCTTTTGTAAAGGGACTTGTCCAACGTTGCTTTTGGAAGAGTCCACAGCCATTTCCAGTAAAATTAAGTCAGTCGTAATGCTAACCCCGCAACCCTGAGCGCAATTGAGGGCAGCCATTACCACCATTTTTAAAGTCTTGGGTATGACCCAGGCGGGGATCGA
Organism: Serripes groenlandicus; assembly: GCA_031761405.1. NCBI lineage: Eukaryota > Metazoa > Mollusca > Bivalvia > Cardiida > Cardiidae > Serripes > Serripes groenlandicus. The sequence goes on from JASEVX010000012.1 coordinate 47,917,111, forward strand.
AGCCGCGACCTCCTGGACACGAGGTGGACGATCTACTAATATACCACCGAGGCGGTGGACATAAAGAAGTAAGTAGTCCTATACCTATCTATGAGGTCTGAAGTCACTCAGGTACTGAATCAGAACGCGTTGAAGATAATTGTTTTGTCTTGTTTTAGATCAAACGAGCACTCCTATACACTCCTCTAATGTTTACCTACGTATGTCTGACATTGCTAGCAATAACAAACCACTAGGCATTGTTGTTGAGGACCCACGCACTCATCGAGATCCAAAAACAGATATTCTCCTAGTAAGTTGATTTGTTACAGTCACTTGATTAATTGGTCAGTATGTACTTCATATTTCTATTTTACATGAACTAGTTATGTAATCATCATATACGGCTATTCAATAAGCGTAGTTTGTATGGGAAAAAGTCATAGTTGACTTTTTTGTTAACAGTCTGATTAAGACCTACACCGTTCACCTATTACGTACATGAGCCGGTCCACGAGATAACCAACAGTGTGGACTCGACCTGGATCAGCCTAAGCATGCCGCGATGGCGGACCCGGACAGACACTTTTCGCCTCCTGTGGACTTTCTGTTTCAGGATTCATTACTCTATACATCTATCCACTTGAGACGAAATATGTCGGCCCGGATTAGCCTGTGCGGACTGCGCAGGCTGATCTGGATCGACACATTACGCATCGTCAAAAATGTTGGTTTTCTCGTGGAACGGCTCATATTTGCTTGTTAGAAGCCCCTGTTAACTTTTATATATTCTGTGTCATGGCGTGCGCGCTTGCGTGTGTGTTTTCGCGCTAGCCTACGTCTGTGTGTGCGCATGCTCGCTGGTGGTGCGGGCGTGTGAGCGTGTTTGTCTGTAGGGATAGTAGGATATATATTGTACAAACTAGACAAAGGGAATTAGAAAAAACCGGAGTATTCGTGGAACATGTCTCTATTTCAGTGGCTATTGACATATGTCTGTTCGTTTCTCTTGATCTAAATCACTGCTCTCTACTCTAATGTGATCAACGTGTCACGTAGTTTGTCTCGTGTTCATTTCACTGATTGAAGAGTAGACATCATACAGACAATGGTTGGCGTCGTTAGAAGTTCCCTTAAACCCTTTCCCGTATACAACACATTTGCGACAGAATACTTCGAAAACCTCTTGATTCACATTTCGAAACTCCCTGTAAACGAAGAACACATTTGTCACAATGTTTTCAAAGTTTGAAGCTTACTTCAGGGGGGTCAGCATGCGTCTGTATAAGGGAGAGGGCTAATGTTGTCACCTTGCCTTCTCAGAGGTTTAGAGGCGTATACAAAGACACGACATTTGGATGTAATTGGTAGATTGACTTATTTTTAAAGCTAATTCCCTGTTTCGTGTTTCAAAAGCACCGTGACATGACACGAAAAAGCAATGGTTTTGTTTGTTTCTTTGCATGGGTTAGTTACCAGTTCTACTGGTCCGTTTATCCCGGCCCACGTGTCCGGATAAGCCTGTGCAACTGCAAAATCGGATCAAGACCTGCACTGTTCAAATATTACTTAACAAGCCTTGTTTTGAAGCGTGTGCCAAGTTGTATAGATTATGATCGGACGGAGCAGATTATCAGGCAGATCCGAACCTACACTATTCAGAAGCGCAAACAGGTACCCTTTCCCGCGGACAAAGACAATTCTCAGACCTAGAACCAATCCGGATATTCGGTCCCAACGCGGACATTCTAACCACTTCATCCTGAAATCGGTGGGACTGTCCTGAGACACAGGACTTATTTGGACATTTGCTGCTCGCAGATTCTGGTCCAGGGGCGTTTTTTTTTCTAAAAATGCCCCAAAATGCAGCTGCGGCGATACACATCTGCGTAATGTATCGACTAGATCAGCCTGCGCTGGTCCGGCCGGCACATTCCGTCTAAGGGGGGATAGATAGAGTAGTGATACCTGAAACAAAAAATCGAAAAGTGTATATCCGGGTACGCCTGTGTGGCATGCTTAGGCTGATCCGGGTCGATACTTTACGCATAGTCCACAATGTTGATTTTCTCACGAGACGGCCTACCCATTGATTATTGCCAAGCTACGCCACTGTGGTCGGTCGTTTCTCGTGTGCCATGACACTTACCGACTGTAACAAAGAAACAAACCAAACTATTTTCTTCGAATGATAAATCAACTTTTAAATAATACATCGGTATTCACAATACGCACACTGTTTGTTCTTTATTTAGACAAGAACAGTTACTTATCTTAATCCAATTTTCGACGATTTTGCTGACTTTTCAAACCAGTATATACAGGGCGTAACCATGGTGTTATTTCGTTCACCATTCTACCGTTTCCGTGGTAATTGCATTGGGAGCGGGAGAAAAGCCATTCGGAAAGGAATTAACAGTTAAACATGGACGTAGGTCGCGGTCGGTTTGCTAGTTCGGAAGAGGATTCGTCCTGAAAGTGAGAGGTCCTAGGTTCAAGCACCAGACTGGCTCCATGTTTTTTATTCTACCGATTTGACATCATAACCATAAGTTCATGGTAACGATCTGAGTCTGCACATTCTACATTGTATATGTGAATCAGTTTCTGAGACTCGGTAATTTGAATTTTATTTGTACTTAGGGTAGAGTTCTAATTTAATCTCGAGAAAGTCCTATGTGAGGTACTTTTAAAGCGACTGAACTCCAGATGCACAACTGTCGGGGGAAAAAAATAAATTTTAAGAAAATAATTGTTATTTTTGTATTTGGGGCATTAAAATATGATAACTGACATATTACATACCACTATAATCGGTGCGATTTTCTTGTTTTCGATACTTTTTCCATCGCAAATTCTACCCCGTGACTAACGGGTTAAGTTTTTTTTAAATAGCTTTCGATGCTTGTATCTCATTCATCACGTGACTTGAAGAGTCGTCACGTGAATTGAAGAGTCGTCACATGACCGATAGGACGCATGCGCATTAAATGAAACATGTTTATACCATGAAGGTTTTATGCAAAGTAAGCAGTGACTAAAATAACCATTTGAGTACAAATAAAACGAATAAAACCCGTTTATTATTGCTGCAAGTTATGTCAGTCCTGTAGCAGAAGTGTTTTGAAATGACCCCGATGGTGTTTTTGTTCGTTTGTCAATATACTGAAGCTCCGAGTAAACAAAGCAGAGAATACAATGATTTGAACATTTTTCACAATGTTGGGACCCTTACATACATTATGCATGATTTAAACGATAATTAAGCCAAAACACTTACCTCTTCCATATTCGACGCTGATGAATTCGCCATTTTGTGTTTACGTTTATTTCACTTATCAATATTACAATATTTTTTTACAATATTTTTTATTTCGATGCTGAGTATGTACATAATACATAAATGACAGCTCTGCAATATCTTATACAACGTGATCAGAGGGCAACAAAAGGCGTAGTAATTAAATCAATATGAGAGAGAAATTGAGAATAAGAGAAAAAGAATGAAGTACATGTATATAGAGAAAAAAAAAGAAGGAATGGACAGAATGGAGGATAGAAGCATGTTTTGTAGTTTAGATATGTTTGTTAAGCATGTTTTTTTTTAAAGCTCAATAAGCGTGTTTTCGTCATGTTTCCATATTTAATTATTTTCCCTTTTCAAAAAATAAATAAAAAGGAAATGGTTATGGAAACATTTATATTCCTATATTTAGAAGGTACATAATGTTAGCGGTGTGTTACTAAACAGTAACAGAAAAAAGGATCTTATGAGATTCGTATCGCTTTTGTAGGCCGCAAAATATACAGTGTACAAAATCACAAGGAGCTCATGCAATCACAAACAAATCTCTATGATTACTGTTGTTCGACTCCGCCAAACGTGTAAATTGTGTATAACTGTACACGCCTGTCAGAGTGAACCGTTATATAATTATATCACGTGATCGTTGCAAGGTGCCCGTCTGAAGGATTCCGTGGTATTTTTAAATAGGAAACCCCTTCATCGGGACAATCGAAAACGACTCAAGCTCACTTTATTGATAAAAAACGATACATTTTCTACCTTGGTTTTACTTGGATAACATAAAGAATAACATTTAGGGCGAATTCGAGTTTTTTTTTTTTTTGTATTCATTCGATATGCCGTTCGACAGGCTAGATGTCAGTGGACCTGTGCCAGGTTTGAAAGATATTGGATAACTTTAACATTTTCTCGCCAAAGGTGTGGAACTACCTTAACAAGTGGTTATTGACGCTTATGACTGTTATAGCAATATAAACTTGGGGAGGGTATATGTAGCCAAGGTATAGGGTATAAGGGGGGGAGATGCTTCTGCCTTACCTGGGAGCTAGCGTGTGTTGCGACGTGGTGCGCCTTCGAACAATGAAGTCTAAAGGTATGGTCGAATCTTTTACAACTGTTACAGCTATATATTTTTATGTTGAGGAATTTCCCCCTTACAGACGCCATCGGAGGCCTCTGCAGCAGATGACTCAATACAACAATAAAACATTGTTGTTAATGTAAACATTGCTCATAATTAATAATTAATAATTAAATTTTCATTTAAAAAGAGTTTTCCAAATATGTACCTAGATGGTTTCAAAGTCGTCTGCTGCAGAGGGGTTGTATATGGGGGAAAGTGTTCAACTGATCCGTTCCACGAGAAAACCAACATCATGGCCTCTGCGTAATTCATTGACCCAGATCAGCTTAAGCAGTCCGCGTAGGCTTACCCGGATAGACACGTTTCGTCTCCTGTGGATTTTCTGTTTCAGGAATCAGTACTCTATACCGATAGACCTGCATGCTGATCTGGGTCTATACATTACGCAGAGGCCATAATGGTGGCTTTTTTATCGCTAGACGGCTCAAATTTACTATTCATCTTACGAGTCATATACCATGCCGCTTGATGCTGATAAATCAAAAGATATCGTCCTCTTTCTGAAACAGTTTGACATTTAAGACTATGTTTAACATTTTCCCACTAAACAAAATACAGGGGCGTAGCTTGGCAATAATCAATGTGTAGGCCGTTTCGTGAGAAAATCAACATTGTGGACTCTGCGTATCGACCCGGATCAGACTAAGCATGCCACACAGGCGTACCCGGATATACAATTTTCGCCTCCTGTGGATGTTCTGTTTCAGGAATCACTACTTTATTTATCTCCCCTTAGAAGGAATGTGTCGGCCGGATCAGTCTGCGCGGACAGCGCAGTCTGATCTGGTCGATACATTACGCAGATGTGTTTCGCCGCAGCTGCATTTTGAGGCATTTTTAAAAAAAATGTGTAGGCACGTGCCATCATTGCCTAAAGGGAGCTACGCCCCTGCTGATACATCAAGAGATATCGTCCTCTTTCTGAAACAGTTTGACATTTAAGACAATGTTTAACCTTTTCCCACTTAACAAAATATGCAGATTACGACTTTTAAAACATCATTGCAAAACTGTAAAAAAAAAATCTGGAAGAGAAAGCGCAATTATTGAACCGACTTGAAAACATTGTGACAAAAGAAAAACATGTTCATTATCATCCAATCGCCCTTTTACTATGTACTTTATTTCTATATTTGATTATACTGAAGTGATTATCACAGGACATCGATAAAAGGCTTGCTGAAGGCTTCCGATTCCGATAATTGCATTTCGTCATGAAACAGAACCAGGGTTAAGCCGTTTGAACTACCTCGGTCTAATTCTGTGAGCGCCAATGTCAACACACAATTTCAGTTTCAAGTGAGTCAGTGAGTTGGTATCGAGATGTCTCACCTGCAATCATCATTGTTTGCCTTTTAGTTATTAAAATGTTCCAACACTCTTATTGCATGAATCGTGAAATCGTCCGATTTTGAACATGGAAGAGTCTACTTCAGGAAGTTCGACGCTGAAAGAGCTAAACATTAAGCTTCCTTATTTAGTCACTACGTAACATATAGGAGAGGGTTAATGGCTCTTGGTTTATTAGCAAATGGCATCATGGCGTATAGATTGTAAGTGATTCTACGATTATAACACGGTTTCCTGGCTTTTAAGCAAATAATCGACTATATACATGCATTTTGTTATAATAGATCACATCATATGTAAGCGTTTTGTACAACACTTCGGGTTAAGCCTCTTGTACACTACCGGGAAATGTCATCAAGCCTTAGGGTTTAGATTCTGCTTCACTTATATAGCGGGCATTATAAGTCGCCGGGCAGAAGCCCGCGACTTCTATTTTTAATAGGTTTTCGGAAATCACATGGGAGGGGGGGATCATCATTAGAAAGAAACACATTTAGATGTCTTGAACATATTACAATTGTGTTTGTTTGAAAACACTAAGTAATGACACATCTAAAATGAAATTTTCAGTTTCTTTATTTTGACTCGCATTTATGTTTTTTTGATTTATTTACGAAGACAAAACAGTCCCTATTAGCTAAACTGGATATACTTTATTTTACACTATATACTACATGTACTCAAAAGGCGATAACTACAAACCTTTACGTCGCACAGTCTAATTTGTTTACGTACGCGCACCTGCTTGAAGCAGACTGTTTGTTATGTGTACATATCGAGATGAAAATGACCTCGAATATTTTCCTTTTAATGGCAATTTTAACTTACTGAATGTTATTTTCATGTTCAAAGAGATGTCTTGATTTGTGAAGAAGGCATTTTATAATGTTTATCCATGTATATCTAAAATACGAAATGTTTCTAAGCTAAAACTGTTGATCGCGTGGCTCGCGAATCCCAACTGCGTAGATCAATCTCCTTTGCAGAGAGCCGCTCTTTACACTCACTTACAAATAGTAAATCGTAGGTGATTTAAAATGTTTATTTGGTTCGAAACAAATGAAGAAAAGATCAAACCGAGATAAAACTAGTTTTAATAGAAAAATTACTTTGTACGAACACTCTCTGCCCATAAAGAGAGTTTCAAGAACGACACCTCTGCGAATAAGAAAGAATCGGGTCTTTCGTACACAATTATTTCGTCCTTGACAATTTTAAATGTGTCATTTAATTCCCTAAATGCATATTGCTTCCGATCTGGATATGGTTATGCATCATTGACACAAGTGCGCTCATCATAATATAATTTTAAAACATGAGTAGTTTGTTATTTTTAATATAAAAAAGGAAGAAAAGAATTAAAATAAATTAACATGTTGTAGGGCTCAGTTTATGTTCGAAATTAAGCTTAAATTATACAACAATTTCAATGAGATTTAACTGTTTAGTTGATATTATATTTCGAAGGTGGTCTAATTTATAAATATTGGACTACATTTCCACATTTGTTAAAGTATGATATAATTAGGATGCCAAGCTAATATTATTTTGAGAAAAAGAGAAAACTCATGTCTTCAGCGATTTAACCCTTATCTCATTGTTTTAAAAGTAGATTGCTGCAAAGGTGTCCACTGTTGACTTTAATAGAGGAAAGGTAAAATGATGTGCTATTGCATGCAAATCCTAAATTATCTGTTTTGTGGTTTTATTGAAAAATAATAAAATTCAAATATTCTGACAAACATCTTGAAAAGTGTATGTGGAATTCACAAATCTTATAATTATTCCTTAATGAAAGCACTGTATACATACTAAGACTAATGATTGGCAAGATTTCTCATTTCCATTACTGTTTATGATCAATAATTAGTTGGTTGTGTGTATGGTCAACCTACTTTGGAATGGAGATTGATCATAAACAATGAAAGGCTTCAATTATCATTCACTTTGTTGACAAAACAATGCAAGTTATGATACATTTTCACTTGACCCCCACCCCTGATGTTCCAATATGCCCCTCAGTTGATAACTGTTTATTCAACTACAATAATGTTAGTGTTGTACATAACTGCACTATGGATATCCGGCGACATTGATGCGTTGCATCAACTTTCTTTTGTAGATAATCAGATTTAAAACTTCGCACTCTACCTTGATATGAGCCGTTCCGCGAGAAAACCAACGTTGTAGACTCTGCGTAAAGTATCGAACTGGATCAGCTTAAGTATGCTGCGCAGGTTAACCCGGACAGACACTTTTCGCCCCCTGTGGGTTTTCTGTTTCGGAACTCATTACTCTATACCTGTACCCCCGCCCCCCCTCCCCCCCCCCCCCCCCCCATAAGACGGAATGTGTCAGCCCTTATTAGCCTGGGCGAACTGCGCAGGCTGATCTGGTTCGATACGCTATACATAGTCTATCATGTTGGTTTTCTCGTGGAATGGCTGATATGTACGTTTTCATATATGTTATCGGTGTAACATATACTAAAGGATCAGGTATATAAATTACTACTGTTTGACGTGATTCGGCTTTAATCTTTGTATTGATGTACTTCTTTCTGTCCTAGTAAAAGCTTTTCAGACGTTATGTCATTGTAAATGACGTTTACTGGTTCGTGCCACCGCCACTTCTAGGGCGAAAAAAAATAGCTTTTCATTCATTTTAACAAAATGTTAAAGTATAAGTAATTACTTTCGCTGCAAAACATAACATGCTGTTTCAACGCGTAGATACCGACTAAAAATCGCATTTTAACGCTGCAAGAACATTAATCATTCTTCCATATACATTTATAAATCGGCACAGAGACCAAAGTTGATTTATACAAGATAGTAACTGCTACACATAATGGTTTGTGAAAGTATCAGCCGTTCCACGAGAAAACCAATATTGTGGACTCTGCGTAAATTATCGACCCGAATCAGCCTAAGCATGCCGCGCAGGCTAAAACGGACAGACACTTTTCCCCTCCCGTGGATGTTCCGTTTCAGGAATAATTACTCTAAACCTTTATCTCCCTGAGAAGGAACGTGTTGACCCGGATTAGCCTGCGCAGGCTGATCTTGGGCGATAGATTACGCATAGTCCATAATGTTGGTTTTCTCGTGGAACGGCTCATATGCGGTTTCACCTCCCAATAGAAACTAGCGATTTCATTCGACAAGAGCAGTCACGTGGTGACCCCCTAAATTTCTATAGTGGGTCAGTTTGAAGTTAATAGTCGACAAAATGGCCGCCATTCATCGATTCTTGCTTTAAAATCACCCTTTTCTATCTCAAAATCACGTAAATCACTAACAATATTACAAATCTAAATTGTGTTTATGAAAATTAACGCAACCTTTTTCCGTAATGGGTCAGTAACAGACCAAATAACTGATTTATTTCATCAACCACCTGTCATGAGCAAAACAAATTGATATTGTTTCATTTCATTATTAAAGTGGGTTTTACTAGAAAAATGACGTCACGTAAGCGGTTTGACGTCATAACGCTAGTCATTTGGCGCCAAAAACCCAAAAATTTCATCTAGACATATTGTAAACATTAATGTAAATGAAACAATATCATTCTTTTTTGCTCATGAAGGGTGGTCGATGAAATAAATCAGTTATTTGGTATGTTACTGACCCACTACGGAAACACAGAGGGTCTGGAATGTATAGGGGGACTCGGCTAACGCCTCGCCCCGTATACATTCCACAGATCCCATATTTTACCGTAGTGGATCAGAGACAGACCACCTAACTAATAGGCTGGAGGGGTCGTTGTCGTATCAGGTACTACACATATGTACCCGAGGTACATATATGTATACACAAGTGTACCAGACCCGGTACCGTTATGTAGAAACAACATTGGTCTGGTACACTTGTGTATACATATATGTACCTCGGGTACATATGTGTAGTACCTGATAAAACAATGACCCCTTCAACTAATACTAGTCTGTAAAGCTATTGATGATGACCATTTTAAGACGGAATCTATCGTCTTTTAATGAAAATAACCAACCCACACTGTCAATTTTAAATGACAGTTAACACTCCACTGTTAAATTTATTAAATAACTGTTCGGTTTATAGCGTTTAAAATGTTGCAGGGTGCAATTGCTGCAGATGCGTTTAAATGCGTCAGAAAGTGAGGGAGAGGTTACGTGTTTATATCGATTTAGTGGATTTGTCCCTAAACAACGTGATGTGAGAGACTATATTGCTTAACTGTTTTACTGTAAAATGGCACTGCCACGAAAAATTCATTACTGAATTAGCAACACTTGTAATCATGTGTACACCGATTATACTACATGTACTGTGAAGATTTATAGAATTATATCCGGGATGTGAACAATCATAATTTCTTAGTTAGAAATAATTCCGATGGCGTGTTAACAGTCGCCAGTCGCCCGAATGACGTGAAATGACGTCACATAACATACGTCACCACCTACACCACAATACACGTTTCGCGTCATTGACATGCCATTTGTTTTTTGTACAAACTGGAAATAATATAGAAGCTGAATTAAAAAAAAAAAAAAAGTTACTTTTATTTCAAATTAACGTCAGTTACAAGGAATTGCATTACCTACTATCGATTGTATCTGTGGTATTTTTGATATCCCATTGATCGCTTAATACGAGAAGTCTAATCCCGCGTGATTTAATGAGAGATGTTCAACTTATATTGAACACATTGAAAAACACATCAAACGTATTGTATTCACATTTTATTCTAGCAATTGTTCAATTTGAGCTCCATAGCATCAGGATATTATTCTACAAAGTTTCTGACAAGAATTGTGTTTTTTAATGGGGAAACGCGGAATGTTGATAAATCACATTGCCCTTTGAAACATCTCCAGGGAAGAGCCTTTTTAACATAGAAGGCTACTTTGACTTACCGTGTGTGCCTTTGTCAACGATTCTCAGTTCCGTCTCAAAGTCGTTAGTGGTATGAAACCGGTGGCGAAAGCATCGTGCATAACAAATTCCAACGTTTGCCTATCATCGTGAACCTTTCTCAAAACTCAGATATGTCCTTGTTCTACCGTAACTTCCTCCTACGTAGAACATTACCGTATCAGAGATAACTCACTTTTTCTAATAACCGTTCCGCAGTCGTATATACTGTTTCGAAGACCGCTGTTCGTGGTTATTGCTTTTCCTTATATTTGGCTGATGAACACCGCACGTTTGCCGGAGATTGGCTTGCAAGATTTTCTATTTAAGTAATGTGTTTGACAGTTCCGATGGAAACACCTTACTTCGGTTCGTAGATTCGACCTAGATATTTTGGAACCGATATGCTTAATCACTGCTGAAGTTGTCTATATCTGGCGTTTTTTAATCCAGCGTGGATGTTACTGTTACAGGCTTTCAAGGCTTTCATTGCACATACCATTGCAGTAACTATTGACGTTACACAAGTTCTATCTTCAAGGATATTCGAGCCCTATATGAAAATAGCACGGCTTGGTAAACAAGTACACACATAAACACTTTAGGCTTTTATTTAAAGATCTTCGGATCTTTTCTCATGGCATGTTATTTGCCTGTAATTTGTTTCGGGGTCGTTTTATGACCTTTAAAATGTCAAGAATATGAACGAATCCAAGTCAATTTATTAACCCATTGCTTGCAATTTACTTCAAATTAGTCTACTGATTGATGGTTATCTGTGCTCTCATAGACAGTCGAGACTGATCCATTGGCATCTAACCTTTCCCCACGTACAAGTAATCTGCAGCAGACGACACAAAGGAAAACCTATGGAAACAAATGAAAGTTTATCTATTAAAAAGAGAGGAAATATTGACAAATTGATTATATTGAGTAATTTTCTATTTTGTTTTGTAAAAATTTATTCAAAAATAGTCTGCTATAGATGAATTAAATAAAGGAAAGATCGATTATGTAAAATTGTTACGTAAAGAGATATTAGGGCTAATAAATCTGACATAGTTTTCATATCTTCCTCTTTGCACGGAATAATAATAAATTAGGATTGGTGGTCGTGCCAATTATGGATGAGCTTGAATTACGTCAATGAGTGGGTATGACTGAATATCATATTTACTAATGTGCCATTATAACGCAATATCATAGTAGTTTTTAACTGACACAAATGTAGTACTTAGATATCAATTTAGGTCAAATGGACGGGAATTTTCCGAGAGGATTGTAAGTCGAACACACGCTACTCTAGCTTAATTAATCATGTTTGTGAGCAAACCGTTTTGGTTGACTGTTTGGTGTTTTACGCCGCTTTCAACAATAAGTCAGTAACATCACGGCGTTTGCTGGGTAACTTACCAGTACTACTTGTCCATGTGTTCTGTCACCAGTCAGTCAGTCGTAATGCTAACCCCGCAACCCTAAGCGCCAATGATACCAGCCATTACTATCATTTTTAAAGTCTGTGGTATGACCCGGCCGGGGATCGAACTCTAGACCTTCAGCACCTTATCCGGACGTTCTCTCACTACACCACCGAAGCGGAACAAAATGAATCTCCAGACTTGGGACACAAAGCGTTTGAGCCGTCCCGCGAGAAAATCAACATTGTGGACTCTGCGTAAAGTATCGACCCGGATCAGCCTAAGCATGCCGCGCAGGCTTACCCGGATAAACACTTTTCGCCTTCTGTGACTTTTCTGTTTCAGGAATAACTACTCTATACATCTATCCCCCCTAAGACGGAATGTGTCGGCCGGATCAGTCTGCGCGGACAGCGCAGGCTGATCTGGTCGATACATTACGCAGATGTCTATCGCCGCAGCTGCATTGTGGTATCTGCGTAAAGTATCGACCCGGATCAGTCTAAGCATGCCGCGCAGGCTTACCCGGATAAACACTTTTCGCCTTCTGTGACTTTTCTGTTTCAGGAATAACTACTCTATACATCTATCCCCCCTAAGACGGAATGTGTCGGCCGGATCAGTCTGCGCGGACAGCGCAGGCTGATCTGGTCGATACATTACGCAGATGTCTATCGCCGCAGCTGCATTGTGGACTCTGCTTAAAGTATCGACCCGGATATACACGCGCAGGCTTACCCGGATATACACTTTTCTGTTTCAGGAGTCATAACTCTATACTTCTATCCATCTGAGGCGGAATGTGTTGGCCCGGATTAGCCTGCTCGGACTGCGCAGGCTAATCTGGGTAGATACATAACGCATAGTCCATACTTTTTGTTTTTATCACGGGACGGCTCGTTTGTTCTTTTCTTTTATTCTTTTATCCTTAATATTCGGACATTCGCGAAACGTTTAAAGCCTTAGTCATCAGCTCACTGATCGCTACTTAAAGAAAACATTTGGATAGCCTGTTTTGCACATACTTAAGCCTTTCCCACGCTTTCTGCAGCCTCTGCAGCATCATCTTTTCAGAACAATGGGGCAATAGGAGAAATTGCTTATAATCAGCAAGTTCTCATTTTGTCACATTTTGTTCAACTCTGTGTCTATGCAATACTTATACTTTTATTTCTGGAGACTTTCACTGTTTCGGCCTTTCTCGAAGTTTTGCAAGCCTTAACAGTAATCTAACTATACGCTTCTTTAAGGAAGGTCAGTCGGTAGCGACGCGGGCTGTCAATTCAAGGGTTGTGAGTTCGAATCCCAGCTCGACCAACATTCTTTCCTACGTTTGACAAAAGTCAGTGTGACAAGCGTCATTCGTCAATCACCAATTGGCTAAAAGACAATGTGGAAAAGCAGCTGAGGGTTGCGGGGACAGCATTTCGACTGACCGGAAGGTGACAGGGTAAGTGGACCAGTAGTACTGGTAAGTAGCCCAGAAACGCCGTGATATAAATGAAACATTGAAAACGGGGTTAAGCACCAAACAATCAATCAGTCAATCAAAGCTGTGCACAACTAAGTATATATTAATGTTGATTACAGTCGCGTAATGCCGTATCAGAGTAAGTTTTAAGGTGTAATGTTTTATATATTTATCCATAAGAATGGAACAATGTAGACTAATACATTTATTTTGATCGACATTGTACACCGATGTAGTTTAAAGTCATACATTACGTTAACCGCGAGTATTGTTCAAAGTCATACATTACATTAACCGCAACTATTGTTCGAAGTCATACATTACGCTAACCGCAAGTATTGTTCAAAGTCATACATTACGTTAACCGCGAGTATTGTTCAAAGTCATACATTACGTTAACCGCAAGTATTGTTCAAAGTCATACATTACGTTAACCGCAAGTATTGTTCAAAGTCATACATTACGCTAACCGCAAGTATTGTTCAAAGTCATACATTACGTTAACCGCAAGTATTGTTCAAAGTCATACATTACGTTAACCGCAAGTATTGTTCAAAGTCATACATTACGTTAACCGCAAGTATTGTTCAAAGTCATACATTACGTTAACCGCAAGTATTGTTCAAAGTCATACATTACGTTAACCGCAAGTATTGTTCAAAGTCATACATTACGTTAACCGCAAGTATTGTTCGAAGTCATACATTACGTTAACCGCGAGTATTGTTCAAAGTCATACATTACGTTAACCGCAAGTATTGTTCAAAGTCATACATTACGTTAACCGAAGTATTGTTCAAAGTCATACATTACGTTAACCGCAAGTATTGTTCAAAGTCATACATTACGTTAACCGCGAGTATTGTTCAAAGTCATACATTACGTTAACCGAAGTATTGTTCAAAGTCATACATTACGTTAACCGCGAGTATTGTTCAAAGTCATACATTACGTTAACCGCAAGTATTGTTCAAAGTCATACATTACGTTAACCGCAAGTATTGTTCAAAGTCATACATTACGCTAACCGCAAGTATTGTTCAAAGTCATACATTACGTTAACCGCAAGTATTGTTCAAAGTCATACATTACGTTAACCGCAAGTATTGTTCAAAGTCATACATTACGTTAACCGCAAGTATTGTTCAAAGTCATACATTACGTTAACCGCAAGTATTGTTCAAAGTCATACATTACGTTAACCGCAAGTATTGTTCAAAGTCATACATTACGTTAACCGCAAGTATTGTTCAAAGTCAAACATTACGATTACCGCAAGTATTGTTCAAAGTCATACATTACGTTAACCGCAAGTATTGTTCAAAGTCATACATTACGTTAACCGCGAGTATATTAACCGCAAGTATTGTTCAAAGTCATACATTACGTTAACCGCAAGTATTGTTCAAAGTCATACATTACATTAACCGCAACTATTGTTCGAAGTCATACATTACGTTAACCGCGAGTATTGTTCAAAGTCATACATTACGTTAACCGAAGTATTGTTCAAAGTCATACATTACGTTAACCGCAAGTATTGTTCAAAGTCATACATTACGTTAACCGCGAGTATTGTTCAAAGTCATACATTACGTTAACCGAAGTATTGTTCAAAGTCATACATTACGTTAACCGCGAGTATTGTTCAAAGTCATACATTACGTTAACCGCAAGTATTGTTCAAAGTCATACATTACGTTAACCGCAAGTATTGTTCAAAGTCATACATTACGCTAACCGCAAGTATTGTTCAAAGTCATACATTACGTTAACCGCAAGTATTGTTCAAAGTCATACATTACGTTAACCGCAAGTATTGTTCAAAGTCATACATTACGTTAACCGCAAGTATTGTTCAAAGTCATACATTACGTTAACCGCAAGTATTGTTCAAAGTCATACATTACGTTAACCGCAAGTATTGTTCAAAGTCATACATTACGTTAACCGCAAGTATTGTTCAAAGTCAAACATTACGATTACCGCAAGTATTGTTCAAAGTCATACATTACGTTAACCGCAACTATTGTTCAAAGTCATACATTACGTTAACCGCGAGTATATTAACCGCAAGTATTGTTCAAAGTCATACATTACGTTAACCGCGAGTATTGTTCAAAGTCATACATTACGTTAACCGCGAGTATTGTTCAAAGTCATACATTACGTTAACCGCGAGTATTGTTCAAAGTCATACATTACGTTAACCGCAACTATTGTTAAAAGTCATACATTACGTTAACCGCGAGTATTGTTCAAAGTCATACATTACGTTAACCGCAAGTATTGTTCAAAGTCAAACGCAAATGTTGTTTAAAGTCGCAACGTAAAGCCCAATTTTCTCTGTCCCGGTATCTCCCGGTAAAAAATTGCCGATATACCGGGATGATCCGGGACATTTTTAAGTACTAAGTCGTACATCACGATAAACGCAAATGCTTGAAAATAAGACCTTGGGTATAAACCGGTTTAAAATGGTTTAAAATGCCGTATGCTACAAATGCGTCAACAGACGTCTGCATTAGTGGAAAGTTAAACTATTTGAGAAGTAGCATGTTGCGTTGTCTATTTAGTTAGATATTCCAGTAAAAAAACAACATGATCTAACTTCACGGAGACTTAAAGACAAACTTATCTGGATCAGATTAAGTTTTAACGTTGATTATAAACTGACCTGTGGCGAGGCTTTACAGTGCCCTTAAACGGGAAACATATGTACCAGTACACAAGGACGTAATAAACCGTCAACCCTTACTTTTTAAAACATCTAGGAAAAAACAATAGAAACCCTACATAAATATAAAATTAATATCTGCATAAAGTTGAAAACATTGTGGTCAACGGAGAAATTGTTTTTGGTGAGCATTTGTTTTCTTTTAATCTTAATTTAAACTTATTTATTTTACCTCGATTGCGATATTAATCACGCTCGATGTCTGCTTCCTGGAGACAACCAGAACTCTCGCCGTTCGTGTGAAATAATCCATAAGTCAGAACCTGCCCATCACGGGACTCGAACCCGGGACCTTTGGAACGAGATGCCGACGCTCTTCCGTTGCACCACTGTCTTCTAGAGTTTTTTTCTTTTGCTACAATGTGTTCCAAAGTCGTCTGCGGTAGAGGCATCAACACGTTTATGGTTGTGGGAAAGACTGAAATAACCTCATCATTCGTACATTATTAACACTTTTCCACTTGTAGACGCATTTAGACGCACCTGAAGCAGGCAACTCTTAAAGACATTGTGGCAAAATAAGGAACGGTTCATGATGAGCATTTAATCATTTCCCCACAATGTGTTTAACTCTATTTTATAATCACACTTTAATTTGTAGTGATTTTCAATTGTTTATTCTTAGATGTTTTAAAACTTGTCTCATGCATATTTGTTGTACGAGGGAAGGGGAGGTTAAAATGATATAATTTATAAGTAATATACAATTTTCGAAAACAAAAGATCGCGGCCTACACTTTCTAGGCAGGAAGCTACCCCCTGAAGGCCGAGACAATCCGTCATTCAGGAATATTATACGTGGCTACGATTAAAGGTCCTTTACATTTTCCAACTCACATCGTTTTCTGACTCCTCTGTATCAGAATCGTGACGAAATGAAACAAAGCTCATACCATATTTCGTTCAAGTTCAAAGAGGTTACAGTCTTTGTTCAGGGGTAATTAAAGCAGACGACTCTAAAATGTAATGTCAAACGGCAAAACCTCTCAACCGTTCTCCCGCTGTATGCGACTTTAACCAGTATTTGCATTTGTCGTGATGTACGACTTTAACCGATATTTGCGTTTGTCGTAATGTACGACTTTAACCGGTATTTGCGTTTGTCGTGATGTACGACTTTAACCGATATTTGCATTTGTCGTAATGTACGACTTTTACCGGTATTTGCATTTGTCGTGATGTACGACTTTTACCGATATTTGCGTTTGTCGTAATGTACGACTGTAACCGGTATTTACGTTTGTCGTAATGTACGACTTTAACCGGTATTTGCGTTTGTCGTAATGTAAGAATTTAACCGGTATTTGCGTTTGTCGTAATGTACGACTTTAACCAATATTTGCGTTTGTCGTAATGTATAATTTTAACCGGTATTTGCGTTTGTCGCAATGTACGACTTCAAATGGTATTTGCGTTTGTCGTAATGTATAACTTTAACCAATATTTGCGTTTGTCGTAATGTATAACTTTAACTGGTATTTGCGTTTGTCGTAATGTACGACTTTAACTGGTATTTGCGTTTGTCGTAATGTACGACTTTAACTGGTATTTGCGTTTGTCGTAATGTATAACTTTAACTGGTATTTGCGTTTGTCGTAATGAACGACTTTAACTGGTATTTGCGTTTGTCGAAATGTACGACTTTAACTGGTATTTGCGTTTGTCGTAATGTATAACTTTTAAAAGTAATTCAGTGCATCTGCATCAACGTATACTTGATCATAATTCTCAAAGCGTTTGTAATCAACATGTCCAACCCAGAAGATACACGTACATAACTTCAAGCACAACTACTTGCAGGCTAATCGTGTTCGTCAGTGTTTGCTTTAACCCCTTCCGACTTTCATACGCATTCTATCGCATCTGCATCAGACCGCCGCGGGCAAAGAAGAGAAATTGCCAACGGTGGGCAATTCTCCTAAAAAGCCATTTGTTTAAAATTCTTGCAGATTCGAACGAAAATGTTTCCCAATTTAGTTATGCTGATTTATGATTATGACATTCAGCAGGATACGGGTTAATGCCTCTGTTCGAAGAGAGGATATATCAGCAGGAGAGTTGTTTACGAACGAGATATTTATCCAATCAGATTGAGTTCACTTTTAGTCTGGAGATCCTTCCCCTTACACTATGTCAACGTACTGTACTGTAGTATCAGTAAACAGGGAACCAGACTACCAGACCATTGCACTCATCATTCTTACTTCATCATTCAACACGATGTCAATGTACTGTACTGTAGTATTGGACCATGCTCTCATCATGCAAACGATTGTAACAGTATCATAAACGTTTTGAGTGTCTTATGATATGATCGTGATTGTTCAGATTCAAGTACAGATAGCATAAAGAGTACATAGACTACTTTTACGTTTTTGTTATTTCCTTATGTAAAAAAGCCCCAAAAAACAAATGTGATCAATATTTGCAAACTCTTTGAACAACTAGATGAAGAAAATAAAGTGTTTCAGTAACACTGTACTTCAGACAGTTTCAGAACATGAGTTTTAAGAGTTCCCAACACCTGGTACCGTATAATTATAATCGCGTCACAAGAAAACCGATTGTAGGGAATATTCGATATCAGTCTGCACCAACACGCAGTCTGATCGGGACCTACCCTGTTCGTCATCTAGTCGTTTCGTTAGAAAAGCGCAATAGACATAACGTATTATAAAACTAACCTTTACTGCAACTATGAGCCGCTCCTAGCCGCTCCGTGAGAAAACCAACATCATGGTCTCTGCATAATGTATCGACCCGGATCAGCCTGCGCAATCCGCGAAGGCTAATCCGGGATGACACTTTCCGTATCAGGGGGATAGAGTATCGAGTCCTGAAAAAGAAAATCCACAGAAGGCGAAAAGTGTCTGTCCAGGTTAGCCTGCGCGGCATGTTTTTAGGCTGATATCAGGGTCGATACTTTATGTTGTTGTTTTTTATTATTAATACACGTAGGCCGTTTTTTCTGTATTTGTTATCCGCAATTACTATATGTGCCATCTATGTTTTATCATCAACTTTATTTAGTAATCAAACCTTTATGTTTAGGGATTGTCCATACGTATGTTAAGGCGTTCTAATTTCGTCTGCTGACAGAGGCTTGGCTTGTCAATAATCAATGTGTAAGCCGTCTCGTGAGAAAATCAACATTGTGGACTCTGCGTAAAGTATCGACCCGGATCAGCCTAACCATGCCACACAGGCGTACCTGGATATACACTTTTCGCCTCCTGTGGATTTTCTGTTTCAGGAATCACTACTCTATCTATCCCCCATAAGACGGAATGTGTCGGCCAGATCAATCTGTGTATCGACGCAGCTGAACATGTGTCAAATGTGGGTAATGGTTAAACAACATTTCCCCTGAAATAGAACGCACTGCATAAAGATCAATGAAGGCACAATTTAATCTACAAGTATTGCCACTCTAAATATAGTCTGGAGGGGTTCTTGTACTAATAATGTTACAATCCAATTAGATCCGAGTTTAGAGAAGAAGAATAAATAGAAAAAGATTTGTTTAATTATGCAATGATCATACGGGATCGTATTCCGACGTTCATTGCACAATCCTCTTCAACCAAAACACACACCTATTTTCAACTATGAACGTTTTTCAAGGGCTCGAATCTGGCAACACCAACATACTTAAATGATGAAAGTTGTGGCTTCCCAACACCTATTTTCAACTATGAACGTTATACCAGGGCTAGAATCTGGCAACACCAACATACTTAAATGATGAAAGTTGTGGCTTCCCAACACATATTTTCAACTATGAACGTTATACCAGGGCTCGAATCTGGCAACACCAACATACTTAAAGGATGAAAGTTGTGGCTTCCCAACACCTATTTTTAACTATTAAAGTTTTACCAGGGCTCGAATCTGGCAACACCAACATACTTAAAGGATGAAAGTTGTGGCTTCCCAACTGAGGGTCGGGTAAATGTCATTGTGATTGAGGCGCTGGATAATCTGACAAACAGTACTAATAATTAACACGGGAAGTCGGTAATATGACTACACTATTGTTGAAATCGACACAACAACACTGAAATATACTTTCATTATAACTTGCAGCTAGTTGAGCTATACTGTAATGTATGTATGTATTCCATATATGTATTTATTCTAACCGCCTCTGTATAGTAGTGGTAGAGCGTTAGTCTCCGAAACGGATTCGATGCCCGTCCGGAATACCAAAGACTTTAACAATGGAAGTAATATCTGCCCTCCATGGCGCTCAGGTTGGCGGGGTTAGCAGTACAACTAACTCGATGATGTAGGTTAAATGGACCAGTAGTACCGGTAACTTACCTATGAAACGCCGTGATATAACTAACTAGCTGGTGTCAGGTTAAATGGACCAGTAGTACCGGTAACTCACCAGGAAACGCTGTGATATAACAAAGCTATTTTTGAAAACGATGGCATACCACACCAAACAACCAATACATCAAAACATTTCTTTAATTTGTCTGCATTTTTTTGTGTGATGTCTCATTCTGCTTGGCTAAAAGGTAATGCAGGTGGCTGTGACATTCTAGACACAATCGAAACTTTTTACAGCGAGTTCTTTATAAATGATTCATATCCAATTTCCTTCAGACATCTTGGGGTTAAATCAAGGATATGAAATTTGACATGAAAAGGTTATTGCGACCAAATAACTAAAAGGAATAAATCAAGGGAACCGGCTTAGATAGTGATAATTCACGAGAAATGAGCCGTTCCACGAGAAAACCAACGTTATGGACATTCCGCGCAGCCTAACCCCGGCCGAAACATTCCGTCTCAGGGGGGATAGAGATATAGAGTAATGATTCCTGAAACAGAAAGTCCAAGGTATGCGAACAGTGTCTTTCCGGATTAGCCTCCGCGGCATGCCTAGGCTGATCTGGGTCGATACATCATGCAGAGTCCACACTGTTGGTTTTTTCGCGGAACGTCTCAAAGCGTAGGAACATATTACCCGACACTTTTAACACAACTTAAGTAAATACTTATTTTGCTTCATACGTATTTAAACATCATGTGCACGCCTCGGGTGAGGGAGGTCGCGGATTCCATACACCGGTTTGTTCATACCAAAGACTTTACACATTGTAGAAATTGCTGCCGTCCTTGGCGCTCAGTGTTTCTGGGTTAGCATAACGACTGGCTATCTGGCATCAGGAAAAATGTACCAGTAGTAACTGAAAATATGATGAATGTGGCGAACGATGCAAATACAAAAGAATAACATCAACAATTACTGGTTCTGATCATACCACAGGCGTCCGAGTTTGCTTTTTGAGAAAAATAAAAACACTAATCAATACCTGGTTAAACAACTATAAATAGTTTTTATTTAGTCCATATTCTATACTAATAAGGACCGTAATGTTATCGTATGAGAAAACTCGAGGAATCCCAAACAAGCTCGTGTTACTATAAATATTCATTGTCTTATATATAAAATGACATTATTATTATACTATATGGACCTTATAGAGGGGCTATTTATAGTAACACGGGAGGGATTCCCAAAATTACCATTTGAAGCATTTCAATCATAGCGTATGGACAATATAGAGAGACTTTTCGAGTATTTTAATGAGGTATAGTGTGTTCCCCCCCCCCCCCCCCCCCCCCCTCCCCCCAAAAAAAATCTGAAATGGAAATTCTGACGCCTGTAATCATACAAAGTCTTTAAACAAGATTTCAGATAGTGTACAGGAAAATCCTGTTCTACACTGTTTATTAATTCAATATTGTAACCTCTTATGACAACCCTCTCATCAAACAATTCATAACATGTCAACGATTAATAACGTAAAAAAGATACAGCGGTACTGTTTATCAAAACTTGATGGCAAAGCAAATCAAACTGAGTAAAAAGCAAGCGTATTTGTAACCAGTGAAATTCAACGTCAGTCAGTGCATCCTTGCCGTCCGCTGTGACTCTGCACTGTTAGTTAATTATAAGTTAATGTAGTTAAAGGAAAGTTATTTAAAGAAGTATCCATTTGAACCAGTAATATCGATGAGTAGGACGGTCTCTTTCTCAACACGATTTATATTAACGTTAAAGGTACTGACCTCAGATTATAGATAATCTAGTCAAAGCTTTAAAACTGTTCAAAAATAGTCTCGAACTATTAGAATCATAATTCTAGGATAAAATTAGAGTAATCAATTCATTTTCCAATACAATACACATCTAAAAATTGATGGTTTATGATTAATTTGTACTGGGTAGACATACCAAGTAAGCCAAAGTTTGATCTCCGTATGAAGTTCAGCACCTTTAAAGCTGGGGTTCCTTGAGCACCGTTCATTTGGTTCAACAGTTTCCTTTACTATTCAGCATATTACAACATTTGAGCCGTCCCGCGAGAAAACCAACATTATGGACTCTGCGTAATGTATAGACCCAGCTCAGCCTACGCAGACTGATCCGGGCCGACACATTCCGTTTCAGGGGGATAGAAGTATAGAGTTATGATTCCTGAAACAGAAAATCCACAGGAGGCGAAACGTGTCTATCCGGGTAAGCCTGCACGGCATGCTTAGGCATATCCAGGTCGATGCTTTACGCAGTCCAAAATGTTGGTTTTCTCGAGGGACGGCTCATTTTGTTTATTAAAAGTCAACCAGATTAAGATCATACAAACTATGAGCCAAGCTCCAGGAACAAATCATGAAGGGTATTTACGACCATTGTATAGCCAGACCATCCTGATCGCATACATGTATAATGATATTGGCCTTACCAATTCGCCAAGTGTTAGCAGAAGGCCTCAATAAATCTAAAACAAATGCTGTCAATTAGCACCAGGTGTTTATGAGTGCACGGGACTAGTACAGGGGACTAGATGAATGGTTATTTTCCCCACAATATTTCTTATATGACTCAACCAAATCCTATGTTGTGGGTACTCGAAAGGATTTTTTCACCGACATAGACATAGTGTATCGATTAAGAATTTAAGAATATGCCCAATGCCGCTTATCTACTGCTCTGATGTCATACCTAAACTTGGTCTTCTAGAACACGGTTCTACATTGTAGTATTGAAATCAGGACAATGTCGTGTTATCTGATGTCATACCCTTGCGCGTATCGGTTGGTGTTCTAGAACACGATTCTAGTATTGAAATCAGTACAATGTCGTGTTATCTGATGTCATACCCTTGCGCGTATCGGTTGGTCTTCTAGAACACGATTCTAGTATTGAAATCAGTACAATGTCGTGTTATCTGATGTCATACCCTTGCGCGTATCGGTTGGTCTTCTAGAACACGATTCTAGTATTGAAATCAGTACAATGTCGTGTTATCTGATGTCATACCCTTGCGCGTATCGGTTGGTCTTCTAGAACACGATTCTAGTATTGAAATCAGTACAATGTCGTGTTATCTGATGTCATACCCTTGCGCGTATCGGTTGGTCTTCTAGAACACGATTCTAGTATTGAAATCAGTACAATGTCGTGTTATCTGATGTCATACCCTTGCGCGTATCGGTTGGTCTTCTAGAACACGATTCTAGTATTGAAATCAGTACAATGTCGTGTTATCTGATGTCATACCCTTGCGCGTATCGGTTGGTCTTCTAGAACACGATTCTAGTATTGAAATCAGTACAATGTCGTGTTATCTGATGTCATACCCTTGCGCGTATCGGTTGGTCTTCTAGAACACGATTCTAGTATTGAAATCAGTACAATGTCGTGTTATCTGATGTCATACCCTTGCGCGTATCGGTTGGTCTTCTAGAACACGATTCTAGTATTGAAATCAGTACAATGTCGTGTTATCTGATGGCATACCCTTGCGCGTATCGGTTGGTCTTCTAGAACACGATTCTAGTATTGAAATCAGTACAATGTCGTGTTATCTGATGTCATACCCTTGCGCGTATCGGTTGGTCTTCTAGAACACGATTCTAGTATTGAAATCAGTACAATGTCGTGTTATCTGATGTCATACCCTTGCGCGTATCGGTTGGTCTTCTAGAACACGATTCTAGTATTGAAATCAGTACAATGTCGTGTTATCTGATGTCATACCCTTGCGCGTATCGGTTGGTCTTCTAGAACACGATTCTAGTATTGAAATCAGGACAATGTCGTGTTATCTGATGTCATACCCTTGCGCGTATCGGTTGGTCTTCTAGAACACGATTCTAGTATTGAAATCAGTACAATGTCGTGTTATCTGATGTCATACCCTTGCGCGTATCGGTTGGTCTTCTAGAACACGATTCTAGTATTGAAATCAGGACAATGTCGTGTTATCTGATGTCATACCCTTGCGCGTATCGGTTGGTCTTCTAGAACACGATTCTAGTATTGAAATCAGTACAATGTCGTGTTATCATATCGACAGATCTAAATGAAACTTGTCATGACGGTTTGCGAAGCTTAGATTATAGTTGACGCTTACCATTAAGTTGTACTACAATTCGAGCATTTGGTTGTAAGAAAAGGAGGTGAGACGTACGCGCATGTAACAGTCCAAAAGCTACGCCAGCGGATCATATAAACACATTTACAACATGTTCCTTTATTTGTTTTGTGGTTATCATTTTTCAGATGAGACATTTACAACACGTTTTCTATGTAAAAGTGTAAACGTATATACTTGTCCTCTATGAGTTTTTCCTGTAAGAGTGCTTTGCATGCATCTTTTTAATGCCGAAGATAACAGGTGTTTTATATTAAAGGTGCTAAGCTCTAGATGGAGATCAAAATCTTTAAATGTTAAAAAATTCTGAAAATATTGCTAAAAGTGATAACACAGTTAGTAATAAATAGTTCAAAACTATTTTGGAAGTACATTTTGAAAACAAGTATGATCATGTACAGAATTTGGCTAACGGGATATGTCTACTCAGTAAAAATGAAGCATGAACGATCACTATTTAGATGCTTATTGTACTTGAAAGTGAAATTATCACTCTAGTTTTATACCAGAATTATGATTTTTATATTTTAAGACAACTTTTGAAAAGTTTTAGATCTGGAGTTCAGCACCTTTAAAGAAATGAGGTTAATAACGCCCATCACACGCATACAAATAAAAGTAAACATCGGGAGGCAAAAGGCATTTTATGGTTAATATTCATTAGACCACATCAGACTTAATTGGTAGACTACTTTCGTAATGCAGTTCACGTACGAAAACAGTTATATTGGAAAACCGTTTTTCAAACAAACGATATTTTGCTTTCTTTCCAACACATTGCGTTGTATTTAATTGTATTGGTAAATAATCATATGTATTTGTCCGAAAATAGTATTTGTAAATATTTGTTTGCAGAATAATGAATTTGGCGTGGCAGATAACATTTTGAAAAGCACCAATTATTTTTACTACATTTGAAAAAAGTTATGGTCCCATTATCTATGTACAGAAACAGAATTAATTCGAGTTTTGCTATTTGAAGTGTTTCTCAGAGTTTTTCTCTGTGTCTTTAAAGGAACTGTCTAATATTGGCAGTTGTTTGCCATGAATGCACATTGCATTTGCTGTGGGCTTCAGTTATTGATCATTAGTTTCGCACTTTTTCCAACGATTTGATAAGAAAACGAAGGTGAAAATGGTCACTATCCCGCAATGCACAAACTGTATATAGCCGAGTTCGGGTGGCTCAGCTGGTAGCGACGCGGGCTCTTAATCCAGGGGTTATGAGTTCGAAAACCAACATTCTTTCTGACGTTTGCCCAAAGCCAATGCAACAAGCGTCATTCGTCTGCCACCAATGGGTTAACAGTCTTTTTGGAAAAGCAGCTAGTTGCTTGGAAATACCGTTGTAGGGAGGACTAGTGTGAGAAAGCCAAAAATTACATGGGTAGGTTAACTGGACGCCCTGATATGACTGAAAAATAAAACCTGAAAAGAAACGACGTTAATCCCCAATAAATTAAACCACATTTGGCATGGTGAATACAACTAAAACGGCTCACGTGGAGAGTTACCTGACGGTCACATGTAGACTGTGGAATAGTCTTTCGTAGTCTCGTGATATCTCACGAGAGATATACCTGACGGTCACATGTAGACTGTGGAATAGTCTTTCGTAGTCTCGTGATATCTCACGAGAGATATACCTGACGGTCACATGTAGACTGTGGAATAGTCTTTCGTAGTCTCGTGATATCTCACGAGAGATATACCTGACGGTCACATGTAGACTGTGGAATAGTCTTTCGTAGTCTCGTGATATCTCACGAGAGATATACCTGACGGTCACATGTAGACTGTGGAATAGTCTTTCGTAGTCTCGTGATATCTCACGAGAGATATACCTGACGGTCAAATGTAGACTATGGAATAGTCTTTCGTAGTCTCATGATATCTCACGAGAGATATACCTGACGGTCACATGTAGATTACTTAAATTACGTGTCGCCTGAATACATACTTAAACAATGCCTGTATAATGCTGGACGGAAACTATAGATATATCCGATATTTAAATTGTTGTTTTTTTACACCGCTTTCAACAATGTGTCAATTATATCACAGCGTTTCCTTTGAAAATTACAAGTACTACTGGTCCTTTATTCCTGATACCAGCCAGTCAGTCGTAATGAAATCCAAGCAACCCTGGGCGCCAAGAAGAGCAGCCATTTCTACAATTGTTGAAGTCGTTGGTATGACCCAGTCGGGGATCGAAACACAGTTCGGACACAGTTCAAGAAGTCGCCTATGGCCCTGTCACACCAGAATGTGTTAGACCAACGCGGGAGTAACGTGTTGGAGTTTCGGCAATACGCTGGTAAACGCTGAGGGACGCTAGGCCAGCGTTAGAAACACGCTTAGCGCGTTACTCCGTCACACTGGGACATACTGTCACACGCTGAGGCAAAACTAATTTGTTCAACATACCTAAAATGTCCAGCGTTTGCCAGCGTGTGACTGCATACGCTGGCAAACGCTGGAGTGTCGTCACGCGTCGAACACGCTAGACGATCGTCATCACACTGCTACTCACGCAATTGCGTACGTTGGCGACACGCTGGTTGGAGGTCTGCTCTGGCGTGCCCCCATCGCTTTTGATAACGGGTTGGTAGCGCCCTTGTAGCGTTGCCGTCGTTCCTCAGTCGTCGAGTGCGTTACTAACTCGTTACTCACGCGCTGGCGAACGCTGGCGATACGCTGCCATATTTTATCTAAAAAACAGTGATGCGCTCCTCACACGCTACTTACGCGCTGGCATACGCTATGAACCCGTTATCAACGCGTTATGGACATGCTGAAAATCATGGTTCCATTTGACTTTTTCTGTGAAAGTTCAGCGTTTGCCAGCGTATATACTTTTTTATAACGCGTTGCCCTGAAACGTTATGGTGTGACAGGGCCATTAATGTAAACCCAATTGTATTGTCTTATCGTAATAAAGCAGATCTGGATTAACTCTCTCTCTGTTATAGAACTAGTAGATTAGAAAACAATCTAAGTAAACAGTTCTTTTAATTAGTAACACACTCCAAATCAATTCCCAGAAGTAATTTAACCCTTTCCCCCATATAGACGCTTTCTGACGCCTCTGCAGCAGAAGGCTTTTTGAAAATAAAGTGACAAAAGAAGAAATTTCTCAAAACGAGCAATTTCTCCTTTTGCCACAATGTTTTCCACTTTTAGTCATAGGTTATCCATTTAATTAAAGAGATGTTCTATTTCTTGACAAAATATGTTCAAAATCGTTTGCTGCAGAATTGTCGTATGAGGGAAAGGGTTAAATAAAGGATATGTGTTAGTTCCCTGGAACTATCAAGAATTGTTACGTCGAATAAGTGTCAATTTCGCCATTTACAAGGAATCTGCTGTGGACGAGTGGTTAGCGTCGGGGATTTGGAACCGGGCGTCCCCAGGTTCGATCCAATCTTTGGGAAAGGCACATTTCCTAGCCTAGTACTGGTTTGTTTACCCAGGGTTCATGAATCCGTGTCATTGTTATATAACTGTTCATGTTGAATCAATGTAAAATCAATGTTAAAATCAAGAAAAATCATGTCAAATCAATGTTAAATCAATGTAAAATGCAGCAGACGTCTTTAAACATTTTTTGTTAACAATTGGAAAATCTCTTTAATTGAATGGATAACCTATGACTAGAATTGGAAAACATTGTGGCAAAAGGAGATTTTGCTCGTTTCGAACAATTTCTTCTTTTGCCACTGTTTTCAAAAAGCCGTCTGCTGCAGAGGCGTGAGAAAGCGTCTATATGAGGGAAAAGGTTAATTAAGCCCCAATCAATCAATCAATCATTAAACCAATCAATCAATAAATCAATCCATAAATCACTAACTCTTTTACTCCAGGGAGTCAAGTAAAGGCTTGATACAGTTTTAATGTAAAATTTATAGTAAGTAAAATGAAATAATGCTTTCCTAAAATAATTAAGTTCATTACTTATATAATTATACATACAATTCAGGGTTTCACCATGATCGTCAAGGTATTCACGAAACACCGAAGGCCGAGGACAATTATTCACGAAACACCGAAGGCCGAGGACAATCAGTATGGAAGTCACGACGGAACGAGATGTTGCCGACAGTGCTTTTATCACTGCCACGACATTTCGAAATTGTGCCTCTGAAAATCAGTATGGGTCTTTGCTGCTTTATTACTTCACCGAGGGTTTTGACTCTCAAGAAAACCTATCAGGCTTCGTTTCATTATTACGGCACGATGACATAGTTTTTATACGATTTCGGTTTCCGTTCTTAGCAAGGCATCATTGCGCTTTAAAAATGCAATTAATACGCGTAGAGATACAAAACAAAGTGAATGTTTAAGTTCACCCATGCTTTTGGTAATAGTATACCAGTGTCGAAATGTACATGTAGTTCAGAGTGTATGTTTACTTACCCCCGGGCCCAGTTGTGTAGTGGTTATCTAGAGCATTCGCTGAGTGGTGGAGGACTATGGTTCTATTCCGAGGTGTTGACATAAACTAATAAAACAATAAACATAAAATAATAGCCTTTAGGGCGAAAAGGATTATACTTGTTATGTCAAAATATCTTCGAAGTTAATGACAAATCAAGGATTCAGTTATCTGCAATGCTGGGCGTCACGTGACCTCATTATTTAAGAAAGCGTCGTTTATGTCGTTTAAAAAAGAAGCGTTTCCGTTTTCCCTCCACTACCCCTAAAAACGTCATATATGTACATTTTAACCTACATAGTTGACGGTAATCTGTCATGTAACTACTTTATGGGTTTCATTCATTTATTTTTCAATGTGAACTAGTCAGTATTGTATTGTTTTATATCTGATTTCGTGTGCGTTTTTATGATGCCATATTGTCCCGCTAGTGTCATTCTGGCTCTTATTATGTAACATATGTAAACGAGCGAGTAGTTTTATCTATGCTTCTGTCCATATTGCTATATTTAGTCATTTGAATAAATGACAATTTTCAGTCTATCCCGTTTTCTGTTTTATCATTAGTTTCGGAAAACACAGCAGATAGATAAGCGTTTTATACCAGGTTGCCCACCACCAATGTGTTAGTTGTTGGCAGGTGCGTAGCTTTGCAATAATCAATGTGTAGGCCGTCTCGTGAGAAAACCAACATTGTGGTCTCTGCGTAAAGTATCGACCCGGATAAGCCTAAGCATGCTACACAGGCCTACCCGGATAATTTTTGTTCACCTCCTGTGGATTTTCTGTTTCAGGAATCCCTTCTCTATACATATATCCCCCTAAGACGGAATGTGTTGGCCGGATCAGTCTTCGCGGACAGCGCAGGCTGATCTGGTCGATACATTACGCAGATGTCTATCGCCGCAGCTGCATTTTGGCGGCATTTTGAGAAAGAATGTGTAGGCACGTGCCTACAGTGCCTAAAGGGAGCTACGCCCCTTGTTGGTGGGAACTCGCGTTTGACATAAATGATAAGTGTTAACAATCAAATTACGTACTTGTATGGCTAGTTCTTGGTCAATATCCTTCAGGATGCAAGTACGTCTATATGGTGAACATTGAAGACCCTGATTGAACTGCTTGGCATCGCAGACTGGTCCAGATCTCCATGGTTTCTAAATCCCAAAGATCGGCTTTCATTTGATTTATTTGTGTTGGGTTTTACGCCGCTTTCAACAGTTATTATTATACCTCACGTGACTTTGTAATGTTAAATTCTCATATACTCATCATGGGTAATCCTTTACTGTCTCATGCTACAGTACGTTTTTGACCAGTTAACAGTATACCGTTACATGGCACGCGCGTTAAAATGTTGGTTATGCACGTGCATGACGTCATTTCAAACAATAACGTCACTTTTTAGACGCGCGTGCCATGTAACAGTATACTGTTAACCGGTATATTCATATGTGTGTGTTACATTGTAGTAGATCTACCCATGTTCACCTCTCCTACAGAGGTACAGAATTCGATATAATAAAATAAATATTGCATGGCTTCCAGTGTGACAGTACATATTGTCAACATTCGGGTAAATACTGTTAACAATATGTACTGTGACACTGGAAGCCATGCAATATTTATATAATGTCATATAGCAGCGGACAGGGCAGATGGGATTGGTCCCACACCTTATATTTACTACAAGATCAAACTGTATAATGTATGAAACCAATACCATCCACCTGCTTTCCTTTGACGAGGGCAAAATGTAAATGTAAAATTAATTAATACAATCGGTGTCAGATTTCATAGCATTATTGATTACGTACAAAATGAATTTGGTACGAGATAATCTTTTATATTGCTGGTAAATGGAAACACAATTATATCTTTAAAGAAAAATGAAAATGAAACGCGAACGTTGCAAAAATAGGAAAGCTATGGTTGCATAGAACTGCCACCACTTACCAGATAATTATGTTGAATATTTTCGAGAAATTCATGGCGGATTTCGCGTTATATACAAAATAACATAATAACTTAAAATTTATCGTGATGCCAGATAATTAACTTAACATGAATTTGTTCGTGTTAGTGCTCTAAACTGCCAACGATTATATCTAGATAATTTAAGGATGTTCATGAAATTTGGTATTTATCATGACAATTTTATCTAACGCGTTATGATATCTAACTGCTGTTGTCTGTCGGCATGGTGTTATAATCTATATTTAGATATATGGTATCATGAAAACTTATTGCTAACACGATAACTTAAAATAAACGTGATAAATAGAAAATTTCGAGATATATTTTCTATTAAGTGGTTGGCAGTCTAAAGCACTAACAGGAAAACAAGCATGTTAAGTTATTTATCTGGTATCATGTTATTTTGTAAATAACGAGAAATCCGCCATGACTTTCGCGAAAATATTCAACATAATTATCTGGTAAGTGGTGGCAGTTCTATGCTACCATAGAAAGCAGCAAAATAATTGCAGAAATACTTGGACAATTGAGTAAAGGGAGGCAATAATTTGTATTAGCGATATATCTTTTCGCAGTGTTTACTGCCTGCTCATTCAATACTGTATTCATCCAATTCTTTATGGACACTAATTGTCCATAGTGAACAATAGTATCAACGGTAAAAGGTTTTTTAAGGTTTTCCTTCGTGCAAAAAAGCCTTATCAGACCCAAAGTGTTGAAAGTACTAAATGTCTCGTCATATTCAGCTTTTAACCCTTTCCATCATAAAAATCTGCGGCAACATACTTTTGAAAACATTTTAGCAATAGAAGAAATTTCTGATGGTTTTTACTTTTGTCACAATGTTTTCACCTCTATTCTCTTATCATGCTTTAATTGATAGAGATTGTTTTTATGCTTGCATAAATATTTTCGAAGTCGTCTGCTGCAGATTTGTTGAATGTGGTAACGGGTTGATACTGTGTTAATCTAACGTGTTTTTCCTGGGAAAATAAAATACTTGTTGTATGTTCATCAGCTAACAGATCGTTCCGAGACCTGTTAACATTAACATTCACGAAATGGCCGTGGCGTCTAGAAAATTAACATCCACCAAATGACTGTGACGTTTAGAAAATCAACATCCACCAAATGGCCGTGGCGTCTAGAAAATTAACATCCACCAAATGGCCGTGACGTCTAGAAAATTAACATCCACCAAATGACTGTGGCATCTAGAAAATTAACATCCACCAAATAGCCGTGACGTCTAGAAAATTAACATCCACCAAATGACTGTGGCGTTTAGAAAATTAACATCCACCAAATGACTGTGGCGTTTAGAAAATTAACATCCACCAAATGACTGTGGCATCTAGAAAATTAACATCCACCAAATAGCCGTGACGTCTAGAAAATTAACATCCACCAATTTACTGTGACGTTTAGAAAATCAACATCCACCAAATGACTGTGGCGTTTAGAAAATTAACATCCACCAAATGGCCGTGACGTCTAGAAAATTAACATCCACCAAATGACTGTGGCGTTTAGAAAATTAACATCCACCAAATGACTGTGACGTTTAGAAAATTAACATCCACCAAATGGCCGTGACCTCTAGAAAATTAACATCCACCAAATGACTGTGACGTTTAGAAAATAACATCCACCAAATGACTGTGGCGTTTAGAAAATTAACATCCACCAAATGGCCCTGACGTCTAGAAAATTAACATCCACTAAATGACTGTGGCGTTTAGAAAATTAACATCCACCAAATGACTGTGGAGTTTAGAAAATTAACATCCACCAAATGACTGTGGCGTTTAGAAAATTAACATCCACTAAATGACTGTGGCGTTTAGAAAATTAACATCCACTAAATGACTGTGACGTAAATTAAGTCTGAAGACAGCCCCATATCAATATTTAGCCTACGTTTCTTAACTTAAAATCTTAAATAAAGTATTTTGACTTTATTAAGTGTTTAAGTTATTTGTATTCCACCAACGTCAACTTAATTATATTTACTCAACTTAACTAAGTTTTTCGTTAAGAAGGTTGTGTAAATATCCAAAAATATTTGTAAACGAAATTAATGGACATAATTATTGAGACTGGTGACGTGTCTACATTTTAACCGGAAAGCGGACATTTTTTACGCCAATTTTTGAGAACCGTTCATGTGAACGACCTTCACATTGACACAGACGACAACATTGAAAACAAACCCACTGAACGTGCGAGACAAACTACTGATTAATTATTTCTATCATACAGATGAGTGTTGATGCATTTGCAGCAGACGACTTTTAGTATTGCTCATAATGAGTATTTTCCTTTCTTTTTGTCTCAATGTTTACAGCTTTATTCAATAATTATACTCAATATTTAGAAGAAAATAATATACTATACTTTGCCATAATATTTTCAAAATCATCAGCTGCACAGTTGTCGTAAGTGGAAGAGGGTTCCCATACAGTTAAGTAGTAGAACGACACCCACGTTAGTACAGAGACAGCCTCATTACCTTGTATAAAGGGAATTAAAGTTCCGGATTCGATTTTGTAAATTATATAGTATCTCGTTACGGTTTTAAGTGTATTTCGTTTAGCGCCAATGTCAATATTGCCGAGTTGACAAACAATTCCGATTAAAGTTAGTCACTTCCAAAAAAATCAACATTGTTTAACACCGTTTTCAACAATTGTTCAGACATAACACGGTGGCCAGTTCACCTACTCTATGTTAGAGATAACTCTCAAGTTTACAGACTTCTCTCAATATTCGGGAGATATCTCTTACCCCTTTCCCTCATACAACACTTCTGCAGCAGACGACTTTGAACATATGTTGTCAAAAGACAAGCTATGACTATAAGAGGAAAACATTGTGGCAAAATGAGAAATTGCTCGTTTTGAGCATTTTATTCTTTTGTCACTATGTTTTCAGAAAGCCGTCTGCTGCAGAGGCGATAGAAAGCGTCTATATGATGAAAAGGGTTAACTTTTAGTTATGTGTGGCACGCTGAAATCTAAGCTCATTGTAAACAGCAAACCCTTATAGCAATTCAACAACTACGTAAAATGCGTCACACCTATGAAACGCCATGGTGAATTTATACCAATCTTGGTCCGTTTCTGTGGGAATTGATGCGGGATGTTTCTTGTTATTCCTGAATAAATCGAATAAATAAATGCAGATACATGTTCTAGGTAAAAATGGAAATTTCAAGTAATTGTAAATGTTTAATGATCAATCTGTATAACCTTCTAGATTTGTGTTTGATAACACATAGGAAAGTAAATAGATATTTAAATACGAATTTTGTAAAGAGAAAATAATAGAGTAATTCAAGGGTAATAGGTTTGTTTTTGTCTCGCTTCTATAAGGTACATTAATGGCTTCAGGGTAGGGATACGAATGCATTAAATATGACGCATTTACGATGCTATTCCAGCGGATTATTCTTCCCGCTTTCTATACAATTCAATGTATGATACAGATATTTTCAAATCATGGGCCGCTAGATGGCATCTCTAGTAAACACACGGATGTAATCTAGATTTAACAGCTACTGCTATAAGGCAATCAACCACTTTGTCAGTCAAATTCTTCAAGCCTATATATCCGTAATTTAGTTTCCCTTAGCAGTTTTAACAGAACACCTATTTCAATTTACGCTGTTGTCAAATGCTAATTTCAGCATTTAGGGTATTCATTAAGTATGTCAGCGCCGAGTTTCCTTAAGAAGACCCCTCCATGTTCAACATCAGAAAACTGAATCGTTTGTATAATAGGAGTTTTGGAACAGTTTGATAGGTAATAGGCAAACAAAACTGAGTTCATGCCAGACACCTCGTGAATCTGAATTGTTTGCAAAACTTTTAAATGTTGACATTTGCGCTGAAAGAGTAAATATAATATAATATGAAATAGAACAACAGTTTTCACCGATAAAATTAAATGCTGTGTTATCAGATTTTTATAATGTAAGTAGAAGAATGTATAAACATATATTGCGTGTACACAGTGGTTCATCGCATTGGTACGCACATGTCATGCATTTCACAACAATACCATAGAACGTGAGCAAAAACAACGCAAACATAATATATACAACTTCGGAGCAAGAAACGTGCTTTGCACGTTCAGAGGTATTACGTTAATTAGGGGAAATTTCCCCATATTCAGTATGGAAAAAATCTGGGTGCAAAATTTTACTATGGCCCAGCTCGTGAAATTTCAAGTAAAATTAAATAGAAGAAAGCAGGGAACCATGACCGACAATTATCCACAATCGGGGACGTCATATTCAGCTGGTACCCGAGATAACTAGAACAACTGTACCGACTACATGAAAGGCTGACAACCATACTTTTTTCGGTTGCGAGTTTCTTTGCTTTAGGTAAGAATTTGTATCGCTCTCGTCTTCCATTGAATAATATAAATTAACACAGAAAATATCATTTTGGCGTTGATATAAAATTAAGCTGTAGAGTGAATCTGAGAATCAGCGATGTATTCATTGATATATGTTCTGTCGATGGAATATTTTGGTTTCACTGTCTGATCTAACATGCTCTTTATGGTAAATGTGTTTTACCCTCAATAAAAATATTGAAATACGTTTTTTGCGACAATGACAGTGTTGTTTAAGAAATCACCATGACTTTTTCGTTTGAAGTGGTATTCTGACAGAGTTACCACCAGACCGAAGAGAATAAAATTACCTACGTAGTGATGTAATTTTCATACAACTGTCAAGACAATTAACGTTACATAAGGGGAGTTAAAATGAAACTTTCGCTAAAATATTTTAACAGTAATTCGGTTATTTCAAATTTATTAAAATTTCGCCCGAGAGATTTTTTTTAAAAACTTATATAATTTAGAACAACCTTTTGTCTACCATTTACCAAAGTTTCAAGACAATCTATCGTGCAGATCTTTAGTAAATCGCAATGACGTTAAAGCTCTGTCACGCGACAAACCGTACACTGCGGAATTTAAATTGAAACGTACCAAGGGTTATTAAAATGAACTCCCCGATTTTTCATAAAAATAATCAATTTTACTCTTTTACAAAAGTGGTAAACTGTATCTATTATACTCCTTTAATATTAAATATGTTTTATATAAACTGTCTTGTCTACTTCGTTGTTTATCTGTTAAATCATTTTTTCACATTCCATGTATTAGTATTAGTCTCAAACTGTCGCTTGCAGTTCTTATAGATAGATTGTAATTCGTCATTTACATACATACATTTACATACACAAATTGATACGGGAACATCAAATAGTAATTCGATATAACATGAAGTTTCGTGATTTTACATAACCCAACATTTCTGATACGAAATTCTTCAAACAAGAGGATCGTCAGAATTATCATGGAAGAAATTGACATTGTTAATAAATTTTATTATTACTTTCCTATTTGTCACTCTAGGTATTTTGTAATGTATCTTCAGATAACAGTAAATACAGAATGCGTTTCTCTTTATCAGGCACAAAGCATGTTTCAGCACTTCAACGATTATAACTGTCATGCAAAGCTTTCTATCTATTCTATCCGCGATCATGCTTTTGTTATTTAAGGAAACACTTTATATGATAACACATCAAGAAGAACTATTTGACTTTCTTCCCTTTGGAAAACCTTATGTACAAGATTTTATGAAAGTTTCGACTTGATTGTATTCACAGAGCTCCGCAGTTCAATTCAACTTAAGCTGTTTGAATACAGATGTTTATTGACAATATTTCCCTGTATAGTTTGGGTAAATAACCCACTATTATTGTCTACATACATATTCCGTGGAGTGCCATCACATCGTTGTCTGCACTATGTAGTGAGTCTCCAATGTCATTGCACAGGTGTCTGTAAATTGTAGACAGCGTATATCCGGGTAATGATACATTTTACTTTATAATTGGAAGTGTGTTGACAACACCAGTAATTAGGTACGAACATGTGACCAAAAGTGTGATCTTCTACGGTTTTATGGCATTGTGATTTACTTAAAATCAACCCGATAGTTTGTCTTTAAATTTGGGTTAAGGGTAAAAAACAATTCTCAAGACAAAACGAAGAACCGGTAGTTACTAAATAACGGGGACACATGGATTAAAAAATAAAGATAGAAGAAGGGGTTGGTGGCTGTGTTACATTTTCAGATCCAGAACGCGCGTACCCGCGCACGTCAGCAGTATTAAGGCATAGCGTTTTACTAAAAGTCCGCCCGATATATTTCCAACAAATTTGAGTAAATTGGAGAAGAAATGGTGTTCTGAATTATAATGATTTCTTTTAAAAGAAATATCTAGGGCATTTGTTTTGTTAGTAAATTAGACGTAATGTAATAACTGTATTATTAGTCAGCGAGTTCGTTAAATAAACCAAGTTTTGCTTTAAAATTATTTAAGGAAAAATTGTGAACTATATATCATGACGGAGTTTATATCATTCGCTTCAAATCTATGTTAATATAAGATGAGATAGTAATGGTCATTCCTTTAATCACACATAACTGTGCAGCTGTGTAAACACAATTTAAATCAAAAACTTGCCGCAAACAACAACAACATTATCACGGATAGAATACCAAGAAAGCTTTGCATGACAGGTATAGACTTCGAAATTCTCAAAATTGCATATTGAAAACAACATTTGTATACTGTTATCTCAAATCCGATACAAAAAACCAAGGGTGACATATAATATGTGTGATAATTATATTTCATATATAGAACAACAATTGAACAGGAAAGTAAACGAGTCAGTTTATACATATGACAAATCCAATATCATTTTGTTTTTTTTTGCTAAATTATTTACGACCACAATTACTTTAATTCTTTAAATAGAAACACATATATACTACCAACCATTATTCTTTAGGAGATAACTTAAATTTAGAATGAAATTGATAATTATAAGGAAAAAATAAGATATTCATTTTAATTACCCTGGATGCGTCTCAATGTTTAATTCCGCAGTGAACGTTACGACGCACACAAGAGGTTTAACGGCATTGTGATTTATTAAAAATCGACACGATAGATTTGCTTGAAAGTTTGGCAAATGGTAGATGAATAGGTGTTCTATTTTATATTTTATTTAAAAAAAAATCTCTCGGGCGAATTTTAAATAAACTAGAAATAATCAAATTACTGTTAAAATATTCTAGCGAAATTTCTATTTTAAGTCGCCTTATGTTACGTTAATTGTCATGACAGATGTATGGAATTGATACTATCACACAGGTTATTGTATTCTCTTCAGTTTAAAGTTCATTTTATCCGAATCCAAATTGAAATGAGGAAGTAATGGTGATTTCTTTAACAACACTGTCATTGTCGCAAAAACGTACATTTTGACGTCAAAAACGACGTTATTTCAAAGGTATGATTCCACCTTAAGTCGTATGTCCTTCTGACAAAAACTCCTTCGGACTGTCAAAGATCAATGCAATAATTGGCTGAACATAGCGGTTACACGAAACACCCTGTGACCCAAATCAGAGACATGTATTTATGTCTCTACCCAAATACACCAACACAGAGTTGAATCACAGGGACATGCTCCTGTATGGCTAAATGTATGTATAGGGTCGTATTCTGTTCTAGATCGCAGATTGTTTACACATTTTATGACGCAATATCTTACGTTTCTGCTGCATGACAAACACTCCATGTTTGTAGTGTTGAAACACATTGCAATGTGGACGGAGAATTTCTAAATAATGGATATTCAGTTAAAACAAACATCTTTTCAGACTAATCAACGTCCCAAGTGAATTCAAGAGCCGAAACGCATTCATATGGGCATGACTTTTGCTGTGTGCAGATATGGCAAATCCATATAAATGACAAAATACAATAATTACGGAATATATTGAACGCAGTAGAGCTTGCTTTTTTTTGTCTCCATGTTTCAAATCAGCTTCTGTTATATTATATGTTAAAAAGTTGTATATATTATGTTTTCGTTGTTTTTGGTCACGTTGTATGCTATTGGTGTGAAATGCATGACATGTGCGTATCAATGCGATGAACCATACACGCCATATATGTTAATACATTGTTCTACTTACATTATAGAAAGCTGATAACACAGCATTTAATTTTATCGGTGAAAATTGTTCTTCTTTTTCATATTATATTATATTTACTCTTTCAGCGCAAATGTCAACATTTAAATGTTTTGCAAACAATTCAGATACACGAGGTGTCTGGCATGAACTCAGTTTTGTTTGCCTATTAGCTATCAAACTGTTCCAACATTACTATTATATGAACAATGGAGTTGTCCGCTCTTGAAAATGGAAGAGTCTTCTTAAGGAAACTCGGCGCTGACATACTTAATGAATATCCTGAATGCTGAATTAGCGTTTGACAGCATCGTAAATTGAAATAGGTGTTCTGTTAACCCATTCCCTCATATAGACGCTTTCTGACGCCTCAGCAGCAGACGGCTTATTGAAAACATAGTGACAAAAGAAGAAATTGCTCAAAACGAGCAATTTCTCTTTTTGCCACAATGTTTCCCACTTTTAGTCATAGGTTATCCATTCAATTATAGAGATTTTCCATTTTTTGACAAAATATGTTCGAAGTCGTCTGCTGCAGAATTGTCGTATGAGGGAAAGGGTTAAAGCTGCTAAGGGAAACTACATAACGGATATATAGGCTTGAAGACTTTGACTGACAAAACGGTTGATTGCCTTATAGCAGTAGCTGTTAAATCTAGATTACATCCGTGAGTTTACTAGATATGCCATCTAGCGGCCCATGATTTGAAAATATCTGTATCAAAGATTGAATTGTAT
Source organism: Serripes groenlandicus (assembly GCA_031761405.1). NCBI lineage: Eukaryota > Metazoa > Mollusca > Bivalvia > Cardiida > Cardiidae > Serripes > Serripes groenlandicus. Next base: position 47,957,107 of record JASEVX010000012.1, read on the forward strand.
AGAAAGCTGGAAGAATATTCCGTTGTTAAACATTCATTTCACGCAGAAATAGCATCGTAAATGCGTCATATTTAATGCATTCGTATACCCACCCTGAAGCCATTAATGTGCCTTATAGAGGCGAGAGATAAACAAACTCATTACGCTCGAATTGTAATTTCTCTATACACAATTCGTATTTAAATATTTCTAAATATCATCAACACCATGAGGGTGTGGGCGAACGAACCTATATACCTTTCTATGTTTTATGTATCAAACACAAATCTATAGTGGTATATGGATTGATCATTAAACATTTAGAATTACTTGAACTTTCCAGTTTTACCTAGAACAAGTATCTGAATTTATGTATTCGATTTATTCAGGAATAACAAGAAACATCGCACATCAATTCCCACAGAAACGGACCAAGATTGGTATAAATTCCTCATGGCGTTTCATAGATGTGACAAACTGTACGTAGTTTTTGAATTGCTATAAGGGTTTGCTGTTTACAGTGAACTTAGATTTCAGCGTGCCACACATAGAAAGGGACCACATCTGTTCACTTGTTTAAGTTTGACTAGTCATGTATTTAATTCATTCAACGCCGAATTTCCATGTTAACAAAGCGGACGACTCAATCTTTTCATGTAATAAGAATTTTGAAAACAAAAAAAAGATAACTAAAAGTTAAACCTTTTCCTCATATAGACGCTTTCTGACGCCTCCGCAGCAGACGGCTTTTTGAAAACAAAGTGACAAAAAAAGAAATTGCTCAAAACGAATAATTTCTCCTTTTGCCACAATATTTTCCACTTTTAGTCATAGCTTATCCATTTAATTATAGAGATTTTCTATTTTTTGACAAAATATGTTCAAAGTCGTCTGCTGCAGAATTGTTGTATGAGGGAAAGGGGTAAGAGATATCTCCATAATATTGAGAGAAGTCTGTAAACTTGAGTTATCTCTAACATAGAGTAGGTGAACTGGCCACCGTTATATGTCTGAACAATAGTTGAAACCGGCGTTAACCCTTTCCCTCATACAACAATTCTGCAGCAGACGACTTTGAACGTATTTTATCAAAACATAGAAAATCTCCATAATTGAATGGGTAATCTATGACAAAAAGTGGAAAACATTGTGGCAAAAGGAGAAATTGCACGTTTTGTGCAATTTCTTCTTTTGTCACTATGTTTTCAAAAAGCCGTCTGCTGCAGAGACGTCAGAAAGCGTCTATATGAGGGAAAGGGTTAAACAATGCTGATTTGTCTTGAGCTGACTAACTTTACTCGGAATTGTTCGTCAACTCGGCAATATTGACATTGACGCTGACCGAGATACACTTAAAACCGGTACCGTAACGAGCTTTCTCACATGAAATCAGCATTGTTTCCCTTGAAGTTATATCATACCAGTCTAAAACTTGATTACATGAACAATGGAGTCGGCCGATTTTGAATATGGACGAGTCCATTTGAGGTTACTCGTCGCTGATTCGGAGCCTGGCTGTACGCTTATGTGAGACCCTCTTCAAAACAGTAAGGTGTCTTCCAGTGTGGTGTTTGCAATGTAAAGCGCATTTTAATTATCAACGTTATGACGTTCATCGTTCAAAACTGTTCTATAAACCTCTTTTAATCGGAAATGATAATATTGCGATGCGTGCTCTTGGGACATGTTAAATATTTAAAATAAAAGGTTAAACTCTCGTTTACAGGGAACGTGACCCAAAAATCCATTTGTTATGACAATATTTTCTACATATTCTGAATAATAGGTGATGTCTGCATTAGTGGAAATACGAATTTTAGGAATTGACGTCAGTGATGGATTTTAACTTTTACCAACAAACGCAACTTGCGCAACAATAATGGAAGCTGTTTTGAAACATGGAGACAACAAAAGCAAGCTCTACTGTGTTCAATATATTCTGTAATTATTGTATTTTGTCATTTATATGGATTTGCCATATTTCCATGTAAATGTTTTCAGAGCTACATATTTGTTGTATATAGAATAATGTGAAAGAAGGCTAAATAATTCTTCATGTCTAAACATAATTGAATAGCATGTAAATGCAGTCAGTTGATACAGCTCCAATACGTCACATTACACCAAATAAATTCCTTCTTTGTGTCCATGTAAATCGACAAGTTTCAGCCCTCAATTGTCACACTTTCTAAGTGTTTCTCATATAGAACACCACATATAACTGAAAAGAGTTACCTCTTAGATTTAAAACAATCCAGCGAAAATTGGGGTGCATGCATAATGCAAGAAAGAACGCACAAGGCGAAAATTGTAACCGTCATTTTGGAACAAATCTAGCCCGGACAAAACCCGTGTTTCACATTCTCTACTTTCACTTTCAAACAATGTCAAAATATTAAATTTAAAGTCAATGTCATATGGTGAAGGTATACAATCATTTGTATGCAAACAAAGTTTCTTTAGGGAATTTTGAGGTCAGCATGATCGCGGATGAATTAGGCGTAATTTGCCCTAAACGGATTCATCTGACGCAACTTATCTGCTTGTTGTATTGTTGCAACCTAGATACACATTTTGGGATTTGGGCTAAAACAGCTAAAACAGCTAGTAGAACACGCAGATAAGAAAGTGTGTTTGAAGGACAAGTCTGCATAGCTATTAAAGTAAGGCGCAGTAATATTATTACAATAATGTTTCAGTCATATCACAGCGGCAAGTTAACCTACCAATGCATTTCCATGCTTTCCCACACCAGCACTCAACACATCAGTCCAAACTATCTTCCCATGCAACTAGCTGCTTTTTCACTGTTAACCTATTGGTGGAAAACGAATTACGCTTGTGACAGTATTCTGTCAAACGTCGAAAAAGAATATTGGCCGAGATGGTGTTCGAACTGACATCCCCTGGATGTGGAAGCCTGCGTTGCTATCGACTGAGTAACCGTTGATCGGATACTTTAAGTATTATGGTAACGATAGAATAGTGCACATTTTTGTTCTTTAAAATAAGACTTCAAGTTGCAAACTTGCGAAGTGTAATTAACGAAAGAATTGGTACAAATATGGCGACCTTGGAGTGTCACCTGTGACCTTTAGGGCCATTGAATATAGAGTGAATATGGATGTGTTCATACCTCTGCTGATCTTCATCCACAGGGTAATGATATTTTATGGCTCTTGTTTGTAATATTTAATTCACATTTCTCAAATAAGCCAAAAAAGTCGAACACACGCCGGATATTGTTTATGCAGTCGTACACATTTACGGTATTCTTTTTATATCTGAAGCCTACGCTGGACTGCATTGAACCCAAACTCAAAGGCATGCCGTAGCACGAAATAGTCCTGCAATATATGCAGCAAATAACTGCCCATACATGCTACAAGAATGCTAAAACTGAAAGTAAATAACAAATCAATCATACCTCTCTGACTTCTTATCTCAACGAAACAGTGCAGCAGAAGTGCTACTTTAAAATGTCAAAAGGGACAATTTTATGTTACCAAGACCGGGAACCAATTGTGGTGTTACACCACTTACGAAGTGGAGAGACCTCTTTTTACCGCGTGCATGCGGCACCTGTTATTGATATACTCGTCGGTAGTGAATGGAAATGTTATTGCGGTATTTGGTAAAAACAAACCGATTATATTTATAATCAAAGCACTGAAAGTGCTCTAGCAAGGTTTGATTGAATGGGTTTTAATGCCGTTTTCAAGAATTGTTCAGTCATTTCACGGTGGCCAGATCACCTACTCATATGTTTCCTGGATTTCTCACACCAGTTCTCCACACAACATACTTTCCAAGCAACAAGCTTCTTTTACACATAGACTGTTAGCCCATTGGTGAAAGACGAATGACGCTTGTCGCAGTGACTTTTGTCAAACGTCGGAAAGAATTTTGGCCGAGTTAGAGTTCGAACTCACAACCCATGGATTGATAGCCCGCGTTGCTACCGCCTGAGCTACCGGGGCTCAGAGCTCAAAGCAAGGAGCTAACTGCAGATTGCATTTGGACATGGATTTACCGATCCCAAAAGTCTAACTTGAACACTTTACAATAGCATATATTGAACGTAAACTACTGTTCACGCCGTATCGTGGTATATTGGTAAAACTAAAATTTAACATACAAATGCGCATTTATGTCATATCAAAATCACAATTGTCTAACAATGATGAATATATTGAGAGAGTCCAATTCTACTATCAAAGCAGAAATAAAATCATGTGTTATCTACATTTTCTTCAGCGTGATATAACTGAAATATTGTTAAAAGCGACGTAAAACATCATACAAACGAATTAATCAATCTCTTAAAATGTTTCACAATGCATAGTTGAAAAGTATTAAATGCATTGCTTTTGAATTCATTTTAAATCCCAACATTCTAAAGGAGTTTCTTGCAGCGATGTAAAATGACAATTGCACCACTGATAATAAGCAATTTATAAGACAAACATGAAAACAGATAATTATAATATATTTTTATTTCAAAAAATAAAATCTGCCTTAAGCGTCGTTGTGTTGTTGGTGTGGCGCTTTCGCATAGTTGGTCGGCTGACAGAATAGTAGAACTTGTCTCTAAAGATTATCTTTATACCTTTTTATATATTAAAAGTTACAATCGATGTAACGAACGCTTGTGGCATTTCGTGTGTAGTTATGACTCTACCCTTACAGATGGGTGAGTCAATACTGATATGTGTATATGTGTATATATACATATAGGTATGTATGCATAAATATGTATGTACATGTGTGTGTGTATGTATATATGTATATATGAGTATAAATACGTTTCTATGAGTTCTGTATTTACCATTATTTGCTCATACACTGTGGGCTGTGTGCATGCATGTGTTCGTTCGTTAGTGCATATGTCCGTTTGTGCGTACTTACGAGAGTACTCTTGTTGGGTAGTGTTTTTTCGTAAATCCCACCTACCACCCTTATAAGACACTTTGATAAGTTTTGTTTTTTATATAATTGTGTAATGGGTATCTAATTAACATATTAATGCTATTTATTCCGTAAAGGGGGGATAATTACGGAATAAACCATGTGCTTGTTGGGTATACCCAACAAGAGAACATCAAAGGAAAGTACCCAAACAAACGCCTTTTGGGCGTACGTGCGTGCGTGCGAGCAAGCGTGTTTGTTTATAAGAAATTGTATATTGTAATGTCGAAATACCACTATAAACAGTCAGTAACATGATATTTATGTGACACATTCTAGCATCCCATATAACATAGGCTACCAACTCCTCTGGTAATTCGTTTGTGAAAAGAATTACTGACGATATTCAATTTACAAAACATTTGAAATGCTACTGTTCCTTGAGTTTCGTTTCGTTAAGAATAAGCATCAATTTTCTTACTTGCGTAAGTCGCGTATGTTGCGTGCAATAAATGACTAACCTGCACCCTCATCATGATCCTTTTCTCATTATTTAATCCACAACCATGCTTAAATTGCATATATTTGATACTTGTATGACTCTTTTAAGAACCTGTAAATAACTTATGTGTGGGCTATTTACTGTTAATTTTGTATTTGTCGTACTATGTATGTATGTATTTACTTTTCATTCATCAAATACAGAAATAGATCATCTATCTAGCTATCATGTAACAATTTCATTCTCCTTTGGAGTATATTTTATCACTCGGACTTATTCCGTCTTTTGATGGTGATATGGTTAATTTAGGATGAGCATCTGATGTATTTACGCAGGAATCTAGAATAAAATACTCTAGTACATGTACTTAGATTCCTGATTAACGTTATTCGAAAGAATTTTTGGAAATTCCGACGCCTAGGCTAACTTAAACATTTACAGTATATGTTATATTTTGTCAACTATTTATTTCATTATCATTTCAATAATTTGATTTTTTGAGTATATATGTTCATTGGGACCCGATTATCTGAATTTGTTTTTGGGTCGGAATCGAAAAGCTGCATTTACTCAACTCGATTTACAATATTCAGGAATCACCATTGATCTTTACGCGCGATCAAATATGTTTAAAGCGTAGAAATACACTTAAAATTTTAATCATGTTATTCATATATTTTAACATAAAGTTTCTTTCGAGTTCTTTCTTTTGGGTAAGTGAAGAATGATCTATTTTCCGGCTTCATATGCCAGCAAGTTACCGCATTTTGATTTTTAGACAGGAACTCTTTGGCGGTTCGAAAGGACCGACATGGGTATAAGTTTGAAACAGTCCATTCATTTTTAAAACATATTCCACAGATCATCCACTTCAATTGACATTATATACGATCTGCAACTACCAAGACATCTCCCTGAACCCAAGATGGTGTTCAGAAACGGAGAGCTAATAAAGAAAGACAGATGTGAAGTAATTCAAAGCCGATATTGTAAAACACTAGTCTAGATTCCACTCTCAAAATGATGAGTGTCTTCGGATTTAGCCTTCTATAGCAATTAGCTCTAACGAGCCTCTTGCTTAACATGATGTGATGAACATAAAGCTTATTACTCGCCACACGATATTTCCGAGAAAGGATTTATATATCTGTGACAGAATGTTTGTAGTTATAAAAACTAAAGCAAGCAATTATCTCGATTTGCTTTAAGTTGACATGTTACTCTTATGAGTGGTATAGATCGTACGATCTGTTGAAAAATGTTTCAATAGGGGTGTATTACATTCTAGGTAATATTCCTATTAAAAATACACTTTCAACAGCATGCAGATGTAGCGAGCTTATTGTCTTATTACTAATGGAAATTTCGACTGAAATTATTTCTAGAAACTGGTTAATGCTAGTACCAGATTTATACCAGGTGAAAAGGAAATGTTGTCTAACTTCACGAAACATTGCACGCCGGAATGATACATGGTATTCACAATATGCAAAGGTTTGATTACACTTTTGAACACACTACAAACATGTTATGTATTGCAGTAAATCGTATCAACCAAGGGGTTCGAAGAAGGGTAAAGTGAATGACAAGTCTGGCTGTGTGAAAAGGACATTTTAATAAAATGTCATGGAACTCTTGTGGCTCATAAATGACCCACTTAGTCAATAATAAAAAGAACATTCACTTCCCATTCTGGGCCTACAAAGACAAAACCGCCGCCAGAAAGGGTAAATTATTGAATATGATAAAAATAAAAATAGAAACATATACAATATCAACTTTACAGTATCAAATTAACAGTATATAACAATATACAATACATATAACAAGAACCAATTGCACTGATGGTGGTGGATGGGAGGAGGTGAAATTAAAATATTTAGCAGTGACTAATAAATAATGTTGTAGATTCGAGATCTACTAAGAGAGTGAAGAAGACTGCAACCGATTGGTCCATACAGGCCACGCGATGGCAGCTTCTTTTGATTGGTTTACGCATGTAGACAAGAAAGGTGCACTTGATTCTTGTAAAATGTTTTCCCGAGAATGGTGACAGTCACGCAATATCAATAGTCAGCCTGCGCATCTGGAGTGTCTAATTTATCGAATCTGTTCCCGGTTTATATCAGAACAACCTGAGATCCATACTGTTTGTGAATTAGCAACAGAAACTTCCAACTACATTTTAAGTGTAGATATGATAACATAGGAGACAATCAGTGTGTTATCTACCATTGTTACACATATTCGACGAATGGCTCGGTCGTTCATTAGTACTGATGGTCAAAAAAAGGCATAGCGTCATTCGCCTTCCTCCAATGGGCTAACTAGTATTTGTTGGAATGAAGCTAGTTACCATTGAATAATGCTGTGTGGAATACTGGTGTGGTAAAGCAAAGAAAAAAACATTAAATATTTCATCACGCCGTTATGTAACTGAACCAAACAATACAAATAGTTTAGCGATAGTAGGAAATAGGCCGGCCCTTTACAATGAAATATCAAACAAAATATGTCCACATTAGGTTAGGAATATGTGCATATTTAGCATACATTTAAGACAATATTACAAATATACAAACACTACATCATGCTTAATTATTGCTAATTTCCATGCTTCACAACTCTGATCAAAATTCTGATTTCGGATGAGCTGTGCGAAAAATATGTAATATAAAAGGTAAATGTGTAGTAAAACTTGGTTGCATGGTATTGAACGGCGTTAACATTAAAAACAATGATAATAGGTTTACGTATACTGTGATCCATGTCCATCTGTTTTAAGATAATATAAGAAAATTATTTATTAACGTGACCTGTGTGAATTTACATACATGAATAAAACATTTTATGCAAGTCATCATCAAATATATACATATTATTAACTCATAAAGTCACATGAAATGAGTTATTTACAATTATACAATAATTTGGAAACAGTGTGTATAATGAGACATCGCACTCATTATGCAATATCTATTTTCACACAGTGCTTCCAACTCTGTACTAATCAAAGTACTGAAGTACTGGTAACGAATTATTTTGAACATTTGTAAAATCTAATTTATGAATGCAATTGATCATGCTATTGCACAATTTAGTCTATTTTATTATTATTAATATTTTTGTCCAGAGATTTTTTTTTATCAGTTGACAGTTTTAGTAAATGTAGCATTTCAACGGCGATGCGAGCGTTTAACATGCACACTAACTCTTTCACTGAGCTCTGCGTAAAGTCTGTCAAAACACCCATGGCATATTTGTGAAATTTACATTGTTAGTTCGATTTGTTTTCGTCACCAGGATTTCGGCTTATATTATAACTATGTTTCATGTGAGTGAATTAATTATTATAAATCTATAATGTTTAACAAATCGCATAAAATAAGAATTAAAAAAAAGAAAAAAAGAACAGTTCCTATTAGGACTCGAACTCGCGTCCATAAGTAGTCCATGATTAGTAGTTCTACACGCTCTCCATTGCACCACGGTACTTTGATACAACGTTTGAGCGTTACTTTCGTATATATATTAAGCTAACTGAATGCGCGCGTATGTAAACCATGATCTATAATTAGAAAGCCCCTTTGATCATCGTTATCATGTTGGAAAAAGGAGAAACAATGGCGATGCGAGCGTTTAAAATGCACACTGACTATTTCACTGACCTCTGCGTAGTGGCATATTTGTGAGATTAACATTGTTCTATACAGCGTGGGGTCGACTTCTAGTGAATGGGCATACGACTAAAATTCATACTCGTGGCTTATACGTACTGCCGACAAATGAAATATATATGCGCGTACTGTTAATTTGATATTTTCTAGAAAATTGATTATCTATGATGATTCGATAGTATAATTATGACTTCACTGTATTGAAATAACACGTAGAAGTCATTTTAATATCGAAAAAATACTAGGACTATTTAGGTGCAGCGAATGTGTATTCTAAGCGGAAGTGTAGTTTAACCGTGACTTCCGGAATCAAACACGATCGCGTTAACTGTATTATTTTTTGAGAAAAAATAATTCGTTAAAAATGATTTTCCTTTATGTATCAAGGTAGCTAATTTACCGGGGTAAATAGGGATTATTCCAAGGGTAATTTATTTACATGTATAGCTGACCTCTTCCTTAAATAGCTCTTGACAATGAACTGTGCACATTTACGGGGATGAGTATTGATTAGAAATGCCAGTTTTTCGTGATCACTTAATTCATTTAAAATAGAGTCATTTAACTGATCAAATAATATATCATTTCGAATGTCTATATATAAAATCACATTTTATAACAAAATGAGTTTCGTCTTGTACAGAGTTGTATGTGGGCTGTCATCATTGATTAGAAGGAGTGACATACGTCAGTATCCACTTAACGTGCCGAGGGGCATCGAGTGTTAAATAGTTTTTAACATTATCTAAAAGCGTTTACTTCGCAGGCTTCATTTATCCTCCAAGGTTTTCAATATGAACCGGAGATATTACATGACGTTATAGACTTCCAAGATGTTTTGTTCGAGTGATGTTTATATGGCTTCAAATATTTCTGTTATTTCCCAGCAAGGGACCAGGAGTGTCTTCACAAATTCATGTATTTTATTCCAGTTACTCCGAATGAAAATAGTTCAGGCTGGCTATATTCGATAATCTAGGAAACAATTTGTACTGTTTCACTCACTTACCTTCTTTGTCTTTATGAACGGTGATCGAGATTAATATCTGGATATTCTGGAGTCACCTGAGCCTTCCAATACATTTACGGGTGAGGCATTTGATTGTTTGGTGTTTTACGCCACTTTTAACATTTGTTCATTTATATCACGGCGTTTCCATGCTAAGTTACCAGTACTACTGGTCTATTTATCCTGGCACCAACCAATCAGTCAGTCGTAATGCTAACCCCGCAACCCTGAGCGCAAAGGAGGGCAGCCATTACTACCATTTTTAAAGTCTTTGGTTTATCACGACCGATGATCGAACCCGCGATCTCCCGCACTCGAGGCGGACGCTCTACCACTACAACACCGAGACTGTCCGGATGAGGCATACATCAATAAAGGCGTTATCATTTTGACATGGTGTAATAATATTATAGATAACACTTTTTTATGGAGCATCCTGGTGTAACATTTCGATTTTCGATAGTACTTATTTCGTTATGTATTGATTCCAAACCTCAGTGTATACTTGTATGCTGTAGAGTTTATGAACATTAATTGCATATTAAATACTTCACTATATATGCAACCGCGATATATAATGGGAGGTGACAATACTCGTTGCCATTGTTTGTTCCTACCACACGTACTAACTGACCATGATACATGGGTACCAGGCTACCATTAGGACACCTCTCTGGGTAAATTGACCTTCTTGCACTTACTACCAGCTTTGGCGCTGTCCTATCAAGGTAATATCTAGTCCTACAGGCATCATGAAAAATATGAAAAACAGTATAATGACCTTGAAATAGAAATATGCAATCGCCCCTTGTACTTAATTCATAACATTCGATTGATATGACGACTTTTGACTTTGAATAGTTTGAGCTATAATTTCCCGTGAAAACCCGTTTCGGTTTGCGAAAGCGTAATGCGTTTTCGTGTATAATGCTAAGCTTTGTGACGTGACTATTGAACGCACCCATGTTATTCACTACGAGCATGATATACCGATGGTTTATGTAAGAACACATGTTAATGTCATGTTGAAATTCTTTTACGGCTTATGATCAAATTCCAATTTGTATTTTACAATAATAATGCTTGTTCTCTTTGACTGTACACTTTTTTCGTGAACATTTTGGCAATGGACTAACCCATAGGAATCATTTCATCCATGTGTAATGTTAAATTATGCAAATTAAAGGTGGATTTTATATATATATTAGCATTTATCACATGACGTTGCTTGTATCCCATGTAATATACCCATTACGTATTTCTTTATATACAACGTGTGTAATATAACATGACCTAATACTAGGAAAAAATGTCGTCACGTCAACGTTTTGACGTCATACGTTAGTCACTTTGGCGCCAAAACCCGTAAATTTCATCTAGAAATATTGTAAACGTTAAGTACATTTTTATCGAAATACGCCTCATAAGTCACTTTATGTGATAGATATAATATCTCATGAGTGTTATTTATTATTCTTTTTAATAAACTAAGCTGAATATGACCTCGGGAATAATTATTTGTGGCATTGTTATACGATTTACTGACGAAATTAAAATAGCTTTGGAAAACCCGCTTTTCTTTGTGTGTTTTCGTCATGTGATAAAAATAATCTGACATTCGTTGTCATTTAATAAAGTTTTATTAAACTCGTGCAAGAAATTTATTATTAAGCTCGCCAAAGGCTCGCTTAATAAAAAAATTCTTGAACTCGTTTAATAAAACTTTATATAAAATGACAACTCATGTCAGATCCTATATATACGTTTAATAGCGCATTTTTCTTCACTTAAATCTAACATATTGCGCAATAACATTCAAATGCATCAATATATCTAAAGCAATTTCGGGCAGTGTATTATGTCATTACTACCGCAGTAAAAACAATTTGTGTACACTCTTTTAATTTCAGCTTAATGCATTTGTGTATTAAACCTAATGTTTTGTTTCATAGTGGTTGACCGTACGTACGTTGGAGTAACTAAGAGGTATCGAACAGCGAAAAAGGTAGACAATTAGTACTAAGCATATGGTTTGATATCGGTAAACAAAATTTACATGGCACTCATACATATTTCTGAGGTTTTGTTCTTAATTTTGATTTCAAGACAAAGAGTTAATACAATGTCCAATTTAAAGCAGGTTGTACTCATATATCTTACTCACTTTGAACGTATGTAACGTAATACTCATATATCTTACTCACTTTGAACGTATGTAACGTAATACTCATATATCTTATTCACTTTGAACGTATGTAACGTAATACTCATATATCTTACTAACTTTGAACGTATGTAACGTAATACTCATATCTGACAATAAAGTGGTCACGGGCTCCAATACCTGTAATGGAAATTCTTTTAATATTCTGACCTTTTTATAAAGATACTCCTTTCTTGTTATATTTATATAAATACACGGGGGGGGGGGCATTATGAAGACGGACTTAGCACCTCTCTAACGTGGTGCCATAAATCCACGGGGGGACATTATGAAGTCGGACTTGGCACTTCTCTTACGTAGTGCCATAAAGACACGGGAGGCATTATGAAGACGGACAAAGAACCTCTCTAACCTGGTGCCATAGAGACACGAGAGGTATTATGAAGACGGATTTAGCACCTCTATAACGTGGTGCCATAAATACACGGGAGGTATTATGAAGACGGACTTAGCACATCTCTAACGTGGTGTCATAAAGACACGGGAGGCATTATGAAGACGGACTTAGCACCCCTCTAACCTGGTGCCATAGAGACATGGGAGGTATTATTAAGACGGACTCAGCACCTTTCTAACGTGGTGCCATAAATACACGGAAGGCATTATGAAGACGGACTTAGCACCTCTCAACGTGGTGCCATAAATACAAGGGAAGCATTATGAGACCGACTTAGCACCTCCATAATATGTATGTTGCCATAAATACATTGATGGTATTATGAAGACGGACCAAGCACCTCTCTAACATGGTGCCATAAATACAAGGGAGGCATTATGAAAACGGACTTAGCACCACTATAATAACGTGGTGCCATACATACACGCAAGGCATTATGAAGACAGACGTAGCACCTCTCTAACATGGTGCCATACATACACGGGAGGCATTATGAAGACGGACTTAGCATCTCTCTAATAACATGATGGCATAAATACACGGGAGGCATTATGAAGACGGACGTAGCACCTCTATAATAACGTGGTGCCATAAATACACGGGAAGCCTTATGAAGACGGACTTACCACCTCTCTAACTTGGTGCCATAAATAAACGGGAGGCATTATGAAAACGGACTTAGCCCCTCTATAATAACTTGGTGCCATAAATACACGGGAGGCATTATTAAGACGGACTTAGCACCTCTATAATAACGTGGTGCCATAAATACGTAATGCATTATGAAGACGGACTTAGCACCTCCCTAACGTCGTGCCATAGATACACGGGAGGCATTATGAGACCGCCTTAGCACCTCTCTAACGTAGTGCCATAAAGACACTGGAGGCATTATGAATAGGCGGACTTAGCATCTCTCTAACGCGGATCCATAACTGCACGGGAATCATTATGAAGACAGACCTAGCACCTCTCTAACATGGTGCCATAAATACACGGGAAGCCTTATGAAGAACGGACTTAGCACCTCGCTAACATGGTGCCATAAATACACGGGAGACATTATGAAGACGGACTTAGCATCTCTATAATAACTTGGTGCCATAACTACACGGGAAGCATTATGAAGGTGGACTTAGCACCTATCTTACGTGGTGCCATAAATACACGGGAGGCATTATGACGACTGACTTAGCACCGCTCTTACGTGGTGCCATAAATACACGGTAGGCATTATGAAGACGGACTTAATACCTCTCTTACGTGGTCTCTTACGTGGTGCCATAAAGACACGGGAAGCATCATGATGACGGACTTAGCACCTCATTTACAACATGGTACCATAAATACAAGACATATGACTGCGGGTCAGGTACCTCTATAACACCGTGGTTCTATAAAGATAAAGAAGGCATCACTCTAACAACATGGTGCCAATAAGAAAAGGACGGCATTATGAAGAGGGAATTAACACATCATTAACAACGTGGTACTATCACTACAATATATCTATAACGAAGGCGTATCAGCCACCTCTGTAACACTGTGGTGCCATGTATCGTATGGACAAGGAAGGCATCATGAAGGCGATCTTAACACCTCTGTAATAACATTGCGTCATAAAGACAAAGGAAGCCCTACAAATGTGGACTTAGCACCTCTTTAACAATGCAGTACCATGACGACAAGAACAGCACTATGAAGATGGACATATCATCTCTCTAACAAAGTAGCAATATCCATTATGAAGGTGGACCAGGTACTTTTGTGACGTGGTGCTATAAAGACACGTGATGAATTATAAAGAGGACATTATATATATATATATCATGAAGGCGGGTCAGGTATTTCTGAACACTGTGGTGTTATGTGCCGTTTAGACACGGAAGTCATCATGAAAGCGATCTTATCACCATTTTAATAACATTGTGTCATAAAGACAAGGGAAGCACTAAGAAGGTGGGCCTAACACCTCTTTAACAACAGTGTGTCATAAAGACAAGGGAACCACTAAGCCGGACATAGCACCTTCTTCTAAAATGCAGTGCTATGAAGACAAGAACAACACTATGAAGACAGACATAGCATCTCTCTAACACAGTTGCGATATCCATTATGAATGTGGACCAGGTACCTTTGTAACGTGAAGAGGGACTTAGAATTCCATTAATAAGGTGGTTGGAAATTGCAGTCAATTGTTAAAATGCTTTAAACAACGTCTTCTAGATTGCTCTCTCCAAAACCTTCAGCAAAAAGTCAGAGATTCAACTAAGTCAAAATATCTTCAAATTTTAAATCTCTTTTAAATGTATAAATGTATCTTTCCATAGATATCTCATATTATAGTCGTCGCATATTGTCAAACTTTAGATGGTCTAGTCATTGTTTAAATGTAGAAACGGATAGACATCAAAAGATTGATTATTGATCTGACTCTGCACTATTTGTCTTCGTAGAAACTGCTTTGTTGTTGAGGATGAATTTCACTTTTTGTTAGTATGTCCAATTTACAATGAACTTCGGCTTTTATATTTCCAAGAAGTCTGGACAAATTCATACCAAACTACAATGTTATTTTATGACATAATGAGTGAATGTAGACCCACAAATGTAACATCACTGATAACATATCTAATTGAGGCATTTAAAACCAGAAAATTACTGTTTAGATGAACAGGTATCTAATTAAATCATAAAGTTTGTGTCGTATACTAATTATTTCTATATTTGAATATCTTCAAAAAGTTTATGATGTCACTTCAATGAATTTATTATGTACATGTACAAACATTTAATTCAGTAATGTAAGACCTCCGACCCATTATACATATCTACATTTACATAATAAATTCATATGAGTGACATCATAAACTTTTTGAAGATTATTCCTAATCACCCCCTTTTTACATTTTCTAATACAATCAATAGCTGTTTATCCATCAATAAAGTTTGAATAATAATAAATTGCATAAACCAATAATATCAAAAGCTTTGCAACACTGTACAAATCCGGCAATATCGATACATTTTCTTAGTCTTCTTATGTTTAAAGAGGATACAGAGAGAGAGGAGAATTTATCTATCATTCGATTTAGCTTGACATGTGCATTTCTTGAGACATTATTAATTTGACCTTGACCGGAACAATCATTGGTTTGAGTTTATAACTGGACTTCCGCTGATCTCATCATATATATATATAGGATCCATCGTGAGTTTTCTTTGGAGATCAAGATTTCTTAAATGAGTCTAGAAAAAGACGGTTATTAACCGAGCCTCTTGGCGAGGTTAATAACTCTCTTTTTCGAGACGAATTTTAAGAAATCTTCTCCAAAGAAAAAACGATTGATGGATTCTTTTTATCACCTAAACAGTGTGTTTTAATGAAAAATATTGACAACATCAAACCAAAGACCGAATAACATATTCTTCATAAGAACTTGTGATTCACCGCATAAAAAAGTAGTCCTCATCAGTTTTTCAATAAGAAGAAAAAAAACGACAATGTTTTAAACAATTAAGACTCGTTATTTATTCAAAATAACGTATTATTGCATTTTTCAATGTGTAAAATTTAACAACTTAACAATAAACATAATAAAGATAAAGGTCAAAATGACGTCATCAGTAGTTGCGTGTATGACGTGTTTTTGTTATCACACGTGTATGATAACGTTGTTCCGTGATTTGTTCTCAACTTGAAAATAAGGGTATATATGATAAAAGCACATCCTTCTATAATAGGTTTGTCATATCTTAGGTAGGCTCTTTTATTTTCCTTGATAGAATCAAGCATAAACGGAATTAATTTAGAACGGACTCTTCTTACTCGTGCGGGAAAGTCTTCACTTATTTTAATACTTGGGCCAGATGTAGCATTTCCTGTATTATATTTCTCTTTTACATGTGATTTATATTTCTTTAATATAGAGGCTTTGTCTTTGGCTTTGTCTTTGTATCGAAATCATTTAACAATAATGGGTCGCGGGCTGTTCTTGCTTGGTAGTCGATGGGCTCGTTCTATGTCTATGTTCAAACAGTCTATTTTCAATTCATCACTTAAATACACCCTGATCTTTCGTTCCGACTCTTCCCAGGTTTCGTGCATACTATCTTCAATATTATAGAATTTCAGGTTTTCCCGCCTTGATTGTGCCTCTAATTGTTCTGTTTTTGAGATGATTTCTGACACAACCTTTTTCCATACTGTTAACTTTCGAAGAAAGAACATGATTTTGCTTTTGTAAGTGTTTGTTTTCTTCTTTCAAATCAGATACTTTACTTTCAAGAATTGTCGAATTTCCTATTCATATCTGTCACATTCTTTCTTATGTCCAGTAATAATGTTTTAGTATTATCGTTATCCTTTTCATCGTCTGTAACTACTTGTTGTGTAAGATCGTCTTTCTCAAGTAGTGTACAAGGATAAAAGATGTCGTTACTTGTTGTGGGTGTCGTTGATCTACTTTTCGTCAGCCAATTGCTGGTTTCATGATTACTCGAAGTATTTTTATCTGGTAACGACGTGGCACTGTTCCTAAATTGTTGGGTCTTTCATGTGAGCCATTAAGAATACCAGACACGCCATCGATTATTGTTTTTCTAGATCCTCTACCTATCGGTGTTCCCTTACCAGTTGCCCCAAAAGTTGTCTGTTTTGTGGAAGATCCTGGGTTGGATTCAATTCCGTTTACAACTAGCAGAAGGAACAACACAGCTCGTACAGTCAGAGATATGCTATTTACATTATGTATAATGGGTAGTAGTTCTTACATTACTGAATAAACTATTTGTATTGTATTGTATCGTTCCAATATGAAAAGGACAGCATTATGCAGAGGGACTTATCACCTCGTTAACAACGTGGTATCAATACGGAAATGACGTCATTATGAAGAAGACCTAGCACATCATTAGCAACGTGGTACCAATACGAACATGACGTCATTATGAAGAAGACCTAGCGCATCATTAGCAAAGTGGTGCAAAACAGCCAAGGAATGTATGATGAAAGCTGACCTAGCAACTCTCTTACAAAGTGGTGCAAACAGACAAGGGATGCATTATAAAAACAGACCCCGCACTTCTCTAAAAAAGTTGCCCCCAAAAGCCAATTATGGCATTATTGAGGCGAACCTAGACAACTTATGTATAAGACCACACCATCATTACACATTAAATACCTGTTAATCTACCATCAGTGCAGACAGTTTGACAAGTATGATAATGGACGGGAATACGTAACATTTTTCTCGCTGAATGTCTACAACGGATATTATCATAACTGATATTTGACAAGTTTTTACGTTCTTATGCAATAGTCTTTGATATATACTGAAATATTTGAAATCACTAATATAGACCAAGATTAGACTGCTGTAATGGTCTACTTTGCTCATAACTGGACTTAATCCGTGCATTACAGGATTCTCTAATATTCGTTATGCCGTGCATATAAGGGATAAGTTAATTTAATCCAGGATATTTTCAGCTTCAATGTCATTCTGACAGGAAGCATCAGACTTAGTCTCTTATGATTTTTTTGTAATCCATTGCATACTGACCGAAACTTAAAATTGCGTGATAGACACTTTACGACTCGACGACCGCATACGCACGAAGTGGAATGTATGTTAAAGCACTTTCTCTGCAACCCATATTTAAAGCACTTTTGATGAGTTTTATTTCAACACTTCGACTGCAAACCAAATCCTGCTAACACCATTTGTATCGCATCATTCGAATTGGAGACTTATTGCTTCCAGACCGCCTCGTTTGTGTAGTGGTAAAGCGTCAGCCATGGTCGTGTAGTGGTAGAGCGTCTACCTCGGTGGAGTAGTGGTAGAGCGCCCGCCTCGGTGGCGAAGTAGTATGAGCGTCCACCTCGAATGTGGCTTAGGTGGTCGCGTGTTCCAGACCGCCTCGTTTGTGTAGTGGTAAAGTGTCAGCCTTGGTTGTGTAGTGGTAGAGCGTCTACCTCGGTGGAGTAGTGGTAGAGCGTCCGCCTCGGTGGAGTAGTGGTAGAGCGTCTACCTCGGTGGAGTAGTGGTAGAGCGTCCGCCTCGGTGGCGAAGTAGTTTGAGCGTCCACCTCGAATGTGGCTTAGGTGGTCGCGTGTTCGATACCCGGCCGGGGCATACCGTAGACTTTTAAAATGGTAATAATGGCTTTCCCGACTTGATGCTCAGGAATTCAGTGTTAACGTAACGACTAACTCGCTGGTGTCAGGGTTAATCGACAAGTTGAACTGGTATATGTAATTCGTGTAACTTACCCAGGAAACATGGAGATATAATTGATTTGAGTTAAAGTGGCGTAAAACACCATACGAACTCATGACTGTGCGTCTAACGTGTTTCGTATGCCACCCACTCATATGATACCGTGCAATCTTTACAGAGCGCCATCTAGCGGAGGCATAGCATACAACCGTTCTAAAGAGGGGATGCTCATTAGAGGTGAACACAATGTCTTGCTATGAACGCATAGTAATGCATGTGAATTCATGTGAATGCATGTGACTTTGGAAAAACATTTCTCATCGTGCTTTCCACACTATTTTCCTGTATAGTGTCCATATTTAATAGTTTCTAATTGTGATTGTCATTATAATATGGGAACTATTCGATTGATGTTATAAGAGGTATTCGCTTTATAAATGTATGGTATCAAGAGGATGCACGCTATTAATCGATTTACCAACACAATCTAAAGTGTCGCTTTTGTAAACAATATGTATAACTGAGCCGTTCCACGAGAAAACCAATGTTATGGCCTCTGCGTAATGTATCGACCCAGATCAGCCTGCGCAGTCCGCGCAGGCTAATCCGGGCCGACACATTTCGTCTCAGGGGGAGAGAGGTATAGAGTAAGGATTCCCGAAACAGAAAATCCACATAATGCGAACATTGTCTGTCCGGGTTAGCCTGCGCGGCATGCTTAGGCTGATCCGGGTAGATACTTTACGCAGAGTCCACAATGTTGGTTTTCTCGCGAGACGGCTCATATTATGATGATAAGGCATGATAGAGTTGCATTTGATTTTAATAACTAATCGGAAAAGCTCTCGTTCGTGTGGAGACTGGATAAATACTGGAACGAACCATAAACATTCTGAACGTGAAAGAACATAAATCTTCGATGCTGTGTAAAAGAAAAGTTTAAGGCATATAAATAGTTAATCTAGTTAAGAATACGTCATTATTTTTTCATAGATTGCGTTACGCTTTCAGCTTATATAAATTAGGCGCGATGTCTGCTTCCTGGATACATCGCGCTGATGTTGTGCTAAAGATTCGAGAGAACCCGCTAATCACGCGAACCATTAGTAAGTCCAGCGGATATTGATGCCAGTCAGTAAGTTCCAATTTCCTTTTTTCCTGCGATGAATTCCTGTTTTATTGGATAAGTCGTCTGTTATTATCGGGAAATCTTATATATTTGACCTATTCCACGAGAAAACCAATAGTATGGGCTCTGCATAATTCATCCAACCAGATCAGCCTGCACAATCCGCGCAGGCAAATCCAGGCCGACAAATTCCGTCTCAGGGGGATAGAGATATAGAGTAATGATTCCTGAAACAGAAAATCCCCAGGAGGCGAAAACTGTCGCTCCGCGTAAGCCTGCTTAGTCTGTTTCGGGTCGATGCTTCACGCAGAGTACCCAACGTTGGATTTCTCGTGGAACGGCCCATTTCAAGATCGGCATGATATAGAGGTCAACATATCAATGTATACAAATGATAGAACAATTAACCATTTAACAGATACAACTTATTTGCAGCAGACTAATTATTGTTATGGCAACTACTGGACCGCCTCGGTGTTGTAGGGGTAGAGCATCCGCCTCGGGTACGAGAGGTCCAGAGTTTGATCACCGGCCGGGTCATACTTAAAACTTAAAAAATGGTAGTGAGTGTTGTTACCCTCCTTGGCGTACTGGTTTTCGGGGTTAGCATCACCTGGAGTTCAGTACCTTTAACAATAACAAGCTTTGCCTTGGTTATATTAAATTAAGAATGTCGTTGCTACCCTAATACACAGGTACGACATTTGAATTACTCGTTTCATATGCACGTTTGCATTTTGAAATTGCTTTAAGAAGGTCCGTCCGTCTGTGATAAAACTACGAGAAAACCAACATTGTGGATTCTGCGTAATGTATCGACCGAATCAGCCTAAGCATACCGCGCAGGCTAACCCGGACAAACACTTTTCGCCTCCTATGGACTTTCTGTTTCAGGAATCAATACTCTATACCGATATCTCCCTTAGACGGAATGTGTCGACCCGGATTAGCCTGCGCGGAATGAGCAGGCTGATCTGGGTCGATACATTACGCAGAGGCCATATTATTGATTTTCATATTGTTTAACCTTTTGACTTTACATTCGAGAAGTGAGTAGTATAACCATTGGCTTGTATAGGATCTTGAAAAGTAAATTTTGGATTTTGGATTTTGGAGTACACAATAAATCAGTGCTAGACTGAATAGAAATGCATGCTCATCTTGATCTCTTAAACTCGCAAAATCTATTAATCCTTCCCCCCTTACAGCCGCATGTATGCCTCTGTAGCAGACGACTTTTGAAAGCATTGTGGCAAAGGCAGAAATTGCTTATGATGAGCAAAATCCTCCTCTGCAACAATGATTTAACTCTATTAAAATGATTTAATTTAGATATTCCATATTTTTGCCAAGATGTTTTCAAAATCCTCTGCTGCATATTTGATGTATGTGAGAAAGGTTGAACCATTCTACATCAAGCTTAACCAATATTGTTTATATTATAACATAACATACATAAGAAAGGTTAACCAATATTGTTTATATAATAGCATAACATACATAATAAAGGATAACCAATATTGTTTATATTATAGCATAACAAACATAATAAAGGATAACCAATATTGTTTATATTATAGCATAACATACATAAGAAAGCTTAACCAATATTGTTTATATTATAGCATAACATACATAAGAAAGGTTAACCAATATTGTTTATATTATAGCATAACATACATAAGAAAGGATAACCAATATTGTTTATATTATAACATAACAAACATAATAAAGGATAACCATTTTTTTTTTATATTATAGCATAACATACATAATAAAGGTTAATCAATATTGTTTATATTATAGCATAACATACATAAGAAAGGTTAACCAATATTGTTTATATTATAGCATAACATACATAATAAAGGATAACCAATATTGTTTATATTATAGCATAACATACACAAAAAAGTTTAATCAATATTGTTTATATTATAGCATAACAAACATAATAAAGGATAACCAATATTGTTTATATTATAGCATACCATACATAAGAAAGGTTAACTAATATTGTTTATATTATAGCATACCATATATAAGAAAGGTTAACTAATATTGTTTATATTATAGCATACAATACACAAGAAAGGTTAACCAATATTGTTTATATTATAACATAACAAACATAATAAAGGATAACCAATATTGTTTATACTATAGCATACCATACATAAGAAAGGTTAACTAATATTGTTTATATTATAGCATAACATACATAAGAAAGGTTAATCAATATTTTTTATATTATAGCATAACATACATAAGAAAGGTTAACCAATATTGTTTATATTATAACATAACAAAACATACATAATAAAAGTTAACCAATATTGTTTATATTATAACATAACATATATAAGAAAGGTTACCCAATATTGTTTATAGTATAGCATAACATATATAAGAAAGGTTACCCAATATTGTTTATATTATAGCATAACATAAATAATAAAGATAACCAATATTGTTTATATTATAGCATAACATACATAATAAAGGTTAACTAATATTGTTTATATTATAGCATACCATACATAAGAAAGGTTAATCAATATTGTTTATATTATAGCATAACATACATAAGAAAGGTTAATCAATATTGTTTATATTATAGCATAACATACATAAGAAAGGTTAATCAATATTGTTTATATTATAGCATAACATACATAAGAAAGGTTAATCAATATTGTTTATATTATAGCATAACATAAATAATAAAGGATAACCAATATTGTTTATATTATAGCATAACATACATAAGAAAGGTTAAGTAATATTGTTTATATTATAGCATACCATACATAAGAAAGGTTAATCAATATTGTTTATATTATAACATAACAAAACATACATAATAAAAGTTAACCAATATTGTTTATATTATAGCATAACATATATAAGAAAGGTTAACTAATATTATTTATATTATAGCATAACATACATAAGAAAGGTTAACTAATACTGTTTATATTATAGCATAACATATATAATACGGGTTAAACGTCAAAATGTCCTTGAAGAAGCAACCAATGTGTGCGTTCAGTATAAATATTTTGATAGCTTACGGTAGTTTTTTTGTCTTCAATGACTTGTATAGCCCAACCATAAAATTCGATATAATACTCTTTTCCCACATACACTTAATCTCTAAGATGGAAACTCTCTATTAATGAAACACTATTCGAGTCGAACCCGGAATGAGCACCCAAAATATACGAGTGGGTGATCAGCAAAAAAGCAAAAGCAAAAGCAACACGGGTTTCTTTGCTGCGACAAGTTTCTACAAACAACCCCATCCTCCACCCTTCTTTATTTTTTGTTTAACAAAAGTTACAAGACGAATGTTGATGCTAAGCATCAAAGACGCCTCGCATGATTTTAAAGGGAAGCAGATGCAGTTCAATACATTTAAATAACCTGTGAAACGTACAGGATGTAAAGAAGGCCAAATGTACCTTTATCTTAAACAAGAAGGCCGAGATGTTCCTTATTGCTCACCTGGATACCATAGTCTATAATAAAACGTTATCAAGAGCAAAAAGGGTCCATTTTGACGTAGGGAGTGGAGTATATACTTTATATGTTACGATCTATATGATATTCAGCATGTAAAATTTAGTCGTGAAATGACGAGTTAAGTCTTTAAACCATTTGTTTTACCGTTTGCTTAACATTGACTGCAACAATAAAGTGTCATACAAGCTGAAGTTTCTTAATTTTAAATCTGCTCTAACTAGATTAATTAGATAAACAAAAAACATAGATACTGAAATATTAACAGATATTAACTTAAGTGTTAATGCCTCTAGTTATAAGTTAAGTGTGACACAATCTTTGGAAGGAGAGAGGGAAGTCTATTCTCCTTCCAGCTGAACAGAAGTATGATAACAAAAGACGAGAGTATATAAACAAAATATACAAATAATTCTAACAAGTTTAAAGATATTTAATATCGAAATTAAGCATTTATGAAATTAAAAGAAAAAGTTTTCATGTATAGTCAACATATAGCAAGAATACAATGGTCTGAATGAACAACTGTATGGGGAGGAACGTTTAAAGTTTAGTAATACAACAGAAATAAATAGGAAACCAGAGGGCCATGAGGCCCTGGAATCGCTCACCTGAGAATGGGCTATTTAAGACTTTACTCTTTCAGCGCCAATGGCAATATCATCTAGACAAACTTTCTGACAAAATTTCAAAGCTGCTCAAGTAAAAAATGCAATCTCTATAGTGTTAACTAGATTGTTCCACAATTTAGCCTAGTGACCTAGTTGTTGACCTGACCTGACCCATATTCGAACTTTACCTAGATATCTATAAGACAAACATTCTGAGAAAGTTTCAACATGCTCAACCCAAAAATGTGGCTTCCAAAGTGTTAATAAGATTTTCCTTACATTTGGCCTAGTGACCTACATGTAGTGTTTTACCGGACATGACCATTATTCAAACTTGGCCTAGATATCACCAAGACAAACTTTCTGAGAAAGTTTCAACATGCTCAAGTAAAAAATGCGGCTTCCAGAGTGTTAACAAGGTTTTCCTTCAATTTGGCCTAGTGACCTAGTTGTTGACCCGACATAATCTATATTCAAACTTGGCCTAGATATTACTAAGACAAACATTCTGACAAAGTTTCAACATGATCAAGCCAAACATGTGGCTTCCAGAGTGTTAACAAGATTTTTCTTAAATTTGGCCTAGTGACCTAGTTTTTGACCGGACATGACCCATATTCAAACTTGGCCTAGATATCATCAAGACAAACATTCTGACAAAGTTTCAACATGATCAAGCCAAACATGTGGCTTTCAGAGTGTTAACAAGATTTTCCTTCAATTTGGCCTAGTGACCTAGTTTTTGACCCGACATGATCTATATTCAAACTTAGTTTAGATATTACTAAGACAAACATTCTGACAAATGTTCAACATGCTCAAGCCAAAAATGCGGCTTCCAGAGTGTTAACAAGATTTTCATTAAATTTGACCTAGTGACCTAGTTGTTGACCCGACACGACCCAGTTTCGATCTTTACCTAGATATCTCTAAGACAAACATTCTGAGAAAGTTTCAACATGCTCAACCCAAAAATGTGGCTTCCAAAGTGTTAATAAGATTTTCCTTACATTTGGCCTAGTGACCTACATGTAGTTTTTTACCGGACATGACCAATATTCAAACTTGGCCTAGATATCATCAAGACAAACATTCTGAGAAAGTTTCAACATGCTCAAGTAAAAAATGCGGCAATATATTCAAACTTGGCCTAGATATTACTAAGACAAACATTCTGACAAAGTTTCAACATGCTCAAGCCAAACATGTGGCTTCCAGAGTGTTAACAAGATTTTTCTTAAATTTGGCCTAGTGACCTAGTTTTTGACCGGACATAACCCATATTCAAACTTGGCCTAGATATCATCAAGACAAATATTCTGACAAAGTTTCAACATGCTCAAGTTTAAAAAATGGCTTCCAGAGTGTTAACAAGATTTTCCTTCAATTTGGCCTAGTGACCAAGTTTTTGACCCGACATGATCTATATTCAAACTTAGTTTAGATATTACTAAGACAAACATTCTGACAAATGTTCAACATGCTCAAGCCAAAAATGCGGCTTCCAGAGTGTTAACAAGATTTTCATTAAATTTGACCTAGTGACCTAGTTTTTGACCCGACATGACCCAGTTTCGAACTTGGCTTAGATCTGATGAAGATATATCTTCTGATAAACTTTCATGAAGATTGGATGCAAAATGTTGTCTTTAGAGTGTTAACAAGCAAATGTTGACGACGGACGACGGATGACGGACGACGGACGACGGACAAAAGGCGATCACAAAAACTCACCTTGAGCACTTTGTGGTCTGGTGAGCTAAAAACATCACCGGAATCTTTTTTCTGAGTTTTGATGAATCGAGTCATCAGAGCAGTAAACCAAACAATTAAAAAAGCGTAGCCTAGTGAACTCCGTAAATCAACTCATAAAAAAAGCTTAGCCTAGTTAGTTGGGGAACAGTTATTAAACACAATTTAAATGTGTCTAAAGTTTTGTAACAACTGTGAAAGATGTACATATTTTGTATCTTGTTTCTTAAATCAGTTAATACAATTTATTCAACCATAAAGGCTGTTTTTTCAAACATATTACAGATTTTTTCTTTACAATAATATGTGTGGGTTTCTCCCTTTTCGATTACGTCACCCCATGGTACAAAATTAAAACCTATCCCATACTGACGCAGCGCGTCAATAATACATATTTGCTAGCCATTGCATAGGTGGGATTTATCTGCTCTGCATTGATGTTACTCTGTGTTAAAGTATATCATCATTGAATAAAGTTGAAATAATTGTGGCAACATGAGAAATAAGCAGTTTCCCCTTCTGCCACAATGAGTTCAAAAGTCGTTTGCTGCACAGGCACCAGAAGGCGTCTGTATGAGGGAAAAGGTTAACAGCACGTCAGTTGAACCCTGTCACTGATGGATCCGAATGTGTGAAGCCTCCGTCACCAATATAGATCAAGACCAATCGAAACATCCGATTGTGTGAAGCCTCCGTCAACAATATAGATCAATACGAACAGCAACATCCGAGTGTGTGAAGTCTCCGTCACCAATATACATCAAGACCAATCCCAACATCCGATTGTGTGAAGCCTCCGTCACCAATATAGATCAATACGAACTGCAACATCCGAGTGTGTGAAGCCTCCGTCACCAATATACATCAAAACCAATCCCAACATCCGAGTGTGTGAAGCCTCCGTCACCAATATAGATCAATACGAACAGCAACATCCGAGTGTGTGAAGTCTCCGTCACCAATATACACCAAGACCAATCCCAACATCCGATTGTGTGAAGCCTCCGTCACCAATATAGATCAATACGAACTGCAACATCCGAGTGTGTGAAGTCTCCGTCACCAATATACATCAAGACCAATCCTAACATCCGATTGTGTGAAGCCTCCGTCACCAATATAGATCAATACGAACTGCAACATCCGAGTGTGTGAAGCCTCCGTCACCAATATACATCAAGACCAATCCCAACATTCGATTGTGTGAAGTCTCCGTCACCAATATAGATCAAGACGAATCGCAACACCCGAGTGTGTGAAACCTCCGTCACCAATATAGATCAAGACGAATCGCAACACCCGAGTGTGTGAAACCTCCGTCACCAATATAGATCAATACGAACTGCAACATCCGAGTGTGTGAAGCCTCCGTCACCATTATAGATCAATACCAACTGCAACATCCGAGTGTGTGAAGCCTCCATCACCATTATAGAGCAATACCAACTGCAACATCCGATTGTGTGAAGCCTCCGTCACCAATATAGAGCAAGACCAATTGCAACATCCGAGTGTGTGAAGCCTCCGTCACCAATATAGAGCAAGACCAATCGCAACACCCGGTTCATCTGACCAGCTACTTTACTTTCATGTACGTTTACGATAATGCAATTGCTCGTTCGGTGAACTGATCGCAATGATAGTACTAGAATAAAGTTGAAAACCGCGTTAAACTATATTAACATACCAGTTACTTGGTTAAGCACTTGAGTAGGAGAACAGAGTTCGTTCCCTTTTAATCATACAAAATAATTCAAAGATTTTCTGGCGCTTTCTGAATTTACCCGCTCCGGATTACGAATATAACAATAGGACCGCAAACCGATGAGATTAATAAATTTCCTAGGAAAACGTTTTGTTATGACTGAAGTAATGTTTTAAGTTGTGTGTAACATACTACGGCATACCTATCCACGGAAATCTTTCCACGGCACACCTGTCCACGGTAATCATATCACGGCATACCTATCCACGGTAATCATACCACGGAACGCATATCCACGGTAATTATACCACGGCACACCTATCCACGGTCATCTTACCACGGCACACCTGTCCACGGTAATCATACCACGGAACGCATATCCACGGTAATTATACCACGGCACACCTATCCACGGTCATCTTACCACGGCACACCTGTCAACGGTAATCATACCACGGAACGCATATCCACGGTAATTATACCACGGCACACCTATCCATAGTAATCATACCACGGCACACCTATCCACGGTAATCATACCACGGCACACCTATCCACGGTAATCTTACCACGGCACACCTATCCACGGTAATCATACCACGGCACAGCTATCCCCGGTAATCTCACCACGGCACACCTATCCACGGTAATCATACCACGGCACAGCTATCCACGGTAATCTCACCACGGCACACCTATCCACGGTAATCATACGACGGCACACCTATCCACGATAATCTCACCACGGCACACGGCACACCTATCCACGGTAATCTTACCACGGCACACCTGTCCACGGTAATCTTACCACGGCACACCTATCCACGGTGATCTCACCACGGCACACGGCACACCTATCCACGTGTATCTTACCACGGCACACCTATCCACGGTAATCATACGACGGCACTCATATCCACGGTAATTATACCACGTCACACCTATCCACGGTAATCATACCAAGGAATTCAAAGATATACTGGCACTTGCTGAATTTGCCAGCCCAGGGTTAAGAATATAACAATAGTACCATAGGAATTTTCAGCTCAACCTTTTTATCTCGATATTCCCTGAACTAGTTATGGGCTCCCGCAAATGCAAAGATGTACAAATCAATTTTAAAATTCAGCATTGAAAGATGAAATCCCGCTTTCTTACAAATGATGGGAATTATCTGCACTACTGGGAGACTAGTTTAAGAACGATCAGGATAAATGTCTAAGAACCGTTGTAAGGTATTTGGCAAATTTTCCCTATATAGCAGAGTGAATTTATAAAATGAGCCGTTCCGCGAGAAAACCAACATTGTGGACTTTGGATAAAGTATCGACCCGGATCAGCCTAAGCATGCCGCGCAGGCTAACTCGGAGAGACACTGTTCATCTCGGAATGTGCGAATTAGCCTGCGCAGGGTCTATAATGCTTTTCTTTTTCGTGGAACGGCTCAAATGAATATATAACACATGACAATGGACCACATTCACTTGATATAAAATAAAGGCATCACGTCCTCAATACTACTGTTGTGACAAAGTATTCGTATGGACCATGATTCCTTTGATCAATTATTCCTATACATTACGATTAATATGTCAAATAAGTCAAATGCGGAGGCACATTTTATTAATCCGTGCATTGCGGCAAAAAGCCATTTGTCGAGCTGCGAATATTTTGTCCTTTCAATCATTTCTATGTACACCATGAAAGCCTTTACTACCACTTGTATAGTATTTGGTATATGACATGGTCAAGGATCGAGACCGTGACCTCCCGCACCCGAGGCGGACGATCTACCACTACACCATGGAGGCGCATGTAGTTGTGAAGACATGATAATGTATAAGAAGACACAGTTTCGCCTGGCACAGTCCTTATGGTAATGATTTAACAACCATACCGTCCTGGCTTTACTGATAGACATGAACGTTGCTCAAGGAAAACCATTGTCGGGTTGTTGTCGCTACTTTGCTAGATATGGAGCGTAGTGGAGTCAACGACAGTGGAAGACAGTGGTGCAGAGGTAGAGCGTCGGCCTCTAGTACTGAAGCTCTCAGGTTCGAATCCCGTGATGAGCGCGTTCTGCTTTTGCGATTTGTCTACACAAACGGCGTGAGTCTCAAGGATGAAGAGGTCGAGCGTGATCATTATACGCTCAAAGCTAGTTTCGCAATGAATGATAACTATATAAGTTTAAAACTAACGACAGTGGGTTTTCGCCGATGCAGAAAAATTAACCTAACTATCCTCTACATCATAATAGTCAAAATGTTATAAGTATGCAACAATCTGACAATATACTGTTC
The DNA here is from genome assembly GCA_031761405.1 of Serripes groenlandicus. Lineage (NCBI taxonomy): Eukaryota > Metazoa > Mollusca > Bivalvia > Cardiida > Cardiidae > Serripes > Serripes groenlandicus. The sequence goes on from JASEVX010000012.1 coordinate 47,987,046, forward strand.
TACCTAAATTATAACTTTAATAATACTTTGTATTTGTGTCGAACCCAGGTAATCACGTTTATATGTAGACGTGGGTGCGATATATCCGGGTAATCATGTTTATATGTGTACGTGGGTGCGATAGATCCGGGTAATCATGTTTATATGTGGACGTGGGTGCGATAAATCCGGGTAATCATGTTTACATGTGGACGTGGGTGCGATAAATCCGGGTAATCATGTTTATATGTGGACGTGGGTGCGATCAATCCGGGTAATCATGTTTATATGCTGACGTGGGTGCGATAAATCCGGGTAATCATGTTTATATGTGGACATGGGTGCGATATATCCGGATAATCATGTTTATATGTGGAATAGGGTGCGATATATCCGGGTAATCATGTTTATATGTGGACGTGGGTGCGATATATCCGGGTAGTCATGTTTATATGTGGACGTGGGTGCGATAAATCCGGGTAATCATGTTTATATGTGGACGTGGGTGCGATAAATCCGGGTAATCATGTTTATATGTGGACGTGGGTGCGATAGATCCGGGTAATCATGTTTATATGTGGACGTGGGTGCGATAGACCGATTGGGTGAATGTGCGAATGTGTCCGCATAGTTTATGGAAATTATTTCCATAATACATAATGTTGTATGACGAAAAACTATGTATAGTTTATGTCATAAAAATAAATGATCGGTTCCACGAGAAAACTAACTTTATGGACTCTGCGTTATGTATCTATCCAGATCAGCCTGCGCAATCCTCGTAGGCTAATCCGGGCCTACATATTCCGTATCAGGGGGATAAAGGTATAGAGCAATGATTCCTGAAACAAAAAATCCACAGGTAGCGAAAAGTGTCTGTCTGTCTGTCTTAGCCTGCGCGGCATACTTACGCTGATCCGGGTCGATACTTTACGCAGATGTTGGTTTTCTCGTGGAACGGTTCATATCTATCAGGATTTTTACGTAAAAACTTTCGATGACCGATTGGTGAACACTTCAAAGCCAGATAAGACTGCGAGGATGCGATGGTTGGTCTGGGTCTACAGTTGTCAAATGCTAAAAGATTATATCGTAGTCTACCTTTTTTTAAATAATTATTAAACATCAGAGAAAAAAGTTGAAAAAACAAGTCGTACTTGTCAAATGGTTGCACGATGGATTGGGTGTTTATTACTGTCAGATACAATGTATGTGTAATTTGGCCTATCATACGTGTTTTCGTCCATATACATTATGCCAGATTAATACAAGAAGAATTTTGATCCAAGCATCAAAGGACGCCGCGCATGATTTTAAAGCATGACTTAAAGGAAGCAGATGCAGTTGAGTACATTTAAATAACCTGTGCAAGCAGACAGGATGTAAATATTTCGAACAAGAAAGCCAAATGTCCCTCTATGTTAAACAAGGAGGCCAAGATGTGCCTATATTGCTCACCTGGCTAACATAGACTATATAAAAAGGTTACCAAGAGCAGAAAGGGTCAATACTGACGTAGGGATTAAACGTTTTATATGCTACGATCTATGTGATATTCAGCACGTGAAATGACAAGTTTAGTCCTGAAACCATTTGGTTTCCGTTTTGCTTAAAATTCACTGCAACTATAATGTGTCATACAAGCTGAAGTTTCTCAAGTGTTTGTTTTTTGTTTTACCAATAAACTGTTTTAAATCCCCTAACTAGATCCATTAGATAAAAAACAAACATACGTGCTTAAATATTAACATATATTAACGTTTATTGCCTCTAGTTATAAGTCTATTCTCCTTCCAGTTTAGCAGAAGTAAGATAGCAAAAGTGGGAGTATATAAACAAAAAATACGAAGTAATTAAAAAAAGAAAGAAGAAATTTATAATCAAGATTGAGCATTATGAAAGTTCACATGTATAGTCAACATATAGCAAGAATTATTGGGTCTGTTTTGTTTGTTTGTAATGTCCATTTAATTGTTTTGAACATACCAGTAGAAAACTGAAAAATAAACAAAAGAAAATGGTCAAGTCAGTTCCCCAAGAGCAAAGAGCGAAAACCAGTTGGTACGAATGGTTCATTTTGAACGAAACATGAAAAACCGGGTACGAATCCAATGAATTTTAGAAATCGGATGACATCGTGAAAACAGCGAAGTATTCATAACGGAAGGAAGCAGAGACAACTGAATTACTCTAGGGAATCGGTGACACCCTTGTCGTCTATTCAATAAGCATGACCAAAATCGCCAAGCTATGACATGCTGCATTTACAAATAGAACGGGTCACGTTACGGCCATGCCTATTGCATAGTTGGGTTAACGTTGTTTATACAGTTTCTAGAAGTATACTGTAATATGTAGTAATTTAAATGAATCATCATTGATTTTTTAAAGATTACCCATTTATTTAAAAATCTCAATATTGTAAATAGGCAAAAACATCGCCAGAAACTTTTTTCTGAGCTTTGATGAATCGGGTCGTAAACCAAACTATAAACAGAACGTAGCCTAGGAGGTTAGGGGAAAGTTTTTAAATACCCATTAGATGTGTCTACAATTTTGTAATAACGTTAGAAGACATGCTTATTTTCAGTATTTTGTATCTTTTTGTGTCTTAAATAATATTATACAATTTATTGATTCATAAAGTTTTTGTTTTTTCCAGACAAACAACAGAGGTTTTTTTAACAATAATAACATTGGTTTCTCCCTTTTCGATTACGTCACCCCATGGTACAAAATTAAAACCTATTCCATACTGACGCCTCGCTTCCACGCGGCGTCAATAAGGGTTATGTTGGCGTAAAGATCGCGACCAAGTTGATATTTTTAGGAAATATTATGTTACTTTGTTTCATTTCGAATCCTTGTTTCTTTTTTAAAAAACGAATAAGTCGTCTGCTCCATGTTATTGCATGTGATATGTCATAAAGGGTTAACTGAAATATGGCATACAAATGTTTGACAGAAAATGAAAACATAATGTATTGAATCCGGGCTTCTAGTCATGCTAGTGGTAGTACGTGAACATGAATCCGGGCTTCTAGTCATGCTAGTGGTAGCACGTGAACATGAATCCGGGCTTCTAGTCAAGCTAGTGGTAGCACGTGAACATGAATCCGGGCTGCTAGTCATGCTAGTGGTAGCACGTGAACATGAATCCGGGCTGCTAGTCATGCTAGTGGTAGCACGTGAACATGAATCCGGGCTGCTAGTCATGCTAGTGGTAGCACGTGAACATGAATCCGGGCTTCTAGTCATGCTAGTGGTAGCACTGTCCAATTTTCACAAAGTCCACTCTTCCAAGTTGACATTCTGATCACTTCATTGTTCGGTTATTTAGTATACCGTCTAAGTGGCAAACAATGCATATTTCAGAAGAGGGATCTTTGATTGCCTTTGGCAGCGAAATGGTTATATAACGTTCTTGTATTGTTACTTTTGACTAAAAAAGATCTCCCAAATGCATGAAGGATGATTGTTCGATAGGAATGATTGTTTGGTGTTTTATGCCGCTTTCAACAACAATTTAGTTATATCAAGGTGTTTCGGTTGACATTTACAAAGTACTACTGGTCCATTTATCCTGACAGAAGCCAATCAGTCAGCCGTAATGCTAACCCCGCAACCCTGAGCGCCAAGAAGGGCAGCCATTACTACCATTTTTAGTATGATCCGACCGGGGATCGAACCCACGACAGTGTGCGAAAGGAAGAACAGAATCACTTTATCTGACTGTGGTGAGACGAAGGTTGATCTGATTTTTTCATTCTCGCAAAAACCCGAAGGTCGACTATATCATGTCCTAGTCCGAATACGTCGGAGCTTCTGAAGATTAACACCTGCTGTCCCACGGTAGCTCAGGCGATAGCGACGGGCTGTTAATCCAGGGGTTGTTATTTCGAACCCCAGCTCGTCTGACATTCTTTCCGACGTTTGACAAAAATCGATGTGACAAGCGTCATTCGTCTTCTACCAATGGGCTAACAGTTTATGTGGAAAAGCAGCCACTTGCAAGGAAGTATGCTGTGTGGTGTATTGGTGTGAGAAAGTCACGAAATATATGAGTAGGTGAACACTGATCAACACGGCGTTAAACCCTTATAAATCAATTCATCAATCCCAATGCTTTTGTCCTTTTTGACGCATACAATTAATATGCACCATACGATAGAAAACACGGCCATACTATGGACACTCACTACAATATAAAATATGCTCATTGAGTTGAGCAGAAGCCATCGTGTCAGAAGGATGAACAGTTTCTCGTTTTGGTCACGGTGTTTTTAAATCTGTCTAATTAAGATGGTCTGCATAGGAATGGTATGCATGTGGTTTAGGGTAAAATGAATTAAGAATCGAGCGTTACATCAAAATGTCATAAAGTTTCTCTCCTGATCGGAATAGATTTCCGCACGGAAAGTAGATTTGAATATAGCTTTACACTAAGCCCTACAAACGGCTAAGCCAGTATAAAGTGGCCTTTTCACTTTAATTATTTTTGAGAATTGGAGAGAAACGTCCATAATATAAAATAATTCGTAAGAATGACAGTATGAAATTGAAGTAGTTCAAATTATTCCTTTATACAAACCTCTGATTAAAGTCTGCACGTACTTCTCGGTGCCGTTAGTCTTGCGAGTGAGGTCAACTGAATGATAAAGAATACGGGGGATTTATCTCTGATATAGTCGGATAGTGAACAGCCTGTTAAATTAATTATAATACCGGTTGCCTGACCGCCTTGCGCTTGTTGAAAAGGTAAGCTTTTTGAAGTATATTTGGATTATTATATTCTTCTAGAAACAACCCATAACATACTAACCACTTCAAAATGTCCAGATACGGAGAGGTTCACAACTCTTTTCTCCACAAAAGCACTCTTAGTATCCAACCCAAACCCTATGGTGGAGGTACTCAAACGAATCAACGATTATTTTGAGTACCCACAACATAGGGCTAGAAGATAAATAAAAGGTTTTAGAAACAGCAAGAACGCTCATTATCAAGCGCTCTGCGTGACGGTAACGATGACTGCAATAATTGGTTTAAACTTGTTTACTTTACATCGATTGCGAAACAAGCGTTCAGCTTATATTAACTATTTCAGCGCCGAATTGTTTAAATTAGACTCTTCCATATTAAAAATCGGACGTCTCCATTTCTAATGTAATAACAGTTTGGACTATTTTGATAACTAGAAGGCAAACATTGCTGATTTCAGGTGAGACAGCTCGTTACGAGCTGACTCAGCTGAATTAGTAATGATTGCAAAATCCTCAATATTGCCTTTGGCGCTGAAAGAGTTAAAAACGCTTGATGTCTGCTTCCTTGAGCAAAAACAAGTACAAGCGTCTTTTGTGCGGACAGAACCGAAATGAAGAACCTGCACATCACGAGATTCGAACTCGATACCTTTTGAGCGAGAAGCCGACGCTCTGTCACTGTACCAATATCTTCCACTAGAAGAGACACTGCAATAATCAAACTCACACGTTTACAAGACAGTAGTATATGTCATTCATATTAGACAAGACAGTCCGGGGCTTTTATTCGAATCTCTGTTTACCGGTCAGAAAGGTTCGTACTTAGAGAGTCAGAGATCTGTATCAATCCATACCCCGACATGTTAAATAATCAACACAATAAACAGTGTCCAATCGCAGATATGTTTCCATCAGTACTACGACCGATGTAACATCGTTTGTGTTTAGACTACATCGTGCCTTTCGATGGCAATATGTTATTGGAAAAGCTCACTTTCTGTTAACGCACAGACATCGAGGTTTAATGGTAGATAATTACGTGCAGAATGAATATGGAATTATACGACGAAGCGTGTATATTTTGGATGTTGGATTTAAATTAATTAAAAACATATCCTTGGATGGTTTATACTAGGGTATATCTAACCAGAGCAAAGTGTGAACTTGGTGTACAGATTATTCATCAAATTGTTAAATTAATTATAGATAATGAATTATACATTCTAAAACACGTTTTTAAAAATCTGATTTAATATTTATTTTAGTGGAACATTTTGTAATAGTTCAGTGGTTCGTATTTTACTTCGGGACAACCTGTCAACACGTTGTTATTGTTTTACTTAAAGACAGTCACTTATACTATACACTTACACATTATAATAGTATAACAATTTGTATATTTTGTGATCAGACTGAACAGGTGGACACGATGATGGAAACCAACACTGTTCAGAAATGCCGACTGGTACCCTTCCTCGTGCACACGCCAAACTCGTCATTTTATGCAATATGATTGCGAGACGGACAATAACCTGTAAATAAATCATCGCTTTTAAAACGTCAATGCCATAAATGTTTACGAGACGACGATAGTATATAGATACACATTACTATGAATGACACCCTTGGTGAAGGGGTACAAACTGATCTCAACAATAGTGTACCGTATCAAGGTTTGGAGAAGGACGATTTGTACGTCTTGTCTAAGATCCTTCGAAACGTGTTTATACCTCTCATCTCGTTTATCGGTCTAGCCGGCAATACTATCTCCGTGATCGTGTTTACTTCGCGCAAAATGAAGAAATCGTCCTCGTCTGTGTTTCTAGCAGCTCTGGCATGTGTGGATAACATCTTCTTGGTGTCGCTTTTACTGACCTGGGTAGATCGAGATTGGTTTCAAATCATCAAGAATTCCTTAGCGTGCCAACTTGTGATATATACAACTTATGTGTCAAGTTTTCTGAGTGTATGGTTAGTTGTTTGTTTCACCTACGAACGGTTCTTTGCGATCACCTTTCCGTTAAAGATCAACTTTTTGTGCAGTGTATACCGGGAAAAGCTCGTCGTTTACAGTCTAGTGATTCTTGCCTGTTTCTTGTACAACTTCTGTTTTTGGACGATCACGGTCGTTACGGATTACTCAGGCACTGTGACAATGTGTTCATCGAATCTAGACTATTTTCAGTTTCTCTCCATTGTCACGTGGCTAGACACGGCGCTAACGATGGTAATACCGTTCCTAGCCATATTGTTTGGAAATATGAAGGTGGTACTACATGTGGTGCGGTGTTCGACTATGTTAGGTAACCAATTTAGAAAACCACACTATTCAGGAACTAGTGGAGAGAGTACGGCGGGAGTGGGCTTGATGATCGATCGGCACAAGGTCCACCCGCCGAGAAAGAACCGGTGTAATCCCCATTTACGTGTAACACGGACCTTATTACTCGTATCAACGACCTTTCTAGTCCTAAATCTCCCTTCACACATCGTCAGGCTGTACAGTATGATATTAACATTAACTCCTTCAACTGAGTCGTACATGGTAGCATCGCCCACACTGTTATTTGCCCAAGAGATTACGTATCTATTGTATTATACAACGTTTAGCTGTAATTTTGTATTGTATACAATTTTTGGACGGAACTTTCAACGAGTATTGCGCAATCTATTGGTGTGTAAATCACATAAGCAAGATCAGCGGGAAATCATGTTACTAAAATTAAGCTCGGGCCACGGCACGGCAGGGCATGTGTGATAAACATGTTGTGATTTTTAGCTCTACTATTCGAAGAATATGAGAATTATACTACTCACCCTGGCGTCGGCGTCAGACTCAGCGTCGTCGTCGGCGTCCCTGTCACACCTTGGTAAAGGGTTTGCATGCAAGTACTTATTGGAAGTCGCCAGGAGGCGGCTTCCTGTAGGGATGCTTTTAATTTTCGGTCAAGGAGAATATTTAGACCTGCCAGCGTGACCATTTATCTTGATTTCTCTTTGTCCTTTCTAAGTACATTAATTTAAGGTAATGACTTTTGAAACATCCCTTTTACACTCTATATACATGTGTGAGTTTTACAAATTAAAAACAAAAGACAAAGGCCAGTATATTAATTGAATGTATGTACATTTTTATTTAAGCGAAATTCATACTGTATCTTCTCTAGACAGTAAAATAGAGAACCCGTCTATTGAATTTGTAAATGTAGTCTGGTTCCTTGAAATTACATGCTATGATATATTACGCAGTAATTAGACAAAGAAGCCTCGTCCCGTATTCACTAAACTTTTCAATATAGATATTTGTATAAATCTAAATCTTAATATTTAGTCCACGTTTTAGATTTAATCTGTATTCACCAACGCGTTTTAAACCGATCTCAATTTGGTCTAGTGTGTAAATGTCGTAAGCGGCCACGCAGCGACTCTGGTTCCCGAATCAAGTTAAGAGCTAAAATAAAAGACAGTACCATTCATCTATAGTCGATTTATAGATTTTCATTTTTATCTCAATTTCACATACATTTCATTTGCTTTGCTTTTAATAATCTGACTTTCATGTTCAGTACATACTGGATTCAAAGTTAACTTTGAGTACAATTGTCATCGCAAAATGCAGACATGAAAAGATTTAAACCACAGAAATATCTGTTTCAAGATCAATTTCGTTCTTTTTCGCTGTTGCAGTTCCACATTACATGAATATCGCGGTAAACACGATACCGGTGTTTTTTGCCTAGCCAACAACATGTTTTATCACGGATGCGGTGTGAACATCCAGAATACTTAAATGAAATGAAATCGTCTTGTTCTTACAAAGTGTGATCGGATTAATTGAACTGTATTTAACTTATCACTGTAAATGTAGACAGCATTTCAACTCTTATATCAACTGGTAAATTTACAGTTTCAGAAATAAATTCAAGTAAATTTTCAAGCACTGGTTTAACGTTTTCAAAAAATTTGAAACTAGTTTCTATGTTAAGCCTTTCCCTTATACGTAGCACATTAAGTAAAAATTGGAACATCTTGCTAAATGAAGGTATAATTTATGGACATAAAGTAGAAAACAGTGTAGCAAAAGGATAAATTCCTCGTGATCAATTTCTCTTTTTGTCACAATGTTTTCAAAAGTCGCTATAGAAATACGTTTACTTGATTTTCTGAATGCTAATCACGACACGAGTTCACATCAGTTTCGTCAACTCGAGATTGTGCGTTTGTATTCCGACAGCTTTGATTTTCAATTGCTCAATTTGCTACAATAATTTCAACTCTTTTCAATTATCTTACTATCATTTATAGAGATTTTCTATGTTTGTACTTGATGATTTTAAAGTCTGTCAGAGTAAACATCATTGAAATCATTGTGGCAAAAGGAGAAATTGCTCATAATGAGCAATATCTGCATTTGCCACAATAATTCAACACTTTTAAATTATCATACGATCATTTATAGAGATTTTCTTTACTTGATAATTTCAAAGTCGTCTACTGCAGATTTGTTTTATTAGGGAAACCCTTATCCATTATCATGACTTACCGATACAAACGGAAAAAAAAAACAGATTCATAACAGGGCGTGTGTTCAATACAAATAGTTAATTGCTTTTGGTACTAATTTAAATTTATCATAACCTCTTGTCCATTTATCTTTAGTATTATGTGTCACTTTTTATGATCAGCTTAACTCTAAATTATCTCATTCACTTAAAACACAGACCCTGCCAGGTTAAATATCCTACATAAAACTTATATCTTCAATAATCGATATCAGCATTACTGACTACAGATTAAATTGTTCTAATGTTTGTGGATTTAAATGATCTTGTTTCTTATTTCTTCATGTGAAACGAAATATTGAGCTTCTCTTTGATGCTTTGCATCAAACATCCGTCTTGTATACTACATGTATTGCATTGAAACTATCTACAATTCTACAACTCTACCCAACTATCACACCTATGTAGATTATCAAGTTACATAACTATATCCTGTATAGTATGCAAGTTATGGCCTTTTTTTTTAACTTAGAAATCCTAGTTAAAGTTTTGCGTGCAACTAAATTAAGAGTTCATATCTCAGTATTTACTAGATGCATTGCATTGCAATTTTATAATACCCTTTTCAACCATCACACCTATGTAAACAATCAAGTATGATAAATCTATCCAGTTTATTTTCAATATCTCAGTATTTACTTGATGCATTGCTTTGAAACTTCATACAGCCCTTCCTAGCCATCACATCACACCTATGTACACACTCAAGTAAGATAACTCTACCCTGCATACATTGCAACTGATAACCCTTTAAGAAATTCTAATAAATGTTTGGCATGCAACTACATTAGAGTCCATATCTCAGTTACTAATAAGTGGTGGAATAGTCGAGCGCGCTGTCTTCCGACAGCTCTTGTTATATATTATAAAAATATAACATCGAAACCGACTTTTGGAGTTTGGAAATTACTGTTTGGAAAATCTATTTGAATGATTACCATTATTGATAGACTTCCATGAAGGTTGTATAATTAGAGTGTGGACGATATTGACCAAGATTAGACTGCACAGGAAGCATACTGATTTGTTTCTTCACTGCATGCAAAATCGGATTTGAAGGTTATCCTCTGGTTATGATTCTATTTGCGTTATGACAAAAAGTAAATCGTTCGTTCGTCTTTCACCATTGTGCTAAAAGTATATATGGAAAAGTAGCCAGTTGTCTGGAAAGACTGCTGTGTGGAGTACTGTTGCGATGACGTCAGGAAACAAATGGGTAGGTGAACTGGCCGCCGTGATAAGACTGGAAACATGTTGAAAACGGCGTTAAACCAAAATCTGTGACCGAAACATGAAAACTGACCCTGTTTTGAAACCATATAAACAGAAATAAAGAAAAGTTCTTTAAATGAATGTGAAGTTATTGAATAGAATTAAAAGCATTGTGATAACGGGAGAAATTAACCATTATGGGTAATTTTGATTCTATGTTTTCAAAATATATTACAGCAGAGAAGCTAGAAAGTGTTTGCATGTTGGAAAGCGTTTAAACTTTCTTACCGTATGTTATGTAGATCAGTACATAAACGGCCTTACAGGAAGCCAAATCTTAGCGCATATGCGACCGATGTATAATCAGAAATCCCTGGTCAGATCTGGAATTAAATGTTTAGCTAATAAATAAAAGAAGCATTCTGGTATGCATGTTTTAAATATATATCTGCACATTTTTCACGCAAAAACATGCAGATGATTGTCACGTGCAAATACAGCATGACGGATTAAATTTCCAATTAAAAAGTAATGATTATGGGACGTCACTGAAATATGATGTGATATCATTGAAATATGATGTGATATAATTGAAATATGATGTGATATCATTGAACTATGATTTGATATCATTGAAATATGATGTAATATCATTGACATATGATGTGAAATCATTGAAATATGACTTTACGGCATTCAAAATGCGATAGTTGGACGTCCTTTACACGCCATTGTTGAATTATATTTAATGTTCAAATTGTGTAGTGTCTTTTATTAAAACATAGAGGTTTATATAATTCTTCTTTTTCTGTCTTGAAACATATACTTGGTATATAATAAAAGGAACATAACGGTGCAGTAGTGGAACCCCAGTTTGTATTGTACTACTCGGAGCGTGGGAGAATTGACATCTCAGTCGACCTTCTGTCTCGCGAGATTTAAATTTGTCCACGTTCTTCGCAGAACAATACTAACCGATGTATCGATACGGCAACATAATATTCCCTTTAACTCTTTCAGCGCCGAATTGTTTAAAGTAGACTATTTCATGTTCAAAATCGGGCAACTCTTTTGTTCATGTTAAAATAGTTTTGGAATATTTTGATAAGTGAAAAGCAAACAATGCTGATTTCAGGTGAGACAGCTCGTTACGAGCTGACTCACATGAATCTGTGTTGTTTGTAAAAAGCTCAATATCGCCATTGGTGCTGAAAGAGTTAAGTCAGCTCATATCGATAAGGTAAGGTATTCCCCCATGTGAGCCGTTACCCGTTAAAACGAACATTATGGACTCTGCGTTATGTATTGACCTGGATCAGCCTGCGCAGTCCGCACAGTCTAATCCGGGCCTACACATTCCGTCTGAGGGGGATAGATGTATAGAGTAATCATTCCTGAAACAGAAAATCTACAGGAGGCGAAATGTGTCTGTCTGAGTTAGCCTGCGTTGCATGCGTATATTGATTCGAGTCGCTACTTTACGCACTGTCCACAATGTAGGTTTTCTCGTGGAACGGCTCATATTGACACAGGATTTCTGATAGCCCGCGTTAATAACATTGGTTCCGAGAAGGTATTTCAATGTTGAATCACAGGCGTCCGAATTTAAATCACAGCAAAAAATGCGGAAAAAATACTCAATACCTCGTTAAAAAATCCAAAACGTCTCTCTATATTGTCTATACGCTTTGATAAAAATGATCGTAATAATACGGGGAATTCCGCACGTGTTACTATAAATAGCCCCTCTATACGTCCATATAGTGTAATAATAATGATTTTTTCCGCATTTTTTGCTGTGATAGAAATTCGGACGCCTGTGGTTGAATATTGTTTAAAAGGACTTGTCCAGCTCTGTATTCTGGCATAGTCCAAAGTTAATTCTAGGAGTATTGAGATTAAACAGTGAATTGAGCAGCCGACAATATAGAAGCGCAGATGCGCCGTCTGACCAGGCTATCATATCCAACTATGAGAATCAGCGACTGTCAACAATCGATAACAAAAGCTACATGGAATTTAAGAGGAAATTTTTAGTTTATTCTTTATAACAATTTTATTTAACAAAAATTTAAAAAGGCACTTATCAAGTTTTCAAGAAATATATCTCCTGAATATAAATATATTTTTTGATGTGTTTTATCTTAATTATATTTTACTTTGAATACAGTCACCTAAATTTCGTTCTTACTTACATATAAACCGTTAAAAAACAGTATTTTTCCGTTAATCTTTACATGTTTTTCAGCGAATATCTTTTATTTAGAAATAGAAAATAAACAGGGCACTTACGGTTTAATGTGGAAAATTCATTTACCTTTTATTCGATTCCGATTCCGACGATTTAAGTCTCCTGATAGATTAATTCAGAAAAAAATATGTCTCTGATAATTATGTGACTTTTGAGGTTTCGATTGTTAATAATAAAAATGGCAGTTTCAATTATTTTCAATGTTTATCAATTTGTTAAATGGAACTCGGATATTTACCTAGTATTACAAAAAAAAAAAAAAAGAAGGTATCAGAAACGGGATTTCAATTAATGGAATGTTAAGATTGCGGATTGCAAGATGATCTGGACAGTTCTCGGAAATGCCCAAATGAATTAAGCTTCGCTGAATTAAAAGAACTTGGAGTATCTACCACATCGCGCAAAATATAGAATATCATTAAACTGATACAGTGCATGAAAAAAAGAAAAAGAACGACTGGCAATAAGTAAAGCTGTGTAGGAATCTTAACTCAATATACTTCACAAAAAACCATGTATATTTATGCCAAATTATTTACCTTATTTTTGTATTAGTCTCATTTTCCCGAATTATTTTCAGATTTTGCGATAACGGGACGTTAACACTGTTTCCCATATATTTACGCATTTTACCCGCATCATGCAGATAAGGCATTTGCTAACCGTCTTTTTATTGATGCATGTGCAGCAGACGACTTTTAAAAACATTGTGGTCAAAGGAGAAATTAGTCTTATTTGCCGCAATGCTTTCAAATCTGTTTAATTATTATACTATAATTTAAAGAAATTTAATAGATTCTCCTTTGTGTTTCCAAAGTCGTCTGTTGCAGAGTTGTTGTATACTGGAAAGGGTTAATTAATAAACAGCACTTAAATTATTGAGGTTGATGCTAAAGTAAACAATTGCGAGCCATTACGAACATTATCATAAATTACATTTCTATTGACTACGAAGTTGTAAATGTTCTTCAATTATAAAAAGTCTCCGATAATAGATGCACAAGCTTTATAAAATCGTTAAAACCAGTTATAAAGGTAAACATTGATATACCGTCGTTCATTTTGCGAATTGTGTTTGTTTTTCCGCGAATTACGTCCTTTATTTAAATTCCAAAAATACGCCTCAATTTATAATGTCTGCTTTTGTAAATTACCGAAATGGGCACAATTATACATAATCCTTTCATAAAACACTTTTAAAACAAATTATTGGAATTAATGCGGAGAATACTTACTCCGTTTAAGTTAAAACAAATGTAAACCCTTTCAGTGCTGAATTTTCAAAGTAGACTTTCAGGCGACTCCATTGTACATGTCATAATACTTTTGGAATATCTTGATACCTGAAAATTCAAACAATGCTGATTCCAAGTGAGACAGATCGTAACGAGCTGACTCAGATGAAGCTGTAGTGTTTACAAACATCTCAATGTTACCGTTGGCGCAGAAATGGTTCGGATGGAATTTGTCCAGCTTTGCCTTTGGAAAACAGTCCATAACCAATTTCAACTTCTGAATGCAAATGTTGAGTGGAGCCGCAGCCAGTATGTATGTATTGCTGAACACCGTGTATGTTTTTATATCGGGGATGTGATGGCGTCGAATTGTGTACCGGGTGTATGACGTGTCATGCGGCTTAAGGGAATTGCATATGCTT